>OX101825.2:13137870-13757870 GCA_944452925.2 Chrysolina oricalcia | reverse complement strand
GTTAATAAAACGTGACATACTTTCTGAAAAAGAATACTGATTGAGGTATAGTGACAGGTCTAAAATTTTTGAAACTGTTGGGTTTCCTTCCTTTTATTTGTTATCTCAGATACCACGTTCCATAATGCTTCAGAGTTATTTTCAGCATTCATTATTCTATTCTGATAGTACCCTTTTTTGGTATCCTTGATTATATTCACATCATCTTTTTTGGCTTTGTTGTGAACATCTATCGAGGAAATGTCAACTTTTTCAAATTGTACAGTTGTTCCTATGAGGCACTATATTATTTGATATCTGTATTTATCCATCCTTTGTCGTTTTTTATTTATTTTTTCTCTGATGTTTTGGCATCGATTTCTTAGGTCATTGGCCATGTGTTCTGGGTAGGCATTGTTACTAACTCCATACGAAACCTTGTTAATGGACCTTTCCACTACATATAAGAGAACACTGTAATTAGAAAGTGTATACGCTAATATCACTCGGGATTTTTTATTTATTTTTTCTGACCGCTACTTTCTCTACAATCAGAAGAAAAGTGGTCGTGACGTCACGTTCATCAAAACTAGACTTGGCAACGTTGCAAAACTTGTGCATCATGGAATCTCAAATTCTCATTACACTGGATTGTGTCGTATGACAGTTGTCATTTGATAGCAGATGGATTCGTTCCACTGAGATGAAATTATAATATGATTACTGGAATGCTCTTAGTTCCACTGCGCACCAGTATAAAGTGATAACTATAGGAGATGAAGAAAGGAGGCACATGCAATCTAGCAGAGAAATACTTCATTGCTTACTTGTATGGGTGCGAGAGAAACATTCATCTGCACGTACGTGTTATTAGTTTCCCAATTTATGGTTTGTAAACACGCCAGTGTAGTGCAGCGCGTCTTGTATCAGTTTTATATGTTACAATCAAATCAATCTCGCTTCGTCCGCTACTGCCAGGAACCACAAAACAAACATGGCGGCCTCCATGAGAAATCAAGTCGCGCAGCCTGACGAGCATTTCAGTCATCATATTATAATTTCATTTCAGTGATTCGTTCGTCTGTTTCACGGAGTTTCAATAAGAATCGTTTGTCTCTGTTTAACTCGTTTGCCTACTTCAATATTTAATACAAGTAGAGCAGTTCCATCAAATATGTATGCTGCAAACGAACTCCAGTGAATATTCTAATGAACAATTTTTTATGCTCCTAAATATGAAGCGCATTGTAAAATGTGGTTCGATATAATGAATTAACCTTGTGTAAAAATCTTAAAGATAATTATGTTTTTGTGAAGAACATTTCCAACTCAAGCAGCGTTCAAGGAACGATTTTAAATGTTAGTTATTGCAAAAAATAAATTGATATTTGTCAATCATATCTCATAATCTACCCTCGGTAAATTATCCGAACTTCCCTTCACGAAGCCTTTCCGTATTACACAAATAAATTCACACCAGATCGGTCATAATAACACCTCGCTACTGTAATAATGAATGAATCAGTTAAATGTTGAATGTAAATACACACATCGCCAAAATTATTGGACCCCCCTATGTTTGTCGAAATGAGAAGCTATTATTACAAGTCAAGAAGTGTATGTCAAAATGCATTTAATTTGGTTAAGCAACCAATGCAAAGTGGCTGAATTTAATTTCAACTGAAGCAAAAAAAAAAATACAAACGAAATATAGTGCATAAGAAAATGATTACAATAATCTGAAATCTAGTAGAAAATCACTTCAGAGGGAAATAAAAAACGCTTTAATAGTCGGTGTGTCCTTCCCTATTCTGTAGTAAAGTGTTAACTCGCCTGTGCATGGAAACAATAAGGGCGTTAATGGTATCCATTGGTATGTTGTTCCATTCTTCTTGGGCCGCGAGGGTAAGTTCCTGGAGGGTGCTAGGGGGATTAATTCTGTTTAATATTGCTCGTTTGACGAAATCCCACATGTGCTCGATGGGATTCATGTCTGGCGAATTTGCTGGCCACGGTAATCTTTGAATATTCTCAATTTCCAGTGCATTTTGTACTCTTCTCGTGCGATGGGGCCTAGCATTGTCATCCATAAAAATAAAACTGCCTCCAATTTCATGTCGGAGAGGACGAATAATGGGTTCAATAATGTTTCGAAGATATCTATCCCCTGTCATAGTGTCTGGAATGAGAATAAGCTGTGTACGACGACCATGCATTATGCCTCCCCAAAACATTACTGATCCTCCTTGGTATGGAACGACTTCTCTGGCAAAAGATAGTCTTTCTTGTCGCCCTGTGTCGCCGATTATCACTAACCAAACCAATTCTGGTTTCGTCCGAAAAAAGGACATTTTGCCACTGAGCTAAAAGCCAGTCTCTGTGTTCTTGTGCCCACTGTAGACGAGCGGCTATGTGTCTGGGAAGTAACCTGGGTACTGGTGGTATTGGAAATTAATCGATCGAACGTTCTTCGCAAATGAGTTCGGACTGCTGAGACTGTTATGGTTCGATTCCGACGTACATATCCTGCTAGATACCGATCTTCTCTGGCATTAGTTACCCTATGACGTCCAGTTCCACGTCTATAGTCAACGCTGTTAGTTTCCTGGTACAAATGCACTATTCGGATAACTGAAGCGCGTGGAATCGTTAGTCTATCCGCGATTTGATGATTCGACACACCCTCGTCATGCAAAGCCACTATTCTTGCTCTATTGAATACTGAAATTCTATTTCCAGGCATAATAGCAAAGAACTCAACAATCACTTGACAACGTTAAATCGATTTGAATCACTTTTTAAACATTGGTAGGTATCTAAAATTGTTTTTGTAAACATTTTTGGATGCCTAGCAACGGTGAAAGAAATAACAATTGAATGTACAAAAAACCAGCCATGATAAATATTTCGATGTTAACTTTACGAGGGGGTCCAAGAAGTTTGGCGATGTGTGTAAAAACAAACATTAACCTCAAATTTCGAGATTACTTTTGTTGCATGAGAACTGTCATAATGATTTGCGGTGTTGTCAATGTTCGTTATTCATCGAAAGGATGGTCCGTTCAGGAAATTTGAGAGTTACAAAAACAATAAAAAGTACCTAAAATGTGTATTTTTTTCTATGAGTCCATCAAGTGACGAAGATTTAATTATTTCTGTGGCTTATACCATGCTAGAATCTATATTTTTGAGGAGAACGGTATTGAATGTTTCGGAACGTGGATTGTGGTGGGGGTTGTTTCCGATGAACGTGACGTCAGCGACACACTTTCAAATGAGATATTTTTTCAAAATGAAAAAATATAGTAGAACTCTTTGTTAAATGGACGTTTCATACTAGAATCTATCGATTTAAAAGTTTTGCAATTTATTTTTCATAAATGTAAAGGTCCATTGGAACGCAACAGTGAATCGTGCAGGACTCCCCCAGATATTTTATAATATAATGAATATTTACCAAATTAAGTTTTAATTTGCACAGTTTTTAAGTTATCAGATTGTCTGGTTAGATGACTATGACTATCAGAAGAAACAACATTGTAATATTTTTAATACATACACGATTTCTTGGTTTGTATAATTTTTGTTTTTTTATTTCCTGAGGACTTTTTTCATAATAGTAAATAATTTCAAATGACCCTTCAAATTCAGAGAAGATATCGAATTTTTATAAATGAGGAACGGAACAGGCCCTTGAGGTACCTTGAGGCCCATGAGGTCCTTGAGGCCCTTGAGGTACCCCACAAGAAATATCCGATTTGAAAAATACCAAGTGGCAGTTACTAAGTCAAAAAAAAAATGTTCAGCAAAACATTTACAGAAGGAGATTGTTGTTGAAACATTATATATTTGATAGCATGATAGTAATTACTTACGTTTTTTCAGGTGATTCTTCAACTGCTCTTCATTGCTGACGTTTCCCGCCGTCGAGTTTATCTACCAGTACATGACAGATCGAAACCA
The DNA here is from genome assembly GCA_944452925.2 of Chrysolina oricalcia. Lineage (NCBI taxonomy): Eukaryota > Metazoa > Arthropoda > Insecta > Coleoptera > Chrysomelidae > Chrysolina > Chrysolina oricalcia. Next base: position 13,753,928 of record OX101825.2, on the reverse strand, counting down.
GGGCGACAAGTCGTGACATTCTTGCTCATTTGTAACGTTACAATTTGGATAATATACACATTCGAAATGAGAAAAGTCCAGGAGAACCCGGTTCAATTGAATTTCTACGGATTCCTAGCATGGACGATGATACAGCGGCTCACCCTGCCTCTGTGCATTTTCCACAGGTTCCATTCGGCGGTAACATTGGCCGAAATTTGGAAAACGAGTTATAAAGCGCGCTTAGAATGAGCGAATTGAGTCTTCGAGATCATATTTCCGTATTCTCACGGAAATACGAGCGAAAATTGGGAGCATTTTCTATATACTTAATGAAATCGTGTCCAAGTCTGATAGTTATATTCATATCGGTATTTTTTCACTTCGGTTCTATCGATATATAACAACAAATAATTCGTTTGTCTTCGTTCGCTGGAATTATTTGGTGAACTTCATTTCAGAGCGAGGCATCCGGGCAAATCATTAACGAAAAAAAAAGTTCGAAAAATTCAAAAGCCCTTCCTGTGAATGTCTAGTTACATGAAAGGAAAAGCTCTCAAAATAGCCTAACTTGCATGATTTGAATTTGGGTCCTGTTTAAGTAAGATCATCTTACACATGGCTTGATAACAAGGATTCCTTTGAAATCTGATTACACACAGAGAAAATTAATAAGGCAATCTAGGCCCTGTTTTCAACAAATCATCCATGACATTTACATTAATATAACTCATCTTCTTTTGCACGTGTCCTCTCGGTACCTGGAGAGACACATTAATTTCCAAAGTTCTAATTTAAAGCATTATATACCATTTGAGATTGGTTTACATGAAAATATAACCTCAAAAGCCAAATAATTTTTTGACAGTAATCCCCACTGCTCAAGAATAGCTTCCAAATATTCCGTCTATAGTGGTGGAATGAAAAGTGGTAACCCAAAAATGACATATTGTTCTAGTATATTTTTATATTAATTGACAAGTTGTTATTGTTGTACAAAATATTTTCGAGGTCCGTTCTTCTGAAGTTGAACACTTAACAAGTACTTTGTTTATATCTTCATATACAGACACAGCATTCATATTCCACGATAGAGTAACGGATATAAACCAACATGAATACATATACAGTGTGACCCATTTAAAATGGAACCACCCCTGTGAATAGGCATTTTTCGATCAATCTCAAAAACTTTTTCAGTTTAATTTCATGCATCAAAAACTGTAACTTTACACACATTTTCATAACTTTAATTTCATTTCCAAGGGACTCCATGGTTTTATTATTTTTCAAAAACGGCCTACTTGCCTGACTGCGTCAACGGCCTCCCCAAAAACTACTACTACTAGATTCAGTGGTGTAGCCAAGTGGGGGCGGGTCCCCTCCGAAATCTTTGAAAGTTTCGACGATTTGGCAATTTTCCATTTAGTAAAATAAAATATTTCATTGGGTTTCGGACTTTTTATACTAGCCTCCCCCAAAAGAAAAATTCTGGCTACGCCACTGACTAGATCAGGCGATCTAGGTGGCCATTACCTCATCATATCCAATGATTTGGGGGTCATGGAAGAATGTACTACTAACTGCATAATTTGAAAATGAATTTTTAATTGTCTGTTATTTTTTAGTGCACTTATAACCTACACTTAAATGAATGATTTTAAGGGAATATGATTCAAAAACTCAGTGGCGTAGTCATATTTTTATTACAAAATCGCTTCCAACACAAATCGCTCAATTACCATACTTTCAGGAGTTATAACTGTAGAAAGAAATGAACTGCTGACTTCGGATTTTCAGTGTACAAGTTCACTGGTGTTCTACTTTGTATCGACAGTGTTGTCAGATTTGATATATGTCTATAATTTAAAATAAATATCATAATCAAATACTTTGTTTCCAAAATTGAAGTTGTTGTAACTTAGTTGTAAACAAATATATTTTAATGAAATTTTGATTATTTCTATTTATAACGACTACAAATCCAGTGGTGTCATCAAACTTGAAAACACAAGTTGCCTATCAAACTTTTGCCGTTTTTAACAAAGAAAGAAAACGATAGATTGCCTTGGAAAGGATACTAAAATCATGAAATTTTGTATTAAGATACAGTTTTTGATGCTTAAAAATAATTGAATTTTGTCATTGACTAAAAAATGCGTATTCTACAGGGGTGGTTTTATTTCAAATGGGCCACACTGTAAAAAATTGTGAGAGCTAAATCTATGCGATATTAGATGGAGAGATGATTCCCATGATGTTAAACATCCATATCCATACAATTAAACATATCAAACTGATCCAAACGTCCCTGAAATATCTTTTTGGTATATTCTAACTACAAATCTATTCTGAAAGCAGTGTCTGGGTTTGAACTGGTTTTATGTTGAGGAACGAAAACATTTGGAAAGAACAATTTTTCCATTGGAAGGGCCAGGTAAAATAAGAAGTAGGCACTTGTTCAAGAAGAAGATTCTAGAAAGGATGTGGGAGTGAATAAATATTGAACGAAAACGAAAGATTGCGAAACTCGACACAATATTTAGTTTGAAATTGCCTATTCGCCGAAATATCTCAAACGTGGCTGTGAGCATCTCATTTTCCTCAAAAGATAATGACATGGAAACTTTTTGAAAGAAATTCACCGAATCAAAACTGATGTCAGTCCATTTACTTGAAGAATACCATAATTGTTGATGGAGTGAGATGAAATTAGCAAAATGCTCTCCAATTTTTCATCCATTGCAATGATTTTCAAGTGATTTCGTCGTAACTATATCGTGAATCTCCAATGTTTTTTATTCACGTGTTATTATTATCATTGTTTATATAGAAGTAAGATAGTTAGCCAACCTTATGGGATTTATATTGGATTGAAATGGAAGCGACATGTAGATGGCGACAGTGATCTCACATCCAAGTCATATCGTAACTTGATTGAAACAATGGAACAGCATTGAAATTAGGTTTTTTTTGAAGAACCCTGCATTAAAATGACGTCAAATATTCATGTTTGTAACTAATCACGCTAGATGACAATCACGTTTGGATCCAATACCTTTTCCACAAGCATTGACTATTTTACTTCTATTTAAACAATGTTCATATCATTACATGCTGGAAAGTAGAGGAGAAGAATAATCTTTCTCCTGAAGATAGTCACTTGGTGACTTAAACACGTATCGTGGTGTGAGTAATAGTGGTTTAGAGTGCATTACTACACTGAAGGTATATTCCGTTGAAAAATTATAAATCATTGGAATTAATGAAAGTTGTGGGCCATGTTTGCTGGTTGTTCCCTGGATATCTCCCTCCAAAACATCTCGAAACAGCTATGAGAACCCAATTAAACTCAATCGTGTACTCTATCGTTCACTGTGCGAATACAATGAATAACTCTATAACTTGTTTCCCAACTGTATGTCTCGTGTTACTTTTTTTGTAGGTGGGATGAAGAATGGGCTTCTATTCCGCCATTTGACAGCGCTACTTAAAATCGATTTTTAATATAGCTTAGAGTAAGTAAATGTGTGTAGATAAATTATTATCAGAATGTGCTATTGGACATTATTCATGGTTTACACGACGAATTTGTTACCAGCGGTAACACCAGTTTAATGTTTAAGTTTGTCATATTTTATATCTTCACCAACTCATATTATATTTATTATGACAAGTCTGTAATTTTACTTCAGTGTTTTCATTTCCATTCTACACAAAAGCAGGATTCTTATTTCAAATGGCAATACATTCAATGTAACAGTTCAAACTTGATATTATTAAAAATAACTGATGATGGAATTAATATTATTTATACTAATGTTTCTGGTTACATGATTAAGAGCTATTCTGCGTGCAAAAACGCAACGAGTACCAGAACATGCGCAAACAGTCATCTTACAAATGTTTGGGATAATCTATTCAAAATCAAAACTGTTTTTGAAGTTAGAGAAATCCTTCAATAGCATTTGCAATTCATGTATTTATCCATATTTTCTTAGGACTCGGGAAATCTTCTGTAGCAATTCAATTCACCTATATCAATAAAGAAAATCTGTTTTTATTCTTGCACCGGAATTAGTAACAATAGATCTCAACTTTTAGCTTTCAATTCAAAATACAATTACGTACTGTTGTAAATCAAATCCTTTTATACGAAATATCTAAACTATGATCTCATTTTATTGTTTGATTGATGTTATGAGTTTCACCCATCAAAAATGTATATACAAACCAGTGAATAAAGAAATAAAGTGGCCATTTATTTGTATAGAAAAATGTTGATATCCTTTTTATATCGGGTGATTTAGCCAGGTATTCGCGACAGTGAAATTTTCTTATTTAAAGAATAAACCTTATAATTTATAAATTTTTTAATGTTTTATTCAAAGCAATTGAATGACTGATCCCAATTATCCACATTTTGTCACCTATCAAAGTCTTACATGTCAACTTTTTTTTCTAATGAATTGTCATAATTTTGTCTGTAAATGATCATAGGCACGTGAAATGATACGAACGTGAAATGGCCTGTTAGGTTGTCAGATCTTACCCCACTGGAGTATTTCTTTGACCCTATCTCAAAAAAGTGTATACATTGGAGCACTTGCAAATATTAAAGACCTTAAGAACAGAATAGGTATGCATTGAGTGTCAGAGATTGTACAAAGTCAGTTTCCAAAATATATACTGTTGCGAAGCCGGACCTGCAAACAGCGTGTGAGCTCAAATGACTTTCGATGCGCTATGTATCGAGAAGAATCTCGTCGAATCGAAGAACGTTCCTAAGGCTTACCAGAAATATCTAGAGCGTTCGGCGAAATGAACTGTAGATATAAAAAGAACCACGCAGTGAGGACAGTCAGTCAGTGAAGCAGATAGGCGGTTAGTATTGGAAGTCGAACATAAATAGTCCAGTAATTGTTATATAAATTAGAGTATTATGTTGAAATTATTGATTCACTGTATTTCGTCAAATAAATTATTTCATAGTGAATTTGTGCTAATTTACTACAATACACTGAGGTTGTTGTGAACAGGGAACAGTGTTTTGAAAACAATGAACATCACTTTATACCTATGATAAACCAATACTTGTTTTTGATTGCTTTTTTTTAAATCAATTTCCACTTTCTTGCTGATAATCCAATTTTTAGAAAAAATACGAAAAACATTTTTCTACTGAAGGTAAATTTTCCTGATACCTGTGCACAGTACGTCATGTCGAATATGCATGAAAAAATATTCAGTTTAATTTCAAAATAATTAATTTTTTCAGATGTTTATGATGAAAATGTATCACGTTGTATTTGGTTGCACCTAGAAAGACATCCTCTATCAATATTCACAGAAAACTCTTTTAAAACCAATTTTGACATAACGGATATACTTGACAGGTGACAAAACGTGTAGATAATTCATTGGAATCAGTCAAGTCATGATTTTTCTTCAAATAAAATCACAGGACTGCGAATACCTGGCGCTATATTTTCCAAAGCTATTTAATCTTGAATAAGAAATCACCAGAATATAAAGAAATATACAAAACTACAGAAACCAACATAATATATATCTATACCGAAAATACTTTTCACATCTTTTAACGCACAAATGTATATCCCCTATTCTTCTTTCAAGCACTACGTTTAATTGAAATAACCATCTGGTGATCGATTTCTATTCAAGATTGAGTTGGTGTGTAGAGTTTTCCAAATATCAAGGCACTGGATTCAACACTGAGTGATAAAGTTAAATAGACTATTGCATGGTTTCTTCACATCATCAGAGATCAATATGATCTTCATTTATTTGTTATAGGCCTGGATAGCTTCAACACATAGAATTTATATACAGTGTGACCCACTTAAGACCGGAGCACCCTTATAAAATCCACATTTTTCAACCGATTCGAATGATTTTTTTTTCACTAGGTAGACATTCTAAAAGTCTACTAGGACACCAAATTTCATGAATAAATCTCCATTTCTAGGGCCAACTAATCTGATTTTTCAAGGTCAAAAATCTAAAAAAATTACTAGCGATTTTTTTAGAAAAATTCTAACTACACCACTGGATTCGCGACATATTCAAATGGTTTTTATGTAAATAACGTTGAAATGCGTCAATCAATAAAAAAGTTATGAGGGAATTAATTTTGAAAAATATGCCGTTTAATCAACCCACCAATTCAATTTCAAAACTTTTATCAGAACTTTGACTACACCACTGGATTCAGGAAGTCTCGAAATATCACTGACTGTAATTTCATCGAAATCTGTTGACAAATAAAAAAAAAATTAGGAGATAAAATTGACATTTTCCTGAAATTCCATTAACATATTTTTACAATTTCCAACCGACTCAATTTTTTTTAGCAGAGAGACAAAAAGTCTACGTTTGAACAAAACATTTGCAAAATATTCCAAATTTCAGGGTATACTACGATTTTTTTTTCGTGAAATTTCGACTCAGCCACTGGATTCAGCATTCTTCATTTAGGTGAATTCTAAAATTTCATTTGAAAATATTCATTGGCAGCAAAGCTATAGCATTATTAATTTTGATAACATGCCATTATTTTTTAATATTTCAGACAAATTCTGAGAATCGGCAACAGTGTCAACACAAACGTAGAAGATCGTTGAGATTACTGCTAGAAATTCAAATTCATAACACAAATTGTTCCCGAGTTATAACATCTAGGAACGAGGAACCAGTACACATTCGGAATGAAGTAATGAAGTCGAAAAGACAGCTTATCATAAAAATTTATTTAAAACAATTTTTGAAAGATACTGTCAGAGTTTTTGGGTTCTGGTATTATTTACTCATACAGGCTATCCGATTTCTTCCACAAAGTTATTTTGTTTCCCTCTTCGTTCGCTAGTGTCAAAATACAATTACTGAATTGAAAATTTTAAAATGTATCGAACTCGAGAAAGGTGGGCTGTTATTATTTTTAATAGTTATTTGAATAAAACAAAAGTAAGCCCTGACAATGACAGATTGAGTCTCAATTCGAATGTGAGAAAGGTATTGATCAATATTCAATTGCAATAGTACTAAATTTCCTTATGGCTTTACAATTGTCTTTGCCAGAAAAAATTGAAATTGTGCGTCTTACTGGATACAATGATAGGAGTGAAAGAGAAGTGTGCAGAATATTCAATGATCGACATCCAGATCGCCCCCTATCAGTAATAGTACAGTGCACAGAATAAATAAAAGTTTCAATGAAACAGGCGCTGTATCGAAGAATATTTTGAGGAATAATGTGAGAAGAAGGATTGGACACGAACAGGTTGTATTAGATTACTTTAGGAATAATCCCAATGCCAGTTTGAGAGTGGCAAGCCTAGATTTGAATTTACCAAGGGAAAAGATTCGGATATGCCTACGAAAAAACAAAATGAAACCATTCAAACCCAAATTTTTGCATACCCTGGAAAACGGAGATCAAGAAAAACGACTTGAATTTTGTTTGTGGGCACAAGGAGAATACCTGAGTAACAGACGATTTTTAGAATGTATATTATTCAGCGATGAAGCCACTTTCACGACTAACGGTATTGTTTCATCTCAAAACACAAGATTTTGGGCAACCGAAAACCCTAATTGGGTTATAAACTGCAAAAGACAATATTCGGAAAAAGTTAATGTATGGTGCGGAATATTAAATGAACGAATTATTGGCCCATTTTTTTTCGAAGGAACTATAAATGCCATCAAATTACTGGAATTTCTCAGAACTGAACTATGGAATGCTATTCATGATCTTCCTATTGTTGAGCGAATAAACTTACATTTCCGATTAGACGGATGCTCTGTGCATAATGCTGGAATTATTAAACAATGACTGAATGAACAGTTTCCTCGTCACTGGATTGGTCGAGGAAGTGAATTGATTGGATGGCCACCAAGAACCCCCGATTTGACCACACTTGACTTCTTCTTGTGGGGTCTTCTTGTACAAAAAGTCTACAAATCCCGCGCAAGAACTAGACAGGAGTTGTGTGAAAGATTACGTCAAGCTTGTAGGGAAATAACACCAGATGGACTCAAAAATACTGTAGAACATATTCGAAAGAGATACGAAAAATGTATTGAATTGAATGGTGGTTTGGTGGAAGCAACAAAAATTTGAAATTTATTGATTAGGACCAAAATTACTCAATGTTGTATTATCGATGTCATTTGTTAGCCATCGTAAAATTTGGAAATTAAATCAAAATAAAGTTTTCAGTTCATTCGAAATTTCTTGGTTGTACAATAATCGATATCTCTAGGAGCCGGTTTGTCGACGTTATGGATTTTAAATTTTTTCCAAAAACACCATTCTAGATGTTATAACTCGAGAACAATTTGTGTTATGAAAGCGAATTTCTATCACAAACCTCTACGTTTGTGTTGACAGTGTTGCCGATTCTCAGAATTTGTCTGAAATATTCAAAAATAATGGCATGTTATCAAAATTAATAATGTTATAGCTTTGTTGCCAATGAATATTTTCAAATAAAATTTTAGAATTCACCTAAATGAAGAATGCTGAATCCAGTGGCTGAGTCGAAATTTCACGAAAAAATTCGCTAATGAAATTTAGCAATTAGAACATAAAAAAAAATCGTAGTATACCCTAAAATTTGGAATATTTTGTAAATGTGTTGTTCAAACGTAGACTTTTTGTTACTCTTCCTGCCAAAAAAAAATTGAGTTTGTTGGAAATTGTAAAAATATGCTAATGGAATTTCAGGAACATGTCAATTTTATCTCCTAATTTTTTTTTATTTGTCAACAGATTTCGATGAAATTACAGTCAGTGATATTTCGAGACTTCCTGAATCCAGTGGTGTAGTCAAAGTTCTGATAAAAGTTTTGAAATTGAATTGGTGGGTTGATTAAACGGCAAATTTTTCAAAATTAATTCCCTCATAACTTTTTTATTGATTGACGCATTTCAACGTTATTTACATAAGAACCATTTGAAAATGTCGCGAATCCAGTGGTGTAGTTAGAATTTTTCTTAAAAAATTGCTAGTAATTTTTTTAGAATTTTGTTCTTGAAAAATCAGATTAGTTGGCCCTGGAAATGGAGATTTATTCATGAAATTTGGTGTCCTAGTAGACTTTTAGAATGTCTACCTAATGAAAAAAAAATCATTCGAATCGGTTGAAAAATGTTGATTTTATAGGGGTGCTCCGGTCTTAAGTGGGTCACACTGTATATACAATATTTTTTGGTAACATGTAGTATGGTAAATGTTTGCTAATTTTAGATACCCAATCAATTATACTATCCACAGAAACGATAAATATGATTCCACGGAAACAATTTTTACCAAAAATTAAGTTTTTTCGATGACCGGTGTCCAAGCATGCCCTCAGTTTTCATCAAACGCAATTTATATATCTAACCTGTCAGTTATAATTTTAAAATGACTGGAATATAATATACGGTACCTTTATTGTGATATATTACTTTATACGTAGTGAAATCATTATTGACCAATGGAAATATATTTAAGACATTTCTGTAAACTTTTGGGTTGAAACAAACTAATGTGTAATTTATAATAATAATCCATAAACTAGGATAATGTAAATGTGTAGAAATGTAGTTAAGATTTATGCTCAAGTGTCCAAACCAAAAATATTCGAAAATTCATATTTTAGATGGGCTTGAATTATACTTAACACTGCCGTTTTCTCTAAATGTTCGACGTGTCATCGTGTAAAACATTTCATCGTGTAAAAAACAATCATCATTCAGCATAGTATTTAGTCTTTCCAGAAACTGACTGCAGCATTCAAATTTCTGAAGGGGGTTTATTTTAAGTCAAATTCGAGAAACAATCAAACAAATTAACTAATTTGTCATGCTTTATTTTCCGAAGATATTTTCAATTCATTGTTTCGTATGTGATTTTTGTTTACATATGTACGTGTCCGGCATAAAGTTCGCAGCATATGGAAAACTTTTTTATTATTGATTTCTCAAAAAAAAATTATTCCAGATGAAAACCTCTGCTTCATCCCAGACCTAAATTGCAAATACCAAAATTGGATTTTATACTACCATACGAGCGATATTGAAAAACTTGCCTTGTATTCAAAAAAATTTGATCCCATCACTTTGTTTTTCACGGTAGAATTAAAAGTATGGGGAAAATATTGTTCAGAATCGAAAGTTGATTCAGAAATTCAAATCACAGCCACCCATGTTCAATTTAATTTTTCCACTTTTTTCCAATTTTCTCCTCATCGCCCTGTACGATATGAGGAAAACCATGCTAGATTGATGGTATATTGTAAGATATGATCATATCACTCTCTGGATGTTCCTTCCTTTCTCCCTCTCATTGGAAAATCACGTTAATTGAAATATTATGTGACGGTATTTCAAAACCTTGCTGCAAATAGTAAATAAAACTGAATTGTCTCCAAGGTATGCAGTGTATCGAAAATGGAGGTCTCCACATAGAATAATGGGGCAAATTTGTATCAAAAAATGTTATTCGTTGTGTGAAAATAAATTAATTTTCATTCTGGTATCATACCTTGGAGACGATTCAGTTTTATTTACTATTTACAGACGGTCCGGGTTCGATCCCCGGTCGTGTGTCACTGAGCTGAAGTGGTTCGGATTCCACTTTTATTTAAACAGTAGGTCCCGGATCTCCCTTGCTCGCACAAGCTCTGCTTTTGAGGGGTTTTCTCCGAAAACCTGGGAGTTTCGTAAAAACAAATTTTACAAAAAAAAAATTTGTAGCAAGGTTTTGTGAATTAACGTGATTTTCCGATGGAAGGGAGAAAGAAGGGAACATCCAGCTAGTGATATGATCATATCTAACAATGTACCATCCATCTAGCATAGTTTTCCTCATATCGTAAAGGGCGATGAGGAGAAAATTGGAAAAATAGTGGAAAAATTAAATTGATCATAGGTGGCTGTGATTTTAATTTCTGAATCAACATTCGATTCTGAACAATATTTTCCCCATACTTTAAATTCTACAGTGAAAAATAAAGTGATGGGATCAATTTTTTTTTGAAAACAAGGCACGTTTTTCAATATCAATCGTATATGGTAGTATAAAATTGAATTTAGTATTTGCAATTTAGGTTTGGGATGAAGCAGAGGTTTTCATCAGGAATAATTTTTTTTGAGAAATCAATAATAAGACGTTTTACATATGCTGCGAACTTTATGTTTTTTCCTATCACTGACCAAATTTCAAATAATGAGTCATTTCCGATTTTCACCAAGTAACTGATCAAAGCACTCTAATAACTGATGAGATGCTTTTTTTCAAAATGCTTAATCCTTCAAGAGATTCCTATGCTGTGTATGTTGTAATCCAAATCATATTTTCATTTTGTTGTGTGTATTCATGGAAACTGTAAAATGATGTGCAATAATCATTCTCATTGAAAGTGTTCATTCATAAGAATAAAAAGAATTTAGGAAGTTTATAATTTGTTTTATTTCATATTCGAATTTGATCAAACATCCTCAGTCTATACTGACGCAAATTAGAATGAAGTTTGTCCATTTTATTCAAGGCCTGTTTTGTTTAGCGGGGGGGGAGCGATTTTATTGATATTTTCTACCAGATAATTCGTTAAAAAAATATTATAAAAATTTCAATTTGTTATTCATGTGAAACATTGAAAATCTTTTAATAATTCTCTCAAATGTTGTATTCACTTTCTCGATGTCAATAAATGAATATGGCGTTGCTATTTTTTTAGATATAAAAAAGTCATTTGATACAGTAAATCATACAATATTGCTAAAAAATTTAAATAATTTAATTGATTTAAATAATTTAGGAGTGAGAGGACACTCTTATAAACTTTTTGAAAATTGTTTGAATGTTTTAGACGATGTAGTAACTTGATTACTTATATTTCGGACGTCCATCATCTTAATGGTTGAAAGATTTCTATCTCTTTCAAATTTTTTCACAACGTTTCAATTGCTTGAATCCGCAATCGTCTTCTGGTGAATAGTGACAAAATCAGATGCTACGCGACCTTTTATAGGTCTATAATTAAAGTGTAATTACGCGCGGTCTTGTGGCGCGCGTGCTTTCGCGCTTTTTCTCCCTCCAAAACGGTCCATGAGCGGTTTCCATACGTTTTTAATTTCCACGCTTGGTTGACTGAAGGCACCATTGCCCTAATAGCACACCATGTCCCAGGGACGTCCCTATTTGGTACAAATCATGTCCGAATGTCCGGGACATAAAATCATTGTTCTTGGGACGTCCGATTCAGTGCATTTTCATGAATTTCCCCAAAGGACTTCCTATGGATGTCCCAATCGGTACATCGTATAAAACGTCTCTGCGAGGACGTCTTTGGGATGTCCTGGGTCGGATATATTTTGTAATATTTCCTAGGACATCCATCGGACGTCCTTGTTAGTAAGTATTCTGGCATGTCTTTGAAAGGACGTCCCATGGTTGACCTGGTACGGGACATTTAGGTACATCCCGCATGAATGAATATTGGACATCCCAATTGGTTAATCTTAGAATACCTCCCTGCGAGGACTTCCTTGGGATGTCCTGGTTCGGATATATTTTGTAGAATTTTCTAGGATATCTATTGGATGTTCTGGTTGGCATGTATTTGGCATGTCATCGAAAGGACTGGTACGGGGACATTCTGGAACGTCCTTGATGGATGTACATCGGACGTCATCCCAATCAGTGAATTTAAGAAAATGTCCCTGCGAGGAATTCCTTGGGATGTCCTGGATTGAACATTTTTCGGAATGTTTCCTAGGTGCATCCATCCAAAGAAGGATGGATGATCATAAAAATTAAACAAAATTCGAAAACAGTTACAATAATTAGTCCTCCATGTGTACCCAGTACCCGTGTATACATCCCAGCTAGTGGTTTTACAGAAGAGGTATAAAATGGATCGCATATTTACAATAGGGCTAAACATTATAGCGAAAACAACCCATCTGAAATAAAACCCTTTTCACTATCATTGAGGTTACCAGGTGCCATATTCTCAAGTTTGTGCGTATGCCAATACGATTCACAACAATGAAAATAAAAAAAATATGGTTGTCTCTCTTGTTCGTATAAGGATTGAAACCAAACAATTCCTCTATGTATGGATTCCGTGCATAAAGTTGTTTTCTGTGTTTTGTGTTCTGTGTTCAAGTGAAGTGTTGACGAATTGACAGACAGTTGTTGAGTATTTACCAGCTATGGTCGCTTTTCTATCGTCTTTTGTGATTAATTAGTTTAGTGACTGTTCTGTAAGTTATTTTGTGTTCATTCAGTGTAGTTATATCTATAAATGAAAATAAAAGTTTTGTTATACTATTCAATAGTTATTACTAACCTATTCAACACTGTTTTGAAAAAGGTGTTTCCGTAAGACAAGTAGAGTTGTGTGTATCCTTTAAACATGGCTTCTATGTAGGTGGTTTCCATAAATTTCCGTTTGAACCAATGTTCCTCTCTATGAAGAACACTAGCTTCGTCCCAGAGAATTCGGTGGTGTTTTGTCCAGGCGTGGTCAGCAATTTCCGATTTTGATGTTTCCCCTCGTTTGAGTTCACTTTTTGTGTTCGGCTATTCTTACTGATAAAATCCTCTTGGTCTCTCCGATATAGGTATCTCCACATTCACATGGGACTTTGTAAATACAGTTTTTACTGGATTCTGTTGTGTTCTCTGGTTTCGTCTTGGTGAGGAAGCTTCGTAAGGTACTGCCGGATTGAAAGCAACTCTTGATGTTGTATTTATTTCCGATCCTTCTGATCTTCTCGGAGATACCCCTGATATAGGGAAGAATGAGAACGGAGTTTTGTGGTCTTTCTTCGGTTGTCTTGGTCTTTTCGAAATGTTTACGAACTTCTCCTATGAGCTTCTCGGAGTATCCGTTTCGGCGTAGGTCCTTTTTGATGTGGTTAATTTCCGCCTCCAATGACTCCTGGTTGTTGCAAATAGACATTGCTCTCTCCACCAACGTTCTTACGATTCCCCTCTTTGTGGAGTTTGGGTAATTAGAGCCGTAGTTGAGGTAAGTACTGTTTTTGAAAATTATTTTAAAATCGCATTCAAAATGTTGTTATTAATGAAAATAAAAGTATTGAAAAACAATCCATTATTGGAGTTCCCCAAGGTTCAGTATTGGCTCCAATTTTCTATTTGATCTATGTGGATAGCATAACCAAATTAAAATTGATAGGTAAACATTTTCCTTTTGCAGATGATACTGTACTTTAGATACAAAAATTTTAGAAAGTAATACTGAAAATGATATTCAATTGTTTGAAAAGTGGATAGATGAGATGAATCTATCAATTTAGAAAAAACTGTTTACATGATTTTCAAACAAAAAAATAGACAAAATAAAATAAAAAGTAAAAATAAAGCATCAAATATTAAATTAAGTCGAAGAACATAAATATTTAGGCCTGATGATTGATAAGAATTTAAATTTTGATTGTCACGTTAATAAAATTAGGAAATCAATTGTTCCTTTAATTGGAGCAATAAGAAGAATTGATTTTCTAAACATTAAAATAAAAAATCTCATTTATAATGCCCATATTGTCTCGCATATTAGATATTTAATAACAATTTGGTCATCTTGTAGCAAAAACCAAAAAAGTATAATTTATCGTTTGATGAATAAAGCACTGAAAGTGATATTTAAAAAACCTTGGAATACACCTTCTTCAGAATTATACAACGATATTAAAACTTTATCATTAGATAAACTAATAAAATTTGAAAGGGCAAAATTTGCATATAAACTAACAAATAATATACAAAAAAGTAATAGCCATTTCAAGAAAAATCGAAATTACATGATTATAAAATCAGAAATGCAAATAACTTCCATTTAAATAACATTCATTCAACTTAGGTGAATTACCAGAACATTTTGACCTATTGCTGCTGAATGCTGAATGTTTGAATTATGACAAACTCGACTATATCAGTGCTGAATATCTAACTGATAAACATCAACTTAATTTTATATGTTTGACAGAGACCTGGTGGTCTGAAAATTCTGTAAACTCTTTCAACTTTCCTAATTTCACTCTTTCAAACTCATATCACATAACCGATTGTATAGGGGGTGGAGTTGGTATATGGTCTCAGACCAATCTAGATGTATCTCCGTTAAATGTACAAGAGTACTGCATTGAAAAAAACATTGAGATTTGTGGTGTCCAATGGAAAAATAATAATACCAATATCATCATCTTGAGCTGTTACCGCTCTCCATCAGGAAACTTCGAAGTATTTTATGATAAAATCTCAATAATTCTTGAAAACATTTTTGTTCCCAAAACAATAATAATATTAAATGGAGACTTCAATTCGCATTCGATGAGTAATAGCAACTTAAATCGCTTTACACAATTATTGACATCATATGGTCTCAGTCCCAGAATAACCAAACCTACTAGAGTCAGTCAAACGTGTCAAACGACTCTTGATCAAATATACACGAACTTACCAGATAATAACGAATGAGATGTACACGAAAACTGTATATCTTCTCACCAAACTGTCTTCTTCTCAACGAAGCAACATGGAATTAATAAAAGATTTTCGTATAATCATAGGAGAATGGTAAATGACACTAATATTAGGAACTTGTCGAATGTTTTAAAAGAAGAGAGCTGGACTGAAATGTATCAACTTGATAATCTAGACGATAAGTTCGACAGTTTTCATGACACTCTGTTATTTCATTTTAATTCTGAATGTCCAATTAAACCTATTAAGAAAAACCAAAATAAAATCACCGGAACTGAATGGGTTAGCACCGAAATTAAAATATCAAGTAAAAATCTTAAAGAATTGTACCAGCAGGTAAAGACTAATCCCACACTGAAAGAATTCTACCAAACACAAAAAAAGCAACATAAAACGCTCGTAAGAAAAACTAAAAGTCTATATTATCAAAATAAATTTAACTCTTTAGGAAATGTGAATAGGAACACGTGGTCCGTTGTCAACGAGTTATCAGGAGAAACCTCAAAGAAAAGTAATATAACTATAGACAGTAATAATGGTCCTTTAGAAGATCCACTCGATATCGCTAATATTTTCAATAACTTTTTCGTGAATGCACCACATGATATTGTTGACAAAATATCTAAAACTGAAAATAACCCCTTGAGGACTAATTTATCAGCAAGTATTAAAAATAGTATGTTCATTACATATGTCAGTGAAGGTGATGTACTGAAAGTTATCAGGGACAAAATCAAAAATAAACATTTATGTGGACTAGACGGCATCTCTGGGCACGTGATTAAAAAGATTGCACCCTACATTATAGCGCCCCTAAGTCACATTATAAATACATGTTTTCAGAGAGGACAGTTTCCTTCGCGACTGAAACATTCTATAGTTTCCCCAATCCTAAAAAAAAGGAAATACTCATAACCTGGAAAATTATCGTCCTATTGCTATCTCCCCATCACTGTCAAAGGTATTCGAATATATAATGTTGGAATTTCTGCATAACTTTCTGAATATAAATAATATTCTAACTAAGAACCAACACGGATTTCGATCGAATCATTCCACCACAACGGCAATTATTTCTTTTTATTCGAATCTTCTACAGTCAGTTGAAGCAGGCGAGAATCCCACTGGGATCTTTTGTGACCTCAGTCGGGCCTTTGACTGCGTACAACATGGAAATCTTCTGGATAAACTGTATAAGATTGGAATTAGAGGTATTCTGCATGAATGGTTCGTATCATATCTTTCAAATCGTACCCAGACTGTCAAAATACAATATTCGAATGAGAATTATGACGAAACTTTTTTTTCTGATCAGTTAATAAATGACATAGGTGTTCCTCAAGGATCAGTCTTAGGGCCGATCCTATTCATTCTCTATATCAATGAGTTGCCGTCTGTATTGCAAAATTCTTTCACTTGTTTGTATGCTGATGATTCTTCACTCCTATTTAAATCAAAAGATTTGATTGAACTGCAACAGAACATCAGTTCTGACGTTGATTGCCTGCAAAATTGGTTCAGTGAAAACTTATTGTTTATAAATGTTTCTAAAACGAAAGCAGTATCTTTTCATACTGCCCAAAATACTAACATGGTAGACATTAATATTAAAATATTCGGTGGTGAGATGGAAATGTGTGACAGTATAAAGTTTCTTGGGATTTTTCTAGACAGCAATCTCAATTTCCGTCAGCACTGCGATAATCTCATTAAAGTACTCAATAAGCAGTGTTACCTGCTAAGAAACCTGAAGAGAATTCTAGACAACTCTGGTCTTCTTTTGTATTACCACTGGCAGATACAATCAAGTCTTAGCTATGGGCTGATTGTATGGGGTAATTCTTCAGCTGCACACGGTGTTTTCATGACGCAAAAGAGAATTATCAGAACTATTGCAAACGCATCACGAACAACATCGTGTAGAACATTATTTAAAAAATTAAATATTTTGCCCCTTTCAGGTCACTACATTCTGGAAGTTCTGTTGTACATTCATAAAAAAAGAAGTTTTTAAACAAAACAAATCTCTTCATGGTTATAACACTCGTGTCAGAAATGATTTCCATATACCCAAATCACGTTTATCTCTATGTCATAAGTCGTTCGAGATTTTGAGCCTGAGACTATATAATGCACTTCCGGAGTTTTTTTAAAATATTAACAAGGAACAAGAATTCAAATATAAAATAAAACAGTTACTTTTTCAAATTAGCCCCTACACAATCGATGAGTTTTTTGTTACCAACAATAATAAAATGTTTTGTATTTTTTGCTTTGTACTAACTCAGATTGTTTTAATGCATTTTGTTAGTTATAAATGTTTTTGTTATATTATTTTTTAAATATGTACATTGTATGTGCATTGCTGTTCTGCTTAGTCACTCGATTGTTTTAATACTTTTTTGTTAGTTCTGAATGTGTTTTGTTATATATTTGTATTTGATATGTACCTGATACTGACTTGTCCAATTGCTTTTGTAAGCTCGTTTTAATGGATTAATAAATACTTGACTTGACTTCACTTAAATAAAGGCAAGAACAATCCTATATCTAGTTGTATAGAAACTTACAGAAAATTATCAGATGATATAAAAAAATCAAAGTCCATAAATATTTTCTTGAAAAAACTCAAAGAAAATTCTGCTATCATACTGATGTTCATCAATCTATAAATATCCAAAATTGTTAAATTTGTTATTTTTTCATTAGTTTAGAAAATTCTGAAACTCATTTATATTCAACAGTATTCAATGTATTATTTTCCTTATACCAGAAATGTATTTTCAATAAAATAAATTTAAAAAAATATGCCTACCAGTAATCATGACGCATTTATGAAATATTTCAGAAGTACTGTGATTGTGAAAACCTAGTCTAAACATTTTTCAGAAAAGTTCAAAAATTGTCGAAACATTTAAGACACATTTCAAGGCATTTTATTTTGATATATTCAGAAACCTTTCACATTAATATAAATTTTGGATAATTGACACATTAAAAAACAACTTCAACTGAGAACAATCCAGAAGATTCGTACTAAACAAAAAATATCATGAAAATTTCAATATGTTATCTATGTGAAACTTTTAGACTACAAGCCCATATAACAATTTGGGGAGGTCATTTGACCCAGGATGAAACATATTCAGAACGAAGCTGCTATATGAAAAAATAACCTTAGGCACTATGCCGTCAATTCTTGGTGGTGCAAATGACTATAATAATAATAATAATTTTTCTTCTGAAGTTGTGCTCTTCTGACAAACTATTCTTGTACGGCATTCCTCAGGTTGGTAGATTATGAGATAATAATCTCCTAGAACCTACTGCCGTACAAAAATAATGGGACAGGAATCCAGGATTTTTTTTTAATTTTCGGAAATTGATTTTTTTTCTGGCTTCCGATCCCATTATTTTTGTATGGTTCTAGGAGATTATTATCTCATAATCTACCAACGTGAGGAATGCCGTACAAGAATATTTTGTCGGAAAAGCGCGTCTTCGGATGAAAGATGATTATTATTATTATTACAGTCATTTACACTACCAAGAATTGACGGCATAGTGCCTAAAGCTATTTTTTCATATAGCAGCATCGTTCTGAATATGTTTCAGCCTGGGTCAAATGACCCCCCCAAATTGTTATATGGGCTTGTAGTCTATTTGAAAATGTTTTAGTGATTCTCTCAAATACTGTATTCACTTTCTCGATGCCAATAGGAATATCCCTCCCAGTAATCATGAAGTATTTATGAAATATTTCAGAAGTACTGTGATTGTGAAAACCTTATCTAATCATTTTTCAGAAATTTTCCAAAATTGTCGAAACTTTTATGACACATTTCAACGCATTTCATTTTGATATATTCGGAAACCTTTCACATTAATATAAATTTTGGGTAATTGACACATTTAAAAACAACTTCAACTGAGAACAATCGATCCGTTCAGGTTGTAAGATTTCTGAAATATTTCAAAATGTTTCTAAACATATCAAGATGCCTAAAATCAAAGTCTCCTCCTCAATTGTGAATAAATGAAACTTCATCATAAAACAAATTTTAAATTTGATTTAGTGAGAAATATTTCGTATTTTACCTAAACTGTAACTGAATAAAACAATTCAAAATAATTTTATTGTGAAATAATGGCAACATTAGGTAAGATTTTATAAACTTTTCGGTAATGTTGAATTGTCCTTTTTAGCAACATTCCAAACTAACAATAAATGGTGGATATTTGCAATATTTCAAAATAACTTCAATCGAAACGTTCCGTTTTGCACGATTTCAGAAATGTTTCGAAAAATTGATGCTTCTCAAAATATACATAGATGTGTATACCACAATCTCCTCAATCATGAATCAACGAAACATTGAGGAATGTACCACAGGAAAACATTCGTAACAAAAATATCTGAAATATTCCCAGAACGTTTCTAAAATAATAGGTTTCAAATATTTCTGAAACATTTAGCAATGTTTCTCTAGTTCAAAAAATGTGCAGAAACATCAGCGAACGATTCAAATACCGCATTTCAGAAGCAATACAATGTCTGAAATGATCATTAAGTGTATTTAGTGTATCTTGGAATGTTTCTTGAATGTTACTGAAATAGTTACGTAACATTACTAATGAAACGTTTCTTTGAAATATTTCAAGGGGCAGACATCTTCATTTTCTAATATATTACTGTCATGTTAATGCAACATATGGTGACATTTGTCAAGCATTACAGATTATGTTTTAGAAATATTTCCGGAACAGAAAAATATTTTTACTGGTTATGGATGTACCTCACGGCAAGACAGAGGCTGCTTTCAGTCATGATTGCTTCAACCCGCCTAATCATTCTTATCCCACAAGGAAAGAATATCATCATGTAGTTCAACAAATGCAGAAATCCATAGGACAGCGAAGTTATCGATACATAGCACCAAAATTATACAATACTGTTCCACTACACATCAGTAATTCACAGTCGTTCAAAAAAGTACATCTTCTGTCAACCACGATGAAATATTTCGGAGATGATATAATTTTTTTAACTCATCCACATGCAATCACAAAAATATTACCCCAGTTTCCATGTACACATGTTCATCAAGTTGGTTTATATATATATATGCGGAACAAGTGTTCTTACACTTATCGCCTAGTGATATTTATTATAATCAACATTTTGATCCTAATGAATAAATTGTATTTGCCTAATAAATATCTTGATTATTATTATAATATGTTTTGAGGCAGCGCAAAGATGATAATGACCTCCTCTCAGCAGATGCCAATTTATCCAAAAAATCTATAGGTTGCTGCTTTTGCCATTCTTTGTTTCGAATCGATTTCTCTTGTCACAGCAACAATTCATCTTCAAGCAAAAGAGAAGCAGCGCCCTTCTCGATGTCACGAAGCAATACGAAGCGGTGAGTACTTATATCAATTTCACCAGTAGAATTTTTAACAATATTTTATTTTAAACTGTTGCACCCCTACCTGCCACCCTCAGAAGTCTTCGAGGCACTTGTGCGAGCTTGGGAAGACGCAGCCCTTACCCTTTAACGTGAGATGCCATGCATGATGAAAAGTTATAGCTGAAAGACGCCCAAGGATTCAGCTAAGAATTTTCATAGCAGATCTGTGAGAACAAAGGGTGCATATAGATTGATATATCGGATGAATTCATTTGACAAGATAATTGACACGATAAATTTGATGTCCACCATATCGAGAGATCCGAATAATATTCAGCTCGACACTCACTTGCATAGAAATGAATTTAGAGATCATCGCAGAAACAAATGTTTTGCAGCCTTAGGAAATCACATTTTTTAATAATATTAAGTGTGTTGCAGATGGAAGAAAGCAACATTAGTGTATAAAAATTTAAAACAGATCAATAGAAATGACGTCACTTTCTTCACCCCAGAAGTATCTGAATTACTTCGAGCTCTTTTCGATCCGTATGCAGTTACAATGTGTACCCACCAAAATCATTCTGGGTATGAAGTTGGTGAGTTCATTCAAGTTTATCTGATAAGTGTTTTCATTATTGCATAGTTATTTATCAAATACATCACATAGTGTAATTCTCGAAGACAACCATTCCACTTCTCTTGCGAAACCTTTGGGTGTACCTCAGGGCTCTGTACTGGGTCCACTACTTTTTGCATTTTATATTAGTGATTCTCATGAATATATCAGATCAGGCAAAATACACCATCACGCCGATGATACACAAATATACATGTCCTTCAAGGTTGTAGAATCCAAATACGCCGAAGCTGAAATTAATGAAAATCTTCAACTCTTGTTCGAATTGTCTTGTGTGCACAACTTGAAACTCAATCCTGAGAAATCCCAAGTAATGCTCTTTGGACCCAACAGCAAGAAGCGTATCGTGCGTGACTCTCTTACTATCGCAATTGATCACAACATTATACTATTCGTAAATGAATGTAAAAATTTGGGCTTATGTCTAGATACTAATATGAGATTCACTAAACATACTAGCCATTTGAGCAGGGTATCCTTTGGTATCTTAAGACAGTTGTATCCAAGTAGAGACCTATTGTCTAAAAGAATTAAGCGAGACTGTGCGAATCTCTCGTTCTTTCGAGCTAGCCTACTGTGATCATATTTACTCGCCTGCCCTGCGGGAATCTGATATCAAAAAACTTCAAAAGATTCTCGTACGCAAGTATGATCATATTAGTTTATCGTTCCAGGATTCAGGTTGGCTAAAATTGAAATCTTGGAGGGAGTTGCATATGCTTACGTTCGTTCATAAAATCTTGAGAACTGAATACTTACCCACCTTATCTACGTAGAAAATTGGTTTCACTTTCACGTAACAATTATTCTACCCGCAATAGGCATGTTCTACTTATTCCATCACACTCCTCTGCTATTCTCACCCGGTGCTTCTCATACAATGCCGCAAAATTGTACAATCACCTTCCACTGGAATTGAAGTAATTTACTATATGAAACTTCAAGAAGAGATTGAAATCATTGTTTGTATCAAGGCAATGATATAACGCACGTGAAGTTTTCCTCCTGGCATTGATTACACATTTACTGTAACCTCTAATTCTCTTCTACAAATTAAAATACTCTTATTTCACGTTGAAATATAAGTACTGACTTTCTTTTTATTTTCATACATATTTTTATTGAGGTTGTTCATAGCTGAACTCCTTTTCATCATAATTATGATTGTATTAACTTGGCTCTGTATTGATTTTTTATATGATGAATAAAGACATTATTATTATACAGGGTGTTTCTTAAGTACATGTAGAAAATTTAGGAGCGTGTTGCTGACATCAAAATAAGAAGAAAAGTTCCTATGAACATATGTCCGCAAGTTATTCGTTTCTGAGATACAGAGTATCAAAGTTGAATTCTTATTTTTATTTCTTATGAATAATTTCAAAATAATTTTGATATTTGGGTAAAGTTTGGTATCTGGGAATATTTATTATTTAGTTTGTGTAAAAAATATATTCCTGGTAAAGGTCACTGCGAGCAACTGTTTTCGAGTTATTGACAGCTGAAATAATCGATGCAAGTGATTTTGAATGACAAGATTTTTAAAATTAAAATAAATTCAATTAGAAATTAGTTTTTTCACAATTAACATAAAATTTGATTTTGTCATTGAAAAATCATTCCAGATACCAAAATTTACTCGAATATCACAAATATTTTGGAATTTATTCACATAAAACAAATATAGGAATTAAACTTTGACACTCTGTATCTTAGAAACGAATAACTTGCGGATATGTGTTTATGGGAACTTTTTTCTTATTTCGACTTCAGCAACATGCTCCTAAAGTTTCTACACGTACTTAAAAGTACTTAAAAGTGTCCATTCATTGGATAACTCAAAGAAATAATGTTCACTTTGATAGAGGCTGAAAATCATGGTGCAGGCAAGAGACTATCTTAGTCATGGTAAATATATCTTAATAAAGTCTAAATGAACACTGCAAACATCCTCATACTCCTAATTATTGGACGCGTCCAACCCAAATTTGAGTCCTTTGGTGGGATTTTGGTCTGAGACTCAATAAAAAAAAAGACTTCCATTTCGTTTACTCAATATAACTACTTTATTAATGACATTCTTTATAATCATTTCCACAAACGAAGATTCACAGAACATTTTGGAATCCATTAGTACATAGAACAATGCCAATAGGCCAATCAACAGGGCTATCAACCTCAACAATTGCTCCGCCGATAATTTTTTTTTAAATTGTAGAACACAGTGTGCACATTACTTCTGAGAAATATTATCACTTCCAGGGGGGCTGGAACCCCCAAAAAACGCGTTGAAATTAATTTTTGGGGTAATTTCGAAATATATCAAAAAATTTACTTTAAATCAAAAAATTAACTTGATATTCAGAAAGATCACAATTTTTTACAAAAAAACTGTTACTACCAAAATTTTGAGAAATCACACGGTATTCTTGAAAAAAATTGTTGAAGTTATATGCTTTCGCAATGGGGCAGGTGTTGCGCCGGCTCCCGCCAACGTGCATTTTTTTAACCAGCGCGTGAAGTAAAGTTCTGTAACTCCTCACATAAATGTTCAATTCGGATAAATCTTACGTCATTTTGAAGATAAAGATTGCAGCTTTGTATTCTGATATTGTTATTTATATTTATAAGCACAGTTGCCAGCTGCAAAATTGCAATTGAATATCCTATAATATTGAAGTTCCTGAAATAATGCTTGTGATTACTAATATAATGTCTTATCACTTGTAGCAAGTAAAATGAACAGTTGAGGAATACTTCATTGTCAAATTGCATAACGTTTAACCGGTCCAAATAATGTTGGTTTTAACTACGAGTGTTTTCAATTCTTCGCATATTTTAGGTTACAAAATCTTGAGGGGGTTTATAAATTCAAATGCCAATAACTCCAGAGATAAAAGCACGGATCAACATGAATGAAAAGCTAGTTTGCAGAAAAAACCCTGCTCTTATTGAAAATATTCATTCAAATGTGGGTACTTGTACAAATTTTGAATGCAATCCAGTCAATCTTTTAAATACTTAAAATAGAGGTTACTCGGCATTTGATCGCATTATTGTTCTATGGAAAGAAAAATAAAATCAGTCCTTGATGGAATATGGGGATTCGAGACCGAGGAAGACAGTGCACCAAAGGAAACTGTCCCGAAGTGTACCTGCTTTAAACTCATTGAGATTCTAAAACCTGAAAAATATCGGCTTGGGACCTTGTCAATGCGGCAGCTAGCGCGCCGCTGTATAGTATACAGCGGCGCGGTTCTGTCGGCGCGCAGTGGGCAGCAGTCAACGTTGCTCTATGTAAACGTCGGATGATAAATATAAAAGTTCCTGTGCAGAAAACACTGGATACTGGGATAACAACGCTAGTCGGAGACGAGGAAACATCTCTTAGTGCTTTGTCACTGTTATTAATTGAAAATAGTTAGTTTATTTTTGAAATATTTGTTTCATGTTCAACCCTCCGTGACGACCGAATTGCAAAAAATACATCGGCGGAGCAATTTAAGTTGAACTTTTATGAGAAAAATTGCTCTGTTTATTGGCCTACAAGTCATAATAAAAATATTTACTGAAAGTACTAAAATATTTAAATGTATAAAATTCTTTCAACAATACTTCAAACAAACAATCATGAATATTTCCAAAACGCTCCGGTATATTACAGAATATTATATAAATCCGTCTTGGTGAAAACAGTCTCGAAGATCATATGATGATCAATTTTTATTTAATTGCACATTCAGAATCTGCACAGTCAAGCCAAGGATTCCAAGTATGATGGAATAGTTTTGGATTTGCATTATCGATGTCTGTTTCCTCCGTTATTTGTTCAACAAGAGTTGTCCTGTAGTCCACCAAAGCTCTCTTCATACGCCTCACCACGCTCGGGAAAAATTTCGCTAGGTCGTTTTCTTCACAAGGGTCACTGGGAATATCGTAGAGACATAGTGCACCACCTAGGAAAATATTCAAATAAGTTATCTGTGTTTAACTGTAAATTCATTTCTATTCACCTATATTGCTACAAAAACATCGAAACATGAATTATAAATATCTGAATTTTGCACAGAACATCATATTGCATAGCGGACCTGACACATTATGGTTCATACTGCATTTGTTGACTAGCATTTTTGCTAGCAACCCGTATATTATGAACCATTATGTGTAAAAGTGCGGTCCACTGAAAAAAAGTTACGGCGGCTAGGAGTCAGCTAGTGTCGTTGAGGGATATTTGGATGAAACGATAAAAAAGAAAAAACTTCGATCAGGTAGATATTGAATAAGACTGGTCCAAGAACAGTGCCTTGGGACACACCATGATTGATAACTCTTGATTCACTAAGTTGATCATTGACTCTCACAACTTGAGGTCGGTTGGTGAGTTTTACTCCTATATTTTCCAATGACTCGAAAAGCAGCTCATGAATCACATTATTGAATGCTTTCGACAGGGCAATGAAAATACATATCGAAGGTTGACTATTGTCTAGGGCAGAGTACATCTGGGATGTCAGTTCACGAATGGTGTCTTGAGTAGATAAATCTTCCCGGGAACCATGTTTAGACAGGAAATTACATAATCGTTTTTCAAAAGTTTTTCCAGTTTTTTGGAAAAATTGGTAATTATAGATATAGGTCTATAATTGATTATGTGTTCCTTATGTATAGGAAAAACTAAGGCCTATTTCAGAAAGTGTGCGAATTTCGCTTATTGGTTCAAGCATTTATTGAAAATTGTGGCAAGGGGAAAGGATATGAGATGTGAAATAATTTTGAGCCCTTCTGCTCGTAGATTATCTATAACTACTAGATGATTCATTGTTTTTCAGTGATGAGATGATGTAACGGATTTTGACATGGTCTGTGGCTTGAATAAGAAATATGGAATCAGTTTCCAGATGAGCAGGGAAGTACATGGTTTGGATCAGGGACTATTTTTTTGGCGAGTTTTTCAATACTTTCCCAAGAAATATTATTGATTCTTTGTTTCGAAAAATGTTAATTGGAAAGTTGTTCATCATTAAAAAATACCTACATCTGAATTTCAGTTTATCACCATCTAACTGGAGTTTCATTTGTTTCTCCGATTTTTTGAAAATAGAGTATTAAAAAATTGCTTAAAACGATAAATAAACGACGTCCTGTAACAACGGTTTGTCGGAAAAGCGTGAAACATCACAAATTGCTCAACTTTGTAATTTTTCATTGTTATTTACTTTTTGTTGGAAAATAAAGACCTATTATTATTATTATTATACAGTAACAAGAGAATAAAGTGCAATAATATCGAGTGATAAAACATCAAAATCTCAGAACAAACTATTTTGTGGCGGTGTTCATTATCCAAAACAATTGTTTTAAGTTGGCTTTGAATACTAACCAAAATGTTTGACATTCAGTGCTTGACATATTTACTAAATATGCATAACGTAGTTGCTTATTTTCTTAATTTTTGATAATGATAAGTACTATTCAGATGAAATTAATACGATTACAAAAGAAGAAAGAGAATATTAAATGTTGTTGTTTGTATGGGAAAAATACGATAAGCAGAGAAGTTGCGGCCATTTTCAATGCCAGGCATTTTAATAGCAATGTCATTCATTCTATGTAGTCTCACAAATTTTGAATAAATTTGAACAAACAAGCAGCATTAACAACCATTTTAAAATACCTCACACAGCTGCGGAAGTATCTACAGATATAGAAGAGGAGGTGTGTTCAACGATTGAGGAAAATGGTAAGACATCAATTGAACATTTATTGACATCTTATTGTGCTTTTTTCAATTAACCGTCATATACAGAATGTGGTTTATTTACCGTTTAAATCAAATTCTATTTTCACCTACTTGATGGATCACATGGATTCTTCGGCGATTTTGAGTCAAGGCACGTTATTGTCGATCCTTTTCTCAGACTCTCGTACTCCACCTCCATCAAAGGACCATAATTAATTTTTCGTATGGCAGATCCAGCAAAACTCTCATAGACTGCGCTCGAATTGTACAATTGTTCTTCAATATCACCAGTTACAATATCTCCGTAATAATCGTTATATGATCCATTTTGGCTGGAACCTACAAAAATTCAAAACATGTCAAGAAATTTGGGATAAAGGACGTGAAACCCTATAATGCCGTATAAAGGTAGAAATCGTGTTCTGTTTATAACAATCATTTTTTGAAAGAGTGTTTTATCTACGCAATGAATCTTGTCATTAGGATTGGTATTTGAATAACCCACATTTGCTGTGAATAAAGTATGTTAGCACCTATCTGAAATGAAATTATCAGACCTACTCACCCACTATCAGTTTCCAGTTATAAAATCGAAGAGCGGCGTTTCTTGTTTTCTCGTCGAGATTGATGAGAATATCGTTTCTTGCTGATGGCAAGTCGTAAACCTATTGGAGAAACATGTTATTTTCAATCAAATATATGGTGTAATCATCCGAAGACTTTCAGAAAATTTGACAATGGGAGAACACGTGCACCAATGAATACAAATAGTGTTTCGAAATACCGTTCTCAAATAATTACAAGATCAAATCTTTGGTGGATAGGGCAACAAGTGTTCTCCCTCATCTCTTATGCATATTATGTACAGGTTATATTATGTATAGGTTTATTTTACTCATTTATTTTTAATTCAAGGTCATTCAGCGGCCACCATTCAACATACCTGAGGCTTTCAACCCCATCGTCAAGTAAAGAATCTGTGTCAATTACAATAACTAGGTGAGTTGTCATCAGCTGATCGATGTCGTGCTTTGTCTGTGCTCAGCGTAGGTCGATATTTGGCTATGAAAGGAAGAAATGTAATGATTTTCCATAAAGAACATCAAATGACGAGCTGCAAAGATTCGGTGACAAATTTCATTTTGCGTTATCGTGAATATTTGAAACAGTATTGTTGAAAAAGTATCTGGATACTGAACACGATCAAAAATCTGTTGTAATATTCAAGTGGCGTAGATTGACCTTGAACTAGACAAAAATGAGTGAAATGGACTTAGCATTTTGCCGTCTTTATTTATATAAGAGATGAGGCAGAACTCTTGTTGCCTATCTACTCTAGGCGTTTGGAAACATGATTTCGCATATGCAAAAATAATGCATTAAGCACCGTCCCGAATTTCATTTGAAATATCCGGCAAAAGGTAGTTTGCCTTATGCCGGATATTTCAAGTAGAATTTGGGACGGTGCTTGGGATCTTAAGTTAAAAGGTACACAAGCCCTTCATCTTCTTGAGGTCTCAGAATCTACTGATGAAGTCATTCAAGTATAGGCCCAGTAATGAGAAAATAAATTCGCAGTAGGGTTTCGTGAAAAAAATTCACAGCGTCATCTTTGACGACAATACTTGTAAAAGCGTTATCAAAATACGTGGAAACCTTCTTACCAAACTTGACCACTGGTCGATTCCATCTAGATCCGGATCGAGAAGACTCGTATCCGCACCTACAGCGGAATACAGGGTGGGTAACCAATCAGTAACATGCATAAGATCGGTAGCGATTCTTCCGGGTTGCACCAGTAAAGGACTATAAATCAGTGCGACACTACGAATACCACCTTCGAACAAGGTTCCTTTGATTCCTCTGAGAGGATAGTTGCTACCCCAATTTCGGAACTCGGGTCCAACGGTCGGTGCACCATTATCACTAATGAAGACTATTATGGTGTTTTGAAGAATCTTTTTAGTTTCTAATGCTGCGACGATTAATCCGACACTGTCGTCCAATTTGGATACCATAGCTGTGAAAAGAAAGAATATTCAATTTAAGTCCCGAATTCATTCTTGAGATTTCAACATAATTTATTGAAATAATACACTGGGGCTTATCAGATATAGATGTCCTCACGTGCTTTTACAATGTATTAGCCAAAGAAGGTACTGTGAATCACGTAGGTTTTTTGAAGAAGAATGACAAATTCAACCAACAGGTCGAGGTGGCCCCCGCTATATTTTGGAGATTTTATATGGAAATTTTCGATGTAAATATTGTTGAGATTTCTAGTAAGGTATTTGTGGATTTCCGATCAGTTTTTGAGGAGGGGTTTGCTATTTTGGATGTGACACGATATCTTCAATATGAAGACCTCAGAAAGAACGTGTTAAGTCACATTTTGCCTCAAATCGCGATTTCCATGTCCAGCTTTTGGCTGCCGGACTATGCGATCACATGGCATATTCGTACTAGGGAAGAACGTGTCGAGTCATGAGATTCAAATACTTTTGTAAAGCGTATACATACATAAATTCAAATTGTTAAAGCATTCGAGTAGCATCATTCAAACATCTTGTTTGATTGATATTTTTCAAATGAAACTTTACATAAAATGAAAAAATTTTTCGAAAGAAGTTTTCTTCGAGCAAAACTTACCAGCATAAGTTCTTCTATTCGCATCTTCGACATGTTTGAATTTGTTTATAGTTTCTTGAGGTGACTCCAACTGTTTTCCGACGTTTGCTGCATGCACTGCAAGATGAGCAAGCATGACAAATAGGGGTTTAGAAGTGTCATGTTCTTCTATGGTTTTCACTGTGTATTCTGTGAATGCGTCCGTAGCATATTTTCCAACTTCTTCGAAAGCTGGTACTCCATCCTTACGCAAGTCAAATCCTGTATATTCCTTATTATCGAACTGCAAAAATAAAATAAGTTGGAAAAACATTTCAAACTGTATAAAATGAATAGCGTCTTAACCATTTATGAAAATTGCAAGGAATTAAAGCGGCTTTAACATACGGTTTGGTGGAACAATAAACGAGATATGATCTATTAGGTAGCCAATAATCCTGACTTTACTGAATGAATAATAAATCCTGAGAGAAAAATGTTAGAAATGCCGCAGTTCGATCAATGTTCGTTAAAATTAGAGAATGGGACGTTTTGGCTGATAGATTAGTTCCTGAACTGGTCAAATGGAATGTTTACTTAGGCATGTCTAGTGTACAATCTTGTTATAGTGAAATGACTGTTTGACATTGGTTCGGTTGAGGTGAATAATAAATGAATTTATACAAAGAGTTATTGGTTATATGTTTTTCAAGAGAAACGACTCGAAGAATCGTATCCACGTTCAGAATGAAAATCCAGTTGTGACTTTACAAATAAAAATAACACTGTTTCATGAGCTATCTGGTTCAATTTGGTGTTTTGAATAAAAAATCCTAACATATTCTCTGCAATGTTGTTATTGTTAACCAATGTGACACCTATATCTGTAATTGCATCAATAATCTCTAGAATTAGATGAATACATTCACATTTCGTAGGATTCAGTTGTACTTTGTTGTTTTTGCACCACTTTCGAATAATACGAGGATATATTGAAAAATTCTTAGCCTGCTATAGAATCAAACAAAATTTCAATGTCAAAATATTTTATTACTCAACATATTCTCCTCTTAATTGGATACATTTATTACAGCAAACCTGCAACGTCTCTAGAACTTTCAATAAAAATGTTTCTTCTTGCTCTGCAAACCAAACCTATACAGTTTTTATTACCTCCTCGTTGGAAGAAAATTTACGACCTTTTGAACTTTTTTTTCAGTTGAGGAAAGAGATGATAGTCGGACGGAGCCAAATCTGGTGAATAAGGGGGGTGTTCTAGTAATTCAAACCCTAAATCGCGAATTTTCTGCAAGTCAACACGAGATTTGTGTGCAGAGGTGTCTACAAAAACAAACCACCTTTGGATAGTTTTCCGCGTATTTTCTCTTTAATTTTTTCCTGTAGAGTGGTCAGTAATGTCGAATAGTAATCTCCAGTTATTGTTTTACCCTCATCCAAAAAATCAATCATGATTACTCCATGGCAATCCCAAAAATCTGAAGCAAGAACGTTTCCAGCAGATTTTTGGACACGAAACTTCTTAGGTCTTGGAGAACCGGAGTGTCGCCATTCCATCGATTGTTGCTTTGTTTCTGGATCGTAGAAATGTACCCAAGTCTCATCCATAGTAAAACAGTTCGGTTGAAGAAGTCTACATCGTTTTCAAATCGAGCTTAAATCGAACGCGATGCTACTACCCTTGCACGCTTTTGGTCAACATTCAAACATTTGGGGATCCATTGTGCAGCAATTATTCTCATGTCTAAATTGACGTGAACTATATGATGAATGCGTTCGTATGAAATATTCAGTGCTTCAGATATCCGTTTTAGCCCAATTCGACGGTCTGTTAAAATCATGTCATGAACTGCACCGATATTTTCGGGGACTGACACAGAAACTGGCCTTCCCGATCAATCATCATCTTCAATGGAAAATTCAATCAATTCAATCCAATTTTTCTCGGTCGCATACGAAGGACATTGATCACCAAGGGTATTAAGCATATCTTCGTTAATCTGCTTACCTCTTAACCCTTTTTAAATACAGGTACTCGATGATGGCTTGATGCTCCAATTTTTCGATTTTCACAATTTTGGTTGACATATTTTTTCTTTTAATTTTTTTCGTAACTCTGGTTTACTTTTTTGGCTTCAAACTTTACACTGACACTTCTAATAAGTTATTGTTCGTTGCTATGGTAACGCAATATCTTGTTTATGCAAGGAACTGGTCTAGGCTAACTAGATATCGATACATCCTCGTATCTAGTCGAGACTGCAAATAATTGCCTACAGATTATAGCAAAAATATTTATGTCGTCAGCGAAAAATAGTCGATCACAATAAATATCAAACTTTAGGTCATTTATGAACATTGGAAATAAGAAGGGCTAAGGTTGAAACCCTAAGGTTCCTCAAATGGATCAATGTGATTATTATAACTGTATCCATTATTTGCAATACACCGCAGTGTTTTTCCTATGTGGGAAATACATGAAACTTGCGAAAAATAATATGAAGCTTTTGAAAAGTCAGCAAACTCCTAAAAACTCTCATCCTAAAAATTTTAAATTG
This sequence comes from Chrysolina oricalcia, assembly GCA_944452925.2. NCBI lineage: Eukaryota > Metazoa > Arthropoda > Insecta > Coleoptera > Chrysomelidae > Chrysolina > Chrysolina oricalcia. Next base: position 13,721,445 of record OX101825.2, on the reverse strand, counting down.
CGATATATTCTGAAACATACCGTTGCAAAGAAATATCATTATTGAACTTTCGGATATAATGAAGTGATCGCATATTATTTGCTGAAATTTGTATGCCTCGAGTATTCCACTGATTCTTGTGCTTGATTTTTATCGTTTGAATAGGAAATGAACTTTTGAAAATATCTTCCAAGTGATTGTTAAAGATTGTGAATTAATCCTGGTCGTACACAATGTCCCAGTTGGTATTCAGGCATGCATTATACAGGGTGTTATTAAAGTACGTGGCCAAACTTAAAGAGGTGATTCTTTGAGTGATTCTAAGACGAAAAGTTCATATAAACATAGGTCCGGTAATGCTTCGTTTTCAAGATACAGGGTGTCAAAATTTTTAAAAGAAATCGTTTTTGTCGTAAATATCTTAATAACCCTTCAACCGATTTTATTGAAATTTGGCAGTGTTATTGAAGGTCGTGAAGGGCGAATCCCTATCTATATCAAAATTATCATGTCCAGTGGCGTCCCGGAAGGCAATGTAACCAATATTTTTGACAGAAAACATGTGCGCCACTGATTTTTTTGCAATTTTTGTATTTGTTTCACATTGAGCAACTGAAATTAGAACTTTTTTATATCTAGAATTTTTTTCGTATCTTGCTTTGTTTTTGAGAAAAAACATAAAAATCACTTCATTGCACATCCCTGTGACAACACAATAAAACATTTCAACTACTAAACCATCAAAAACTGGGGTCTTACTAATATTTTTTCATATCAATACTCTATTCTAGTCTTAGAATTTTCTATCAAAATTAATGCAATGAAAAAAAAAATATATGTATGTATGAATTGCAGCACTTGCCTTCGGCTCTTGGCTTCGGCTCGTGCTGCAAAATGGGCTCATTGTTGTCCATGGACATGCAATAAAGACATTTTTATTTATGATTAAACAATTAATATTACATGGAAGTCATCTTTTGATTTTTTCCGCTCATATTACCTGTTTTCGATTAAACAAATAATGTTGTTATGTATTACTGCAGTGTTTTGAAACTAAAGTAAGAGGGCCATGGAAGGAACAACAAATGTTCAAACAAATTTAACTTCATAACTGTCACAAATTGAAACGGTACATACGTAATTATTTGATAGTAATTATTTGAAGTGTTTTCAAGAGTTTTGAGATAGAAAATTTGTTACTGATATCTGAAAATGGTTCGGTTTACAAACTCGGAAATGGATAAGCATTTTGTCTATGGTATGGCCCAAGGCAATTCCAGAGCGGCTAGACGCATTTATCAAGAAAGATATCCTCATCGAAATGTTCCAAATAGGCAAACATTTGTGAGAATACATGAAAGGCTGTGCGAATCAGGCACCTTTCAAAGGTCGGCTGCTCTTATTGGGAGACCTGCAACGGTAAGAACAGTGGCGCTGGAGGAAGAAGTTTTACATGAAGTTGAGCGTTGCCCCGATACCAGCACACGCAAAATTGCACAACAATTAAACATTTCTCACTTTACTGTATGGAAGATTTTGAAAGAGTACCAACTGTATCCTTACCACATACAGCGTGTTCAAGCGTTATTTCCTGCGGATTTTCCCAAGCGAGTTGTTTATACTACGTGGCTTTTGCAACAACAGGTTGCATCTCCGACATTTTTATCCAGTATATTATTTGCCGATGAAGCGTGTTTTTCCCACAATTCAATTATGAACTTTCATAACAACCATATCTGGGCAGAAGAAAATCCCCATGCGGTTATAGAAAATAATTATCAACAGCAGTTTTCCGTGAATGTCTGGGTTGGTATTGTTGGCGATTATCTCATTGGACCTCATTTTTTACCCCTGAGATTAAATGGTCAAGAGTATCGTCATTTTTTGGAATTTGTATTACCTGTACTACTAGAAAATGTCCCACTGGCAGTAAGAGGAGCAAGGTGGTTCATGCACGATGGGGCTCCACCTCACTTCAGCATAGTAGCACGTCAATTTCTAGATGAAACTTATGGAGAAAACTGGATCGGTCGCGCAGTTCCACAGTCATGGCCGCCCAGGTCACCGGATTTAAATCCCTTGGATTTTTCCTTTGGGGACATTTAAAGTCCCTCGTTTATAAAACTCCAGTCAACACTGAAGAAGAATTAATCCAACGAATACGGGATTCATGTGATTAGATAAGACATACGCCTGAAATATTCCAACGTGTTCGGGAATCGATGTTAAGACGAGTTAATGCTTGCATTGAAGTTGAAGGAGGACATTTTGAGCAACTATTGTAAGTATTGTGTTAGTTATTATTGAATGTATTCTTACAGAAACAAATTGCCTAGGTACCATTTTTGTTTCAGTGTGGTTTTAATAAAGGGTGTTTCTTGTTTGATGTTGCTTCGGCATTTCCTGCGTTACCACTATGCACGCACTGGCCAAATGAAACAAACAATTTTTAAGCATAACAGATTCACCTGTAATCATTAAAAACCCTATAAAAACAATTTTTTATTGTGTTGTGCCAGGGACGTGCAATGAAGTGATTTTTATGTTTTTTCTCAAAAACAAAGCAAGATACGAAAAAAATTCTAGATTTAAAAAAGTTGTAATTTCAGTTGCTCAATGTGAAACAAATACAAAAATTGCAAAAAAATCAGTGGCGAACATGTTTTCTGTCAAAAATATTGGTTACAGTGCCTTCCGGGACGCCACTGGACATGATAATTTTGATATAGTTAGGGTTAAATTCGCCCTTTATGACCTTCAATAACACTGCCAAATTTCAATAAAATCGGTTGAAGGGTAAGATATTTACGACAAAAACAATTTCTTTTAAAAATTTTGACACTCTGTATCTTGAAAACGAAGCATTTCCGGACCTACGTTTATATGAACTTTTCGTCTTAGAATAACTCAAAAAATAACCCCTTTAAGTTTGGCCACGTACTTAAATAACACCCTGTATAATCTTTGATAGTTTTTTATCCGCGGGGATAGCTCGAACGGAGAGCGCCAGTTCACCGATATCCGAAGCCAAGCAACGGTAAGCGAGGCCAGGGTTTGGATGGGTGACAACGGACCTCCTTTCGATATTCTCCTCGGATCGTGCTAGGAATCGCACGTTAAAAGGTAAGACCTCGTTAATCCTTGGCTCGCACAAGTTTCGACTTTTGAGGGCTGCCGTTCGTAAGGGGACGACAGCTGGTTAACGGAAAAAACAATTTTAAATTTTTTATTTTTTTTACTGTACTATCTACCTAATCTGAAATTATTTCGATCTATTTTAAAATTCCATTTGCAGCAGCACAATGGTCATGAAATGCCAGCTGAAGTAATATCACAAGTAATATTTTTGTTTGTCCAAATTCTTACATTCAGTGAGCACGTAAAGGTTGGAACAAATTCGTTAACAGCTTGATATGGCTATTGAGGAAAAAAAGCTCAGACACGTCGATGTTATTTTTCAGTTGCGCATTTTTTGTTCCACTTATATTTTTGATGACGTCATCACTGTTCGAGTTATGACGTCATTATAATTATTTTTAAATGGCAATGCCCTATTCTGATGATATCTTCGAAAAGAAAGCATTTGTCTGTTTATGGATGTCATATTTTTTCTTATGTTATATAGTATGTTTCACTTCTCATAGAAGCATCCTTGTATCTTCCGTAATTTTCGATGTAGAACGTAGAAATTTTAGGGATCGATAGATAAACTAAAAAATCAATATTGAACAGGCGAAATTCTCACAACTGGAGCGATAGCAATCCACATTCTGTTCGAGAACGTCAATTTCAAGTCCGATGGAATTTCATTGTTTACTATGCTGAAATAAACAATGCCATTTGACCATGACCATGACCATATGAATGGCAAGATAAAGCATATACGTAGTATAATGATCTGAATAATTATAATTGAAAACATCACCACAGAGCTTTGTGTATTCGAAGGATGTAGAAAAACCAAGAAAAAATAGAAAATAACAAAGATGACGCCACTCCCGGATAAACCCGATGTAACACAATAACGAAAATGTTCCAGTTGATTGTCAATGTTTCTTTCCCCGTGTCTACCAATTTTTAGAAGCATGCTACATTAGTTGTCTTCACATAGATAGCGATAACTCATGAAGATATACCCTGTTGTAGTATTCTCAAATATCGAGAAGTGAACTTACCGTCCATGTTGTTAGGTAGTCAAAATAGCTTGTGAATCCATTGTAATATCCAAAATGATGATCAAAACCTCTTGATGTTGGTGTTTCGTTCCATCTAGAATACCCCATGTGCCACTTGCCAACCAAATGAGTCGAGTAACCCAGGTCCTGAAAATTAATTTGGTCCAACCAGTCAACCACTCAGTTTCTAAGGTCTTGATAGAAATGAATAGTTCTATATTTCTGTTACATTTGAACTTTTGTTTTATCTTTGAACATGGCTGGTAATACTGAAGCTTAAATTAGGATTGGTTGATTTACTCGAATGTTACTAATGATACTGAAACTATATTCTATATTCAGAATTTGTATCTGTTTGCATATTTTTGTTATACGATATTATCTTTCAACAGCTCCTTCACATGGAACATTTTATCCATTCTCATTTAGGATTCAAGAAAAACTCGTCAGATAATAAGTCATACCCTCAATTCATACGAGACTGGTCAAAAAACAACAAAAAGTAGCAATGTACGGACTTCGTTCTTCAGCGGTTTTTATGCTCCAGCCAAATACAATTATTCAATCCATCAGGCTTCAAAAATCTTTCGTATCAAGAACAATGTTCTCCAATTGGAGCAGAATTGGCTCATATGGACATTTAAAATGTGCCTAAGAGCCGACAGCTCTGGTGTCAATAATTGTATTTTATTAGAAAACAGAAAAGATGTTTCATCTTCTCAGCCTGGGGAATCACCGATACCAACGCTAAATCATCATCTCCAATTTATTTTGGCAAATAACAAGTACTTATAATGAAAAGAGATAACAGGTCAGAGGAAAAATTATTTTTCTGGGATCAGAGATACATTTATTTTGGCATCAACGGAATGACTAGAAACAACGAGGCCTATAACCCCAGGGTACTATTCAATATAATCTCATTTCAAAGACAAGGATGTCAGTTAGGCTGAAGATGGCAGCAGAATAACTTCAACACTCGATCATTTCCGCCTACACGACAACTACAACATAGTCAATCAATCAATAAATTTCTGACTTGTTCAACATGTTTTGGAATTGTTGATAAATAGATAAAAATAGAAGATAAAATAAGGAAGTGAATATAAAATAAAATGAACAATTATTATGAAGTGAAGAAACAATGAAAACTACAAGCAGAGGTATAATATCACACAAAATTCGTCACATATCGTTGAGTATTTGAAAGAATACATTGTACCTAGTTATATTCTTCAGTTTTTGTGAAAGATTATTAAGTAATTTAAGATCAACATGATCTGGTGCACTGGACACCATTTTTTTATCACAAGGAACATGAAAGTGAATTGTTCGTGTTTTGTATCTATGAACATCAGAATTTCTCGTGAATGTTTCTGGGTGATTGAAAACATAAACACACATTTCGAAGATCGAGACATTGAGAAGTGTCAAAACGTAAAAAAGTTTGAAAATTCTTCTACAAGTATCTCTAATGCCATACCTGAGTCTCGATTCAACTTGACCATAACACAAATTCATCATCTGATCTAGAAAGCCAAAATTCCGAGAGGCACTTTCATGGTTTTCCCACGAAAGGGTACTGCTGTTGGTAATACCTATACCACCGAAATGGAAGACTTCAATGATATGGATACTCCTGACACAAGTTGTCGGATCCCCAGTCTGGAGTTTTTGCTGAGTCCATTTTTGAATCGTTCACGTTCCTCCTCCGTTCTTTTCTGTTTTCTAGAGCTGATATCGGAGCTTTTGAAGAGTGAGCGGTATCATCCGCAAAGCTGCGCAGTGGGCACGAGATAGTTCCTAATAAATCATTGATGTAAAGGAGAAACAGTGTTGGTACTAGAATTGATCCCTGCGAAACACCAGCATTCATAGGTAGAGTGTCGGATGAAACTCCATCAACCACAACGTGGGGTGATGATAACGAACAGTCGTTACCGGCCGATGATGAACCCTTTACTCCCATAAACACCTTCTGCGTAGGCTTATTATGGCAAGTACCTGTCAGAAAACAACTACTCCCCTGGCTAAGACCACGACGGGTATTGAATTAAATCTAACAGCAAGTGCCCTCTATGACCAACCAGCAGAATTATGTTTTGATTTGGACAGGGTGACCACCTGCAGACTAGTTTCGAGGTTGTTGCCTCTTATCAGTGCAAGGGCAGGTCAACACAGACAGCACTGAAGCCATCTGTTCCCGTCCAAACCAATACACACTCCGCTGATTAGTCAATTCTGGTTCACGAGGTGGAAGCAGTTTCTAGGCCGCTCCACCTAGTGAGCAGAGGAAGAACACTCCGAATCTCCGGGTTAAGAGATTTAATCGAAGAAAACAGAAATCTTTGGGAGATCGTTTGCTAACGAACAGTCGTTACCGACCGATGATGAACCCCTTACTCCCATAAACACCTACTGCGTAGGCTTATTATGGCAAGTACCTGTCAGAAAACAACTACTCCCCTGGCTGAGACCACGACGGGTATTGAATTAAATCTAACAGCTACTTGTGCAACGTTCCTCAAAGCATCAGAGGACGCAATTGCAAGTGCCCTCTATGACCAACCAGCAGAATTATGTTTTGATTTGGACGGGGTGACCACCTGCAGACTAGTTTCGAGGTTGTTGCCTCTAATCAGTGCAAGGGCAGGTCAACACAGACAGCACTGAAGCCATCTGTTCCCCGTCCAAACCAATACACACTCCGCTGATTAGTCAATTCTGGTTCATGAGATGGAAGCAGTTTCTAGGCCGCTCCACCTAGTGAGCAGAGGAAGAACACTCCGAATCTCCGGGTTAAGAGATTTAATAGAAGAAAACAGAAATCTTTGGGAGATCGTTTGCTAACGAACAGTCGTTACCGACCGATGATGAACCCTTTACTCCCATAAATACCTAACTATGTAGGCTTATTATGGCAAGAACCTGTCAGAAAACAACTACTCCCCTGGCTAAGACCACGACGGGTATTGAATTAAATCTAACAGCTACTTGTGCAACGTTCCTCAAAGCATCAGAGGACGCAATTGCAAGTGCCCTCTATGACCAACCAGCAGAATTATGTTTTGATTGATTGGTGATGAGTCGGAGAGAATGCTAGAAAGCTAGAAACACAACTTGAGGGGCAAGCCATAAAATGAAAGCTTGGCAGGAGTCCCTCTGGTTCCAAACTCGATCAAACGTCTTGGAGGCATCTAATGCAACGGCCAGAGTTTCGTCAAATTTTTTAATAGATTGTTGCCATAAATGTAAAACATAAGCAAGCAGAAACCATTTTGTCGATCATTCTCAATTCCTGGGCATTCTGGATATTTCATTATCTCATCTTTTACATCGCTTTTTACATCGCTTTTTACATCGCTTTTTACATCGCTTTTTACATCGCTTTTTACATCGCTTTTTACATGGCCTACGAGATAACAGATAGCAGCGCGATAGGTCTGTAAATACTAGGAAGGGTCTTTTTCCCTTTTTGGGGACTGGTTGTACTCTTGCAATTTTCCAGTTGGAACTAAATGAAGTGATAAACATTTCACCTGAAGGTAGCTGTTCGAAACCGAACATTTTAAAATCACATTCAACAAGTTCTTCTCTAAGACCTCGGAAAGTGCCTTGGTAAGGGATTACATTCATGTTATTCAGGCTGTTACAAAATCCAATACACATATTTCAAGAGCCTATTCCTATCAAAATAAGACTTTATTCTCATAAACATATTTTGAAAAATAAAACGTAAATCAACCGTTTGAGAAATGTCAAACTTACAAGTAAATCAATGTGATGAAAAGTCATAACCCACTGAGTATTTAAGTTTGTTACTTTAATATTCCCCTTTCATACAGTGTTCAATAATAAACCAAGAGCCTTAGCATTTTCTGGTCATTTGATGCATAATTGTAGACACAATTCAAAATTTACGATATTTTTCAAGCAACTTGCGATGTTTGTAACTTGGAGGTGGTTTTAGGACTCATGTTTGAAAGAAAAAATATTTTGACTCCTGGAATACGCCCTTAAAATATTAGTATTGAATTTTGAAATACCCTCTAGCTATAATTCAAAAACCCCATACGTATACCCTTGTTTTCATTCAGTGTACAATTTGTTCAGAATTTCACATTTGACAATAATAGTTGATGTGCGCAGTAAATTTTTCGAAATAAAGCCTACACATCGTAAAGGTTTAAACTATACAAACTGAACTTCTACCTTAAAATATCCGGGCAACAATTTTCCTTCTGGAAGAAAACGTTTGTCAGCTGGCAAAAAGGATCCTCCCTGCAACCCTGAAACAATTTTTGAAATGTTTGTGTAAGTTAGTATTGAACTGAAATAACGTTTCATGTACACAATATTTAGTGTGGCTTTTTTAGCCCCCACTTAACTTTTGAACAGTTTGACTAACAAACATAATTCAAAAACCTTTTTGAATGGTATCACTGATACTATTAGTATTAGTATAAGTGAATGACACCATTATCGATGGGACAAAAATATTTTAAGTGGTATTACCAATACTACTTTTCGAGAGAAGATACATTGCAATTACTCTATAGATGGCGCTGGAGGCACCTCAACTTGAAAATTTCGGACAAAGATCTAAATTGTGAAAATACGTATTAACGAAAATTAAGCAAAACTATATGGTTAGAAAGGAATTGAATTATCTTTTCAGAGATGTGTAATTTGACCCCCATACCTTTTAGAGTTTTTAAATTTATGTGCTCCCCCGCGCCCCCCATCGGACAATCTCCATTTCGTATATTTCAAAAAGTATTATCGGCGATACCATTAAAAATGGTTTCTGTTTCATGTTTTTACGAAGAACCGTTCAAAAGGTAACAGGGGGGGGGGGCGAGAAAAAGCCACACTGTATAAATATTTTGAGTTCGTTCGAATGCCATTTGGTTAAAAAACTCGCTTATAACATTCCAGCGCATCATGGATTCTGGAGCGGACTATAGAACTAGCTCATTTGTTGTAAGTTTAGGTTTCGTTCAATTGTTACAGGTGTTTTTTAAAAAAAGTAACAAAATTGTGCAATGAAAAAAAAGTACTTGAATTTTTGTGAAGAAATCAGAATTCTTTGGGAGATCGTTCAGTAATGAACAGTCGTTGCCGACCGATGTTGAATCCTTTAATTCAATACCCGTCGTGGTTTTACCCAGGGGAGTACTTGTTTTCTGACAGGTACTTGCCATAATAAGCCTACTTAGTAGGTGTATATGGGAGTAAAGGGTTCATCATCGGTCGGCAACGACTGTTTTCGTCACTTGAATTTTTGTTGGGATATTTTTATCACATATTATTCTGAATGGAGTTACCTAATCTAAACGGATACCTTCCAGTAAGAAGAGCTGCTCTGGTTGGAGTACTGGCTGGTTGAACGTAGTGGCTATTCAAAATAATTCCATTGTAACCAAGTGCATCGATATTGGGTGTTGGTATCTGATTACCCCCATGAATTCCGACATCATACCAACCCTGCAAATAATAAAGATTCAAAGTAATTCCTACTATTATATCGAAGAAAATTGCATTCGTTCAAAGGACCCCGCACACCTTATATGGGAAAATGGCTCTCCGTCAAATTCCTTGAATTTTTGATTAGTTGTACAATGGTTGTAGAATTGATCATTCTGATGGGCGCAACACGATCCTATGACTAGTTTTCGAGATACAGGGTGTTGAATATGAAAAATATTCACTTTTCATCACTCCATATCTCCCAAGTTATGATTTGGTTTTAATTTATCTTTCGTGGTATTATCATCACATCCATGTATTACAAATTCATGAGAAATTAATTTCCAGATCTTTTCGTAGTATAGGGCGATTTCACTTGATAATGATGCTATTTTGAGACTTTCATAATTCTGTTCTTTTATAAAGATAAAATGCGAAAAAAGGTAGAATTATCACACGATATGATGAATTCATTTCATCTATCATCACAGCTGATTATACAAGGTGATTCACAAATATGGAAAAATAACGAATTTTGGTTTTTGGGACACCTTGTAGTAATACACCAACCTAAAATGACAAAATTCTCGTAAAGAATATTAAATGATGTTGTTTCATCGTATACAGAGTCAAATGATGTTAATTTGTAAAAATTAGTTATACTTTAATGAATGAAAACCTTGGTTTTTTTCATCAGGGAATACGAAAAGGTAGCGATATTTTCTCATCGGAAAACTTGAAATACTTTCAATCATATTGTAGAAAATTTTCATCGAAATCCTATGACGGGTTTTTCATATACAAGACGAAAAATGTGTGAAAAAATCTGAGATCTGTACATTTCCCCATTGCTATATTTTCAGTTTTCAGTTTTCGGCGGGTTTGTAGTTCTTCCTCATCGGGCCTCTTTTATTCGAGATTTTGATGTTTCAATAAAATAGTGATCAGTTATAATACTATACAATAGCGTACCGTATCCCTAGAAAAAAAGCCATGACCCGAATTATTATCTGCAGCATCATCTAGTAGGCGATTCAATGGAGGAGTTATTTTTTCATGCATAGTGTTTCTCAGTCATATTATACTGGTTTCATTCGCAGAAATCCTTTTTTTTCGAATTTTTTCTCTATAAAATAATAAAATTATGAGGGTCTCAAAATAGCATTATTATCGCCTTGTACTACAAATAGATTTGGAAATGAATTTCTCATGAATTCGTCATACAAGGATGTGATGATAATACCACAAAAGATAAATCCGAACTAAATCATAACTTGGGAGATACGGGGTGATGAAAAGTGAATATTTCTCATATTCAACACCCTGTATCTAGAAAACTAGTCATTGGATGGTGTTGCGCCCATTAAAACATTTTATCGGGGTCCTTTGTATCGTTTTCGTTATCAAACTTTTAACTAATGTAAAATTTGTCGTATATTGAATCTTTTACATAGTGCAACAATTATGATTATTTGTAACGAAAAGTTGCATTGTCTTCATGAAATAATTCATTTGATTCGTTTTTCTGCAAATTACCCAAATGAAAAGAAAATTCGGTATGAAATGTTCTCCTATAATTATAAATTTTTAATTATATGTAATTATTTCATGAATTGAGCTTGGTAATAACAGACAAGTGGATTTGTGTATAAATTTATGAATTAATTCATTATGAAAAAAACTTTCCGTGTGATTTTTTTATTCCACTCGTAAAAGTCGCTTGGTTCAACATACCATTTATATGTTTCTCAAGGATAAAGTGCGGTAATTTCTTTATATATATATATATATATATATATATATATATATATATATATAGGGTGTTTATTAAGTACTTGTACAAACTTCAAAGGGTAAATTTTTGAATTAGTTCATATAAACATGAGTCCGTAACTGTTTCGCTTTGGTGATACAGGGTGTTGAAGTTGAAATATTATTTTCAATTATTTTGAATAACTTTTGCAAAAAAATTATTTTTCGCAACAAAATCGGTGAACGGGTTTTTTTTTGAGGTGAAAAATCAAAATTTGGTATTAATATTTATGTAGCACTTAGAGAGTGCTACGTACTCTTACTCAATCTATTTTAATTTGCCCTAAATTTTTTGGCAGTAAACTATTGAGATTTTTTATACAGGCTCCCACAACAGTGCGTCAGGCTTTCATAGCACTCATACCATAGAAGTTACCGATTTTGTTCAAATATAAACTCAAACTGTTGACGAAGGCGCATTACAAGAAAATATTTTCAGATATACAAAGTGTTTCATAAGTCTGTAGCAAATTGAAGTTGAATTTTTTCAAATAGAATAGCCTGTATTTTTTGCCATATTGAGAATCACCCTAATAACCTCAACTAATGAGCGCAATAATAACACCAGTCTTTGGCAGGTTCGGACATACATTTTTTATAATTATAAACTGAAAATCAATATTCGAAATATGCCATCAACGAAAATATTTTACTATTCAATTTTCAGAATCGCCCTACTTTTAGTTTTCTATATATAGATCGCGTTAACTCGTCAAGATATACCCTGTATACCGCAAACCTACTAATAGGTTTTATAGAAACTTCCGTTACAAAACTCAATAAATTACGTTAGATCTATCTTAAAATAAAGCAACAAAATAATATTTAAATGCATCTAGTAACCTTTGACCAGCACAACTGATAAAACAAAATCATTAAGGAGGTCGACTTCTTATTTTGCAACATCTTCTTCGGCATCTTTTGCAAAAAAGTGAATTAGGTAATTACTGTGTTCGTTATTGTTTGAAAAATATGATTTTCAAACAGTTTTTGGAGTAATGATTTTGTTTTATCAGTTGTGTTGGTTACAGGTTATGCATTTATATCATATTTTAATCTCATAAGATACTTCATTCTGAGAAATATCTAATGAAATTTTAAACGTTTTTTAACAGAAGTTTGTTGGAGTCAAATTATTCGTTTTATTTTTCCTTACCCGACGATCCGCCACATTGACATTTGAAAAAATTAGAAATTTGAAAGATTGTAATTTTCCCAAAATTCTAGGACTTCAATTAGTGATTTGAAGGTATCCATAGCCCTCTAGAACGTAAAATGTATTTCATAATGAAAAATAAACTTGGTAATAATAACTCACAAGTGATATCTGGTTGGATTCAGTATGTCATACGGAAACAAAAGAAGTGAAAATATACCTGGTGTACCATTTAAAAGTTGAAAGTTTATATCACCTCTGATGGTGAAACCGGAAGTTGCCTGAAGTTGAGTTACTTGTCAAAAAATGCAGTTTCATGTCGTATACAGGTCCTCCAAATTGCATTCCATTATCGTCAAAAACAAAAAGGTTATAAGGGCGAACCACTTTCCGCGGACACCCGGTATAGAAGATTAAAAATGATATAGTTTGCTGACTTGTAGCTCCTTCATTAAAATTGATTGGATGAGTTAGAATATCCATCGCCTTGTTTGGAACATCCATAAAAGACTGTTTGTTGAAATTGAGTGTCAGTTTATAAGTTTATAATCAATTTTTTTTGTACCTCAACTTATTGTGAGTACTGGGAGAATAAATTATCGTGTAGTCAACAGAGAAAAACGATGGTACCCAACCCTTTTATAATTAGAAAAACATAGGGCCAAGGATAGAACTTTGTGGTACACCATAATTATAATTACCCTGTCTTTCATATACATTTTGCAGAGAAACGAATATGACCGCAGGAGAAATTCCCGAATTTATAATCATATCTCATGAAAATTATCAAAATCTCCAAAATAATTAATTATGTGGCTATCGAAACTTCTACTCTTCTACTAGCTACAATATTTGCAGAACTCAATCCAGATAACGCCTCGAAAGAAAATAAAACCCTCTTTCATGGAAGAACGTACAATGATTGGCAAATGAGCAATTTCATAAATGGACTAGCCCAAGAAAATTGGTCGGACGTGTACGAAATTCGTAGTACTGACGAGGCTTTTGCCAGTTTTTTCAGCACATTTCAATTTCATTTCGAAAATAATTTTCCAACTCGTAAAATTACAGTGAATGATGACAAGAAAGGCTGGGTTGATTCAGAAGTTAGAGAATCATCCTTGAATTTGAAAGATCTGTACATTCTATCACGTAAATACCCAGAACTGAATGCTGTCTATAAAGTTGAAAAACAGAAACATAGAATCTTCATCGCAAACAAGAAAAAACTGCATTATCAAAACAGAGTCTCTAAATCTGACAACTTGAACAAAACTTGTTGGAGTATAGTGAAAGAACTATCTAATAAGGTTAATATCCAAAGCAATATTTCACTCTCTACCCCTGACGGGGAGATCATTTCTGACACTGAAAAGATTGCAAACGTATTCAACAGTTTTTTCAAGCAGGTTCCGTACGATGTTATCAATAGAATACCTAAAACAGATAATACTCCCCATCCCGAAAACGAATCTTTTAATCATTTGAGAATGAATCTGTATCCATTTACAAATGAGGAATTATTAGAACTGTTATTTTCACGATTGAAAAATTCGAAATCTCACGGATTCGATGAAATACCAGCTTTTATTGTCAGGAATGTCTTACCTCTCATCATTTCACCCCTGACCTATCTGATAAATCTTTCTTTCTGTGAGGGTCAATTCCCGAACATTATAAAGATAGTCAAAGTCGTTCCTATCTATAAAAAAGGCAATCGAGAAATAATCTCCAATTATAGGCCGATTACGATACCGTCTACCTTCTCAAAAATATTCGAATACTCTTTTCTATATCGCCTGATGAATTTCGTTGATACAAACGGGATTATCTCCAAAAATCAACATGGGTTCAGACATGGAATATCGACGATAACAGCAGTTCACAGTTTCTATAGTCAAATTACATCTTTGATTGACTCTGGCGAGTGCCCTGTTGGGATATTCTGTGATCTCAGCAGGGCGTTCGACTGTGTCAATCACGACATTTTGATAAACAGATTGGCCAGTTATGGTATTAAAGACAATGCTCTTCTATGGGTCTTTAGCTTTTTAAGAAACCGTAAACAGTACGTATGCCTCAGAAGTAAACAAAAAGATGATATAATTGTTACTAAATCCAACCTTGCGTGGATATTGATATAGGTGTTCCACAAGGTTCCATTCTAGGCCCAGTGTTATTTCTGTTATATGTGAATAGTATATATGAACTAGGTAAAGATATTCACGTCACTATGTATGCAGACGATATATCTGTCCTTGTTGTGGATAAATCTGATGGGATTCTTGAAAGAAAATGCAACGAAGCGATTCAGTCCTTGGCATCTTGGTCGTTTGAAAACTCCCTTTTTTTCAATATCGAGAAGACACAGTATCTTAGGTTTCACAATAGACAACGAGTTTGCTATAAACCTAATCTTGTCGTTAATGATGTGCCCATATCTCGTACAGCTACACATGTTAAATTTTTGGGAATGAACATTGACGAACACTTAAACTGGAAAATCCATTGTACGAACCTAACTTCCATTCTGCATTCACAATGTTATTTATTGAAAAATTTACGAACAGTTCTCACATACAATCAATTGCAGATGGTGTATTATACACAAGTAGAAAGTCGTCTTCGATATGGTATTTGTTTCTGGGGTTGGTCCACTATGACTGATGATGTGTTTATAGCACAGAAGAAAATAATCAGATGCATTGCTAGTGTGTCTAGTACCACCAGCTGTAAAGACATATTTATTAGTCACAAAATATTGACACTTCCTTCTTTATATTTATATGAACTATGTCTCCATATATTTAGGAATAAAGAAACATTTATTAAGAACTCTGAGGTTCATCAAATGAACACTCGTAATCGAGAACTATTTTATGTACCATACAGTAAAAATGTTGTTGAATTCAATTCTCCAGATAACAATGGCTTGAGGGCTTTCAACAAGCTACCACAGGAACTCAAGGAGTGTTCTTCACTGCCCACTTTCAAAAGAAAACTCAAGGAATTCTTAATTGTGAAAGGTTTTTATTCAACAGAAGATTATTTTACTAATTAGTGAATATTTTACTGTTAAATGTTTGTTTGTCTCATAAAAATTCATGTTGTCATGTGATTTTCTGTTCCGTACAAGTAGGTATTTATTTTTATTTTGAAATTGAAAAAATACAAAATCTTCATTGCTAGTTATTGTTTTCACAGTTTTCGATATGCAACCGAACTTACGAGATCATCAGCAATAATAAACACCACATTAGGTTGATCGTCGGAAAAAACCAGTCCAGTGGAAAACGTAAAGTAGACAAACCAAACACATACACTGATATCCATCTTGGATTTACCCACGATAACAAGATCCACCCGGAACAAAGTGAATATCACTCACTAATTTTCATTTAAGACTGGATAACATTTATATATAGTTGTAAACATGATTCATATAATAAGTTGTATTTACCACGGCCACACCGGTTACCATATTTAATTAGGCATGAAGATCTTGAATTTTGTTTATTCTTTCGAGAATGAATTATCTGCAGTAAGAAGGAAATAGTTACAGAGATCCAAAAAGCGATAGGTACATCGTTATTGTTCAATGATTTATCTCTCACCAACACCTCATCTTTCTCATCCCAGTCTAGAGGTCACAGACACGGATGAGGTTTGTTTAGCACAATAATTAGTAGTAGGTACCGCGTGTTTGATATTTTCGAAACAGGTCTACGAAAAAGTTTTGTATTTTACTAGACAATTAAAATATGAAATAAAACAATTATAGTATAAAAAAATTGGCGAAAACAGTGCCGGGCTAATCCAGAATTCAATAGTTTGAAAATCTTTGGAGCTTGGATATGAAAAATGGTGAATTATCTCTCACCTCCATACGTCCATATTGAATATATATATATATATATATATATATATATATATATATATATATATATATATATATATATATATCGGCCTGTTACACAGGAGTACAGACTAGAATATGAGAATTGTCACCCAACGCAATGTATTTGCCATTGCCATATTCAAATCATTCATTAAATCTTGTAATCTTTGTAAGCGAGTCCATCTTGGCAGTTACTGACTAATAATAATAATAATAATAAAATATTTATTGAGCAGTACTGAAAACTAAACAAGTACAACACAAAAGGTGGGAATTCGGCTTGAGCCGTTCTTCCATTCCCCCTTAAAATTCACAAAAAAAAACAATGTTCACTTATATTACTATAAACAAAATCCAATATTCATATATATAAACAGGCATAAAGATAATAACCAACAACAATAAAACAGCCGATAAGAAAAAGAGAATAACAGTGGTTCAATATTGATCAAGAAGTAGCATTTCTCTTAGTTCTTTTCTGAATGTCAAAAATGATTCATTCTGTAATCTCATGTACATATTCATTAGCCTAGGTGCATTATATGAGAAGCTACCCTCAAACTTCTTTGTGTAATGTTGAGGAACTGTGAAGTTATTAACCCTGACATTAACATTATGTACAAAAGATCTTCTTATCAATATAGTACACAGGTAATTTGGAATTTTGGACAAGAGCAATTTGTATAAAAAAGATAGAAATAGAAATTTTACTCGACTATCAATTTTCAGAAGATCCAATCTGATGTAGCGTGGAGTTACATGGTCCCTATATGGTATATTACAAGCAAATCTCACACAGGCGTTTTGTATTTTCTGTAGTTTATCCCGATTAAAGCAGGTTAAAAAATAACAATAAACCATGCAGCAGTAATCAATGTGCGGAAATATCAGAGATTTCACCAATTTCAATTTTGTATTTTCATTTATTTGATTTTTCAGATGATATCTTAGTTACATGGTTGACGTGCTCATTGAAAGTGAAGCGCGAATCAAAGTACACCCCTAGGTTTTTGGCTGAGGAGACCCATCTTATAGGCAGGTCATTCATCATGATATCATAGCTACAGATTGATTCTCTTTGTTTTTCTGGGCCAATACATAGTGCCACACTTTTACTGGGATTGATCCTTAATCCATTATTATTGCACCATATATATATATATATATATATATATATATGCTAAATACTTGTTTCAAGGAGCAATAAATGTTCCAGTGACTGTAAAACAGTCGAAAACAATCCTTTAGGAACTCACTATACCTTTGTATAGATTGTATGGCATATGTCCGACAGAAAACAACTACTTCTCTGGCTAATACCTCGACAGATATTAAACTACATCTGTCAGACATATGTGCAAAGATCCTTACTTTGAAGGAACAACTTTGCAAGAGCTCTCAGAGACAGACAGCAGGACACCGCCTGATCCAAACAAGGAACCAACTGCAGACCGGTTTCGGGATATGGTCCCTCATCAGTGCAATCCTGGTAATCATGGTTGTATTCACGCGGGGGCCCGGTGCCCGTCATCGTTCGCCGGGATGAACACTGCAATCGCTTACAGGATCCACCACGGCAACAGATTAGAGAGCGCTCCAGAAGGACATTTCGGATGCGAAATGGTATATGCTAAATACTT
The DNA here is from genome assembly GCA_944452925.2 of Chrysolina oricalcia. Classification (NCBI taxonomy): domain Eukaryota; kingdom Metazoa; phylum Arthropoda; class Insecta; order Coleoptera; family Chrysomelidae; genus Chrysolina; species Chrysolina oricalcia. Next base: position 13,703,316 of record OX101825.2, on the reverse strand, counting down.
GTTTCAAGGAGCAATAAATGTTCCAGTGACTGTAAAACAGTCGAAAACAATCCTTTAGGAACTCACTATACCTTTGTATAGATTGTATGGCATATGTCCGACAGAAAACAACTACTTCTCTGGCTAATACCTCGACAGATATTGAACTACATCTGTCAGACATATGTGCAAAGATCCTTACTTTGAAGGAACAACTTTGCAAGAGCTCTCAGAGACAGACAGCAGGACACCGCCTGATCCAAACAAGGAACCAACTGCAGACCGGTTTCGGGATATGGTCCCTCATCAGTGCAATCCTGGTCCTGGTAGTTCAATATCTGTCGAGGTATTAGCCAGAGAAGTAGTTGTTTTCTGTCGGACATATGCCATACAATCTATACAAAGGTATAGTGAGTTCCTAAAGGATTGTTTTCGACTGTTTTACAGTCACTGGAACATTTATTGCTCCTTGAAACAAGTATTTAGCATATACCATTTCGCATCCGAAATGTCCTTCTGGAGCGCTCTCTAATCTGTTGCCGTGGTGGATCCTGTAAGCGATTGCAGTGTTCATCCCGGCGAACGATGACGGGCACCGGGCCCCCGCGTGAATACAACCATGATTACCAGGATTGCACTGATGAGGGACCATATCCCGAAACCGGTCTGCAGTTGGTTCCTTGTTTGGATCAGGCGGTGTCCTGCTGTCTGTCTCTGAGAGCTCTTGCAAAGTTGTTCCTTCAAAGTAAGGATCTTTGCACATATGTCTGACAGATGTAGTTCAATATCTGTCGAGGTATTAGCCAGAGAAGTAGTTGTTTTCTGTCGGACATATGCCATACAATCTATACAAAGGTATAGTGAGTTCCTAAAGGATTGTTTTCGACTGTTTTACAGTCACTGGAACATTTATTGCTCCTTGAAACAAGTATTTAGCATATACCATTTCGCATCCGAAATGTCCTTCTGGAGCGCTCTCTAATCTGTTGCCGTGGTGGATCCTGTAAGCGATTGCAGTGTTCATCCCGGCGAACGATGACGGGCACCGGGCCCCCGCGTGAATACAACCATGATTACCAGGATTCCACTGATGAGGGACCATATTCCGAAACCGGTCTGCAGTTGGTTCCTTGTTTGGATCAGGCGGTGTCCTGCTGTCTGTCTCTGAGAGCTCTTGCAAAGTTGTTCCTTCAAAGTAAGGATCTTTGCACATATGTCTGACAGATGTAGTTCAATATCTGTCGAGGTATTAGCCAGAGAAGTAGTTGTGTTCTGTCGGACATATGCCATACAATCTATACAAAGGTATAGTGAGTTCCTAAAGGATTGTTTTCGACTGTTTTACAGTCACTGGAACATATATATATATATATATATATATATATATATATATATATATATATATATATATATATATATATATATGTTCTAGGTCTGAATTAATGACATTGATATTGTCCTCGTCGATTCCTTCACATGCATGATATACACTTGCATATCATCAGCATATAGGTGAATTTTTGATGAGGTTATTGCGTTAGGCAAATCAGATGTGAATATTGAAAATAAAAGTGGACCAAGTACACTGCCTTGTGGAACTCCAGAAGCAAACCAAGACGAAGCGGCACCACTGAACCCATTAAAATGTAGCTTTGCCACTAATAAATCGAAATTCACCAAATCAAATGCTTTGCTTTGATCCACTAGTACTAAAATAGTACTACGTGACTCATCCAATGTTGTAGCAATATCATCCACAACTTTTAGCAATGCTGTATTCGTACTGAAGTTTTGCCTAAATCCCGATTGAACAGATGGAAGCAATTCGTTTTCATTTGCTGTAACAATTTTTTCAAACAGTTTCGCAAATGCAGGCAGAATGCATATAGGCCTCAAATCATTGAAGGAAGATGGGTTAGTTATTTTGGGTAGAGGCAGAACATCAACAGATTTCCATATTGAGTGAAATACACCCTGCCTTAAGGAATCATTGAATATGTTTCTTATTACGTCTATGCAGTAAGGTAGAACTATACTTATCATTTTAATATTTATCCCATCGACACCATATGCTTCTGATTTGCAGTTTTTCAAACTCGTATGAATTTCATTGTTTGTTATTTGAGAGAACTCGAAGGTGTTGCCACTGATCTCATTGTTTTCAAAATACTCTATCAAGTTGCGGTCTACTACTGAGTTACCCGCCACATTCAAGAAAAAATTATTAATATCATAAGGATTCATCAGGTAGAGTATTTTCTACTGTTTGTACAGACATCCCATTCGCGAAGGCTCTTCCACAACCCACTAGAATTGTTTTTATTTTTCTCCAAAGTAAATTTCATGTATGCTTTTTTCTCTTGACGAACTGCGTTTTATTCTGTTTCTTAATGTTATATAGTATTGCTTATGCGCATCTGTTTTTGATTTGTCGAATTTTCGGCGAGCTTTTTCTTTAATTTGAATCATTTTTTTCAAGTTATATGTCATAAATGGTTGGTAGTTTCGCCTAGTTTTGGCTGTGCAGATTGGGGCATGGAAATCAAAGAGAGAAAGTATTGCCATGTTTAAGATTTCAGTTCTGGTGTTTAAAGTTCTCGATAGAATTTATATGATTCCAATCAATTTTAATGGCATCCGAAGCAAATTCTTCCAAGTTGAATTGTTTATAATCTCTATAATATATGAGCTTTGTATCTGAATGGGGGCCTTCAAATTTCAATTTGCAATATACCAGTAAGTGGTCTGTACTGTTATTCAAATCAATTGTATCACTATGATCAAGAAGAATATTTTTGCTAACACAGATAGACTACTTCACAACTGTTCCAAATACTTATATGTTCTTTCCGGCTTACACTTATTTTTGGTCCATATGTCGCTAAAAACATGTCGGGGCTTTTATCAAAGCGAAAGGCATCCTTTCAAAATCTATATCAATCAATAAGCAGGGTTTTAAATAAAGAAAACTTGAAAAAGGAAGTAAAGAATGAAAATTGGATAGATATTTACAATATAACGGATTAAAAGGAAGCCATGGGCATGTTCACAAAAAAAATTGTGATTATGTACGGGGAAATACCAAAACTATAAAATGAAGAGATAATAAACATAAGAAAACACCAGGATTACGAATGCTTTGGTGACATCGGTACATAATAAACATAAGCTAATGAGAACTGCTAGAGAAAATCCAACAAAGGAAAATGCTGAAAAATACAAAAAAATATAGAAATTAACTTAAATCTCTGATTTAAAAAGCTAACTGTGATTATTACAAGGACAAATTTGAAAGTATCAAATCAGCTTCAAAACAAATTTAGGCCTTTGTAAATGATATTTATAAAATTAAAAAAACAACAGAAATCAAAGAAATTATTACTGGGGATGGATTATGATTGATAAAACATGCATTGCTGATAAATTCAATGATTTTTTTACGGATATAGTTGAAACTCTTGCCAATAAAATAATCATTGTGATGAAACAGAGCAAGATGAACAAATTACACAAGTACCGAATTCCATTTTTTTCAGTGCCACGGACGAGAAAGAGGTTGAAGGAATTATTAAGGAACTCAAAATTCACAAAGCTCCTGGATTTGACGAAATCAATTCTGAGACGCTAAAAGAAATAAGTATTTACATTTCCGCTCCATTGACTTACCCGATAAACAAATGCTGAAAGGAATTTTTCCAAACATACTCAAATCAACAGTAATATCGCCAACATACAAAGTTTAAAAATAAACTGGAGATGACCAATTAGAGGCCAATATTCTTGATTACTAACATTGCCAGGGTTTTTGAGAAAATATTGAAAGTTAGAATAATTAGTTTTTTGAAAAAGTACGTAATTTTTGTACAATATTTTGTCTCCAAAGCAGTTTGGTTTCAGGTAAGACATGTCGACACAAGATACTATAGTAAATCAATCAATTGATATAGAAAAATCAGCTCTGGCAGTTTGTATCGACTCACAGAAAGCATTCGATAGTCGATCATATCAATTTATTGGAAGTTCTAGAAAATATTGGTTTTCGTGGTACTCCATTACAGCTGATGAAAGATAACCTATCTCATCGAAATCAGCGGGTAAAATTGAACGAAACATTAAGTGAATCTAGGGTTCTTAATTATGGTGTGCCACAGGGTACTGTTCTGGGACAGGTACTGTTCATCATCTGTTTAAATAATTTGTTCAACCGTAATACTTGTGCTGACTTTGTTAGTTTTGCCGACGACACGGCGCTTTTTTTTTACCAGCGCAGACACATGGGAAACACTAAAAATAACAGCACAAAGGGAAATGGGAAAAATTATACATTTTCCGTAGTAATAACCCAAGGACATTGATAAGTGTTTGAAAAAATTTTATAACAGATTTCGAAAGCTTGTTGCCTATAAGCATCAAGCTTGAGAAAGTTGTTGAAACATTTTTTGAGCATTTATCAATGTTCGAAGGTTATTCGGATAGAAATTTTTTTTGCTAATATTGAAAAAATACAGAACAAAAAAAAATTATTTAAAGGTGCAATTAACAAAAGAACAATTAGAGAAGTAAAATGAAGATCCAGACGTGTTACTTTCTATAACGCATGCTGTTAATAATTTGATTATGCAACAAGATCAAAGTTGCACATAATTACTGAAAAAAATCAAGATAACTATGGACCGGTATTATATTCGCTTAACAATCTGAAACGATGTAGAATAAATGATACATTTGTTCCTAATGAGGCACTGGCAATTTCAAGACTACCTCAGGGTTCAGGAGTAGTTCTTTTTTATTATACAGGGTGGGGCACCGAAAACGAAACAGACCGAATATCTTCAAAACGCATGTGTTGTGAATGAAATGCAAAAACAGGTCGATTTTTAATGCAAGGGGGACATCTTCCTATCATAACCTCAACTGTCATACCTCTCCCCCCACCCCTTGGGCACTATCACCCAAACAATTTGAATAGGGAAAGTAGTAAAGTGTGACACATCATTGAAAATGCAATTTCATAAGGAATTCAGCCATGTCAATTTTTGCCACCTAACTTTTTATTTTGGCGCCCTCTTGCGGGAAAAATAACTGTTCCGTATTCCAAATTATAATACTGCATTTGCAAGCTATTTTGACATAAATTCGGTGACAGTACATTATGGAATTTTTCTAAGAGAAAAAACAAAATGGCGGCTCCAAAATGGCGGACATGATTTGCAATTATGGTCCGATTCAATTCAAAATTGATATGTGGTGGTTTTCAAGGTCGGAAATTATGATTTGTTCGTCAAAGCAAAAAAAACAAGATGGTTTCTCCAAGATGGCGGACGAAATTTGTGATTCTGGACCGATTTGAATCAAAATTAGTGTGTGAAGATTTTCAGGCGCAATAAAATTCTGATTCTGTTACGCACAGAATAACCTACGTCACACAACTAAATAAAATATTATTTCCTAATTTGTATAAAATCTTTTTTTCATCAATTCAATTAATTCACTGTAGTCATACTGGAAACTTGTAAAACTTTCATATGCCAATTTTGAATCGAATCGAACCACAATTACCAATTTCGTCCGCCATATTGGTTTTTTGCATGACAAAAATATCATAATTTTTCACCCTGAAAATCCCCACATATCAATTTTGATTCGATTCGGACCAGAATTACAAATTTCGTCCGCCATCTTCGAGCCACCATCTTGTTTTTTTGCATTGACGAACAAATCATCATTTCCGATTTTGAAAACCACCACATATCAATTTTGAATCGAATCGGACCTAAATTGCAAATCATGTCCGCCATTTTGGAGCCACCATTTTGTTTTTTCTCTTAGAAAAATTCCATAATGCACTGTCACCGAATTTCTGTCAAAATAGCTTGCAAATGCAGTATTATAATTTTGAATACGGAACAGTTATTTTTCCCGCAAGAGGGCTCCAAAATAAAAAGTTATGTTGCAAAAATTGACATGGCTGAATTCCTTATGAAATTACCTTTTCAATGATGTGTCACACTTACTACTTTCCCTATACAAATTGTTTGGGTGATAGTGCCCAAGGGGTGGGGGGAGAGGTATGACAGTTGAGGTTATGATAGGAAGATGTCCCCCTTGCATTAAAAATCGACCTGTTTTTGCATTTCATTCACAACACATGCGTTTTGAAGATATTCGATCTGTTTCGTTTTCGGTGCCCCACCCTGTATATTAATGATATAACCAACATCAATATCTCAGGTAAAAGCTTGTGCATGTAATAAACTGTAAGTATCGCTGTGTAGTGTTTATTCTTGTATGTTTAATAATTTAAAAGTGTACTTTTACACATTCAATAAAATGCTTAGTGACCATGATTTCTTCACCGTCAGTATCGCTATTTAATCTTATGTCTCTTTTACATGTTTATTATTTTAAAATTGTGCTCTCACCCTTTCTGTAATGCTTTGTGACCATGATTTCTTCATGTAACAATAAAGTATAGTTATCTCGACTCTCTCTCTGTACTTTACTACATCTAGTTATTTTTGAATATATGCCTTCGAAGCCGAATATTTCCGTTTTCTTTTAATAATGACTTCATATGGTGGTCGTGAAGGTAGAGCGTTCATTTCTCATCAATAAAGGAGTGGGTTCAAATCCCAGAATGGTCACCCGTCCACTCACACCACAAACTATAAAACGAAGGCAGTTGAGGCTATTTTGATTTCGAAATCGGAGAAATAGAACACAAGTTTAGCGATACTTCTGATTCCTGTTTCCGTGAAATTAGGGAGAGACGTGTTAAAATCACAAAAATTTGATTTACTGGCAGTAACTCGGCACTTCCAATTGCGGAATCGCAGATGTTTTTTATTAAACACCCTCATGCAACTTTTTGTCTGGACACTCATATGCAACTTTTATATTTTTAGTTTGAATACTCGTATGCAAATTTTCGAATTTTTTTCATAGCAGTCGAAAGCAACTTATTTTTTCGAAATAGTCGAATATATTTTTTTTGGATGTACATTTTTTGAATACACGAATGCATTTTTTTTCAAAATTCTCGAATGCAACTTATTTTTTTCCGAAGCCGTCGAATGCAATTTTTTAAAACTCTCCTGTCTCTCGGAAATAGTAGAATTCACTTTTTTTCGACATTTTCGAATTCAACTTTTTTATTTTCAAATGCATGTTTTTATTTCGAAACAGTCGAGCATTTGCTAATCACTCGAAAGCAACTTTTCTTTTCGAAATTCTCGGATGCATTTTTTGCAACTATTTTTTTTATTAGTCGAATGCAACCTATTTTTTTCGAAACAGTCGAAATGCTATTTTTTTTCGGAACAGTGGTATGCAATCTTTTTTCTCTTACTGCCGGATATAACTTCATTTTTGAACACTCAAATGCAACTTTTTTTTCGAAATAATTGAATGCATTTTTTTTCATAATTCTAGAATGCAAATTTACTCTAATTCAATTTTGTTTTCGAAATTTTCTAATGCAATTATTTTTTTCGAACCATTTGGCATCTTATTTCTTCAAATACTACTGTACCTGTAACTCTTTTTTTACGAAATACTGGAAAGGAACTTTTTTCGAAACAATGTTTTGAATTTTTTTATTGAAATTCTCGAATGAGTCTTTTTTTTTCGTAGCAGTCAAATGCATTTTTTTAAACTCCCAAGCAACTATTTTTCCGAAATTCTCAGTAGAAAGCAACAATTTTTTTCGAAACTATCGAATGTAATTCTTTTTTCGAAATACTAGAATGCAACTTTTTTGCAAAACAGTCGAATGCATATTTTTATTTTTCGAAACACTTGTAAGCAACTTTTTCTTTTTGGAACCGTCGAATGCAACTTTTTTTTCAGAAATTTTCGAATACAACTTATTTTTTTGCGAAACTGTCGGATGCAATCTTTGTTTTCGAATCACTCGAATGCAATCTTTTTTTTCTCGAAATTGTCGGATGCAACTCATATTTGAACATTTAAATGCAACTTTTTTTTTAGAAACAATTGATTGCGATTTTTTGTTCTTCGAAATGATAGAATGCATTTTTTAAATTGAATTAAATTTTGTTTTTCGATTCTCGGATTTTTTTTCAAAACTGTCGAATCTCTTATTTGACGAAATACTCTAATACAACTTTTTTTGTTGAATCAGTCAAATTCAACTTCGTTTTTTCGAAACATTCTAATGCAATTTTTCTCGAAACAGTCGAATTCAACTTTTGTTTTTCAATTTTTGAATGCATCTTTTATTTTCAGAATACTCTAACAACTATTTTTTCGGAATACTCGAATACAACTTATTGCTTCGAGCGTCTTTTGTTCTTCGAAACATAAACCTGCGTTAGAAAACATTTCAGGTTGCTGCGAAAAACCACCTGAAAATTCAAGGGGTGATACAAAAAACAAATTTCTGCTTTTATATTTACTGACATTGAAAGGATAGAGTTGGATATCCGTGAATATGTTCTTGACAGCCATTAAAAGTATACATATAGTACCTTCTATAAAATTTTCAATACTAACAATATAAAAACAGCTATAGTAAAGTAGGAAAATGCTTTTTATTCCACTGCGTATTGCAAAATCTATGGACAGTAAATAAAATGACATTGAGAAATTCAAAACAATAACAAGTAATTGAGAAAGAAGTGTTAGAACTTTACCAAGTGAATCAAAAACCTGAATAGATAGAACACTCTCGTAATATAACTAACATGATCAAATAAACTAAATGGCATCGATGTCAACATCATCCTGTCCATCATCATCTATTGCAGTCTCCTTTGCTTTTGGTTGAGGGGTGGCTTTGAGGTTCACTTGCGCACGATCGTTGTACACTATTTCCACGTCGTCGTCGTCTTCATCGCTGTTATCTGCGTCATCCGACTCTTCGGATTCTGCTTCTTTCAACCATTTTACGAAAGGAGAAGCCTTGTCGTGAATTTCTTGACTGACCTCTTTCGCAACATATTTTTTCGAAACCTAAAAAACAATCCATTATATCGACTCGTAATCTTAAACAGAAGAAAGGAAATACAGATTTTACCAAAAGAGCTAACGCCAAAAAAATGTGACCGGTATTTTATTCTTAATAAGAACACCAAAATTGTTTGACATACTACCAGATATTATTAAAAGGACTAAATCGATTTATTCTTACAAAAATAAAGTAATCACTCGTTTGCAACGGTCGAAATTTTCGAATGCAACTTTTTTTTTAAGAAACAATTGAATGCAATCTTTCTTTCCGAAACACTCGAATACAATTTCGAAATTCTAAGTTGCATTATTTAGAAATTGTCAAATGCAACTTTTTTGTTCTCGACACTTACAATGCAACTTTTTTTGCAGCAGTCAAATGCAACTTTTTTTTCAAATCATTCGAATGCAATTTGTTTGTCCAAATCTCGAATGATCTCGAATACATTTATTCGTTCCAACCAGTCGAATTAAACTTTTTAAGCAACTTATTTTTTTTCGTAGCAGTCGCATGCAATTTTTTTTCGAAACACATTTCCATTTTTTTAAAATTCTCAATAGAAAGCAACTTTATGTAAGAAATAGTCGAATGCAACTTATATTGAAACACTATTAAACTTTTTATTTTTGGAACAGTCGAATGCAATCATTCTTTTCGAATCACTCATATGCAACTTCTATTTTTTTGAAACATTCGAAGTTTCCTAATGCAACTAATTTTTTTCCTAAACAGTTTAATGCAATTTTTCTTTTCGAATCACTCGTATGCAATTTCGTTTTCTTTTTTCGAAACAGTCTAATGCATTTTTATTCTGTAAACAGTCTTATGCAACTTTTTTTTAATTCTAAAACGCATCTATTCCTTTTTAAACAAATTCTCTAATTCAATTATTTTTTCGAAACAGTCGAATGCAACTTCACTTCTGAAACAGTCATGTGCAACTCTTTTTTTAAGAAATACCCGAATGCAACTTTTTTTGTTGAATAAGTCAAATAAATGCATCTTTTTTTTGAAACAGTCGAATGCAATTTTTCTCGAAAAAGTCGAATGCAATTTTTCTCGAAAAAGTCGAATGCAATTTTTCTCGAAAAAGTCGAATGCAACTTTTTGTTTTTTTCGAAATTCTTGAATTCTTAAACGGTTGAATGCAATTTTTTATATTCTGAATTATTTGATGAAACTTTTTATTTTCGAAACACTCGAATGCAACTTTTTTTTTCAAAACTCTAGTGTGCTCTTTTTTTGAAACAGAAGAATGCAGTTTTTTCGAATGTAACTTTTTTTTGTAAAAGACGGTTAAACTTTCTTTTTCAAAATTCTCGAATAATTTTTTTATCTTTTGGAAGCATTTTTTTTGGAAATACAACTCTTTTGATTTCGAAACACTCGAATGCAACTTTTTTTTTTCGAAACATTCGAATGCATTTTTTTTTTGATAATCTCGAATTGAATTTTTTGTTTGAACCAGTTGAATGAAACTTTTTAAGGCGACATTATTTTTTTTCGAAGTAGTCGAATGCAATTTTTTTTCTAAACACCTAATTAAATTTTTTTTCGAAATTCTCAGTAGAAACCACCTTTATTTTCGATACAGTATAATACAACTTATGTCAAAACACTTTTGTGCAACTTTTTCTTTTTGTAACTGTCAAATGCAACTTTGTTCCGAAATTTTCGAATGCAATATTTTTTCTCATAACTGTCGGATGCAACTTTTTTGCTCGAAACTGTCGGATGCAATTTTTTTTTCTCGAAACTGTCGGATGCAACTTTTTTTAACAATATAGTGCACCTTTTTTTTTCGAAACAATTGAATTCAACGCTTTTTTTCGAAATGCTAGAAAGCAATTTTATAAAACAACTGAATTCAATTTAATTTTTAGAAATTCTCGAATCCTATCTTTGTTTAGTAACAGTCGAATGCAACTTTATTTTTGAAATAGTCGTGTGCAACTCTTTTTTTACAAAATACTAGAATGCAAACTTTTTTCTCGAATCAGTCAAATGCAACTTAGTTTTTTCGAAACATTCGAATGCAATTTTTCTCGAAAAAGTCGATTTAAAATTTTTGTATTTTAATTCTTGACTTTGTGTGCACAAGCAGGCGCTGTCGGCTCATTAGTTTTGGCATAATTGCAATTTGAATTTTGCAGCCTGCCTGGATGGTCTAGTGATAGTCCGATTTCAATTTCTGAAACAGATTTTGAATTTCTTGACTGACCTCTTTCGCAACATATTTTTTCGAAACCGAAATATACAATCCATTAAATCGACTCTTATACAGGCCGTTTTTTTTAGCAGATCCCACTATTGCTATCTCGGAAACGGAGAGACCTACAAGGTCGGTTAAATGGAAAAAAAGTTTCATATTTTGGGGAGCAATAATAAGCTTTTTTCAGATCTTAAATATCAATGGTTGTTTTTGAGATATTCGCAAAAAACTAAATTAGTCGAATTTCGTTTTTTGGCTCTACCGCCTCCATTTCGAACGATATGAGAAAAAGTCAGGAGAACTTTCAATAATGTTTCATATTTTTTATAATCTGATATGACCCAATTTTCAATGCGACGTTTCGTTCATTAGATTCCATCATCAACTTTATTTTTGTAAATACGGACCTCTAGTTTTTTTCATCGATTTTTGTAGCCACTTTCATAACAAATTCAGCTATATATTACAATACATGTGTTCCTCGACGTTTTACTCCGAAAAAACATCATCAATATTTGGTCATACAATTCCCGTCAGTGTAGTCTCAAAAAAAGTCATAGAAAATTTCTTATATGAACCAATTTGCAATGCGACGTTTCGTTCATTAAATTCCATAGTCAACTTTATTGTTTTCAAGTTTTTTTCATCAATTTTAGTAGCCACTGTTTCAACAAATTCAGCTATTAATTACAATACATGTATTTTTTGACGTTTTTTCATGATCAGTGTATAGTGATGAGCTACCTCAAAAAAGTAAGTACCAATATTTTTTGGGTCTAGAACTCAAAGATATACATAAACTCCAATATCAAAAGCAAATGTGATATACCAAGTAACAAACAGAAGAAAATGTCAAAATAAGAAATAAGAAAAATGTCTAGAAATGTATTGTAATTGATAGCTGAATTTCTTAAAACAGTGGCTACTAAAATTGATGAAAAAAATTCGAGGCCCATATTTAAAATAATAAAGTTGACTATGGAATTTAATGAACGAAACGTCGCATTGGAAATTGGTTCATATACGATTATAACAAATATGAAACAGTATTGAAAGTTCCTCTGACTTTTTTTTGAGACTTCACTGACGGGAATTGTACGACCAAATATTGATGATGTTTTTTCGGAGTAAAACGTCGAGAAACACATGTATTGTAATACATAGCTGAATTTGTTATGAAAGTGGCTACAAAATCAGATGAAAAAAATTAGAGGTCCGTATTTACAAAAATAAAGTTGATGATGGAATCTAATGAACGAAACGTCGCATTGAAAATTGGTTCATATCAAATCATAAAAAATATGAAACATTATTGAAGTTCCCCTAACTTTTTCTTATATCATTCAAAATGGAGGCGGTACAGCCAAAAAACGAAATTCGACTAATTTAGTTTTTGGCGAATATCTCAAGAACAACCATTGATAGTTGAGATCTGAAAAAAGTTTATTATTGCTCCCCAAAATAGAAAACTTTTTTCCCATTTAACCGATCTTGTAGGTCTCTCCGTTTCGGAGATAGCAATAGTGGGATCAGCTAAAAAAAACGGCCTGTATACTTAGTTATTTTTGTATCTAGTGCGCGAAATGCTAATCTCGACTATTTTTTTAACTCGGCTGCGGCTAGTAAAAAAATCAGTTCTCGATCACCAAAGTATTTCGCGCTCGATTTACAAACAAAATATTGTTCTAATATAAGTAAAATGCTTAGCTATAGCTCAATAAAAAAAATGTGTTGAACTGGCTTCAAAATGTTTTTCCAAATCAAGTAAGTACTGAAACTACTATGGAAATAAAATGGTATTTGTTTATTGTTAAACATTTAGAAATAAATGATTTCTTGGATTTTTGCTTGACTGAGGACCATAAACGTTAAAATATAAATAGTATATTGTGCAACAAGTAAGGAAAGTTCAACTTTTCTCAGGAGTTTGGAAGTTTGTGGCACGAGCCTGAAGGGCGAGTGCCACAAATACACGAGTGAGAAAATAGCTATTTACATACCAAGGGAGGAAAATCATATTAATGCCCTCCGCTTCGCGTCGGGCATCAAACTATCCGCGGGAGGAAAAGCATTTTCCTCCTGAGGTATGTATATAGATTTTTCTACTACCTTTAAGGTCGTCATTTTTATAACGTCCTAAAAATTATAATGCGTGCATACTTATAAGAACAACTGCAGAAAGCTGTGGAACTATATAATGCGGCTATATGACAAAATATTAAGTAAGCGTTGCGTCGTTGTTTGGTAATACAAACATAACAGTTGTCATAAGCTGTCACGGTGTTTACCCTTTTAAGTTGCTTCTAAGTTTTGAAAATGAGTTCTAGCGAAGACGACCTGCCAAAAGATGTTGCTGAAGAGGCAAAATTGATTTCAATGCATCTTCTTCCTGATAAATCGAGAGGAAAAGTACTATTTTCCTCCCGGCGAGAGGAAAAGTAGCATTTTCCTCCCTTCTTTAGGGGTGGAAAATAAAGTTTTCTAGTGATATAGTAGAAATAGTATATTGTGTATCTAGTAGTAAAAGCAATACATTCCCGGACGACAATGTAAATTGTTGGCAGAGGTGTTAAGCCGAGACCAACAAGCATTGAAGTCTGGGAATGTGCTTTTACTACGAGGTACACATACTATTTTTTCTGAAATCGCAATCAGCATTATCAAAAAATAAGGAATTCTACATATTGTTTGCGTGAATTCAATAACTGTCTAAAATGTAAACAAGCCGGCAAAAAATTTTCCTCCTACCCCTATAGAAAGTACACACTTTCCTCCCTCAAACCAGGGAGGAAACTCATACTTTTCCTCCCCCTCATTTCAAGTAAGTTGTAAACGATGAAACTTGTGAATCTATTATAATCAAATTGTTTCCGTAATTTCTAGAATACCTTATATATCCTGTATTCTGGTAAAAATCAAACATGTTACTTCTACTCTAGTTCTTTAATAGCTATTTGTGTATTTAGAGCGCAAAGTGATTGATTGTTGCTCGACAAAGATATTAATCTTTGGAGAACGACAATGACCTTTGTGCTCGAAATACACACATTAAGCGTGTTCCGTTTCATGCATTCATCGCATCACTGTTGCAGACATAATCAAGCGTTCCGTTTCAACTAATGGTGGATTTATGCAGCAATCATAAGTCATAAGTCTTAAGTCATAAGGAAGAATATTCGTCAATGATTGGTTGGAATCTACGGACCAACCAATCATTGACGAATATTCTTTCTTATGACTTATGATTGCTGCATAAATCCACCATAACATTGACGATGATGGGTTGAATCGGAACGATTTTTGCTTGCGTGGTGCATGCCGTTTCCCGCAGATGTTGACATTTATCACTTTATCAGTTAACCAAGTTTTTATGTAACAAAAACAAATATGTTAATATAGTAAATAAATTAATATGGGTAGAACGAAAGTGTTAATGGCAAGAGTAGGAAGCGAGCTTTGTGAAAATGAGAGTAGCTCAGATTCTGATACAAGTGATAGTTATGAGGATAATATCGTCTGTCCCACGCCAAAACCGTGAATATGCTTATTACAGGGTTCTGACTTCAATATATAAAATACCAAAATGTTCAATGCCAAACTCACGAAAGTGCTATCAGGTTGTCTACTTTGAACGAGACTGAATTCTCGAATGTGAAAAGTTACCTAGGTTTTCAAAGCAAAAAGGACATACTCTTAAAACTCTTCTCAGTTGAAATGACAAATTGCACATTCATGGTTTTGGTATGAGACCGACGAAATGATGTTGAATGAATTGACGATTTTTTTCTTCCATTGTACGGTAGATCAGGTAAATGTGATAATGCACGATACTTGACACTTCATCAAATATCAAATTAAACTTTTAATTCGGTTTCTGACGTTTCTGTTAGAACGTAAAACTATAGACAAGACAGTCTGCTTTGACTTTTGAGTTTGACAGATCTAACTTGGATCGCATTCATCGCTGCTAGACGAACGGGCAGTAGTTCATGCACTTTCGATGTCTCAAGGCCAAAGAGGGGAATATAAAAGTGGGCGTGTCAATGCGCTCCCAGTGTAGGAAACGGAACGGTCATATGCGCATTATGTCCTTAATGCATGAAACGGAACACGCCTATTATTTTTTCTATAAGCGCAGCTCTTAGAAAAAAAATGATCGACACTTCATTCAAATAGGCACATAACATTACTTATGAGAAAATCACTCAATAGCAATCCGAAATGTATAAGCTACCTAAATGTCCAATAATTCAAATCACTAACAAGAAAAAAGTAAAATAACGTTATTGAAAAAAAAAAAAAGTTGTAATTGCCAGGAGATGAACCCGGGACTTTCGGATTACAAGCCCAAGACGCTAGCCATTGCACCATCGCAGATTCTCAGATACACATGACTGTATTGTCTATACTTTCCATCAAGTAAGAATAGGTCTATTTGCAAACAAAGTCACAAAATGACATTTAACGGGAAACGTTAACTTTGCGTTGAGATCTGAAAGCGTCAAAAGCTACTTTAGTAAGCGGTTGTAGAAATAGTACATTATATACCGCGGGACTGAAGTAGTACATTTAATCCTGAAGGTAAAGTTTATGGCCCGACCGCAGGGAGGGCCATAATTTACCTGAAGGATTAAATGTACTTCAGTCGCAAGGTATATACGATACTTTTCGTACTTCCGGTATGATTTTATTAATTATTTCAATAATTTCAATCAGTTTTTTCTCTCTTCAACTCATTTAATAAACTGTCTTTAAAATAAGTTACCATAGTAACATTGCGTTGTGAGAGTTATAATTTAGAAACATTGTCATTACTAGTGTCATTGTAAAGAAACATTGTTATTGATAATTATTGGTATCATGAGTGAAGAAGGTGTATCTGATATTGATAAAAGAGCAGCCGAAGTAGGTGAAGAATTGTTACCACCGAAATCTAGAAAACTATACGAGCAGCAGTACGATGCTTTTAAAAAGTGGTGCCGCTTAAAAAATGTGAGACAACCTACTGAAAATGCGCTGTTAGTCTACTTCGATGATAAATCAAAAGCGGTTTGTGCCTCAACTCTCTGGGCACATTACTCAATGCTGAAATCGGTTATTAACATTAGAGAAGATATTGATATAAGTAAATTTCCAAAATTATTAGCTTTTTTGAAGAGAAGAAATATCCCTTAAATTCGTTTGTTTGTGATTTAATCGTTCCGGGAGTTTCGTCAATATTTAATCCCGGAGGGATTAAATGTGACACTTTAGTACCTGTCACAAGGGAGTGAAGTTGTCACTTTAGGTCCGGAAGTACGAAAAGGGATATTTTGGTAATATAAGCGGTTGTATCAAAATAAAAGGTTTTATTGAGTGGGTATGAGGAAAAATCATATGTATTACATGGGAGTAAAGTGCCTTTTCCTTAGTGATGGGATAATTCGAATTAAAAATAATCGGTCATTCGATTATTGAAATCATTCGAGATATCGATTATTCAGATGCAATCATTCGAATGATTCAGATCATTCAAATGCAAAGAAAATCGAATGCTGAACGCTCGAATGATTCATTCAAATGAAGTAGTAGTAGTAAACAAACATCGAATTACGACAGAGAAGCGAATGCCGAATTGTGGGCGAAACATTCGATTCGAAAGCAGTAGGTTAGGTCTTGCGCTGTGCTCATACTGCTCATTAGTGCCGGGCTGGCGTACGTTTCAAGATTTGTAGGATATTGACTGTTGAGGGGTATAGGTTTGGGTACAAAATATTCAGGAATTTGATTAATTTGATACCAAAATTATTGCATTGATAACTTTCGAATACTTTCGATATTCTGTACAAAAACGTAACGAATAATAAAATAAAAATTAATATTAGGTTGAACTGTATTGAAAACATAAACAAAAAATAAATTCTCACAAAAATAAAAATAAATTATAACATAAACAGTGTTATATTTCGTATCAGAAACTACTATTGCATACTTTTCAAAAACAAAATTTCGTCTAAACGTTTAGGGGAGAGGCGATTTCTTCTCAAATTTGTTAGCTGCCCCGATTTTGAAAATACTTTTTCTGAAGGCACTGAAGTATACCGAAATTGACAGATAGCCAAGCGCATCTCATGTGACGTAATATTCGAGTGATTTATCATTCGAATGATCATTCGATTATTAGGATCGCTCGAGTACTAATCATTCGATTATCAGAATAACTCGATTATGCCCATCACTACTTTTCCTCCCTTGGATGTTTACTGCCCTCCGCTTCGCGTCGGGCAGTAAACTACATCCTGCGGGAGGAATGTGGCACTTTCCTCCCTAGTAATACAAATAGCTATTCCCGTATCGATACGCTGCCAGAAATACTAAAGTTTTTGAAGTTTGGAAAAATACTCGGGGAGTATATCTGGAGGCGAGAGCTCTAATAGGCTCCGCCTACCAGTAAATTGTTATACCATTGGCCGACTAAAATGTTCGGCCAGTGTATAAATAAAGGCTCAAATGGCTGTTTTAGGCAGTCATCCAGGAGCCGCCCGAGGGCTCGGACAATTCCCAGGAGAGAAGCCCTCACTTCTGGATGGCTCAGTAGTGCTAAGTGTCAAGTGTAAATAGTATTTCTGGTTTTTAGCGATCTTCGGCCTGGCATGCGAATTAATGGAACCTCGTTGGTTGGCAACACCAACAATATCGAGAAAGAATTCTGTCAGACGCGTTCCTGCTGGTTTTCCAAATAAATGAAGAGTTCCGGAGTTGCTGAGATTTCTGCGACGATGCTGTACTTCGGATAGGCGGTCTGAGCTAGCCGGAAGAGGCAATGCGTCCTAACTTCCAACTATCCGAGTGCACGCATTTGTTGACAACGGGAAAGTACTTTTTCGGCAACCATCCGGGAAGTGTTCACTTCCCGGACACTTTTTCTTTGAAAAGGTAGCACTTCCCGGCCTAGTCCGGGAAGTACGTACTTCCCGCGGGAAGTACGTACTTCCCGGACTAGGCCGGGAAGTGCTCGAATTTTAATACAAATATTAATATAAATAAGAATTAGAATGTTTCTGTTGGTACCTATCTTCTGTTCGAATTTCAATATATAATACAAATAAGAACTGAAATGTTCGAAATATTCAAATTTGGAATCGTTTCATCCGGTGAACAGATGGGTGAAAGTCGACCTCTCTTCTTCTCTTAGACTAAGTGCGTCTCATTGATTTGTTATTCTACATGGTTGCCGAAAAAATAGTGTACGCAACACGTCTGAAAACAGTTCTTTTGGACTCGCAGACTTCCAGGACTCGCTATCGCTCGACCTAGAATTTGGTCCACTCTCCCAAAAAAACAGTATTTTCCGGACTTGTTACGTAAATTACTATTCCCGTACCGTTTAGGTCCGAAAACGGTCCGGGAAAGTTCGTTGCTTAGCAACGGATTAAAATACTAGATTAGCGTATTTTGAGGCCTGAAGTTGCTCCGAGAAAGTGGGCATTCTTGAACGATTTCAGAAAAAAGTACTTTCCCCACATGTTTCACACTATATTTTTCCTACAACTGCAAAAATTAAAAAAATACAAGTAATATTCCTCAATATTTTTTTTTCCTACAACTGCACAACTACAATAACTTTAAAGTATCCTACCTCTTGACAGATAAATAATTTTTTCGTATGCCAATTCAGTTTTTATTTGAAATTTCCGGCAACAAATCCAACGTTACTTTCGCAGCTTTTTCCAATATCTCTGGCGGAGTATTATTATCAAAATCGTCACTATTGTCAATATCCATATTATTTATTATGAGTTAGTATGTCTTATTGAAATAATATTCAATAGTAATTGCGATTTTTATGAAAGCACGAATGAAAACTATCTGAAGAGTTTAAAAAACTTCTATAATCTGACACTTCTGATAACTATCTAAAAATGAACAACAGCCAACTACCCAGCCAACTAGTTTTTCTCGAATTTTGTTGATTGTGGGCAGTGCCGTGAGAAAAAATATTTCTTTCTCACAGTATGAGCAATACATGAGCAATACATTTTGAAATTAAGTAAGCTATGAGAAATACGCTACTTTTCATAGCAGTAATAGGAAAAAGAATTATTGTGCTCCAGTCACTGATTTAATTCATTCTGAAAAAATCAAATGGGCTACTCAACTCTTATCAAACTTACCTTATCAGACCACTCAATGATGCATTCCTCTCCTAATATATCCATATCATAGAAAACCTTGAGAACGACGGGGACCTTGCTCATCAGTTTATCGCGATGCATAGTGATAACTTGCTCCAAACCGCCCATCAAGTAGCGTTGCGCCTTTTTCTCGTTCAGCGTGAAACGCAGGAAGAGCAAACGGTACTTCTTCACTTGCGCGAGGATGTTGTGATCGAACAGCAGTTCGGCCAAAACCAGCGGCACTTTTTGCTTGATCTCGAGACGTTCCGCTTCGTTCAATATTTCCTTCTGAGTGTTGGCGTTGTCTAGGACGCCAGTATCTCTTTTCACTTTCACCATATTGTACAGAAGGTCCATACGTTCCTTTTCGGATTTCTCGAGATCGTTGCTGATGGTCATGTGTTTCGCTCCGTCAGTCAAATCCAGCATCCTCGCTCTCACTGCTTCCTCCGAGACGTCCACTGCCCACTCGGTTTGATCGTCATCGCTACCTGCCTGTAATACAAAAAATACTGTTTCAAATCGGGACTGAAAAATTACTTAAACAGATCAACATGCCCGAATTTTAGTTTTGATAATCAAATCTCTGTTGCAATAGCAAATTCAATTGCAATTTCTGTCTTTCAATTCATCAATTTCTAAATTTACATATGTATTACTTTACTTTATTCATTGATCACGAGAGACATTTCTAGAGGGATTACATTTTTACATAAATTGAATATCCGCAATAAATATGAAATAAAATTAATAACGCTTGGTGAAACGCAAATTGCACATGGGCATTCCTAAATTCGATTTAGGTATTTCCTAACTTCAGGAATTAGTTGGTGAAATCGGCCATAAGTAGATAAATTTTAGGATGGTCATGGCACTCTAGATTGAAAATTGAAATTTGATTTAAAAATATAATTTATGTTAAAACCAATTGAAAAATTATGAATTCGGATGTAGAATGATTTAAAGAATCCTAAAAACAAACAATATACAGGGTATCCCATTTAAATTTCGAAAGTTAAGGTAATTTCCAGGGAAACCGGAAGTTGTAGAAATTTGTCGTTACACCAGTCAATTGACATTTAGTTCGAATAATAACTCTGCCAAGTTCCGGTATAATAGGTGAAAAAATTAAAAAATGGCAACCCGAAAGTGATATCGTTGTCACCCGGTATATGTCAATTACCTCGTAAAAAATATACGTTTTTCCAAAGTTTGATATGAAACGTAATGCGTTTATTTTATTTATATTTCTCGTTTAATGGCAATGGATATTCGAAATATTATCGTAAGTATACATGGTGTAATCTAACCTCTTGCACCCCGTGACCGACGGGTGTATAATGCCATTTCGTAACGAATTAATAATAATAATTTTCATACTTGAAACTGTGTGTTTGATTTACAAGCATTAAACAAAATTTACTATAGGTGATCCTTCTGATGAAGACAAAATAATGAATTGATATTGCCAATTCATAGAAGTACTCTGATCAAAAATTCAATAATTTATAATGAATGTAAGATGTTTAATCACCTTCCATCAAACATTAAAAGTATCAAATCACTTTTTCGGTTAAGAACGTAGTGTTATGGACAACAGTGTGAAAGTAACAATGACAAAAACATTATTATGGCAGGTCACGAAAGAAACATTGAACTGTAACATATTTCCTGTAAAAATCTCAAAAAGGTAGTACAACTTCATAAAATTAGAAATTGTATTTATTCTCAACCGCAAACCACAAAACAGGTCATGGTCCTTCGAGCCGGATATTATTGGATTTGAACCCGACTTTGGAACAACAATCATCAACCCGTTGCAGCTCTACCGGTATGAATATCTCTGGAACCCGCTATCGCCAGTTGCAGTTCAGAGGTATCAAGGTCAGTCCTTTCCTCAATTTACCTACTTCCAAAATAAACCACAAATCCTAACCTTCCTTTCCGCAAGTCAGAGTTATTATCTGATTTCCTTATTAAAGAAAACCTCAAGGATGTAAAGTGTTTGTAGTCTGAAAGAATGTATTACAGTTTGCAAGAGTTCTATAGTTTATATAATGATGGGTTCTGAAAGTCATAATTCACGCATGAATCGAGCATAGTTGAAATCAAATATCTTTCATTGTTTCCATCTGAATCACTTTTATATTTTTTTTATATAATTTCATAGTCCAATTAAAATCAAGGTAAAAGGTCCTGAAATTGCGAAACGGATGAGACCACTTGTCCCCGACGTATTTTGGGCCGCTGATCACGAAAATGAGGGTTAAAGCTACCGCCAGTGGTTGGAACACCCTTAAAAATGCAAAAAACACCCCTAAATAGGGGTGTTTTTCGAATATTTTCGTTATTTTGCGAATTTAGTCATCCTATTTGTTGTTGGGGGCGGTGATTACGAAAATGAGGGTGAAAACTTGCATTACAGGGTGGAACGACCCCTAAAATTGGGGAAATAACACCCCGAAATGGG
This sequence comes from Chrysolina oricalcia, assembly GCA_944452925.2. Taxonomy (NCBI): domain Eukaryota; kingdom Metazoa; phylum Arthropoda; class Insecta; order Coleoptera; family Chrysomelidae; genus Chrysolina; species Chrysolina oricalcia. The sequence goes on along the minus strand of OX101825.2, from coordinate 13,681,528 downwards.
GGTGTTTTTCGACTAAAAGTGTGTTTTTGCCAATGAAGACATCTTATATGTTTTTTGGGGCGCTGATTACGAAAATGATGGTTACAAGTTGTCCCAATGCTCGAACCACCCCCAAAATATTTTTCGACTATATATTTCGACTAAAAGTGTTTTTTGCCAATTAAGACATCTTATATGTTTTTTGAGCAATTTTGGGGGTGGTTCGACCATTGCTGCAAGTTTTGATCACCATTTTCGTAATCAGCGCCCCAAAAAACATATAAGATGTCTTAATTGGCAAAAAACACTTTTAGTCGAAAAATACCCCTTGTTAGGGGTGTTTTATGCGATTTTGGGAGTAATTCGAGCATTGGGGCAAGTTGTAACCATCATTTTCGTAATCAGCGCCCCAAACAACATATAAGATGTCTTAATTGGCAAAAACACACTTTTAGTCGAAAAACACCCCCATTTCGGGGTGTTTTTTCCCCAATTTTAGGGGTGGTTCCACCCTGTAATGCAAGTTTTCACCCACATTTTCGTAATCACCGCCCCCAACAACAAATAGGATGAATAAATTTGCAAAATAACGAAAATATTCGAAAAACACCCCTATTTAGGGGTTTTTTGCATTTTTAAGGGCGTTCCAACCACTGGCGGTAGCTTTAACCCTCATTTTCGTGATCAACGGCCCAAAATACGTCGGTCTCATCCGTTTCGCAATTTCAGGACCTTTTACATTGATTTTAATTGGACTATTCATGTGCATTCTCATCATTGATGTGATGATGAGCGTTAGTGATTGTATTTTCATTCTCATTCTGTTACATGCGCTCATTCTCGCATCAGTGGTGGTACTGTAGGTTTTTCCGGGATTTTCCAGCAGTTGGAATAGCAAATGCGCCACCTTTTTGTGCCCCGGAGCGCCTATGGTGGTGGTCTTTCGTCTGTACTTATTGAGAACAAAAAGTTTTTTACCCCTTCACCACACAAGTAATTTAATTCCTAGATGCGCATTTCGTTAACGAAGTTATCTTCATCAGTAGGGGTCACTAAACTAACTGTAAATCGTCATACCAGTCTTATTTATATCACATAATTTATTACCATGGGGTGATCTGCTTACTAGGAAGTGACCCTACCTGATGGACAGGTACATCCCCATCCAATAAACAATACAACAAAGGCTGTTATGGCCGTATTTGCATTTGGTAATTTTATCTCAATTTGGAACAATCAGAATTTGTGCTCGGATGCCTTTTTGAGTAAAAAGAGGACGGGGATTTCTGATTTCATTTTTAGAAGCGAAACATTGTTAGGTTGATTCTGAACGTTTCGTGGAATAAAAACGTGCTTGTGAGAAAACCCCCTAGAGTTTCGAGACAAATATTGAATTGATCATCACAGAAGTCCAAGTCAAAACTTCAAGTGCATCTCTAATTGGTGATACTATCCTCTTCTCTTCCTATTATTCTATTCCCATTTTCCCGCTGGCGTATCGAGCAAGAGGAAGTGAAACATCCCATTAACCAAAGGTAAGTCAATTAAAGCGCATTTCTTTCCATACAGTCTACCACTTTAAAGTACCTAACAGAGGCACCTAATTATTGATGCAAAAAAGACTAATCTCGTTAATGAAGTCAAATAGATTATAAGTGATGGGTTCCTTCCAGGTTAATCGACATCAACCGCTCCTCATAATATATGGAAAAAAATAACAAATGTGGAAATGAAACTTCTAACTATTACACCAAGCAATAGAGCATAAAATGAGTGAGTTTTTAACAAAGATACTAGTAGGAAATCGACTATGCCATCACATGAAGGACAGTCCTTAATTCGTTATAAACATTTAAAAAACAAAAAACGTGTATTTTAAAATTGATTTACTTATAACATGAAAACTAATAGAGCAATCTGGTTGCCAATGGAGGAAATTGTTTTACTACCCTGTCGGATGATTAGTAACGGAGAAAAACTGGAAAACCCGGAAAACTTTGCGATTTAAAAAAAAATTCATAAGTCATTTTTCAAGAAGTAGGATTGGCAACAGGCATTGTCTGATCATTAGTTTTGGCACAATTGCAATTTGAATTTTTTTGCAGTGTGCCTGGATGCTCTAATGATAGCCCGATTTCAATTTCTGAAACAGATTATGAAAGTAGAAGTATAGTACTACAGACGTATATTCTCATTCTGCGTTACAATGGTGCACAATGGGTGAAAAATGCATGCAAACATGACTGAAAACGGCCGAGCCCGCTTTATCTGCCGAGTGGTAGGAGAGTACTGGAGATAAGGGGAATTCTTCTTATGAACGCTTCCCCTCATCTCATATCCCGCTCACTCCTTCCACTCGACCGCTTCCACCAGCTTGGCCGCTTTCAGTCATGTTTGCAAGCATTTTCCACCCAATTCGCAGCATTTTAGCGCAAAATGAGAATATACGTTTTGTGCTACTGTACTTCTATTTTCAAAATCTGTTTTATAAATTGAAATCGGACTATCACATTCAGGCACGCTGCAAGATACTTTCATGTGAAGGGCCAAAGCTATTTTTCTGAAAATAGCGGAGTTATGAATTTTTTAAAGAATCGTAAAATTTTCCGGTTTTTTAGGTTTAAAAAACAAGTTTTTTGTTATTTAAATGTTTATAACAAATTAATAAATGACAGTTGCGAGTCGAAAACATAATAGAATATAACTTCGGACTATCTTCCATATTCTGGCACAGTCGGTTTTCTACTAGTATTCTTATTAGGAAGAAATGCTCCATTGATTGGCCTATATTGATACCGAATGTGATTTCGCGAAGGCTTTCGACAGCGTCAACTTTGACATATTGTTAGAAAAGTTGCATCACTATAGCATTCGTGGAATTGTCCTAAATTAGTTATCTGAATGGAAGGAAGCAAAAAGTTGTTCTCCCATCTAGAGAATATGAAAAACTATTTCCAGAATGGGGAAACATTAGATGTAGGGAACCGCAAGGATCAATATTATACTTTTTCTAATTTTTATCAACGACCTTCCGAGAAATTGTGGTGATGCAACTTGCATATTGTATGCAGATGATGCTGTTTTCATGGATGAAAGTCGTGACAAAACCTCCTTGGAGGATAAAATTGCTGTTTTTCTGAACAGTATTATTGGGTGGTGTGCAACAAAAGAATAAAAATCGATATCGAAAAACTTTCTATATGCCTTTTGCAAACAGGAGTTCGATAACTTGATTTTACCATTTGAATTAAAATTGATAAAATGTCTGGGTTTCCAACTGGATCGTTACTTGCTAGTAGGGAACACATCAAAATCACGAATATCTTCTTAATTATTATAAGTTTTTCAACTTATCGACAAAGATTTTCGAAAATAAATAAAAATGTAAACTGAAATAGTCATGGTCTCCCCGATCTGAACATAAGTACAGACGAAAATGGGATATTGGACGCCTGTGATGTCACTCAGTGAGAACAAATAGTATTTTACCCCTACACCACACAAGTAATTCACTTCCTAGATGCGCATTTCGATAACAAAGTTATCTTCATCAGTAGGGATTACTAAACTAACTGTCTTATTTATATCACATAATTACCATGGGGTGATCTGCTTACTAGAAAGTGACCCTACCTGATGGACAGGTACATCCCCACCCAATAAACAATACAACAAAGGCACTTAATTATACCTTTAATGGTATAAAATCAAATAGTTCGGAATTTAAGAGACCATTATCATTATTAAGCAAGGGTTTTGAGACTCTTTTTCGAATAGGAATACTTTCATAACAATCTAATTTTCAGTAATCATCAACAGGCTTTATTAATTTAAAATTTTGGATATTAATTTTGTGATGAGTTTCTAATAAATGATCAGCAACACTCGATTAATTTTTTCGCGAAAATTTATCATGTGCCAAGTGTTCGCGGAAACGAACATTCGTAGATCTTTTGGTTTGGCCATAATATACACTATCGCAGTTTTGACAAAACAAAAATTTGGATCAGGTATGTGGATGACGTATTTTGTGTTTTCGATGTGAACAATCAGAATATAGATCACTTCCTGAATAGTTTGAATTCAGTATTTGAACAAATTAAATTCACGATGGAGATGGAAGTTGACCGCCAGTTGCCATTTTTGGACACACTGGTAATCAGGAAGGGGGAACGTGTAGAAGTAGACATTTATAGAAAACCAACCAACACTAACAGATTTATACCCGTTGATTCAAACCACCACATTCAACACAAGATGGCGAGTTTCAATTTCCGTGTTCACAGGGCATTAAACTTTCCACAGTGTTGAACGGTTTCAAAGAGAAATAAAAACCATTAAGGAAATAGCCATTAGTAATGGGTATTCGCCAAAAATGGTAGATAATTTGTTGAAAAAGAAAAAGTTCAGAACGTCCTTAACACATTGACTGTCGTTAAGTATTATGTAACAGTTCTCAATGAGCCATATTCTCAAATGTGTTTTTTGCTAAAGTGCCGCGTCATCCATTTATGAATGACGGTAATGTTTCCAAAAGTGATTCGTCATTCATATATGTATGACGTATAGTGGGAGGTGAGATGCCATGGCATTTCTATATAAATGACGGGAATGTAGTTTCAAATGGATGGTTGAGAGTATGGCCCACTGGGAACATATGTGTATACTTGGTTTGGCCTAACTGGCATAAGTACGGATATTACAGATAAATGAAAATTATGATTTCAAACCACTCTGGAAATTGAAATGTGTATTAAATTTTATCATCAGTAAACTCCCACTGAATTGTAACTATATAAATGCAAAACAAATATTATTTGTGGGCAGTATTGAAACACTCCAAGCACAACTAAGGTTTATTTCAACAAGTGTTGCAGAAAGTGTTTAACATTTTCCCGTGCTTTCTAGCTCCTTCGCGAACTTTTTTAGTTCGCAATTTAGCACAACACATAAAAAAAACATATTGCAGCTATTTCAGTCTCGCTGTATATATGACATGGCTAACTACGCAAAATCCTCAGAAAATTCGCATTTGGGCCACGTCATTCATATATAATAAACTTAAAAACAAAAGAAGTTATCATTCAAATATACCCAAAATGATGAATACACACTATCAACTCTATGCAATGAGCACAACAATGATGATTAGACACTTGTAACAATCTCAGGGTATTTTCATTTATGTCACTCCAATAAAACAAATTCACTTCACCAACAATACTATAATACAATGAACACTCTGTATGTAGTACGGCAATTACAATTGTCAATGCGCTATCAAAATGACATCTGACAAAACAAGATAGAAATTTGTCAAGTTATTTTTAAACAGAAATTCTGGCCAGAACCCTTTACAAATTGAATTGATTTTTGTCTAATGATAATAATTATGAATGATTCTGGCTGCGGAAGTTGCCCGGAACGAACCAACTCAAGTTTCCGTATTTGGAACGGCCCTTCTTTTATGTCGAAAATTGAAATATGTTTTCTCCTACCTGCTCTCAGTTGTAATATTTTTAGAAATGAACCATCTCTTTTGTAGATGAGTTATTCATCTCGATATTCCATTTACTTGGATGTGAAGAATCATCTATGTCCTATTTTGACAAATGGCTGTTTTCAAATATTTATCGATCCCAATTGATGAAGTTTCCCTTTTTCTATAAGATATTGATAACTATCGTGTATATGGATTTCGGCAACCAATATTCTGAATGGAATGGAATGGATATAATATACAAATTTGATAATTCTTTAGAACCAGATTACTTTTGCGTCCATTCAGTTCTCTCTTCTTTTTCTCTATTTATCCCTTGTTTCCCTAGCAACCCCTTAGAGATACCTTTCTAATACAGAGTATTCTTTCAATAATCACTATTCAGACTAACGAATCATTGCACACTCTCAAGCAATGTCCCTTTGTGAGATACTACGCAATGCAGTATGGCTGTCAACAGTTACGGACTGTCATACATTTGTGACTGAGGAATCAACTTCGGTAACATTCGTGTCATTCGTATTTGAGTGACGTGGCAAACAGTGTGTTAAGACAAACAACCACACTAGAACAACCTAAAGACATGAAAGAGTTCATTAAAATTAAACACGATACACTGCTTACGAAAGGTCTCAACTCTATTTTCCGAGACGCAAACCTTCAGCTAGTACGTAGCAGTACGAATAATCTGCAAATGTTGTTAGGTAATCCAAAAAATAACATTCCAACTTTAGAGAGATCAGGAATCTATGAAATTAGCTGTCAAAACTGCGATAGTGTATATTATGGCCAAACCAAAAGATCTACGAATGTTCGTTTCCGTGAACATTTGGCACATGCTAAATATTCGCGAGAAAATAAATCGAGTGTTGTGGATCATTTATTAGAAACTCATCACAAAATTAATATCCAAAATTTTAAATTAATAAAGCCTGTTGATGATTACAGAAAATTAGATTGTTATGAAAGTATTGCTATTCGAAAAAGGGTATCGAAACCCTTGCTTAATAATGATAATGGCCCCTTAAATTCCGAACTATTTGATTTGATACCAGTAAAGGAATAATTGAGTGCCTTTGTTGTATTGTTTATTGTGTGGGGTTGTATCTATCCATCAGGTAGGGTCACTTTCTAGTAAACAGATTACCCCATGATAATTAATAATGTGATATTAATAAGACAGTTAGTTTAGTAATCCCTATTGATGAAGATAACTTTGTTATCGAAATGCGCATCTAGGAAGTGAATTACTTGTGTGGTGTAGGGGTAAAATACTATTTGTTCTCACTGAGTGACATCACAGGCGTCCAATATCCCATTTTCGTCTGTACTTATGTTCAGATCGGGGAGACCATCAACATTATAGTCTATAATACATGACTATTTCAGTTTACATTTTTATTTATTTTCGAAAATCTTTGTCGATAAGTTGAAAAACTTCTGACATTAAAGTATATTTTGACTTGACATAAGCTTGCAACCCATAATAAGGGTGTAAGATTCTTCTTCTTCTGTCTTGCAATCAGTGTTAAAAAAATTAAAAGCATATTTAATTAATAAGGTAGTGCAAGAGGTTATATATATATATATATATATATATATATATATATACCGAGGATGCTCTTCTTTTTAGATATTTGTGAAATTATAACGACGTTCACACGTTTGTCAACTGATGATTTACGAGTGTACAAGCGAGAAAAATTTTGAGATGCTTTTTCATACTTACATCTTGCTTTTCAGAAACAGATGAGTCAAGAGTAGAGTCCTGTTCGTCTTGATCTCCATTCGATTCACCATTACGCTTGCTTCGTTTGGACCTTTTGCCTTCAGTCAAGGAAGAACCCTGACTTGCAGGATTGAAGTTTGGTGGATTTTTCAGGATGAAAGTCATCAACTTGTGGTTGGATTCGAGAACACCGTGATAACCACAAGCTTTACATCCTTGAGAAATGGTGTTTCTTTTCAAAGAAACTATCAAATCAGTTTCTGGATTATCACATTCTGGACACAAGACGAACCTTGAAAATGTTGATCAATATATATTTTTTTATCAAGTATTGCCCTGCTTTCTTCAAAAGCTATTATAAAGGCTATGGATTTGAATACAAAACACAATAACACAAAAAGCAGATATTGGCGATTTCATGTGAAATCATGACATGGAAATATCCAAAAAGATTCCAACGAAAAAGGTATTACTGGCGGCCATAAAACAAAGTAATTTCAAAATGGAGTATATTATTGAATCGATGAGACACAGCAATCAACTACCTCATATTTCAAAGTTTTTCCTAATAACTCAGGGTGGAAAAATTCGGTTGAGATAACATGTGTCTACTTTTAAATGAGGTGATAAATTGCTATGATTGTAAGAATAAGTTACTGAAATAATACCAATAAAATATAATATACCGGCACCTATGTCAAGGCGGCAACTTGAAAAAGAATTCCTTCTCCAAACTTTTTATGATGGTCCAATTGGAATTGGAAATACTATAACTATGCCAGTATTGCCAGAACAAAAAAAAAACTTGCGCATGTTGCCAAGCTGTTATATAAATAAAAAAATTGTTTTAACCCTCTCTAGTCTTGTTCTGCAAAACAGGAATTGATATTCGAAGAATATTATGCTATAATACTTCTGTTTACCCAAATTTTTTTGACCAACTTCCTCGATCAGTTGTTTATAAAAATCGAGCATCAGCTGAAAGAATATTGGGACCCAAAAAATGGAAAAAGTAAAGGTTTCCTACTATCCCCTCCGCGCAACTATAGAGTTGCCAGATATGAACAGGTAAGTAAGCTTTATTATTATACCTTTATAAGTTATTTCATCGAATTATATATCCAAAAAAGGCTTATTTTATTCCAGTCCAACTATATTAGGTTGCCTTATCAAAAAGTTTGCCATAGCCATATTTGCAATATGTTGATGCAAATATTATCTAGCTTAAATTCTTCTTTGGCACCAAAAAACAGATGAGGGTTTATATTTCTTATAATGGATCTTAGACTATTACGAAAAATTAAGTTCCGGAAATAGTAGAAAATAAGTTTGATAACAATTTTTCGTGTACGAGTAAAAATTCATTGAAATAACTGGTGGCTCCTCTGTTGGAATAGTTTTCAAGCTATATCAAACGGTAACCTTAATTACTGACATTTAGATGAAAAAACATCAAAATCGGAGTAGTTTTGACCGTTTGCGCTCTTTTTTTTGTCTAACGCTACTCTACCAAATCGCCGGCCAATCAGAAGAGAAACTTACTTGCGAATAAATCCATCAAGAAGATCCTGCAGCTTCGAAGCGTCGTGAGAACCGTTGACGATGAACCGTTCGTTTTTGAAATCAAACTGGGTCTGGGCCCCCAACTCGCAGCCAAAGTACTTGGTAGGGTAAGTGGGCGGCCTGCCGAGCGACTTGGCCACCTCCACCATGTTGACGATGACGGTTTTGATGCCGTTACCCTTACCCTCCACCTTGGCCATGATCCGTGGCATTTTGTAGCGGTAGAAGACATCGCTGACGCCTCTATTTACGTTGACGCTCATGGTGATCGCCGCCGATGAACTTTAGGAATAAAATAATTAGAGTTGTTTTGAGTTAAATGGCATTCAGTGTTGATCTTGATGGTTGTACGTTCTTTTTTGGAATGATGGTTCGGTAGCCAGTCACGTTTCTCTGAATGGTTGGAGTTTCCGATGTCTATTAGAAGAAAATTTTGTAGTCCTGCAAGAAAAAGTCGTTTGATTTCTGTGAATATGTTGATATATTTCTAAAAATAAATTCCTAACAAAAATAATGTGTTCTAATACATAAATTCAAAACTGACAAAGCGGTACCGGATGATCGTCGACTGAAAGTGCACGAGCTAGCAGACTCAGCTCATGTTCCGATATTACTGAATGTAGGCAATAAAAAAAGTGCGGTACATCGCATATTAACTGAAAATTTGGACATGAGAAAACTGTGCGCAAGATGGGTGTCGCGTTTGCTGACAATGGAACAAAAACAGCGTCGCGAAGATGTTTCCATCGAGTGTTTGGCAAAGTTTCACAGAAATTAAGCCAAATTTTTGCGCCGTTTCATAATCATGGATGAAACATGGGTCCATCACTTCACACCCGAAACAAAAGAACAATCAAAATAATGGACTGAAAAGGGAGAACCGGCTCCAAAGAAGTCAAAGACCGTTCCATCTGCAGGCAAGGTCATGGCGTCGGTTTTTTGGGATGCGCGTGGGATAATTTTCATTGACTATCTTGCAAAAGGAAAAACTATCAACGGCGAGTATTATGCGAACTTATTGCAACGTTTGAGAGAAGAAATCAAGCAAAAACGGCCGCATTTGGCTAAGAAGAAAGTGTTGTTTCATCAAGACAATGCACCAGCTCTCACATCCGTTATTGCAATGGCCAAAGTTAATGAATTAAAGTTTGAATTGCTACCTCACGCACCCTATTCGCCAGATTTAGCACCCTCCGTTTAATTTCTGTTCCCAGACTTGAAAAAATGGCTCGATGGTCAAAGATTTTCCAACAATGAAGAGGTAACGTCGGCAGTTACTGGCTATTTTGAGGAGCTTGACGATTCTTATCATAAAAAGGGTATCGAACTTATTGAACATCGCTGGGAAAAGTGTGTGGAGCTAAAAGGAGATTACGTTGAAAAATAGATATTTTTTTTTGCACAATTTTTGTGTTTTCTTTGTTGGGCCAGGTACTTCTGGAACCACCCTCGTATATAGACCAGTGGAGTAGAGAAGCAGAATTTTGTTCGAATGACGGGAAAAATAAATTGGAGTCGAAAAAATGGAGAAGGGTGGAACGGGGTGAACTTTTAGGGGTTGAAAGCGATATTTCGCGGTTTTTCGCTATTGACAACAAAAGTTGACCTATCGAAAAAAGTTGAATTGCAAAGTTGTTCAACATAAAGAGATCTATAACTTTTATTTCAAACATTTTTCCACATTACCTCAAATTTTCAGGGAAAATCGAAAAAACCAATATTTCAGTTTTTAATCTTTTTCACGCTCAAAAATCAATTTTTTTTCACGAAATTTGATGGAAATATAACTTATCATGTTGTTTCAAGTAAGCTGTAATTTTTTTTGTAGCGGAATACAGATTTTTCCTTTTTTTTTTCGACAAATTCCGAAATACCTCATTTTCAACTGAAAAGTTTCACCGATAAAGTTACAGCCGTATGCATAGTCAATTCCAGCGACTCGCCAGAGTTTCGCCGCTCGCTACACAAGAACTATAAAGCACAGTCGAGCTCCAAAAAAGTGGTACATCGCCAGCGTTTCGCCAAAATGTGACTTATCGCGTAGTTGTCACTTTTTTGGAGCTCGACTGTGCATTATAATCCTTGTGTAACGAACGTCGAAACTCTGGCGAGTCGCTGGTGATTGACTATGCATACGGCTGTTAGTCAAGCTCGCCAGTTGCCAGTTTTTTCGTTGAAGCGTCCACTTTCAGATTATGTAATAAAAGAGTAGCACTACTGAGGAATTTTTTTCCAGAAAACGCGAAAAAATTAAAAAAACAGAACTACAAAAATCTTTTTTTTTTATTTTTGTTCTAAACTCATATTTATATAAAAAAGGTAAAATCTGTATTCCGCTACATAAAAATTACAGCTACTTGAAACTTAATAAGTTATATTTCCACCAAATTTCTTGAATAAAAATTTATTTTCAAGCGAGAAAAAAATTAATAACTGAAAAATTGGTTTTTCGGATTTTTCCGAGAAATATGAGGTAATGTGAAAAAATGTTGAATATAAGTCTAATATTTATCTTTATAAAAAAAAAATCTTCTTCTATCTCACCTATAACAGGTGGGCTCGCGTCGCTGCGAATTCATACACCTCGCTGGTTCCGGCCCTGAATTCCCAACTAAGCTTCTTGTTAAGAATGTCTCTGAAAAAGAAGAAGCAGCAATTGTTACGTCGTCTTTAGACATCATTTTAAGGCCTTACTGAAAACGGAATGGGTACAGAATTGAAATAGTATTTGAGATCACCATTGACACCAAGTGGCGCTCCAAAACTCCGGGAAAACAAAGCAAATGTCATTTAATTATCTTTTCTTGACAGTTGACGACTTTTTGATATTTTTTTTAATTATTAAATTTTACTTCTACCTCAACTTTGGAGTGCTTTTTTATAAATGCCTGTTGTGAAAATTCATTTGGCTGCAATTTTTCAGTAGTGTTTGAACGGAAAATGGCCCGTGATCCTGAAACTTCAACAGCGTCTAACCTTGATCGACCTTGACAAGTATTGAAGTTAACAAACACAATTACAATTATAAAATCCTGTATTACTTCATTTATTCCTCTATTTCGTTGCCTCAGTGAACTCGTTTCTGCAATTTTTTGAGATGAAATGACAATTTTTATCAATTATTTTAATGCTGTGTCTAGAAAATAAATGGATTGATTTACGCCAGTTATAAACCAAATTTCTCTCACTAGATGTGAAAACATTCAAAATAAAGAGTTCACACTGTTCACGGATGCAAATACACGTATGTTTATGAATTAGTTTCCCGATTTTCAGTTTAATTCCCAATGTTTTAGCTAATTTCTGGTTTCTGTGAAAAGAGTGCATTGAGACATTTGCAGACGAATAATTCTTGCATTGTGGCACTGGACAATTTTTTCTTGGCTTACTTGTCACATCAAAGCTATGCTTCTTCCATTAAATCAAAAAAATTGAACCAAATATAGAATGATAAAGAAATAATCACTAATTTATTAACACGCGATCTTATGGCAGAATGTTTGTTTTCCCGGAGTTTTATATACAAATTTCGAAATGTAGATGTCGCCCACTCCGTGGTGACCCCGAATATTATGATACAAGTTTTATAAGATACCATTTTATCGCACGCAAGAGAACAAGTGCGACAGTGTGTCTTATAAAACGTTTTTCATATACTATTTTTTTCTATTTGGCATTTTTTGGAGTTTTTTATTGGAAAAAATTGATTTAATATTAATAAGTAATATTAGAAATATCGGGTTGGTGACATTGATAAAATATTTAAAATTTGAAGGATACTGTAAGCTAATTAAATTATTTAAATTTTGAACCAGTAAATCACCTTTTTTTAAAACGACTGATGAAGAAAACTTAAGTTGCACCCCTCCTCCTGAATTGAGGTAAAATGGTTCTCGGTGAAATTGTCTGAATTTTCAGTATATTGTAGTATTCGATGTACTGATTGAACGTGCAGAATCGCAAAGTTCGTTGATGGATAGATTTTGAAATACAGGGCGTTCAAGTTGAAAATCGTTAATTTTTATTTAATTATTTTCTCGAGATTTGAAAGTGCCAACTGCATTTTTTTCGCTCTCATCATCAATGTACCTTCATATTTCTAAATATCATTCAGATGGTGCAGATTATATCATTATGTACAGGGTGAAAAATAAAAACATTTTAGTAATGTCTGAAAATTCGATGTAATAATTAAATATTAATGAAATCATTTTGGCATGTAATATACTATTCTTATTCCATCATTAATCACAATTCATACCTTTCGTACAGGGTGATTTAAAAAATTGGTGAAATATATGGCCGGTTCTTTCGTACATATCCTGTATATTCAAGTGAATTATTATCCTCCGAAGATAGATGATACCGTATAAACAAGATTTTGTTGAGATATAAAAATAAATATGAAAATTTTTGATGATAATTAAGACAAAATATAAACGTTTCAGAAATCACCCTGTAATTCACGATTAACTCGGTGAAATTCCTTTATTATTATTTAATATAGTCATCATTCTCTCCTCAACACTGTCCCAAAAATTCAGTTTCCTACTATTACTAGTTTCATAGTTATTAATTGAGAAACTTATTACCATTTGCATGACGAGTTGAAGGAACTTGTTCCCGCGTACATTCTACTAGTTGTCAAGATTTTTCACAAATAGTGAAACGTGAGAATGTAAGAAACAGATAGTTAAGTGAATTTTGTTGGTTTAAGCTTTGTCGAAATAAAAAACAAACTAACTGAAAAAAGTGAAAATGATTGATAGAACGCTTTCATTTCTAATAGAATTTGAATCGGGCAGCGACGTTTTTTTTTCCAATGCGTGTTCCACTCGGATATAGGTTTCCATGATTTTAATATTTGCTGGCTGTCAATAGAAACATATTACATCTATTATATTTCATCAATATAGGTAATTCAATAGGTAAAGGTAATAATAATTATCACCAATGGAACTAAGTGATTTTTCTCTTTCGTTCACTTTCCGTCAACTACAGAATCAAAATGTACCCGACAGCCGATAGGGTTTTCTTGCTGTATGAGGACAGTAGCGCTGCTACAGGGAAGTGGATTCGGTTAAGGCTGTTCCTTGTCACCTTCAGTGATAAGTGATTTCCCGTACCGGGGCCTCATACACGATTGGGCGAGTCAAACTATCCAAGCATTAGGAATTTTATCTGGCTCATGCCTGAGTTGTAAGTTGTAACTGATGTGTCGTATATTCAGTCGGTTCCTAAATCGTAGATGGAATTGGATGGACCTTCATTGGTCATCACCCTGCATATAATGTTACATTCATTTTGATCTCCACATTCTGACGTTTCACTATTTGTGAAACATCTTGGCCACTGGTAGAATGTACGCGTGAACAAGTTCTTTCAATTCGTCATGCAAATGGTAAGAAGTTTCTAAATTAAAAACTATGAAACTAGTAGTAGCAGGAAACTGAATTTTTGGGATTTCAACTAGTTAATCGTGAATTCTGAAACATTGATATTTTGTCATTTTTATCATCGAAAATTGTCATGATTACCCTATATATCCCAACGAAATCATGTTTAAACGGTATCAGCTATCTTCGGAGGATGATAATTCACTTAAATATACAGGATATGTACGAAAGAACCAGCCATATATTTTACCAATTTTTCAAATCACCCTGTACGAAATATATGAATTTTGAATAATGATGGAATAAGAATAGTATATTGCATCCCAAAATAATTTTATCAATATTTCATTATTACATCGAATTTTCAGACATTACTAAAAGTTTTTATTTTTCACTCTGTACATAATGATATAATCAGTACTATGAAGGAACGTTGATGATAAGAACAAAAAAAATGCAGTTGACAGTTTCAAATCCCGAGAAAATAATTAAATAAAAATTACTGATTTTTAACTTGAATTTCAAAATCTATCCATCAATGAACTTTGCGATTCTGCACGTTCGATCAGTACATAGAATATTACAATATACTAAAAATTCAGACAATTTCACCGAGAACCATTTTACCTATAAAAAGTGCGGGGTCCTCTCACAAATTCGAACTTTTCAAACAATCGGACCACTGAGCATAATTTTGTAAACCCAGTCCAAACCACAACAGCTAATTTGATTATAAAAGCCCGAGAAACCAGTCATGTAACAATTAAAGTTTATAATAACTGCACCATTCAAGGCAACAAATAACACCACAACATTCAAAGGTTATTCTACTTCTTTGTTTAATATCTGAAAATCCCATCCCTCTTGTCTGACGTTCATCTGACAGTTGATGTTGCCATTGTTACCAATCTCGAAAAAAATTTAAATGCGTATCGAAACCATTTCGATTCGCATTTGGGTTTCATAATGACTTCATTTTAGACTCCAAATAGAAAAAATATCTTAATAAGTTAAATTTCCTGTCTTCCAAACAATTCGGATTTCGAGAAAAAGTCATATGTCATCTTGCTTGCTTATTGAACCTTGCAGAATGGACCTTTACATTTACGGAAAATTAATTACAAAACTCGTTTAAATCGATAGTTGTTAGTCTGAAAAGTTCATTTAACAAAAAGTTCCATTATTTTTCTTTCATTTTAAAAAAATATCACATTTGAAAGTGTGCCGCTGACGTCACGTTAATCGGAAATATCTCCCACCATAATCCACGTTCCGAAACAGGCAATACCGTTCTCCTTAAAAATATAACTTCTAGCATGATATAAGCCGTTGAGAAATAATCAATACATTGTCACTTGATCAACTCATAGATAAAAATCTACATATTAGCTATTTTTTATTGTATTTGTAACTTTCAAATTTTCTGAACAGACCATCATTTTGATGAAGAACGAGCATTGACAACACAGCAAATCGTAATGACAGTTCTCAACTGTCAAAAGTTATATAGAGATGTGAGGTTAATGTTTATTTTATTTACATTCAACAATCAACATTCAACATTCAACTGATAAACTCGATAATAGTGTAGTGACGTGTTATCATAAACGATTTGGTGTGAATTTATTTGTGTAATTTGTGTATTAAAAATATGGAACAAGGCTTCGTGAAGGGAAGTTCGGATAATTTACCGAGGTACAAAGCACCTTTTCGACATGTTCAGTTATTGCAGGGATACATGTACTGGAGATACAGAAATTAATAACAAATTTTAGAACACAAACAACAAAAGCTCTCAAAACTTAGAAAACCGCATTAACCTCAAAAAATATATCAAGGTACTGTTCGTTGAAGTTTAGATCTAATGAAGCTGCTTCACTTGTATCAAATGGGTAGACAAATGAGTTAGACAGAGACAAACTATTCTTATTGATCGCACCGTGAAACAGACGAAAGAACTCATCTGGTATCAAATGACAACTGTCATACGACACATTATATTTGAATGAGAATTTGGTGCACAACTTCAACAACGTTGCCAAGTTTAGTTTTGATGAACGTGACGTCACGAAACCACTTTTCTTCTGATTATAGATAAACTAGCGGTCAGAAAAAAAAAAAAAAATCCCGAGTGATATTAGCGTATTTACTTTCTAATTTCAGTGTTACCTCATATCTCGTGGAAAGGTCCATTTCCCCCTGTTCTCTCGCGAGACCAAAGAAAATAAGTGTTTATTATTTGAAAAATTCTGTAAACAACATTAACGGGCAGAGTATCGAACTGGCGATTGATCCTCCAGATGCATTACAACTTTATGTGAGTGTTTATTTTTTCAAATTAAGGTGAACTTTTTCTCATATGATTTACGATCATAAATATAGATAGTTTCGCACTTACTAGAGATGATTCTAAATATAATTCAGATTAGGTGTAAAATGTGGAAGGGAAACTACTTTCGAAATCTTTGAATTTGGAAGATGCACAGATAATAAAAATATTGAACCCTGTTGTTCACCCGAATCTATTATTGGCCAGTTTTAGTGCTCAACATTATAAAAGCGATAAATTTTCAAGTACTGTTCTCAAGAAATGTGTCCCTGAACTAACACCAATTTGTTCAAAGTTATTCAATTTCTCTTATAACTTATGGGTATTTCCATCATCCACCTGGAAAACTACTAGATATCCTGGAATACGACCAATCCTTTAAAATGGGAAAAATCGAGCTTATGATATACCTGGAACAGTCAAAAATATAGCGAAAATCTCGACGTGGCCTCATAGCTGCTATCTATATGATTTACTGACAGGTACAGAAACCATCTGCTGGGCATGAAATTGCATTCTTGGTGTTGCCCCAAGTCGCCTGTATGAAGTTTTCATCAAATGCATGGTCACCTATGATTCACTCATATGATGGCCAAAGATGCAACAGACTTCGGCACAAGTCGTGTCCTTCTATAGCATTAGACGTAATTCTAAATCTTATAGAGGAAGATCCCAGGGCCGTCAGACGTTATTGATTGAGTAGTGTTAGTATGTACTATGTTCGCATGCCTACCTGCTAGCTTGTCCAGATGACCATTCTTCAGATATTAGGGAATCAAGGTACGTAAAAACACTACTCACATAGTTGAATACAGTTGAATACAGTATACAGAATTATTTCTATAACCCATGGTGGATCAGTGGACAGAGTATCTAGATACCACCCCGGAGCTCCGAGTTCAAATTTCGTCTGCAACAACTTTTTTTTTATTTTTTTTTTAAATAAGTAATGTCTGACGGCCCTGGGATCTTGGACTATTACGCAATTACACCTATGTGTAATGAAAGAAGCATGAGTGCCTTCAGATTTAGTCAGACAATACAAAAAAAAGCAGGAAATCTGATCGGACATCTGAAGATTTTGGAACACATTTCCCTAGAAGCCATGTCTTAACCGACTTACAAAATGTCCTTTTTGGGGCCATGAACGCAATGAAACATTTCAATCAATCAATTGATCGATCAAAATATACTTTATTGTCTGAAGAAATGCATTACTGAGCATAAAGCGTGAAAAATATCTAGTGGGTATATACAGGGTGTTTCATAATAAATGCGCAGGACTTCAGGATGTGATAGCTCGTCTAAAAATATGAAAAAAAGTTTCTATTAACTTACCCTCTAAAATTCAACATTTTCGAGATACAGGGTATTGAAATTTAAAAAAATTAATCGTTTTTTGCGAATATCTATGGAACCGTTTATTGCACAGAAAACAGATTTCGTAGGCATTTTCTACTCTATGTTTTGTGTGGATTTTTTATTTTTTCAAATTCATAATTGGTGAAAATTTTGAAGGGGTAGTGGGTGTTTTTTTCTCCAACTTCTACGCCACTGGAAAAAGTAGTTTTGAGCCTCGTATATGAACCGCCAATGTTTTCTACACAAAAAACGTATTCTTGGTCATAAGCTCTAAAGTTGACCGTTTTCAAGAAAAATCAACTTTCATGTTGTTTAAATAATGTTTTTTCCTCGAAAAATTGCTGCGTGCATTGAAGCTAACGGCGAACATTTCCAACAATTCAACCGAGTATAATTGTTATTGTTTTTTTTTATTTTTCAATTAAGAAGTCAACGTTTGGTTTTGTTACTTGTTCTAACGTTTAAATAAATTTTGTATAGGAAAAAAAATATTTAAAAAAATTTACGATGTTTTTCAACATGATAGTTGATTTTTCTTGAAACGGTCAACTTTAGAGCTTATGACCAAGAGTACCTTTTTTGTGTAGAAAACATTGGCGGCTCAAAATCATTCTTTTTCCAGTGGCGTAGAAGTTGGAAAAAAAACACCCACTACCCCTTCAAAATCTTCACCAATTATAAATTTTAAAAAATAAAAAATATGCACAAAACATAGCTTATTATTTATTATGAGTAGAAAATGCATTCAAAATCTGTTTTTTGTGCGATATACGGTTCCAGGAATATTGGCAAAAAATTATAATTTTTTTTAAATTTCAACACCCTGTATCTCGAAAATGTTGAATTTTAGAGGGTAAGTTAATGGAAACTTTTTTTTCATATTTTTGAACGAGCTATCACATCCGGAAGTCCTGCCATTTATTATAAAACACCCTGTATATAAAATGTAAATAAATTAGGTTTAGTAAAGAAATTATTAAAAACTATTGCATTATAGTTATACCTTTTGGTATTTGAGTAAATGTATACATACATTCCCAGACAGTTCGAAAAGGTTGGTAGGTAATACAATTATCATAGTCAATTCATATTGATTAAAAATTAAAGTTAGATAAATAAAATAGGTACAATACCATACCACAGTAAGTAAGTATTTATTGGCCTCAAATTACATACCTGGTACAAAAGGCAAGTCAAATACAATGGTTATAGTTGCCGTCAAACATATAAGATAAATAAAAAAAGGCGCAAAAAATGGTCTTATCTTGTCCATCTCTTGCCTGGAAAGGGCCACATAATATTGGGGGCAAGTAGTGCAAGAGTTTGAAATAGCTAGTGCATTATAGGTTAATTCGCCATGGGTGAATAATAGACTACAAGCCCATATAACAATTTTGGGGGGTCATTTGACCCAGCATGAAACATATTCAGAACGATGCTGCTATATGAAAAAATAACTTTAGTCACTATGCCGTCAATTCTTGGTGGTGCAAATGACTGTAATAATAATACTAATTTTTCATCTGAAGATGTGCTTTTCCGACAAAATATTCCTGTACGGCATCCCTCACGTTGGTAGATTATAAAAGAATAACCTCCTAGAACCTACGTTCAAAAATAATGGGACCGGAATCCAGGATTTTTTTTTTTAATTTTTCGAAATTGAAAACTTTTCCTGGCCTCCAGTCCCATTATTTTTGTACGGCAGTAGGTTCTAAGAGATTATTATTTCATAATCTACCAACGTAAGGAATATTTTGTCGATAAAGCACATCTTCAGATGAAAAATTAGTATTATTATTACAGTCATTTGCACCACCAAGAATTGCACCTTGTGTGAATTTTTCTGATGGAAGCTCTCAGTATGGTATGTCAACATACCAAACCCTACTGGGGACAAACAATGACATTCCATAAAAAACTGCGATCGAAAGTAGGCAGCACAGTGTAAAAACGATGACACTCCCACATTAGATTTCGCTTTTCTCAACTTTTTATAAAGTGGAATCTCATCGTTTTTCCACTAGACCATTCATTTATTTCTTGAATAAAATTGAATGTTCTCTCATATCCTAAAATCAAATTCGGGAATATAATCAATATTGGACACTGGCATTCTGTTTCGTATAATCATATTTTTAATCATCTGCTCTTGGGTATTTTGTGATCCTCCAGTAATAAAAGTAAATTCAATATTAATTTTCAACTTTAACGCCCTGCATTTCGAAAACGAATCTTTTACATGTTCACCTATAGACTTTATTTTCCTTGCAATGTGAGGAAATTAATGAACGGACCGGTCCACCTTAAGAATAATCCTGTATAAGCACATATTGTGCTAGTCCTCACGTTTACTTCAAAAAAATTAAGCAAGTTATCAATTAAAAAGTATATATTTCTGCCAAAAATGCATAGGATCACACCATACACACCTTATATGGTAATCACATGAGAATATTGGCTAAATTCAGACAATTCAGTGCGAGTCAATATCAATAATTACATAAGTTCAGGAAATTACCAGGAAATTAATTTCTATTTTGTCAATAACCAAATACAGGTTTTTTGACAAAAATTGCAATAAATTAATATCTTGATTGATTTGGCCGATACTTGATGGATATCCATAATTACTCAGAATTAAATAAAAAACACTTGTTTTTTGATATCCACAATATATTATATTATATTTTTTTTAGGTTTGAGAAAGCTGTATTAACAGCGAAACGCGTCACATATTACATCTAGTAATATATTGTGGATATCAAAAAACAAGTGTTTTTTATTTAATTCTGAGTAATAAATTAATAAATAAAATTATTGACATCTCTACATTCATTCAAATTATTCCACCTATCGCCCCCACGTAACGTTTGGCGCGGAATATGTAAAGGCCCGCACGGCAATTAGGTGTGTTTTTTTCCATGCAGGGTCGGGCGTAGTTATAATAGAAATCACAGCTGTATGCGGTACGCGCTGCTTTTAGCAAATTAGATTTCGACGGGGCAGTTGTTTACCTAATCTAAGGATACTAATAATAATAAAATGGATTATTCTGAATACAAAAGTTACAGTGCTTTTGTTAAATTAACTTGATTAATCTGCACGCATCACAATATTTAGTGGCATATGTACTAGTCCGACCCTGGTCGGCGGCATGGGAATCAATTTCGTGATAATCGACCATTTTTTGCGCCTTTTTTTATTTATCTTATATGTTTGACTACAACTATACAAAGTACACAACATATATCGGATAAAAATACAAATCATGTAAAATGACAGAGCAAACTAAAAACTATGAACAAAAACAAGGATTGATTGACTAGAGAAGTTTAAGTCCATGTGTAAACTTAATTTTACTTATCACAAGACTTTGTCAAATAGATGTGAATCTTCGGAAAATAAAGGATATCTTAATTAATGATTGATTTAATATATGGTCATTTACAACTGTAGGAAGAAGTATTCATCCAAGTTATAAAAACACTTGGTTAACAAAAAATGTTTAACACTCCTTTTGAATTCCTTGTAAGAGAAATTATTATCTCTAATGTTCACTGGAAGTGCATTATATAGAGTGACACAGATGTAATAAGGTGATTTTTTGAAAGTGGATGTTTTGTAGTTCTAGATTATTTGTTCTCGTGTCATATGAAAGGTGGCTCCCCTGTAATGGATAGGTGTTTTTTTGTAAAAGTAACACATTTTAAGATGTAAATAGATGTAAAAGTAAGAATATGTTTTTCTATGAAGGTATCACGACAGCTTTGATTGTAAATAAGGTCAAAGATTTTTCTAATGATTCGTTTTTGTGATATGAAAACCCTATTAACTCCTGAAGCTGAACCCCAGGCCATTATGTTGTAAGATAAGTGACTATTCACGAATGCGAAATAAACAGCCGTATGCATAGTCAATTCCAGCGACTCGCCAGAGTTTCGCCGCTCGCTACACAAGAACTATAATGCACAGTCGAGCTCCAAAAAGTCGTACATCGCCAGCGTTTCGCCAAAATGTGACTTAACGCGTAGTTGTCACATTTTTGGAGCTCGACTGTGCACTATAATCCTTGTATAGCGAACGGCGAAACTCTGGCGAGTCTCTGGCGATTGACTATGCATACGGCTGAAAGACTCATCAACCCATTTTCATCCCAGTGGGGCTTCATTTGGAAGATTGCATAGAAAGCTTTGTTTAAATTCATATTAATATTAAAAATCATGCTAATATGGATTGAAGTTAGGCAAAATACAATGCAGATATCACAGTCACATTAATATACTTATATAAATAAAAGTTAGACTAGTAGAATGTATAAAGGGTTGAAAGGGTTTGATTATATTAGAATAGTATATTCTGTAACAAGGTTAGAATGAAAATTCGATGCGAGTGGAAAGTTCCGAACGCGAGCCGAAGGCGAGCGTGAGGAACCACGAGCATCACGAATTTTCATTCTAACCGAGTAGCAGACTATACTTTCTCCACGATCAAAGATAGGAAACGTGACAGCAATAACTTTGTCAAGGCTAATGTTATTATTGCTAACCAGTGTGAGAATATTATTCTATCACAAGAGAGAGAATGTAAATACATTTAAATTGCATGGGGGCAGAGGTGTTGCAGAATACTTCTTCAATCTCAAGAGAGAGAATTCCAGTATTCTGTAATCAAATTTGATTTCAGAATTGGCAAATTCTGTGATGATCGTGGAGAAAGTAATCTTGAACGTCATAAATAACTAGTTCAAGGAGAAATTTTTTCATAGAAGACCTAAACAAATCATATTTTTCAATATTTTTTATGTTTGTTGGGAGATAATTGTATATTTTGGCCGCATTATAGATGAGCGAGTTTTTGATCAAATTAGAAGCGGGAATCGGGAGTTTTAAATTATTTCTTTGGCGAGTGGTTCCATCATTGACTTTGTACAACGATTTATTTTTAAAAACCAAACAAGTCGTTTCGAGTATGAACAACGATGGAAGAGTTAAAAGTGCATTATCCTTGAACAGAGTCCTACACGATTAAAGTAACGTATGGCTCGTTTTTGCATGACGAATATTGAGTTGAAGTTCTCTTTATTACAAGTTCCCCAGAATGCAATTCCATATCGAACGTGAGACTCTATCAGTGCATGGTAAACCACTTTAGCTGTTGCCATACCCAATTCCCTGGCCACTACACGTACCGCATAACATCCTGCATAACATCCTGAGGCAAGTTTTTTTCCCAGCTGTTTGACATGTTGTTGAAAATTTAAATCTTTGTCAATATGGACCCCAAGAAATTTATTTATATCCTAATTGGTTATCAATTCATTTCCTAAAGTAATATGTGGAATAACACACAAAAAATACAGACTGCATCTTTTCGAACTCAAGATTTGGGTTCAGCGAACTAAGGGTGGATTTAATGATTTAATCAACTTTGGCATTAGCATTATCATAAACATAACGGTTACATCAAAGGTTTTCAGCACAAACTTAACATTGTTGTATAAATGGCGCCATTTGATATAACAGATTAAACTTTCGCTTTCAACATATATTTAAGCACAATTTTAAAATGATGTTGACTAAATGCACCTTTAAAAGCCCAAAAACTTCACAACATTCCAAGGACCATCTTTTATAAGGGTAGATTTAGTCCTTTAGCACAAGCATTATCATAAACATAACGGTAACATCAAAGGTTTTTAGCATAAACTTAATATTGTTGTATAAATGGCGCCATTTGATATAACAGATTAAACTTTCGCTTTCAACATGTATTTAAGCACAATTTTAAAATGATGTTGACTAAATGCACCTTTAAAAGCCCAAAAACTTCACAACATTCCAAGGACCATCTTCTATAAGGGTAGATTTAGTCCTTTAGCACAAGCATTATCATAAACATAACGGCAACATCAAAGGTTTTCAGCACAAACTTAACATTGTTGTATAAATGGCGCCATTTGATATAACAGATTAAACTTTCGCTTTCAACATATATTTAAGCACAATTTTAAAATGATGTTGACTAAATGCACCTTTAAAAGCCCAAAAACTTCACAACATTCCAAGGATCGTCTTTTATAAGTTGCTGGCAAAAATAATTTTAAATTCATTTTCGTTTCCTAAAAAACTTAGTGACGATCATTCATTTCCTCGAATGCAATTCAAACACTATTACGTTTCTATTGAAATATACAGTTACCTAATTCACCTTGCATTTCCAAGAAAGCAAGAATATTATTGTAAATCAACGCTTCCACGCTTCTTACTTCTTTCATTTTGGTAAACAGAAACCGATAATAATATTATTGCACTTTGGCTGCAAAATACCAGGCGTATTAGAGATTAAATAAATATAACTTATTTATATTAAGTTGAAAAATCTTACACGTTTCGACTTCCTATAAACATTAACTTGCTTTGGAGAACTTTTATTCGCACTCCGCACATTATCAAATGTGACATACCACTGACAGCTGGAGCAATCGATGAAAAATCGTAGCATCGATCGGACTGAAATACCCTCGAACCGACATATGGTCCGGGAGTTAATGACAG
Organism: Chrysolina oricalcia; assembly: GCA_944452925.2. Taxonomy (NCBI): domain Eukaryota; kingdom Metazoa; phylum Arthropoda; class Insecta; order Coleoptera; family Chrysomelidae; genus Chrysolina; species Chrysolina oricalcia. Next base: position 13,657,113 of record OX101825.2, on the reverse strand, counting down.
ATTTCATTACACCATTTCCGAAAGCCTAGTTTTTTTTGTGTGTGTTATGTGGGTAACGTACAATAGTAATATACACGTCTGCCACCGCATCCCCGCGACAGGGGGTTACAGGAGGGTTAAAATTGCAGCAAAATATCAACAAAAAAAAAGTATAGCCACATACGCGAAACTTATTGTACGTATCAGTTAAGCTTAGAAAATATCGTCAGCTACAAAACTCGTACATAAGCAAGCGCAAAAAAATATTTAAAAAAAATTATATCCGCAAGGATGAAATTAATTGAAATGCTTGTTTTCATAGCAGCAAACACAAAAATAATAGTCTGCCACTAATAAGATACCACGAAGGTGTTTTCATGAAAACCTACAAAAAAATTTCAACTCGAACAAAAAGTGGAAAAATATTTTTAAAAATAAAAAAGAGGAAAATTTGTACTTTATTTATAAAAATAAAATCGCCAAAATCTCGAAAACTAAACGAGATATCGGAAAGATGTATATCAACAATTTTGTTGTCCTCAAAGGGTTCTATAAAAAGTGTTGACAAAGTTTTTTCATATCTTGAAAAACAATAGAGATATGAACTTGGAAATATTTGACTTTTTTTGTCTAAAAACAACAAAAACTCGAAAACGACTCGAGATATAGGAATATTGTATACAGTGAGGACGTAAAAAGTCCTCCCCACCTTTAACTTTTGAACGGAACAAGCTATCGAGATCGGGTAAAATTCAGGTAAAAAGGTACTACTTTTACTACTTTGTGGCATAAAAATGATTGTGGACACGTGGCCTAGAGTCAAGAGGGCACCATCAACTTTTTTTTTCAAATGTAAACGGGGGTCACGTGGCTCCTGGTTTTGAAGGTCTTCTGATTGTATATCCAACACTTCTTTGTTTCTGAAAATCGGCCAAGCCGTTTCAAACTGACGAGCGTTTGAAATTTGCTTCAAATATTTAACAAATAATTTTTTTTTTCCTTGTTATTTTGGCATCGACTGCTATGGTCATTAGCCATGTGTTCTGGTAGGCCTTGTTACTAACAAATAAATTATTTTAACTATTAATTGTAGCAGAATTTTAACTCCGTTACTGATGCTGGCCGATAAGCCAATTTTTTGTGGTGAAATAGGTGCACATATTATTGGTATTTTACACTGTGGTTTTTGTTCCAGTTTTTTATACCGTAATTATTTTGCTGGAGACTCCAAATAGCATTTCATTTCAATCTCAGTATAATATTGACGTTAATCATATCAATACTTTTGACAGTTTTCATAGATTTCAGCATTTCTTTATAATTTTCAAATGCCTCGTCCTCGTCCTTTAGAAGAAAAAACCGAAGGAATTTTAATTTACGCTGAATCTGGGCGTAATTACCATGAAGCAGAAAGAATATTTAATGAGCGCTTCCCAAATAATCCAATATCTCGTAACTACTTAAGGGAATTGGTCAGTAAATTTCAAAGAACTGGTTGCCTAACGAGAGAAATAGGATCTGGAAGAAAATCCATTTCAGAAAATCAGCAAATCGACGTTCTGGCAGCTGTTGTTAATAATCCGCAACAAACAACGAAAACGGTGGCCACGGCTTGTGACCACTGTGACCACTGTGAAAACATATCTTAAAAAACACGAATTTCACCCATATAAATTAAAAATTCAAATTCAATTCAATTAACAGAAGATGACCCAGATAGAAGAATGCAGTTTTGTGAGATCATGTCTGATCGCATAACCCAAAATCCCGGTTACATTAACTCTATTTGTTTTAGTGATGAAAGTACGTTTTTTCTAAATGGAACAGTAAATAGACAAAATGTGCGTTATTGGTCAGACGTAAATCCGCACGTTTTTCGAGAGGGTCATACTCAAACTCCTGAAAAGATCAACGTATGGGCTGGTATTTTGGGTGACCATATCATAGGTCCAATTTTTATGGCAGAATATGCTTGAAAATCAGAACCATCACAGTATTCAAGAAGTAGTTGGGACAAACCCAAATGAATTTACCATGGATGTTACCTTTCAACAAGATAGTGCACCCCCTCACTACTACAGACCTGTCCGAGAATGGCTTAACGAGGATTTTCCGGGACCGTGGATAGGCCGACGTGGCCCCATTGAATGGCCAGCTAGGTCACCTGATATGACCCCTATGTACTTTTTTCTGTGGGGGTACATACAATCTAAGGTGTACGTCACGCAGCCACAGTCACTCCAGGAACTTATGAACCGAATAACAGATGTGTGTTACGGTATTACCCCGGAAACATTTAATAACGTTCAATGAATTCCACAACCGACTTTTTTTCTGTCAAGAAGTGAACGGTGAACATTTTGAGTACTTGTTAAAATAGTTGCAATTGTTACTTGAAATTTTGTTGAATTTAAAAGTTATTTACGTTTTTAATTTATTTGTTAAATATTTGAAGCAAATTTCAAACGCTCGTCAGTTTGAAACGGCTTGGCCGATTTTCAGAAACAATAGAATCTGAAGACCTTCAAAATCAGGAGCCACGTGACTCCCCTTTACATTTGATAAAAAAAAAAGTTGATGGTGCCCTCTTGACACTAGGCCACGTGACCACAATCATTTTTATGCCACAAAGTAGTAAAAGTGGTACCTTTTTACCTGAATTTGAATTTTACCCGATCTCGAAAGCTTGTTCCGTTCAAAAGTTAAGGGGGGGAGGACTTTTTACGTCCTCACTGTATAATCAGTTTTATAGTTCTTGATAAGATCTACAAAAAGTTTCCATTGCATTTTATCATATCTCGAAAAAATTCTTTTTTTAAATGGCTATTTTTTAAAAATACCAAAAACTCGAAATCGAAACGGGATATCGACAAAATGTATATGAAGTACTAGCACAGTTCTACAAAAAGTTCTTATGAAATTGCATGTCTACCTGCTAGCTTGGCCAGATGACCATTTTTCAGATATCAGGAAATCAAGGTACGTAAAAACATTACTTACTTTAGTTCAATACTCAGTATACATATAAATCTTTGTAAAGCCTCGTGGACTTGTGGACAGTGTAGCGGGCATCCACCCCGGAGATCCGTGTTCAAATCTCGTCTGCGACAATTTTTTTATGCCATTTTGATATTTTCCGAAATAGTTTCATTCCTAAATAATTTTTGGAAAATATTTTCAACTTTTGTTTTCCCTGGCTCTAAGAATCAAGGGATACAAAAATCCTGTGTTGCGAATATTTGCCTTGCACTAAGGAAATCTTAACAAAATTTTGTATGTACTAAAATTCTGTTTTTAAGTCAAATTTCTTTTTAAACAAAAATCCTCCCATAGTCAATGCCGTTTCCAACCGAAATGGCTGACTCTAGTGTGACCATATAAATATATATTATATACTTACTCTAGAATGCTAATCCCGCCAATTTTCACGGCGAAAAGCATGCCGCGTATGCGACCCGTTTACAATATACGCATGCTTGTCATCAGTGTAGTTTGGGTAGATCGTTGCCAGGTTTGAAAATAATTTGGTGTTCCAATTCAGAGTTTTTTGTTATGAGGCAATAAAACACATGTCATTTGAAAGAGAGATATTTGACAGCGCATTTAGGACTTTTTAAAAATGAAAAGAACCTTTTAGAGATAGATTACTCCGAATTTTAGGCGCGAAAGAAACGTATTTAAAACAATAATATACCCTATGCTACTGTAATTATAATGACCGTGCAACAGTGCTTTTTCATCAACAGGAGGACTTGTCACTAAGATCTGTCACTCATGTCAGAGATCAGAGACAGTTTTTAGAATTTCAGATTTTCTGTTGTCGTTTTGTGTGGTGTTTGTTGTCGTTGGTTATTCTTTCATCTTTCGTGAATTTGCATTAATCTTGTTCCTTTAAAGACAATTTCTAATAAAGCCGTTTCTTTCTACAAATAAACAATGAACTGTTTAGTGTTGTGTAAAGGAAAAATACCTGAAATAAATAATTTTTGGTAAAAAATTAAATTTTTCATGTACCTATGCTTTGCTCAAAATAGCTTAAATATTATTTTAGCTTGACAAAAAAGGCATGATTTTTGGTTATTGTTTTTAAGAAGAGACCCCAGCAGAACATTTGAGTGAGAAAATTGTAATTTGTTGCAGACATTTTCCTCATGAAGATTCATGTGAAAACGACAATAGAATAATTTGAAACCTAGTGCAGTACCATTACTGTGTCTGCGTAACCATACATGGCGAGTGATACAACTTTCTGCCACACCGCTTATATTATGAGTTCTAGATTCCTACAAAAAGTACTAAACATACACAGAATCGCCTCAGAAAATTAATCAATATGGAAGTGCTTTTCTTTGATGGTAAGGAAAATGCTTCTGGCCTCACTTTTTCATGCACCCCCGTTGTGGAAATTGCACTAAGGTAATACAACCAGAAATACTCGTAGAAATAGCATGTTAATCTCTTCAAATGATTTAAATTGAAATTATTCATGATATTAGCTGAAATAAATTTTCATAGTTTTTTGTACTTTCAATTTATTTTCCAATCCACTGCTTTCTCGAAATTCGCACCCACGATTTGGGGTGGTTCCGTAGGTTTTTGTTGGTTAACTACAGCTGAAAAGTGAATGTGATACCAAAAATCAGTCTCTTCAGAGCTACTTTCTGGTGGCCTTTGCTGAATATTTGGGACCATAAAAATGTGAAAATATGTATTCAAATCGGCTAGATATAAATAACAGGTATAAGTACAATGAGGTTTATTCTCCGAGATTCAGAATTAACGTTTGTTAATCTTCACAAGTACCATAAAATTTTACTAAAACCCGGCCTGTTACAAATATTACTAATGACGCGCCTGCGCATTGCGGCCTAGCCTGAACTTTTTACAACACTTTTGACATGGGGATTAGCATTCTAGAGTAAGTATATAATATATATTTCTATGAGTGTGACGCGCATGACTAGATTTTTTACAAAAAAAAATCGGAGACGAGATTTGAACTCAGAACTCTTGGATGGATGCCCGCTACGCTGTCCACAAGCCCACCAGGCTTTACATAAATTTATCTGTAGACTGAGTATTGAACTAAAGTAATGTTTTTTCGGACCTTGATTCCCCGACATCTGAAAAACGGTCATCTGGCCAAGCTAGTAGGTAGGCATGCGATCATAGTACATAGTAACACTACTCAATCGTACACATTTCGTTCGTTTAAAGATAAGTGACGTTTGGCGGCCCTGGGGGTCTATTCTCGATTTTCAACGTATACGAATTCAATGCTGTATCTCTTTCCAACGCGCGGTGTTTGTATCGCTCTATGTTACTTCAAACGTTTGAAAATCATTTCGCATGAACTCGAGAATATACCCCCTGTAATCTTGCTCTATTATACATTTATTACACACATAACTCATACAAAAAATATGAAGCTTGCAAAAATTATCCGGAAATATCTGTCGATAACTCCCATACTAATAGAGTGGTGCTATCTTAGAAAACACAAATTTTTTAAAAACTTTTACGCATGATGCAGAAAAGAATATCCAAACCGAAAAAGTGCTTGTAACTGATGACGCGACAGCACATCGAGCAAATAAATATAATATAATAAATCTTGCTTACACACATGAAGTAAATTTTTCATTCATATTATAAACATTCCTTATCAATTCAGTAGGCTGTTATCACACGATTACAAACAACTATCGTTATATTAATTATCTTTATAATGTTGTTTTTAGACTTCTTCGATAGTATATTTCATGGCACTGCAAATGGTCACCAGAAAAATTGGAACAGTGTTTGGACAGATTCTAAAAATGTCAATGTTAGTTTAGGAGCTGCAGGCCATATATGGGAACAGTTTTCCAGGACAGGTCGGATCTGTGCCTTATAAATCATAGTTGAAAATGACGGAAGTTATAAAAAACTCTTGGGATGATGCCACAATTTTTGAGAGGAATAAAATAACATGGACACCTACTGGATAAATATACCTACTAACTTTTATGAATATGGGTATATCAACAATAACCAAACTTGAAAATAGTGATATTTACTTCATTTATTGTCCGTAAAATAAAGGCATTGAGTAATAAACCGCTCAGATGCATCAATTCGGACCGGGTAGGTATAAGTACGAAACCCATAATCTTTTAAAGACCAGCATTTTTTCAACTGTAAGTACTGAAGGGTTTAAGAATTGGTTACAAGCAAGAATTGTATTATTTATTATTTATGTATGTATGTATGTATGTATGTATGTATGTATGTATGTATGTATGTATTTATTTATTTATTTATCTCTTATCCATACAAACCTACTGGTTTAATTACATGGATAAATTATACATAATAAACATAATAATAACATATTACATTATGATGATATAAGAGCACATTTCACATTATACCTGGTATTTTCATTCACATATGCCATTTCTATTACATTGAGGAAATAAGGACGTAATCAAAAATAATCCGCCTGAACACGGTCCTATACAGTGTCCAATCCAAATCGAAAAACTGATTTAGATTATTAGCTAGTCTTAACATGGCCACAAGAGGAGTTCTAGTAGTTGTAGTCACAAAAGGAACATTAAACATTACAGACGAACGAGTTCTACGGGGAAGAACATTAAATCGTATTAAAGATAGTATATCGGGTGCATTCACGTTATTGTTGACTATGTCCAACAGAAACATAATTATGCTAATTTGGCGCCTATTGTCTAATGACATAACTTTAAATTCATTTCTGATTTGTGCAGATCTGATTGTACGGATGTCTGGAATTTTCTTAATTTAAGTTGTTTGAAATTCTCCATACCATATTATAGAAGCATGTTTAAGTTTGGATCTAACTAAAGTATAGTATATAAGCTTTATGGTATTTAAGTTGGTGAAATTTGAACTTTGTCTTATTAAAAACCCTAGCATACGATTGGCCGATTTACATATATTCCTTGTGTGACATGCAAATGACAAGTGATTAGTGTACGTAACACCCAATTCTTTAACTTCCATCATATAATCAAAATTAATAGGCTCTTTAACACGAGTTATTGTCAACGTGTAGCACTTAGAAATGTTGAAATGTAGTTTGTTTCTAGAACTCCATTCGATGATACTATTTACATCCTTTTGTAACATAACGCAATCCCTAACTGTCTGAACCCTTTTAAATACTTTGAAATCATCCGCAAAGAGTAGACATTCCGAATAGTTAAGAACAGTGGGTAAATCATTTATAAAAAGTACAAACAGTAAGAGACCCAAATTAGAGCCCTGTGGAACACCTGAGTTTGCATAATATTTTCCAGAAGTGTTACCATTGTGTCTTACAATGAAAGTTCTGTTTTTTAAATAACTTGCCATCAATAAAAGCAGATTTCTAGATACACCAAATTTATTCAGCTTATTCAAGAGAACATCATGGTCCACTTTATCAAATGCTTTTTTAAAGTCGGTATATACCGTGTCAAGTTGAGATCTATTCTCCAATGACTCATAAGCCTTATTTGTGAATAAAAATAAGTTTGAAAACCGTGCTGCTGCTTTCTCAACATGCTTATATAAAACTTCATACACAATTTGTTCAAATTACTTAGGTGGAGCATACATTATGGCCTGTAATTTTCGATACTCATTTTATCTCCTGCTTTGTGAATTGGAGTGGTAAAAGATGTTTTCCATAATGATGATTTGTTGATAAAACCAAGTTAAATACATGAAGGAGTGGTTTTTTCAACCATTCATTACACCCTTTGAGAATATATGGAGGCATTCCATCTATTCCAGCAGTTTTTTTGGGTTTAAGTTTTTTCACTGCATTACTGTATGTAGTAGGTACTCGGTATCGCTGGTATATAGAGCTTTCTGGAAATTATTTGTGTTATTCTGCGTTTAGCTTGTGTATATAATATTACATATGATGTAATAAGATTCAAGTATTATGGATGCTGAACAAACACCATCAAAACGGCCAAAATTGAGACCATTATCTTTAAATGAAAAAACATTAATTTTAAACTGATTAAGTTCATTACAAAATAACCACAAACGTGACAATGTAGATGATTGAAAAGCAATTTCTGTTGTGCATAGCAAAGTCCACCATCAATAAATTAGTGAGAGTAAAAAAAAATGGAGCTCTTCAAGCACCAAAAACATCTTCGGGTCGACCACGGATCACGATAGACGAATCCTTAAAGCAGAGGTAAAGGCGTAAAGTCCCAAGAAGACTAAAAACAAGGAGTGTTTGATTCCCATAAGACAATGGGGACACTAGTAGAAAGAGATGAAAGAACATTTTTGACGAAGTGTGACGTAGTTATACATGTCATAGCCGCCGTTCTCTATAGACAGTGACGGACTAGCTCTTGGTATATGAGAGTTACTGCTGACAGTTTTGTTGCTTGATTCGAGTTCGACTCTGTACTCATACCCAAGTACGTCACTATGACGCGTTGATGATACAAGTTTCTGATTGGCTAGAGCTTATTAAACCCTCCTTGTTTTTAGTCTTCTTGGTAAATAAAGTCCATGCGTTTAACCTAAAAAGTGAAATTACCACAATGGATAAAATTATGTCTGCAGATCCAACTTTCTCTAAAATTTTAAAACAAATCGGCTTACCAAACATAAGAGAAAATCTGTACTGATAGATAAACCAGTTATTGCGATATGGAGAAGAGACTATTTACACAATATTAAACAAATTCGAAACGAAGATCGACGCATTTATGACCTGGACGAAACGTGGATAAACGAAGGATATACTGTATCTCAGTATTGTCAGGACAGCAATATTAAGAGCAGAAGGCAAGCCTTCATCGAAGGATTGTCAACAGATTTGAATCCACCATTTCGGCTTTTGTATCGAAACGAACCGGTGACTATCACGAAGATATAAATTGTGACGTTTTTGAAGAATGGTTTGAACAAATGATCGATTTTATTCCGCAAGGATCTACTATTGTTATGGACAACGCGAGTTATCATTCTTTGAGAACTAAGAAGACTTCGTAAAAATTTATGTTTTTAGTTAGAGGAATGGTGAAGATGTAATTATTGTCCGTAATTGGAAGATATCGAATATCTGGGAGTTTGGATTTGATTATCGAAAAAGGTATGCATTTGGTGTTATCAAAATTAATAATTAACTTTTTCGAATCGAACCATTTTTATTATTTTGAGGAAATATTTCTCAACCCTGTCAAACAAATGAGTACAACCTTCTGTATCAACATTGTACAGGGCATTGAGACATATATTGAAAGGTTAGAGGCCCAATACCATGCCTTGTGGTACTCCAAAATTCTATAATTTCAAAGCAGCTTAGTTTACTGTCGATATTTACGCACTGCTTCCTTGTTTTCCAATTACATTTCATTAATTTATATACCACTCAACCCTGAGTTTTGAATCGTTCTCGGACGCTTCTGGCACATAATGTATATCAAAAGCTGTCGTTAGGTCCACGAATAAGCACAATGAGGGTAGACGTTTTTCGAGCGTTTGATATATTTGTTGAAAAATTCCGATATTCTAGCTTTGACAATAGTTTCAAGTATTTTTCCAAGGTTAGAAATCAGATATATTTGTCTTTGTAGTTATTACAGTTCAGTTTAACACCATTTTTGTACACCGGTTTGATTACCGAACTTTTGAACTGTGAAGGCCAGTAACCTTGGCTTAAGATAAATTCAAATAAGTGCGTTAGGGATTTTGAAATAACATTCACAATGCATTTGTTCAAGTTTTTGCACTTACATCATCCAACCCAGATGCCTTATTGTTCTTTAGGTTCTTAATCAAATTTTTCACTTCGTTCTCAGAGGTTTCTTCTAGGAATAAGTTTTCCATTTTTCAACTCTTTATTTGTTATGTTTCCTGCAAATTTTTTGCCTATCTCACTAAAGTGTTTAAGAAGAAATCTGAAATTGAAATATCTTCATAGTTCGAACTGTGGCCGCTAAAGCCTCAGGCACTGCATTATACCGGCTTGCCACAAGACGGCAGAAATCATATACAGGTGAATGCAGAAGACCGTTATCCTTGGTTCACTTGGTCTGCTCATGGAACATGATTATTGGGCTAAATAACCACTGGAATATGGGGAGTGGTTATTTTGGTGAATGGTACCAGCAGATCATCCTTTAGCCCGATTGGAATGTTACGTGTATCTTGCACATAATATTTGAACTGTAGAAATACCCAGAAAAACTACAGCACCACCCCGGGGAGTCTGTGCAATTCAAGCAAGAACTCGACACCTGGATTGGCATCTAGGCAACCCACACCGGCATAGAACAAAGCATACGGGCACTAACCACGACCGATTATATATGTATTTGACAAACATTCTCTACCAGTATAGATGGATCGAACTCATGCCAAATGGTGTACCTACGGAACCCTTGATACAGATGACTTGCTAGGTTATTTGAAGACTACATATTGTACCGATACAAACGAGATCTGATTATAACGATTAAGTTTTATCGCAACATGAAATATATGATAAAATACAAAGTGAACCACATTTCACACGAGTAAAAATTCGTCAGCATATACCACACAATCACCTTTCAGGACTACATTTGCATACGTTGCCCAATACGCGTAAAACTTCCGTGAATACGCGAATTTTTGCGCTTGGAATATTGCCCTCGAATCGTAATTTTATAAAGAGTACGTACTGTTGTAAACATTTCGCAACAAAGGCGACAGCATGAGCATTGAGGAGGCTGTTAGCCCCGTCTGCACCACTTCTTTGAGCGGGGTTATGTTGAGAATCTTCACTGCACCACAACTAACGTAGAATACGTAGGCTACCAGAATTTCGTCGGGCGGATCAATGATGGCAAACAGGCGCGGTGGACGTGACCGCCATTATCGATCCCATTAAGGTAGTCTTGCGCCGTGTTTTTGAGGTACGGGAGCTCATTTCATTTGCATTGCTGCAAATAACACGGGAAAGGCATATGGTCACCTGGGGTTCAGATGATTTTTTAAATTTCAGAATGTTACCGAAAATCTATAGATAGTTTATTTGACATCGCATTTTAATAGCATTTGTGGAAAGTTGAAATACGTAAAAATAGAGAGAGCTAGCCACGGAAAAAGGATTGCAATTTATAGAGCAATATAACACCTCCAATCAGTATGCCGTACCAACATTATTAACTGTTTCGGGAGCATGCCAGCTGAACATAGGTGGGCGTAGGCGTGGTACGGTCACAAAGGTGTCGAAAAATCAATTGAAGGTGTGCAATTATCGGTTTTTGTCAGGGTTGGCAAATATCATGATATTTATATAAATATCATAATATCGGATATATATCATCTGATATATCATCCGATACATATCAGAAAGTTTGATTTTTTTCCTATGCAGAAATGCAAAAAAACATAAAATTTAAAATACCTTTATTTTAGTAAAAACTAAACTCAAACTTTAGTTTAAAATAACAAAAAACGAGACAAAAGTAGCATTTTTCCAAAAATATTTATATAGAAAACTTTCAAGTAACGCAAAATCGGGAAAGAGAACTATCATCGTTATCATCTTCACTTAAGGCAACCAGTTCATCATTTGACGAGACTCAATTTTTGTATTTAACCCTTTATAGGGCAAATTGACACGAAGCGAAAAGAATGTTTTTTATTTTTCAAATCGCACTGAAAAACTCGATATAAGTTAGAGAAGTTAGAGAATATCATCCTAGCGGCAATAGAAGTTGTTTTGCTAATTATTCCGGTATGAAAGCATTGTATACTTTACTGCAGTAATGCTATCCAGAATAACTAAACAGTAAGTTGGAGAAAACACCACAAGCACAATCGCTTGTAACTAAATGAACACTGGTCGAAATGGTAGCCGCAAATCTTACCAGATGCACAGGAGCTATAATCTGGTCGAAATAAAGACCGCCGCCTATAAATGGATGTCATATAGTGTGTTCTGGCTAAAAACACATCCGGCACCTGTTCGGTGACTATCATTTTTTCCGCGGTCAAAATATCGACCAGTAACCTATAAATGGTTAAAAAAAAGTGTATTTGAAAAAAATACAGAACGTTGTAGGAATACATAAATACATATTACTTATTTTCCCACATAGCCACCTTCCCGTTCTATCCTCATAGAATTCTCTCTCTATCTCCTTCGTCCCCTTCAAAACCTTTTGTTTCACCTCCCCATCAGTGTAAACTTTTTTTCCACCTATGTAAGACTTCAGGAAGGTGAAAAGATGAAAATCTGAAAGCGCTAAGTCAGGGGAATATGCAAGGTGGTTCAAAATGTCCCAACGAAATGAGTTCAAACGGGCCTTGGTGGAGTTGGCCGTGTGAGGGAGGGCGTAGTCGTGCAACAAACACACTCCTCTCGTTAACACTCGTTAACATACCCTTCCGTTTGTTTTGAATTGCTCTCTGTAACTTTTGTAGGGTTTCACAGTATCGTGCTGCAGTAATTATCTCCCCCTGAGGCAAAAAATCAATCCCCTTTTCGTTCCCAAAACACGGATGCCATGATTTTATTGGCCCAAATTGAGGTTTTGAACTTTTTGGCAGAAGGGGAAACAGTGTGCCATCACTGTGATGACTGTCTTTTTGTCTCAGGGGTGTAAAGAGTCACCAGTCACAATGGAACTCTGAAAAATTTCAGTCGGAGTTTTTCCTTCCGCGAGAAGGGACCCTATGACAGCGCGCACTTCACACTTGGCGGGATTTCTTATTGACATTTTTCACAGAAACGAACACAAGTTTTGGAAATGACATGGATCGGCGGAGCTTGTTGGTTTCACGAGACCACCACTTGGTGTTGCCAACTTTTGGAGGAAAAACATTCACAGCACGACAGCCAAACAATACTCTTACTTTGTGGACATGCCTTATATATCGGTCAACCCTGGTTTTTGTGACATCTCATTTATAGAGGACTGGGACTAAATTTGATTTTTACATTGAACCTTCAAAATAGTCCAACAGAAAGGCAGAAATATTTAGCGTCAGGCCCCTACAAAGCGCAAGAAATGCGTGCACGATAGTCAGTCCCTCCCCCCCTCTCAGATAAAGGTTCTGTCAAAGAAAATCTACCAATTTCACAGGGGTGTTCCGATTTTAAATGGGTCACTCTATATCAGGTGCTAATGTGAGTACAACTTTTTGTTGACACAAATGTATGCTTGTAGGTATGAAATAATCTAGTGCACCTAAGTAAGTTCCAAGATGTTTTATATTTGCTACGACGTCACACTGCAATGTTAAGATGAATAAAACGAAAAAATCCTAATGGCGGAATTGACCCCACAACTCCAGTTCGATAAGACGAAGCCTATGCCAATGCAAACTAGTGTGAAAAGGAATATCATAAAATAAGACGACGAGCAGTTTGATAAATCTTTGTATTTTACCATGGACCATGAACAACCGGCCCTCAATGAATGTCATTCACATTCTAAACCCATTTGAAGATATGGAACCTATAATACTGGCCATAAGCAGCCCTTTATCAAATTAGCGACATTCCTGATATTCCAATCATTTTGGCTAATGAAAATGAAGAAATTTCCATTGCAATCTCTCAAGAGGTCACTACTCTAGCAGAACAATTTAAAGAATTCAGATTTTTTAAATTGTAATTTAAAATAATTTTAAACAAGGAAATCTATCTAAGTGTAGATAAGCAAATGAACATCAATTTGCCCTGATAAGTTACCGCATTTTCAAGGCCGTTGTCAAGGAAAGATCGTATCATTTCCAAATACAATACTAATAGAGTTTTCGTCAAATTTTGATAACCGAGACAGGTGAAGTCTCTGAAACGTCAAGTTTTTTAAAAGGAGAAAAAATTTTAGTTGCTTTGCACTTATTTTTTCACACAGGCAAATTCAGAATACGATTAGATCATCACCCAGAGTGGTGCTGTAGGTTTTTCTACAGCTGAAAAGTGAATACGCCACCGAAAAATCAGTAAGTCGCCCCGGAGCGCCATGGCAAATAATAATAATAGCCGTCACACACATTCTAAGAGAAAAATTTTTAGTTGCTTTGCACTTATTTTTTCACACAGGCAAATTCAGAATACGATTAGATCATCACACGGAGTGGTGCTGTAGGTTTTTCTACAGCTGAAAAGTGAATACGCCACCAAAAATCAGTAAGTCGCACCGGAGCGCCATGGCAAATAATAATAATAGCCGTCACAGGCTATGCCTTTGTGTACATTCTAAGAGAAAAATTTTTAGTTGCTTTGCACTTATTTTTTCACACAGGCAAATTCAGAATACGATTAGATCATCACCCGGAGTGGTGCTGTAGGTTTTTCTACAGCTGAAAAGTGAATACGCCACCAAAAATCAGTAAGTCGTCCCGGAGCGCCATGGCAAATAATAATAATAGCCGTCACAGGCTATGCCTTTGTGTGCATTCTAAGAGAAAATTTTTTAGTTGCTTTGCACTTATTTTTTCACACAGGCAAGTATCATTGTCATTATTATAACAGATTGCTAAAGATAGCGCTGCCGTTGAAAATTTTGTGTGCGCAGCAGAACATCCGGTGTCCTTTCTTGTCCTTCCCCAATAAAGTTGATAGTGGATATTTACCCTCTGTTTATCGTTCGCGCATCTCAGAGGCACAGCTATATTTGCCAAGCTATACTCCGGTCCATATTTTAAATTTCATTACAAATCGCAACATACGAGAACGTTCTATATCCAAATATCACCACATACGCCTGTAGCAGTAGCAAATGGACGAGTTTTTCTAAGCTAGCTGATAAAAACAACTGCTATGAACAATATCTCAATACGGATTGATAATCTTGGTAACTTCGACAATCGAAAATAAAATTGCTGAGAACAGGCTTCAAAGTCTTAATAATAAACTTTACCGATAGAAAGGCTATTTAATTAAAATTTTATTAGAAAAAAAACCATTTTTAAATAAATGGTTATTATTTAATTTTATTCCTTGTTATTTTTCCTTTCCTTTTTTCACGTGTTTGAATTGGAGAACAGAGAGAGAGAGCGTCGAAGAAATCTCGCCTAGGGCGTCAAAGAAATCTCGCCCAGGGTGACGGACAAATCTCGCCCAGGGTGACGGACAAATCTCGCCCAGGGTGACGGACAAATCTCGCCCAGGGTGACGGACAAATCTCGCCAAGGGCGACGAAGAAATATCGCCTAGGGCGTCAAAGAAATCTAGCCCAGGGTGACGGACAAATCTCGCCCAGGGTGACGGACAAATCTCGCCCAGGGTGACGGACAAATCTCGCCCAGGGTGACGGACAAATCTCGCCCAGGGTGACGAAGAAATATCGCCCAGGTCGCAGGTAGTGCTAAAACCGGCTCTGCGACATTCTATTTTCTCTAGATACCTTTCTATAGCCACTTTTAAATCGGTAATAATTAGTGATAACTGGGTTTCGTAAGCAAGTGTATCGATAATATTGTAGCATGATACTACTTACTGGTAGAAATGTTCGATAAAATTGTGACAGATCCGTGATCAAGGTTCCGATGCAAAAATGCGAATTGACATGGACGACAGATTTGAACTATACGGGACATCGACAGAAAAGCAAATATTCTCTTACCTTTTGTTCCGGCCAGGTCGAATCCAATGTAATACCAATTTCTAAAAAAAGGAAATTGGTTGGGAAAAACAATGTCGGGAATTTCTAGTGGAAAGTGTTACAATTGCGATTAAAACATTCAAATAGTAAACATATTTCCTATATTATTATGTGATTGCGTTCCATAGACAAATCAAAAATTAAGAGACTATTTGAAACATTAGCGATCTTGATCAAGTTTTTGCGCAGGCTAGTTGTGCATGGAGGCGCTGATGACATGATACTTTTCCATTTCGACATTTGTCAGAAATCAGAAGTTGATTGTTGATATATGCATTTTTTAATAATAACAAATCACGCAATAATTTCAGAATTATTCCTTTACTGTTATCGTCATCGAAAAATTATTAATAATACAAATTATATTATGGACTTGAATTATGAACTCATCATCGACAATGGAATGTTTTGTTATTATAATAATATAATAATAATACATTTATTATTCACCATAAATACAAGAAACACGAAGAGAAGAAATGTACAATGGTATATAATAGGAGAACTGTTAGGCCAGGTTTTACGAATCGATCACTGTATATATTTTATTAAGTGATCGATTTACCATTCCTGTATTTCATATGTTTCAACCATAATTATGAAATACATAAATGGCAAATATATGGAATGAACCCAGTAGTGAAATGCTCATTCAGTATGGGTAAACTAGCTACGATATTTCAGGCAGAGGTATATGCCTTTGAAATGTTTCAAGGGAGCTGAAAAATCGACACCACACACGAAAAACAATAAAAAATATTTTCAGATAGTCAAGCAGCACTGAAAGCGCTTCAATCCATCAACTGCTTTAAATCCAGAGCAGTGTGGAACTGCAGATACATCTTAAACCGACTAGCACAACGCAACAACGTTACCCTAGTCTGGATACCAGGTGACGAGCCTAGAAGTAAACGAAATAGCGAACGCCCTAGCAAAAAGGGAGGCCGAAACAACGTTCACTGGACCAGAACGGTAATCGGTTTAGCATATAGCACTGCCAAGAATGTCATAACAGCCTGGGCAGATAATAAAAGACTCGAGTATTGGCGAGTCTACCGGACCTAGCCCATTTCAAGGCATTTATCGCTTGTACAAGGAAAAACATGAGTCTTGACAAACTGCTAGAACTCAGTAGAACGCATCTCAGAGTTATAATAGGTTTGTCTACTGGCCACTGCAAACTCAAACATCACATCCATAAAAATCGGACTTGCACAAGATGCAGAGTGTATGTATGAAGGATAATGAAACGGATAAACACATTCTGTGTACATGCCCTGCAGCAGTTAGAACCAGATTTTCAATATTTGCCAATACGACAGTAAGCTCAATTTATAAACTCTGCCGCCGTAGTTACAGTTGACGCAGCCGAAGATGAAATATGCTTAACGTTCTTTAGCCTACTAAATAAGAAACTTATATCGCCAGATGGCAGTGCGTGTTCTCCCGATGGAATAAACAAACTCCGCCTCACTTCTAGCTAGGCGATTCTTGTAAGATACAGGTCCGAATTAGATAATTCTATGCTCGTTTTTCCAAATTACAAATCTAGATTAACACCTGTTTGATTTCGTGGTAATCTGAAAGTTTGTACGAAAATTTCAAATGAATGAATATAATGGAATCCAGTCACACTATGTATCAAGAATTGAAAAAATATTTTAGCAAAATCTGTTTGAACTCTCTCGGAAATGTTTTGAATGTGAATATTAAGAAGTAGACCGCAAAAAGAAATGACGTCTGAAATATCAGATAAAAGGTAATGTCAAATAAAACATGACATGCATGCAGCACAAAATAAATATACAACGCTGACGTAAACAGTCTATTCTGTTATTTTTTTTAAATGTAATGGACCAGAATTACTTTTATGGGATACTTGTTTTTCTTGTTACACGTTTCATCCTAATTTGACCTGTATGATATATGTATGTATGCAACGGAATCGTTGAACAGAATTAACACTTGCAGACGTCCGAATGATTTGATATTTGATAGGTGTTCACTGTTCATAATTCCAGTAGCAGGTGGGTACTCCATTATAAATGTTTTTAAAGAAAAAACAAAAAAGCGAGATTTGTGATTTGGTTTCTGATTCGATACAAAGTGGGTATGGGTCGTAGATTATGAATCTTTCGACAAAATTAATAATTTCAAAATGGCGGACAAGATTTGTGATTATGGTCCGGTTCGATTCAAAATTTGTCTGTGGATTTTTCTGGCTCGGAGATTATGAATCTTTTGTCAAAATTGATGAATTTAAGATGGCGGTTCCAAGATGGTGGACGAGGACAATATTGTGCAACATTAGCAACAATGAAACAAGTGAAAATATTGTTACTGGGTTCAAAAATAAATAGTCTAATCTGCGCAACGGGTGATTTCAACGCCCCCTAGCAGCTAAACTATTCATTTTTTTGGGTTGGCGCAATGGTAACATTGGATGAGAATTACATGGACTACATCATACCAAAATTTCAAAAAAATCCACCGGGACCCAAATTCCATAAGGAGTTTGCGGGGTCCTTTCCGCATTATAAAATGTTCAACCAATTATATTGCGTTATTGTTATTTCCGAAGTCCTTGAATCAGTTGAATAATATGGATTTACCACCCTGGAAGAAATTGAAAAGGAGTGGCCATTTCAAAAGAAATGTTAAAAAATAGTATCTGCAGATTTAAGATGATTTTGGTTTTGGTGAACTCAATGAATCTAATTCTTTATAAGTACTATTCCGTTTTGAGGAAATGTTTGACAATTGTTGGAAAATATCAATTTTTAATTGAATCTTACCTCGACGCTTCCTCTGGTATCAGCTGGCGCCGTTTGTCAATTGTGATGATCTCATCTCTTGGTATGTTATTGGTTACTCAATGCATTTAAAATCTTATATTAATATCAATAGATGATTCATTTTAAGGAAGATCTAAAGTTATCTTTACAAATTTTTCACCGGAAGTTTGATAGAAACCCAATAGCGCGCGGTATCATATTAATCATAATGAAATACTCTTTTTTGCAAACCCGACGAGCCACCATGTTGCCATTTGAAATAAATAGTGATACAAATTTTAAAATAAAATTTTACCAGCAGATCCATTTTGACCGAAAATAGTAAAGTTGTATTTCTCCAAAACTTTTAGGGCTAATTTAGCTGAGAACAAATGGTATTTTTCATCGTACCACACAAGTATTTTCACTCCTAGATGCTGACATTAGTGATTTGAAAGTATCTATTGTTGTTAAAAATAAAAATGTTTTTTCCGTTAACCAGCTGTCGTCCTCTTACGAACGGCAGCACTCAGAAGTCGAAACTTATGCTAGCCAAGGATTAACGAGGTCTTACCTTTTTACGTGCGATTCCTAGCACTTTTTCGGGCCATCAGAAAAAATTTTACAGTCGCCATGGTTTGAACCATCGCCGACTATAGCCTTCTAGATTAATAGATTAATAAATCTCACACATGGTTGAATTTAGAATGTCATATGGAGACAAAAGATGTGAAAGATATAATAGGTGTCCCATTTTTTTTTAAAGCACTTCCGGTGCAACCGGAAGATGCGTGAAGCTGAGTCACCTGTTAAAAATTGCAGTTTAAAGTCGGATACGTAAAAACAAAAATGTTGTGGGGGCGAGCTAACTTACGCGGATCTGTACTGAAGGAGACAACAATTTGGATTGTGCCTTCTGAATTTGAAGAGATGCAGAGGGTTCATTGAAAAAAAAAATGGCTGTATGTTCAGGAAGCACTGTAGATAAATATATACATTTTATACAAAATCCCTCATAATTTAATTCTGAGAAAATTCTCATTTCTCTCAAAATACCGTTGGATCTCTGTATTGGTCCTTAATAAACTGAAAAGTTTGTTGAGTCAAAAAAAAGTCATGATCAAAACCAGAAACCTGATTTCTTTCTTCATATGAGAAAGGTCACTAGTTCCTTGACCCTGACGTTTTTTTAGGGAGGAGGGATTTTAACCTTCCACAATCTGAAAATTAATAAATGTTTACACTTGTACATTTTTCCTTGATTTATTTTTCTTTTTCAGACTGGAAGGTTCAAATTTCAATAAAACCTTGTCAAGAAACAAACTTCCTCCACAAAATCAAACTTTCAATCCATAGTCACTATTTTATCATTAAATTCCTTTTTGTGAGTTTCTTATAAGAGAAGTTTGTTTAAAATGATAAAAAGTCTGGCACCTTGACAGATGATGCAAAAAGTATTGCCATCTTTTTTATATTTCTTCAAATATTATTCTCTTGCATTAAATATTTATAATACATCCCAAATTTTATTATGTTCTGCCTGGAAAATAGATTGTTCTCACTTCTAGAATTAATTTTGGAAAATATTGCCTTTAGTGCCACCTACTAATTTATAAATGCTCTCCTTGCATTTTCTCTGAAATACTGTGCTATTCAGTCCTAGAAAAAGGACACCAGGAATTCTCTAGAACTTTGATAGTATTTACCAGATACTGTTTCCATTGTCAGTCCTTGAGGTATTTGTTGAACAAGTCAATATTCTGAGAATTTATTCAGTCATTATGTACATTTTGACTGGACGTTGAATGTTTTTGCATAATAACAATGTTGAAAGTTGGTTACAGGATATGCATTGCTAGGGTCAATCTCAAAGCTCCTGTTCCTCTGTTATTATCGAACATGGTAGATTTTGTATCTAGATGAGTCTTGGGATAACACACAGAGCCAGCCATTAAATCATAATACATTTAAGATTCCCAGAAAAAAACTATTTGATAATTGATCTGACCTAATTTTCAGACAATTGGAATTAAAGAACTGAACATGATTAAAAACATTCAAACACATTATAAAAAGATACAGTTCTCTAATTTGTGAGAATATTTTCATTCTAGATCAAACAGAATATGTATTTAAAATATATTCTGATTCAGTTAAAAGGTAAGTATTCAGATTTGATGATAAAATAAAACCTCCTGAAATAGATTGCAAACTCAATTTGTGCAGTGAAAGTCAGAATTTATTATAATAGCAAACAAATTTCATCCTTGATGTGAAATATATGGGGTTCACAATCCAAACAACAATGTTAAGAGGAATATCTGCCACACAAGGTTACTAGAGATTTTGTACAAAAAGGTAAATCAGCTCCAGGTGCATATTGAATCCAAAGTTGAGATGAACTAGGGGCAACTCACCTCTGTGTCTTTCTAAAGTCATATAAATAATTAGCGCCCTCCTGGACGAAAACTTCCAGAGATACTAAAATACGTTTACTTCCTGGTAATTTATAATGGAAAAAAGTGTTTCCGAGTGTTTTGGCTCTATCAAAAATCGCAGACACCTACAAAAAAATAATCTGAAATTAATCAAAATTTGCAAGGGACAGAAATACAGAACGTATTAAAAAATAAAAAACATTGAAATAGGACACCAAGTCAATTTTGTCCTGAATGAAAGTCCAGATTCACACGTATGGTAACATTTTGCCCTACGTAGCGTGAGGTATCATTTGTCACTCACCTCGTTTTTGTAACATTCATATATGCTCAACATCAAACGCCCGATAATGCAACACCAAATAACCTGCAGAAGGTGCAAATAAGGAAAATATTCCTTATTCAAATAAAAATTAATTTTTTTCTCCACACTTATATTATTATGGCCCCACTTCTCTCCGACTTCGATGGCTAAATAAATTCTAGATTCTAGAAAACCACAAACTTCACGAAGCACCAAGGCTGCTTTCATACTACGCGGAACGCGCAGCGCATAAATGTCAAATTTCAATTTTAAGCCAATCAGAAAGTTAGAATTTAATCTCAAGCCCGGCTCGATTGGCCTAAAACAATATTTGACATTTCCGCGCTCCGTATTCCGCCTAGTCTAAAAGCGGCCTAAAGCAGACAATCAGTGTTGCCAGTCAATAGAACCTGCAACGTACTAATCAACTCCAACGATTATAAATACACTACTCAAACTCAACTGAACAACGGGAGAACCATCGATTTTATGAATACTAGATCAGAGCATACCCATTTCAAAAGTGAAAGCTTCAATAATCCAAACAATTGACAGTTTTCCAGTTTCCTTCACAACTAGGGAACAGGATGGTTTAATAAGCTCTAGCCAATCAGAATCTAGTAGCATCAACGCGTCATAGTGACGTACTTGGACATGAGTACAGAGTCGAACTCGAACCAAAGAACAAAACTGTCACCTATAACTCTCATATATCCCTACTGAGTACGCTGGTCCGTCACTGTCTATAGAGAAAGGCGGCCATGACATGTCCAATCCACTGAAATGAAATTATAATATGATGACCGGAATGCTTGTCAGGCTGCGCGACTAGATTTCTCATGGAGGCCGACATGTTTGTTTTGTGGTTCCTCTCAGTGGCGGAGGAATCGAGAATGAGTTGATTGTAATAACAAATAAAACTGATACAAAGACGCGCTGCACTTCACTGGCTTGTTTACAAACCATAAACTGGGAAACTAATAACACGTACGTGCAGATGAATGTCTCTCTCGCACCCATACAAGTAAGCAATAAGGTATTTCTCTGCTAGATTGCATGTGCCTCCTTTCTTCATCTCCTAGAGTTATCACATTATACGGGTGTGCAGAGGAACTAAGAGCAGTCATCATATTATAATTTCATTTCAGTGGTCCAATCACGTCACATTTCATCACAAATGTTCTTATCTCTTTCTATTAGTGTCACCATTGTCATATGGGGATTATGGTGGATTTCTGCAGCAGTCATAAGTCATAATTTTTAAGTCATAAGGAAGAATATTCGTCAAAGATTGGTTGGAATAAACGGACCACCAATCATAGATGAATATTCTTCCTTATGACATAAAACTTATGACTTATGACTGCTGCATAAATCCACCATTATACTCTCCTTGTCAGCAAGGGTGGGATTATGAACACTCGATTCCAAATACGTCACTATGACGTATATTTATGCTACAAGATTCTGATTGGCTAGAGCTTATTAGCTAATCAGAATCTTGTAGCATCGACGCTTCATAGTGACATACTTGGACATGAGTATAGAGTCAAACTCGAACCTAAAAACAAATCTGTCACACGTAACTCTCATATACCATACACCAAGAGTGCGGAGTGCACTAGTCCGTTACTGTCTATGGAGAAGGGCGGCCATGACATGTCCAACTACGTCACATTTCGTCACAAATGTTCTTTCATCTCTTTCTATTAGTGCCCCCCACTGTGCCCCCAATTGTCTTATGGGGCAGACTCTCCTAGTAAAATAACGTTTAGTCTCCTTGATTTCTGTTAACTTACTCCATGTGCTAGCTTTTTATCTTGGAGTTTAAAGCTGACTGTTTTCTAATAGACGAGGAAAGTGTGTCATCACAAATGTCATACTTGTCAAAAACTGGTTCCACACAAATAATTTTAGGTGACATTATCTGTTGATGATTTGCTGCTTTGCTTATTAATTGTGTTTGGTTGTTTGGATTTCCTTTTCTCAGGCAAAAGAAGTTGAAAAACCTTAATGTATACAATATCGGAAATATCGGATTTAAATTCTACGGAGGTTTGTTTGGAAACAGTTTTTGACAAGAATGACATTTGTAGCGTCATCATTTTCCTCGTCTATTGACCATCGAAAGAGAAGTTCTCAAACAGCACCTAAACAGAAAACAATACACCATAGGCGTGACCTTCACTAGTATTTCATATCGTCAAACATGTGGCAGCTGTTTGCGCAAGAAATATAAGTGACCCAAATATTTTGTTCACATACTCACACACATCATAATTTACGAGTTTATGGATAAAATGCTCGGTGTAGCCAGAACAAGTAAGGAAAAGATGATGTTTTGTTTATATTTCGTCTATACGCTCATATTTTAAATTCTTCCGTTTGGTTCGACTCAAACTCATTATTTCGACTTACCGCGAAATGTTGACTTGTCAACTCGACATTTCGACTTGACAACCAGGAAGCATTTTACATTCCTCTTCAACTAGTCGATTTATATCCATTTTTTCAATCAATAATCTTTATTCGGGAACGTCGCTGGACTAGAATATCTGGCGGATAAGGATAGCATTCATACCAAAACGTCCTGCCGTTCATACAAACACGGAACTGCAGTGCTCTATTTTCTCAAAAAATCCACTTAATGGTCGTGCATAACGTATACATCTGTAAAGCTCGTACGCTGTATCACCGGAATCTGCATTTTAATATACCGTTTTGTCGTCCGCTGTGCCGTAGTGGTCATTTCGGAAGAAAGTTTTACGTTCCTTAAGAGAAGCATGACCATGACAGAGTGTGATGTCAATTAAATACATTCGCCGCTCCGCCGTATCGTGAACGTCTCGCCGAAAATTTGAAAATCCTGCAATGGTAAATATGAATCTATCAGGATGTGGTTCACGAAATCAACCCAGACTGTTTTGTTTGTTTTTAGCGTAAGTATTGCAGCTGGGTTTTCAAATGTTAGTTAAAAAATTGTTGTTAAAATTGTTATTTCCTTCAACCGATTGCACCCCTACGCGCAACCCTAGGAAGTCTTCGAGAGACTTGTGTGAGCTAGGGAAGACGCAGCCCTTACCTTTTAACGTGTGATGCCATGCACGAGACCGGTGAATCGGTGGATCGAACCCACGACCCCACGCTTGCGAGGCGTACGCTTTTACCAGCCGACCACCACGGCCCATCAGTTAACCTTCTACTTGAGATGAACAGTTGTTATTGCATTAAAATGCAAAAGATAAGATTTTTTTATGAAGGAATGAAGAATAGCCCCTGGTTATCATAATTAAAGGGCGCTTTGATACCCCAGGTTCGAAATACTGGCCGTCATAGAATAATGAAAACTGAACCAATATACCTGCTATGACTCTATTTTAACGAGATATCTCAACAGCCACATGCGAATTGTGTCCTTTCTTTCTGGTAAAAGATGTTAGAGTGTACCCAAAATCTTCAATTTACATAAACGAGTTGGTGCATTTTACTGAATTATTCATTTATTTTTGATAAACAATTGAAAAACACGGAAAAGTTGGACAGCTACGGTCGAAATGGATGTCAAATACACCGTATAGTTAAGTAGTCCTTGACACTTTCCATTAATTACTCTTGACTTATTGTTTCCTATTCGGCTTGTTTAGGGCACGCCACTGCTTCCGGGATGTCATAACAGTATCAACAAACTCAATGGGGGAGTGCCTTCATCGCAGCCAACATATAGAAAATATAAAATGCATTAACTGTTTGTTTTTGGCAACAACTCGACTTCCAATCACTTTCCATTGTATGGTGTTTGCTCTGAGGTTCACATTGTTAGGCAAGTCTCTATGAATGACACTTCCAGGGCCCTATTCTCAAATGCCTAATGCGACAAAATATATCCATCGCGTCTCTCGAATATGCATTGAAAAGAGATGGAGACATTCTGTCGCATGCGTCATGGGGTAGTGACAAGTTATTCAGTATTCGGGAATCTGTGAGATGTTTTTTTGTATAATCGTACACATTCCAGCAAAATGAAACACATTTGCAGCATGCTCGATTTTTTCCAAATATTTTTTCAATAAATATAAAAAAAACAAATTAATTTGACATTTGACGGTGTTGATACATGTCATTTATAATCAACAACAAAAATAGCGATTACCGATAGCCCGTGGAATATTGTCAACTGATCTTTGATCTGTTATTTCACTTTTCACCACATGTTCGATAGAGATAACAACATTGACCTTGTGAAGAACTCCATAATAGATAGGAATCGCTGATATCGAAATGTTATCGAATGATAGGTAGCGAGTCGATACACTCGATACGTGACTTGTCGGTTGTCAGAAACCAAGAATCCTTTAACTGCCCCTATGATTTTGGTAGTGTTTAAAGAACAAGAAAAGTGTTTTTAGAATGGAAGAAGAATAGCACTTGAAATAATTTTTAGGGAGATTTCTGTCCGAGGTCTCGCAAAAAATCTTCATCATTCAGTTTCCATATGTTGGCAGTTGGCTAAACTGAACACGAATTCAAACCAAAATGGTGAAATGTGACAGGAAAGCAGCGAAGGCGTCTGCTGAAAGTAAAGCTGTCATAAATGAAGAATAAATAAATAGGGATTGAAAATAGAAAATCTAACGGTTTCGAGACCAGCTGAGTTATGGTTCATCAAGTTCCTATAAATGTTTTGTACTATTTAGGTGTAAAAGTGATTTTTCTGTGATTATATGTTTATGACCTCTATCATACTGTAGAAGTACCATGGCTGATATGACTGAACCAAAAGTTTTCATCAATGATCCAAATTTTATCAGCGCGTTACCAATGGAAACCACGGACCCCGAAAGTATTTTGAATCCTGAAACAGAGGCACTAACCCCTGCTCAGGAGATGATGATTGATCAACTACTGTCTGAATCAAATGAAAACCTCGAAAATCAAAAAGACATCTCAAAAGAGGATATGTATGGGAATGCGAATGAGGAACAGCATGTAGAGAGCCCTACTACGCGGGAAAGTTATACTTTCAAATGTGTCTTCTGTGATCGAGTACTAACCGCAGCTGATAATCCTAAATTACTTGAATGTTTACATAACTCTTGTTCTGGATGTATAGACAGCAGGTTGTACGAACATAATGAGGGAATGCAAGGTAAGTTGTTTCATAATTATTGACAATATAGGTTATTTGTTACACATTTTCATTGTTGGGTAGGTGATGTAAGTTTTCTGCATGTAGAAGTTTTCTAACATTTTCACATTACTTTTTCACTTGTTTCCATGTTCTATGGTTTCTCTTGATTCTAGAGCCCAATTTTTTCAACAAAGTAGGACAGCTGGACATGTCCTACTTTTGAAAGGAAAAGTAGGGCAAGTTATGTTTCATTGGGATTGTTCAAGTTGCTGTTTAAATTCCAAATTATAACAAAATATTCACCATGTTTTCTCTCAATCACTAACATAAAACATTGACTGGCTTTTTCAATGAAAATCTTAGAAGAAATCCAAGATAAAAATTTCCACTGAATTTTCTTTAAGGGAACTGATAACTCAAATGCCAATCATTAATTGACAAATTAATAAATTAGTTTTCATTTGAAGGAGAAAGAATCAACAACTTCTATGCATAAAAAGAGTAGGTTAGAATAGAATTTATTCATCAATCAAAGATTATACAAGGCATCAAACATACACAGGTGTATAAAAACTTATCTGACTAGTCAAAAAAGGTAATCTACAAATATTCTGTTAAAATAGTGTAGTCACAAAAACAAAACATTTATACAAACAATAGTTAATTTCACAATAGTAAAATAGCAACAAATATAAAATTCCTCAACATTTTAAAATATTTTTTCAAGAAGGAAGTTTCTCAATCTATTTTTAGATAGAATATCATTCAAATTCACATCTATTATATCTCTTATTTTATTGAAACATTTGATTCCAATTATTGTACTTAATAAGTATGTGTCCTCATTGCTCATTAGTTCTTTTTGATTTATTTTAATGTACATAATCAGCTCAAGAATATACAAACATTGCTTGAATAAAGATTTACATGTAACTGGATGAGCATGATACATTGTTTTGACCATCCTTTTTTTGAGATAAACATGAAGAAATAAAGGTATTGAAAACTGGCAACTTTCTTTTCATTTATACAGGGCGATTCCTAAGTTGATACTTTTTTTTAACTGTGTATAGAACTCGTTAAAATAAACAACTTTTTCAAATAACTTTTTCCAGAAACAAGAAGAAAAAAAAAAAACCGTCATATTATTACAATACTTGTCCAATATGGTTCTGACTAACTAAAATAAGGTGTTCAAAGTTTTCACAAACTAAACTTTTCATAAAGCCCCACAAAACAAAGTCACACTGATTTAGGTCTGGCAACCTTGATGGCCATGCAGTTGGTACATTTCGCTTATTTTTCAGTTTTCTGAAAAAAGTTGTTTGAAAAAGCTGTTTATTTTAATGAGTTCTATATATACACGGTTAAAAAAAGTATCAACTTAGGAATCACCCTGTATATCTCAGCACTTTTTATGGTTACCAAGACAGCAATGTTATCACTATTCATATATTTAAAATGTCTCTTTGACATTACATTACTTCCTTTTGAAATTCTCACAGGTGTATAATTAGGATGGCATCATTGGAACCTTTGATGTGACATTATTACAAAATATGAAAAACTAGTAAAACTACCCAAACACCAAAAGTTTGCTGGTTGCAATTAACATGTGTTTCGTCAATAAATTGAATGCCCTCTGGATTTATGAGGTTTCTTATCTTGTTTACTTATTTCAAGGAGCCATCAATATTCAAACATTGACTGTAAAACGTACAAAACCATCCTTTCAGAAATGACTTTTACATAGCAACAAAAACTACAGTGTCCCACTGAAGTTATTGAACTTCGCCTTTTGTTATATTTTAAATACCCAATAAAGACCCTTATTATTATTATCATTAATATTTGTGTTCAACAAAAATCAACTACTTGTCTGTCTGATACCTTCCACGTTCCATATTGAATTCTATGTTTTATAAGAACTGCTTTACCAGATCTTTCTAAACCAATAGCAGGACTTCAACAGTTGTTTGTTTGAAAGTGGTTGACAATGTTTCACTTTGAGTAAGGTTATTCTGGACTTTTATTGTCTAAAAAAGAAAGAACAAAGAAAAATTCAATTCTTTGCAATTTTTAATCACGACGTTTCAACTGTTAAAATCTACAGTAGTTATCAAGTGTATAATGCGACAATCTCAAGGATACTTCTTATATATGCTGTGGATAATTTTGTGTCATTAGCCTAGGGGTAATTTGGCGGTATTCAGGTAAGCTTGTTAATTACAGTGCCAGGCCCCTCCGGTGAAGCATTGTTAATTCTTATCGCAATTTCAATTGATCCATGCCACTAATTAAGGGTTTCCACACATTACGGATTTCTTCAGTCAAGCTAGCATAGAAATCCGTAATGTGTGGAAACCCTTAATTAGTGGCATGGATCAATTGAAATTAGCTATCTATTTATCTATCTATCTAACATACCGAATCTACCTACTCTACCTACTACTTATCTGACGACCAACCGCACTCATTATCAAATTTTCTACTTTTGTTTACTAATTCTAGTAATTTACCTGCACTAAATTAATTTTAATGTTATCCTACTTGTTTTGGATTTGATGACACAAATTTCTTGGAAAAAACAATATCTTATGAATTTATTGTGAAGAAAAGAAGAGAAAACGTTTTTCAATGTACTACGAATTTGAATAATGGGCTGTAAGGAATAGGACCCTTATCAGCATTCATACTATTTTTACACCTGGCAATTTCCAGACTCTCGAATGCATCGAGAAGGCTATGGTCATGAACCTGCCTGATTAATTTTAAACTTGTGTCATTAAATCGGTGGTCGTGATCCAAAGCCTTCTGCATTCGTCCGGCTAAGATTTCTGACATTTTGCGGCAGCCGGTATGACACAATCTGCCCATGTCAAAATTATACCTACTGTCTTCTGTGAAGTTTTGAAGGGATTTTTTCTTTGGAGTAGCCATTTTTCCACCTCCAAGGCCTGAAAGTATCAAAAGCTGACATATCAAGCTCCAAAAGTTGACAGAGGGTGTCAGCGATTGGATATTGGCACGTTAGAACTGCGAAAGTCACATTTATGAATAATGTATTTTAGGAGGAATGAAAAGAAATAAAAAACTATTTCAAATGAAATAAACCTCTTTGGAACCAAAAGTTGACATCCCTGTCAGCTTTTGGAGACACATATTTTGGAACAAAGACTCGACAACCCCTTGAAAAACCGAACCTCAAACAAATTAAAGCGTAAACGAATACAGCAAATAGTCACTTCTACTTCCTACTATAAGCTGAATTTTACTCATCATAAAAATATGATACATACCTTGGCTACCACAACTTTCCCACCAAATATTTCCAAACACATTTACTAAAAACACTCTTTTCCCGCTGCCGACACCATAAATAGTCCATACATGCTTAGCAACAAAACAGGTAAATGGTCTATTAATTCGCGATCACCATTGGCACCAGGTGGCGCACCAAAACTCCGGGAAAACAAATCAAACGTCATTTATCTATGAGTTGACAGTTGTTGACGTGAATTCTATTATTGAATTTCTACTTCAACTTTCAATTGCTTCTTCATAATTCCTGTGGTGAAGATGTATTCGGCTGATATTTCAGTATTTAAGCGGAAAGAGTAGTCAAAGGGGTGGCAGTATTCATGTTTTATTTTGTGAGGTAGAGAATGTTGATGAGCAACGAGTTTTTGGACTTGTCTACAAAATTCGTTTCGTTTCCTTGATGAACTACTTAGTTTCTGGAATTTTTTGAAATGGAATAACCCTTTTGATCAATCGTTTTGCCTCTTGCTCCTAGAAGATAATTAGATTTACGCCAATTGTGGAGACCTGTTACAACACTAGATGACTCAATGGAGATGAGAGAATGAACCGGACGGTATTAGTGAGTCGAGCAAAGAGAGCGAATATACGGAAAGTTTTATAGTTTACTATTTGTTACCAATGTACTATTGTGAAGCGACAAGCCTCGGCTTTGCCTCGGCTCGTACTCGCTCACCTCGAATGTTAACACGTATTTATATTCCTTGTTACTTGAATAACTATTAAGTTCACATGAACATGCTCCTGTTAATATACGAGGCTGTTTGGTAACTCCGTGACTATTTGAATAAAGAAAAAAAAAATTGGCAAATAAGCGTTTTATTTTTCAACATAATCTCCTTTTAGATCAATACATTTAGTCCAGCGTTTTTCCAGTTTTTTTATTCCTTCCAAATAATAGGTTTTCTCAAGGCCCTCAAAATAGGCGTTTGTTTCGGTTATAACCTCTTCATTCGACCCAAATCTCTTACCACCCAGCCATTTCTTCAGGTTTGGGAAAAGAAAATAGTCGCAAGGGGCTAAATCTGGAGAATATGCTGGATGGGGTAGTAGTTCGTAGCCCAATTTATGAATTTTTGCCATAGTGACTACACACGTGTGCACTCGTGCATTGTCTTGATGAAGCAGCACTTTTTTTTTCGCTAAATGTGGTCGTTTTTGCCTCAAATCAATATCGAATCTGTCTAAAAGCTCTGAATAATATTCGCCGTTGATCGTTCTACCCTTCTCTAAGTAATCTATATGAATGACACCGCGTGCATCCCAAAAAACTGTGGCCATAACCTTGTTGGCTGACAGACGCACCTTAGCCTTCTTTGGTGCACGTTCACCAGTTGACACCCACTGTTTTGATTGTTCCTTGGTCTCTGGGGTATTGTGATGGATCCATGTTTCGTCTACGGTTATATAACGGCGTAAAAACTCGCCCGGATTGCGATTGAACTTTGCCAAACACTCCTTTGAAGTGGTCACACGGTTGCGCTTGTGGTCGAGTGTGAGCAATCGCGGCACCCATCTCGCGGATAGCTTCTTCATGTCCAAATATTCATGTAAAATGTGATGTACTCGCTCAGTTGAGATGCCTACAGCCTCAGCCACCTCACGTACTTTTATTCTCCGCTCGTCCAATATCATTCCATGGATTTTATCGACGATTTCTGGCGTGATGACCTCTTTTGGGCGACCTGAACGTACGGCGTCACTTGTGCTGGTACGACCACAACGGAACTTCTTAACCATTGAAATTGATGGTGCAGAGTTCCCATAGTATTTATCAAGTCTTTCCTTGGTTTCAGTTATGGTTTTTTTACGCAAAAAATAATGCTTAATCAACACACGAAATTCACTTTTTTCCATTTTTGTTAAAATTCACGAGGTTGTCTGCTTCTAATTGCTGTCAAACACAAACCAAATGTCGCAGCTTGCTCAAAATTTGACAGTAGTCTATTGAAAGATGGTGGTTGACAGCAGCAGTGTTGCATTTAAAGTTACTACGCGGGAAATTTAAAAAGTCACGGACTTACCAAACAAGCCTCGTAGCAAGGCACCATTTTGGCAGGAAAAGTACTGTCGAGGTTAAAATCGTACATCGCCTAATAGATGGAGACAGTTGTCTTATAGGCATGTTTTATTAGCGGAGTTCATTGCAGACAGATTCTTTATTTTATAGAGATTTTGGAAAAGCTGTGAATTATTAGAGACCAATCAGCTAATGGGTATTTTATCTAAGGTAGGTTTAGTGGGAGTCACTCAAAATTCAACTTTCTTGTAAAATCTCGTAATGCTCTCGTAATGTTGTTTTTCAGTTCTTCGTCGGAAAAGTATAGTGTACAACTCGTGCGGACACTGGTTATTTCATAATCGTTGTGTGACAAGATGAGAAACCATGAGCCATATACGAGTGGTTCATCATCTAGTCACACTCGTAACGAAATAAGTATCCTATTTCCCGCACTAGTTGCAGAATATTCTATTTTGTACAACCATGCTATTTTGAATGATTTACCGATTCTATTTTCAGCTGTTGTGTTTACTAATTGCTATGGATAACGTGTCAGTAACTAATTTAGTTAGTGTTTAGCTGAACGGTAAGTAAATTATATATAATTTGTTCAGAAGGACGGCATTCTCTTTAAATATTTATATTTAAAATAACTACAATATTTATATATTTTATAGAAAAACATTCTATTGCTAATAGTGTGTATTTTCCTCTTTCTCATTCATAGTTGTATCAATAAAAGATGATTTCTAACATCTAGTCACGTGCGTTTGACAATAACGTGACATTTAAAGCACTGCCGAAGGTTTGTTCTTACAAGATAAAAAACGTACCCAAAATAAAAATTCTCAAACAATTTGATTTATCTATTTTGCGTATAATGGTCGTACAAAAAATAGTATAAGCATCTCGAACAGTAAGAGTTACCGATCTCCTCCAATATTGTCATCGATTGGTAGATAAACTATCCTTACTGTTCTTGATACTTAATAAACCATAATGTCGTCCCTTACAGTAGCCTCAAATACTTTTGGTATAGCACAAATAATACCAATGGACAGAGACTGGGGGATAGTGACATAATTTGGGATACGATTTTACTCAGTATGCCTTTTGGAGGACAGTATTGTCCGTATATCCTCATGATAATAATGCATGAATCAAAGAGTCGTAGGTTCCTCATTAAAAAATTATTATAATGATTATTATTATTATTCGAGTACGATTTCAATCAGCCTGCTATATGTTTCGTGATGAAATAATAAAACTAAAATACTCGAAAAACCATTGGTAGGCCGTTAGGGTGGGTCCGAATAGCTGGTATGGTCACGTAAACTTCTATTTGAAAAATGGAATTCTCCGTCCACGCTAACGGTAAGCCAATGGTTTTTCGAGTATTTTAGTTCTATTATTTCATTACAAAACACAAGGCAGCCTGATTGGACTCGTACTGAAACACATAATTTCCGAAAATACTATTATGAAGAACCTACAACGACTCTTTGATTCATGAATTATTATCGTGAGGATATACGGACAATATTGTACTCCAAAAGGCAGACTGAATAAAATCGTGTCTCAAAATCTGTCACTAAACCCCGGTCTAACAAGCGTATGGATGGTTCAACAGACTGGATGGATTTGTTTTCGTGCTTTGCTAATTGATTTCTAGGTTAGGTTCAAATGGATTATTGTGGATCACTCTATATTTATATTTCTCCCAGTATATCCAATGTCTCAACGAAATTGAGAAGTACTGTGCTTTGTTATTTAATAAAAACGCTATTTTTGTCGCTATAGTATCTCCCGAGGGGATAACAACTAGTAACTTTTTGTACACCCAATGAAAGTTTTGAAGTACTTGATTACCTGTAATAAACAAAAAATAAAAAGTTTTAGGGAATTATGAATTCCCTGTAATTAAAGAAAATAACCAGTAATCAAAGATAATTACTGACATTAAAAATAATTAGTAGCAATGGAAGATAATCACCTGTAATGAATTTTGAATAGAATTGGGGTATAATCGCAAAATTCGTCCGCCATATTGGAGCCGACATCTTTATTCTATGAATATTGGCAAAATAACCACAATTTCCCACCTCGAAAAGCCCCACACTTCAATTTTGAATAGAATCGGACCGTAACCACAAAACTATTTGCCATCCTAGAGCCTCTGGCGAATTCATACAATTTCGACAACAAATTCAAGACCCACGACCCCCACATCCTAATTTTGAACAAAATCAGACCATAATCCCAAGCCTCTTCCGCCATTTTGGAGCCGCTATATTGTATTTTTCTCTATCAAAAATGTCATAATGCATTGTTGCCTGTCAAACTTCAAGTTAATCGGACTACTGAAAGTGGGTCAAAATTTACTTGCCAGATGTGTGGAGAAACAGGAGACAAAAAATTGAGTTAATAAAAAAAGTGGTGAAATCATAACATGCTCCCCCAAAAACCCTAGGTTCTGATTGTAAACAGAATAAAACCGAGAATAGAACAGTAAAAATCACGAAAACTCCGCCATCTTAAATACTTGTATTTTTACTAAGAATGTGGGTATAACCCGCCTCCCCAAAACACCTAAAAATCGATTTTAAAGGGAATCGGCTAATAAATCACAAAAAAATCCATCTTGAATTCTCGATTTTCAGCTAAAAGTCATAATTCGCGCACCCAAAAATATCTAGGAAGCGATTTGGAATAGACTCAATCCATAAAACAGTCTAAAGGGCAATAAAAATTATTTCAACATATACGAGGATTGTCCACAAAAGAGTACTGTTTGGCTGTTGTGCTGTGAGATTTTTTTTCTCCAAAAGTTGGCAATAAAAAATGGTAGTGGGGGTCTCTTGAACCCAACAATCACCGCTGATCCACGTCATTACCAAAACTCGTCTCGTAGTGTTCGTTTCCGTGAAAAAATGTCAATAAGAAATCCCGCCAAGTGCAAAGTGCTCGCTGTCATAAGGTTCCTTCTCGCGGGAGGAAAAACTCCGGCTGGAATTTTTTTGAGTTCCATTGTGACTGGTGATGAAATATGGGTGGCTCATTACCCCCTGAGACAAAAAGACAGTCATCACAGTGGCGGCACACTGGTTCCCCTTCTGCCAAAAAGTTAAAAAACCTCAATTTTGCCTAAAAAATCATGGCATTCGTGTTTTGGGACCGAAAAGGGGCAATTTTGATTGATTTTTTGCCTCAGGGGAAGACAATTACTGCAGCACGATACTGTGAAACCACACAAAAGTTGAAGAGAGCAATTGAAAACAAACGGAGGGAAATCTTAATGAAGGGAGTGCGTTTGTTGCACGACAACGCCCGCACGCACAAGGCCAACGTCACCAAGGCCCGTTTGAACTCATTTGGTTGGGACATTTTGAATCACCCTGCATATTCCCCTGACTTAGCGCCTTCAGATTTTCATCTTTTCACCTTCTGAAGACTTACATGGCTGGATAAAAATTTCAAACCGATGAGGAGCTGAAACAAGAGGCCTTGAAGTGGACGAAGGAGATGGCGGGAGAGTCCTGTGAAGAGGGCATCAAAAAGCTTGTGCCACGACTTACAAAAAGCAAAGAACGAAAAGGCGACTATGTGGAAAAATAAGTAATATGTATACCTACAATCTCCTGTATTTTTTTTAATAATTTTTTTTTTCTAAATACAATAATTGAATACTCTTACTTTCTGGGTATGCCTCGTACTTACAAAAGTCGAAAGCAAATTTCAAGTACATTGGATGAGTAGACAGAAAGTTGGTAACATTTTAATTGCAAGATTTATACAGAAGTTTGTAACAAATGACGTAAATTTAAAACGTGGATGTGAAGAATGAATCGACATTAAAATGACAACTACAGTGTCTGAGAGAGAGACCATTGCTGCCACCGAATGAGGGATCGGTCAAAAAGATAAAAATCCCGACTGTATAAAAACATAATAAATCAGAAATCTAGACACGTCCCAATTTGTATATTTTGCCAGGACTCATTCTATGCTTCACAACATCTGTCACTCTTACGTCGGCCGCAAGGGACAGTGTGTGAAAGTCACGTGACGGCCAGTCCATCTTATTTTCCTCTTCGTGAGAATAATAACAAAAAAAATATGTAAAAATATAATGGGTGTCCCATAAAAAATATCACCAATGTCATTTTTATGTACTTGACCACATACATATCTTGGGTAGGGTTCAAAAACTGACCCCTGGAAAAAGAAAAGCGGCCTACCCGAGGATTTTTCCTAAATATCTTCAGAAATAACGAATTTATTTTGTACAAAAATAACACCACACTAATAAGCCGGCCCTGTCTGCGTCTTAGAGTGGACAGCGGTGTGCTTGTAGTGGGAACAGAAAAGTCTTTTCTAGTGTATGGTGGTATGGTTTTTATCTAAGACCTCCAAATAAAGACTAGATACAGTAACTCATTCAAGCTCTTGTAACGTTATCTCTTGGTACAGTAGAATCTTTATTATTTATTTGTTCAACTATTTAACATTGCCGTGCTTGAATTACTTAATGGGAGGAGTATTCAACATTAAAAAAGAAATATACAAGTTGGAGGATCATTTTCCACATTATCTTAAAAAATCAATCGAAAGAATAGTTTCCGAACAACTCACAACACATAGAACATAAAATAACATATTTTCA
This sequence comes from Chrysolina oricalcia, assembly GCA_944452925.2. Lineage (NCBI taxonomy): Eukaryota > Metazoa > Arthropoda > Insecta > Coleoptera > Chrysomelidae > Chrysolina > Chrysolina oricalcia. The sequence goes on along the minus strand of OX101825.2, from coordinate 13,620,860 downwards.
AATCAGTCAGGATTGGAGCTGTATTCTTGGACATCCAACGTTCATTCGAAAAAATAGACAGGGCCAAATTAATTATCAAACCAGAGAAGTATGGTATAACTGGAAAAGCACTCGATTGGCTCACTGATTACTTACTGAACAGAAAACAGGTAACTAAAATAAACGACACTATATCAAATGAAGTCATAAATAAACACGGCGTACCTCAAGGAAGTACATTGAGACCAATGCTATTCCTGCTGTATATCAACGATATTGGTCACTCGGTTGAAAACTGTCAAATTCATTTGTTTGCCGATGACACGTTATTGTATTTCTGTTCTGAAGGTATACAAACCCTAACAGATACACTCAACGCGGAACTGGAATAGCTATTTGTGTATTTAGAGCGCAAAGTGATTGATTGCCGCTCGACAAGGAGAGTTACCGCGCGACGCGAAGCGAAGCGCGGTAATCTTTGGAGAGCGGCAATGACAGTTTGTGCTCGAAATACACACATGATTTTTTCTACAAACGCAGCTCCTCAGACATAAAAACGATAGACACTTCATTCAACATAGGCACATAATATTACCTATGAGAAAATTTACATTCAATAGTATTCCCAATTGTATAAGCTATCCAAATATCCAATAATTTACATTTCTAACAACAGGAAAAAAAAACTTGCGAAAAAAAAAATAGCGTGTCCAGAGTTCGAACTCACGCCGAGAACGCTAAATCAGTTTCTTACAAAGAATCTCTGCCATTACACCACCGCAGTACCTTAGATTGCAATGAATTTCTTGTGTTCACTTTCCATCATGCAAGAATGGGTTTGTTTTCAACAAAAGATAGGTAGATCGAGCGTTTTTTCAATATTCTCGCTCTAGAGCGTAAAAGCTGTCACAAAATGACATTCCTCGGAAAACGTCAACTTTGCGTTGAGATCTGAAAGCGTCAAAGGCTACTTTGGTGAGCGGTTGTAGAAAATAGTTTATTATTCAACAAGCGTATAATGATGGCTATTACCCACGAAGATGAAATTGCAACACGAGCCGGAGGCGAGTGTTGTAACATCTGCGTGGGTAATTGCCATTATACGCGTGTTGAATACTATACTTTATCCGTAACTATATAAATAATTTGATTAAATATGGAAGTTCTAAGCTGAAAATTACGTTATTTTAAGAATACCTTTGTCGTCAGATAGGTATGATCTGGCACTTCTTTTATAAAGGACCCCGCACACCTTATATGGGAAAATGGCTCTCCGTCAAATTTCTTGAATTTTTCTTGATATGTTGTAGAATTGATCATTCCGATGAAATGTTTCAACGGGCGCAACACGATCCTATGACTAGTTTTCGAGATACAGGGTGTTGAATATGAGAAACATTCACTTTTCATCACTCTGTATCTGCCAAGTTACGATTTAGTTCGGATTTATCTTTTGTGGGATCATCATCACATCCGTGTATGATGAATTCATGAGAAATTCATTTCCAAATCTTTTCGTAGTTCAGGGCGATTTCACTTGAAAACAATGCTATTTTGAGACTTTCATAATTTAGTTGTTTTATAAAGAGAAAATGCGAGAAAAGGTAGAATTATCACATAATATTATAAATTCATTTCATCTAGCATCACAGTTGATACAATTCATACAAGGTGATTCACAAATATGGAAACAAAACGAATTTTGGTTTTTGGGACACCTTGTAGTAATAAACCAACCTAAAATGACAAAATTCACTTGAAGAATGTTAAATGATATGTTCCATCGTATACAGAGTCGAATGATATCAATTTGAAAAATTAGTTATACTTTTAATAAATAAAAACCTTGATTTTTTAAATCACCCTATATCTCATAAAGGAGTCCGAAAAGAATTCAATATTTTTTCATGGGAGAACTCGAAATACTTTCATCCATATTGTACAAAATTTTCAGCGGAATCCCATGACGGGTTTTTCATATACCAGGCGAAAAATGCATGAAAAAAGCTACGATCTGTACATTTTCCCATTGCTATATTTTCAGTCCAGTTTTCGGCGGGTTTGCTGTAGTTTTTCCTCGTCCGGCCGCTTTTACTCGAAATAAAAATATTTCAATAAAATAGTGATCAGTTATTATACCGTACAATAGCGTACCGCATCCCTCGAAAAAAAGCCATAACTCGAATTATTATCTGCACAAGCATCGTCTAGTAGGCGATTCAATGGAAAAGTTATTTTTTCATGCTTAGTGTTTCTCAGAAGTTATATTATACTTATTTCATCCGCAGAAGTTCGTTTTTTCGAATTTTCACTCTATAAAACAATAAAATAGTGAAAGTCTCAAAATAGCATTATTATCAAAGGAAATCGCCCTGTACTACAAAAAGATTTGGACATGAATATCTCATGAATTTGTCACATAACGAAAATACCACATAGGATAAATCAGAAAAAAATCATAATTTGTATGTAATTATTTCTATCGGCTTATATAGATATATATTAAATCAAATTCTCGGCATATTTTTACACCAAATTAACGTTTTATGTTTCAATTATGTTCTTGTATCTTCGAATCGTATATATGTTTTTTATATAGTATATACCCCCTTTCAGAGAACGTTTCTCTTTCTTTTTCTTGTATTTGAAACATCATCTGAATCATCTTCGAATACCTACTTATTAATATATTCTTCTTATTTCGTAGTAGGCATGGAGAACAATTCAAAGAGGATAAAATCAACAAAATTCTTATGTCAATAGTCGTTTTCTTGTTGTCATAAAGCCCGAGAACTCTTTTTGGGTTATTGGACTAATTGAAGTTTCTTTTTTACTGTTCAAGTTTATGTGATTTTCAGTGTTTGTTGAACTTTGCTGAACAATATGTCCTTCGCAAATAGAGTGAGTTGTTATGTTTGTGACCGAAATGTTATTCCTAGACTCTCAATGCGTTTGAATAGAGGAGATAATATTGATGTTTTGCAAATTGCAACATATCGAAGACAAACTGCGGGAAATCCACCTATTGATATTCAGGATGATACAAAAATATGTTTCAATTGTAATAACACAGTAATGAATGACATTATTGCTATGGAAAATAACCCGAATTGCCTTCGTCTCAATGTGTTGTCCCGCGTATCAAGTCGTGCGTGCATTATTTGTAATGCTCGTCAAAATATTCAAAGACTTTCTTTAGAATGTAGAGTGGATATTTTTGTTGCTTCTGATATCTATGTCCCAGATTTCTTGAGAATTTGTGGTCACCATCTTGATCATCAAGGTTTCCTTCCAAATTACTTGCATGGAGGTTTGAATTTTGTGAATAAACCATACATAATTTCCAATCTTCAACATTTTCTTCAAAGAATGAGGACATTTGCTAATAGAAACAGGCCACTCCGTAACTGGGAAGATATCAATTGTTTCACTGAAGACGAATTTAAGTATCTGACATCAATCTCAAAAAATCATTTTCGACAATTACTAGAATTTTGTGATATTGTTGAACAAGGTGGCAAGAGAAGAAATGTCGAAAGAAAACATTTGCTGACATTTTTGATCAAAGTGAAACATGGAGTTTCAGATGAGTTTTTGAAAATATTGTTCAGTTATCCTTCTCGACAAACGGCAAGCTTCATTATTTCTAATGTGAGATTATCTCTTTTACAAAGGTTCGTACCGAACAATATTGGATTTAATTCAATAACAAGAGAAAATTATATTAACAGTACAATCCCACACCAGATATTCCCAAAGCAATAGTTTATATAGATTGTACCTACAATAAAATAGAAAATTGCAGTAACTTCCGGGTATTGAGGCAATCATACCGTTTCCACAAGAATGAACACTTGGTCAAACCAGAGATCATAGTTGCCCCCGATGGATATATCTTAGCAATCAACGGGCCGTACTTCGCAGATGCTAGGAATAATGATGCAAGTGTTCTAAATCACGAATTACAAGTTGATTTGAATGGAATGAAAACATGGTTTCAAGAAGGAGATATTGTGATAGTCGATAGAGGCTACAGAGATTCAATCAATAGTCTACAAGAACTTGGCTTGCATTACTATATGCCACCATTTCTACCGCCGAATCAAAGGCAATTAACGACAAATGAAGCCAATCAGGCACGTTTAATAACCACTACTAGATGGATTGTTGAAGCTAGAAATGGACATTTTAAGTCAATTTTCAAATTTTTTCGTCAACCCATAACAGCAATACATGCTGCGAAGCTACATGACTATTACCTGATTGCTGGCGCTCTTATAAATAAATTCCATCCATTGATAAATATGCCTGGAACGTTGGATACGGCCACACAAATGTTGGTTGATTCCGATGATGTCAACATTGTTCAGGCACGAGTTGAAGCTGAAAACCTCCGAACTAGGAATGGTCGATGGATTCGTTTAAATCAATATCATATACAATCGTTTCCTCGCCTTGATATTGAATATTTAAAATTACTTACTGGAACATATCATTTACACTTGGCTGCGTCATATATCCAAGATACAACTCGTAGAGATGGTGAAGTAGACAACATTTTAGAAGTCGATGAGTTACATGGGGAACCCAATTTCCTAAGATTCAGAATATTTTCTCGGTTCAGGAATGCTGCTAAACACATGCTTTGGGTTGTTTCCACTGAAAGAGGTGACGAAAATCTAGAAGATCCTGCTCTCCCCATTACGGGGTATTATTGTACTTGTAAGTCCGGTGCTAGGACTTTAGGAACTTGTGCGCATGTTGCTAGCGTGATATGGTTTTTGGGGTACGCTAGATATCAAGAAAACATACATTTTCCATCCAATCGTCTTTTAGATTCCATAGGAGATGCTGCAAATAGAATGCTTCCAGAGGACATGGATATCGGTCCAGAAATAGTTTAATTTTATTGGTTATTGGTAAGAATCTCCTTCTAATTCGTATTTGATAATGTTTTTTGATTAGGGAAAAATTCAGTTATCCATCATGTATTTTCCTTGTTGTATTGTCATGCACATGCTCGTGCCAACCCAATGTCCGAAAGATATATCACATCCCGTTGAACTTCTATCAATTTATGTATAGATTATATATATATATATATATATATATATATATATATATATATATATATATATATATATATATATATATATATATATATATATATATATATATATATATATATATATAGAAGTAAATAGAGTGATTTATGTTTTGATTCCGAGAGCCACCATCATCTGTCGACAGCTGTTTCGTGGTTTCCCACTCATCAGGACAGCTTTATGGTTGCTCTCGATTCCATGGTTCGTGCCAAATTAAGTTTCAACTAGTGACTGAAGATGTCACAAGTTACTTCCTGTTATATATATATATATTATATATATATATATATATATATATATATATATATATATATATATATATATATATATATATATATATATATATATATATATATATATATATATATATATATATATATATATATTCACTGTTTATAGAACTCATTAAATTAAACAGCTGTTTCAGATTACTTATTACTAAGGTATCAACTGATAACACTAGTATCCTACGACATACCTCCATAATGACATGTGCCTGAGATTTATCCACTTGAAATGTTCCTTATATCGTTACATTCAAACTATTTAGCAGACATCTTGAACCTCCTGCATTATCCATGACGGGCATCTTTAAGACAGGCATACATTATGCAATTTCCATGCAATGCAAGTTTGGTGCTATGCAAGAAATTCTTGCATAGCTATTGCATATCTCTTGCCGCGCACATTACATTATGCTGTTTCAGTGCAATTCTGATTTGTTTTGACATTTTGACATCACTGAAATTAATGAACATGTCTTGTTTCGTCCCTTTTTCCAGATGATGACCAAAATCACGTAATTAAGATGCCTGGTTACACGTAATCAATAGAGATACACTCTGCTCAACATATCAGTCACAACACAATGAAAATAGCTAGAAGATAATAATACTGTTTTTGAAGTTCACGTTGGTGACGCTGTTACCACTAGAAAAATTACTAGAATTGCATAAAACTTGCATGAAAAATAGAGCAGATGCTATTTTCAAAACTTGCATGAAAAATAGAGCAGATGCTATTTTCAAAACTTGCATGGAAATTACACGCGCGCAAGCGCGTTAATGTAGTTTGGACTTGCATGGCACTTGCATTGCACGGAAATCGCATAATGTATGCCTGTCTTTATTATTGGGAATCCAAAATTAGATGCCAGCGCCAAAGTGGCAAAAAATGGAACCTCTTTCGCGTATTTATGTCGAAAGAACATAACCTCGTTGTCCTTTGTGCTATTGTTGTAGAAATGCTCAAAATGTCAAAATCATAGTTTCAACCTCATTTTCACGTAAGTATAGATTCAAAACCCGACACCAGAAGGAGTATCCCTTATCTTGAATTCCCAATAGCCATGGGATACATATTATGTGTGCCATCTGGCAAGGCCGTACAAGTTGTTATGAGTTGAAATAATGTTGATTTCACTTCACTGAATTCCTTACTTTTACGTTTTGAATAAATGTCAAATAAGTATCTTCTCAATCACATCAGGAGACTTCAATGGATAGGTAGAGTGGTCATTTATTAGCGTAAAATAGTGAAATATATGGACTTTTTCAGAAATTGTTCGCCTTGTATATGAAAAACCCGTCATGGGATTCCGCTGAAAATTTTGTACGATATGAATGAAAGTATTTCGAGTTCTCCCGTGAAAAAATATCGCTATCTTTTCGGACTCCCTTATGAGATATAGGGTGATTTAAAAAATCAAGGTTTTTATTTATTAAAGTATAACTAATTTTTTAAATTGATATCATTCGACTCTGTATACGATGAAACATATCATTTAACATTCTTCAAGTGAATTTTGTCATTTTAGGTTGGTTTATTACTACAAGGTGTCCCAAAAACCAAAATTCGTTTTGTTTCCATATTTGTGAATCACCTTGTATGAATTGTATCAACTGTGATGCTAGATGAAATGAATTTATAATATTATGTGATAATTCTACCTTTTCTCGCATTTTCTCTTTATAAAACAACTAAATTATGAAAGTCTCAAAATAGCATTGTTTTCAAGTGAAATCGCCCTGTACTACGAAAAGATTTGGAAATGAATTTCTCATGAATTCATCATACACGGATGCGATGATGATCCCACAAAAGATAAATCCGAACTAAATCATAACTTGGCAGATACAGAGTGATGAAAAGTGAATGTTTCTCATATTCAACACCCTGTATCTCGAAAACTAGTCATAGGATCGTGTTGCGCCCGTTGAAACATTTCATCGGAATGGTCAATTCTACAACATATCAAAAATTCAAGAAATTTGACGGAGAGCCATTTTCCCATATAAGGTGTGCGGGGTCCTTTATAAAAGAAGTGCCAGATCATACATATCTGACGACAAAGGTATTCTTCAAATAACGTAATTTTCAGCTTAGAACTTCCATATTTAATCAAATTATTTATATAGTTAGGTGTGCGGGGTCCTTTAGTGACCTCTTCGGTAGTGAAGGTTTTAGATTTTTTCGGTTGATGGCCCACGGACTGACGTTTAAAAAATGCCTGCAACTTTATATAAGTCTCTAGGTGGATACTATGGTAAATATTCAATGTACTCTTCAGCATAGAATAATATGCCCACAATGATGATGACTTGTATTTTTTAGCAAGTTCAACAAAATACACTAGGATAACATTTTCAGAAAAAGACGATGTTTTTTGTGCCAGTTGCCAATCCATAAAACTTTTGTATACCGCATCATATTTACCTTTTGACTTGTTTGGTAGAAGATTTTCTGTAGCGCTAGCCGCTAATTTCAAGATGTCTGGCGGTGTACAAGACATATCTTCTAAATGAGATTCACTATTACATTTCTCTAATGATACCAGAGATAAGAATGTTCAGAACAAATAACTCACAAACCGTCTGACAGAATATCTACAAATACAGTGACAAGTAAATTTACAAATTGTCAAATTTGACGCAACGATTGAGTAATATTGAGTAACAAGTGTTCAAAATGATGGCCTTCCTCTTGAATACATAACCGAGCTCGTCGTCTCAAATTAAGAACAGCCCTAACAATATCCCTTCTTCTGATAGACCTGAATTGCGTGATGATATTGTCTCTAAGTTCAACTACTGTGTCATATTCTTGCTCTCCATAGATTCTGTTCTTTAAAGTGCCCCACAAGAAAGTATCCAAAACTGTAAGGTCAGGTGACCTTGTCGGCCACCTCACTGGTCCAGAATTTCCTAACCACCTATTAGGAAATCTTTGGTGTAAATATTCGCAAACTGCTCTTTTATTGTGTGGAGGAACCCCGTCATGCTGAAACCAGCAGCTGTTATAATTAACAAGGGGAAACGTATCAATATATTCTTCGAATTCGTTTCTTAAGAACCGAAGATTTCCCCGTTCAAAGTATTAGAGAAGAAATGAGGTCCAAGTATTCGGTCGTCATAAATTCCAGTCCACACATTCAAACGAAACTGAACTTGTGGTCTGACTTCTCTGAAGTGTCGTGGATTATTTTCACTCCAAATGTGCTCATTATTTCTATTAAAAACACCACAGTTCGAAAAAGTACTTTCGTCGGTCCAAATAATGTTTTTCAAGAAGTATGTAGGGTCTACCCTATTCGAGAGCCAGCTACAAAATTCCATCCTTCTCTCAGGATCACCTGGATGTAATTTTTGTGAAATATGTATCTTATAACATTTCAAAACACTTTTTTTGAATTCCCTCCAAACGCTCGTCTGTGGCACATCCATTTCTGCCGAGACTTGATGTGTTGATTTGGAAGGATCTGCATTTATCTAAAAAAGTACCAAAAATACTTATACTTCTTCGAATATGGAATGAACAATTATTTTACCTCGGCTAATAAGTTACGTCTAATATTTTGTTCCATTCTGCTTCCATATTTCATTCTTGGTTTTTGAAACGCACCGTACTCAGCCAAGTGTTTGTCCAAAATTCCGAATAATGTTCTATCCGGCTGCTGTCTTTCCGGATATAATTCAAAATAAATTTATGCTGTTTTCGTACTATTCCTATCAAATTTATAATAAAGTTTCAACATATCTCGTTTTTCTTCATTTGAGAATGAGGACATTTCGACTGAAGTATTTGTGCAAACTTATGATGTTCAATGAGTTCTGACAACTAGTGTTTATTAAACAAAATTTTTCGATGGAGTCATGACCTTCTCAGATGAAGTTGTTTTTTTTTTATTATCTGTGGTTTCAGAAGTGCAAATCATAACAAGTTATACATCAATGAAATTAGAATGAGAATCACTATTTTTCTATATAAAAAAACAATATGGCGCCCATAACAGAAAAAAAGTTGATGATGAATGCCAGAAGACGAAACGTCGGATAGTAAATCTGGACATGAAAACGTGTATCTGAAAAAAAGTATCAGTGAAAATGTACTTTTGGTTTTGAGCTATGTTGTCAAATAACGATAGAAGAAAATAAAAACAAAAATTCCGATTTTCAGTTTTTTCCCGATATTTCCGGAAATACTCGGAATTTTCCAAGTTTCAAAACAGTATTTTGTTAAGCACCAGAATACGCAACTTTGTCCCAATTTAAGCTTCGACGTATCTCCTGTAGTTTAGGAGATCCCAATGGTGGGGGTCGAATTTGAATTGTCCTGTATATATTTTAATATTTTTTATCTTGTCAATGTAAAATTAGCTTTATGTGCTAAATAAAGAAAGAATAGATCTTTTGGACATGATTTGTTTGTTAGCGTTAGATTATGTGTCGAATAATTGTTATGTTATTACTTTTATATTTATTTATTAATTTATTTAACTGTACAGTTTGTCAATTCCAAAACTTTGAATTGGCTATACTTAACTCTGAATATTGAATTCTGTGCATACAAAACAAAAAAAAACCGTTAGTAGTGGCGGCAGTTTTCTGAATTGTCTTCTAAGCGAGGAAGCTACCCCAACGCCACAATTTTAAATTGCAACCCCTATCAAGTGATAATTCAAATTGAAGGCCTACGAAAATTTTTGTATTTTTGGAAGCATTATGCGTAGTCAAAATGTTATTGTTATTGTGTTATTGTTATTGTGTTAAATGTTGTGTTATTGTGGAAACATTTAGAGGTACTGACATACTGTACCTATATACTTTGAACAAAACTTTGTCCAAATATCAATCTTCTGAGGTGCGTTTCAATATTACGTCCGACGTGCGTCCGACGTATAACTTTTCTTATGAAGCGTTTCGATATTAGAACGTCTTGTCCGACAACTTCATTCCATCGTTTCAAAATTCTTGAATGGAACGTCCGACCGTCAACTATTTACCCTACGATTTAGGAGAGCGTTTCAAAATTCAATCCGACCAGATATCGCCCGACGAAACAACTATGACGTCATACGTCGTCCGTTAGCGGACGACAGACGTTAAATTGAAACGCATCTCTGAAATTGAAGTATGTTTTAATTGCTTGCCTCTGTAGGACATTTGTATACAAATAACTAAAGATATACAGGGTGTTTACTGAATGATGTCATTAATTTCTGGTGATGATTCCTTGTCATATTATATGAACAAAATTTCAAATAAACGTGTGTCCTAATTTTCTTCGTTTCCGAGATAAGGGGTGTCGAAGTTTCATTTAAAAATCGGCATTTCATAAATTACTCGAAAGTGTTTTTGACGATTTTGATGAAACCTGGTGTGGTTATTAGCAGTAGCAAGGGGCTTCTTTTCATGAAATTATATTTCAAATTATAAGTGGCAGATGGTTAACTTTTTTATAATGCTGTGAATTTGAAATAGCTGAACTTTGTCAAATCAAAGTCATTGGCGTAGAAATGGTGGTTACGCACCATCAAAATTCAGAAAGTGTGTGAATGATCTTTTTTTCAGTTACTCCTTATTTCATTGAAATTCTATTTAATATTATGCACAAATGTATTGTTAAGTTTTGATAGAAACAGTTGACAATAATAGATCCAGGAACACAACAAACAACCAGTCCATCAACGACGAAACCAAGTGTTGCTATTTCAAATCCACCGCATTATAAGAGAGTTGTATTTTTAAATGTTTTATTTGACAAAAATTTGAAACTTAGAGAAAAACAGTGGCGTACAATAATTTTTACCATATTTATATATAGTTTGAGGTCGAACCTCATGAAAACAAACCCTTTGTAACTGCCAATATACACACCGGGTTTCATGAAAATCGGCTTTTGAGTAATTAATAAATAAACGATTTTTTATTAAAACTTTGACACTCCGTCACTTGAAAACAAAGCAAGTTAGGACATACGTTTAAATGAACTTTTTTTCATAAAATATGACAGGGATTCACCACCTAAAATTAATGACATCATTTAGATTACACCCTGTATATAAATCAGTCTATCTAATCGTTCACTGTTTTGAATTTCAGTACAAGTTGAATGTCCTCTATGTGGCATTATTTGCGATCCAGTCCGTATGATAGAAAACCAGTTCTTACTCGAACTTGCCAACAATGAGGACACGACGAAGAATACAGATATGAAATGTAGTAACTGCACGGATGACGCGATTGCTACAAGCTACTGTACGGATTGTTCGGAGTTCATCTGTGATAATTGCGTGCAGGCACATCAAAGGTAGGCTTATAAAGTGCTTGAAGAACTTTGCCAACAACAATTATATTTTTCGACAATAACACTTATTTTGACTCGATAGGAAAATTTAGAGTGCACTTGATCTATACCCCCAAGAAATTTGTATAATGAAGATTAGATTAGTTTAGGGCTTTCATGCTACAAGCCTCTTCACCACCTCTTCAATTTCTTCCACATATCACTTCCAGCCATTCCATCTACCACTGTTCTGATATTATTCAATGCAGATCCACTCAATTCTGGCGATTCATTATATTTTCTCAGTTTCCCTTTATTTAGGACAACGTGACCATGTTTTCCATAAAGTTAATCAATCACAATATATTCTTTCTTGAAATTTTCTTTCTTAATCAATTCCAATTTTATTTTCTTCCTGTGCTTCTGTGGTATTCACATCTATTTACTTTCCATGGACTTGATTATATCGTATTTTTTCGTATTGCAAACAATAACAACCTATTAGCAACAAACCCTTATTCATTTCCAGCATGAAGAATTATAATTCTTTTTCCTCTAGAACATGGAACTTTCAAAGTACACTTGTTGCTCTTATCTACCAAACCGAATTGGACAACAGCATGGGTATCAAACCACATCTCATTAAGATATATTATGCCTCTATTATAATTTCGATATTCTTTTATTTTTCTCAAGTAATCTTGGACAACGATTCGTGTCGACTCCATTATAACCATGCGATTATCCAATTTTTTGTATTTGAAACCAAAATCAAGTAAAATATTTCGGAAAGTATCCAAAGATTTATAAACATAATCTGGATTCACGCAATTCTTCATGAATCATTTCTAATATCGACACTTAATTTTCTTAATAAAACTTATACACACATCTGCGAATGTGTTCTTTAGAATCTGAATCAAGTTTCTTGAGTTTCTGTCCGTCTCTCTTTCGTTTGATAGAATGGTCTACATCTCCGACTTGAATTACTCTAAACCCAGTAGCTCTGCTAATCTTGGTTAATTCGCATATTTTTTTCGCAATTTGATTTCCTGAAGAACCACTACTATTCTCATATTTCATACGCGAATACATATTCAAATTAATCCTTTGAGTTTGAATGTGTAAGGCTTCATTAAATAAAGCCATATGTTGGGTCTCTAGATCAGCTCCTTCTTGGAGACGTTAAGACGTGGAGACGTGGAAGTTGATCTTTCCACTTGGAGCGGTTCTGATAGCATCAAAATCTTCTGTTTTAACGACATCAACATCGAAAGGTCTCCAGAATGCTATACCGTACAGATAATCAATCTAATTGAGACAACTAAATAACAATATTATTATATGTAAATATGCGTCTGAGCCTAGATGCACCGCACTGTCTAGTAAATAAATCTTCAAGCAAATAAAAACTCTTTTGAATTCCACAGCGCCAACTAACGGCTTTCTTTTGACATTTCGCCCACCCCTTTCTTGTGACAGAATATATCATCTCCACGTGGACTGCCGATCGAGTTGAGACAACCTCGTATGATCGCTACTTTGTCTTTGACCACCATACCACCGACCCTTACGTTATCATGGATCTGATAACCATAGTTATTTTTGGTTGTAGCCCCCAATTGTCTCCTCACATTCTCCTGTACATATTGAAGGCTATTGTACTTCTTTCTATAACTTTTTGTAGGTGTTGATTCTATGTTAACTTGTGGTCAAAAATTACTCCTACTTATTTTGTCTCTTGGACGAAAAGAATTTCTATCCCGTTCAGTACTTTTTTTCGTGACAGTGTTACTGTTGTGGTTTTATGAGGGTTCACTGTCAGCTCCTCCTGTCCTACAACCACCTGTCACCTGTATATCCAGGGCTGTCTGTGTGAGCTCCGAGAGTGTCATTGCGAATTTGTATTTTGCAATAAGGTCGTCGGCTATTTATTTTTAATTTTATTCTAAGTTTTATTTATTCTTATATACGACGATTGTCTATATTTTTTACTAGACAATTTATGTGCACGATTTTTAGATATTCCTTTCAATAAGTATGACCTTTAATTTCCTATTTTATTCGTTTTACTTTATTATTTTATTTTATATGTATTATATAATCATTGACATATCATATGTACATATCGTACCACATTGGCAAATACAATTAATTTTTATTATTATTATGTGTATTGTGAAACTGAACTTCCCTTTTTTTTAGGCTAAAAATAACAAAAGACCACACAATAAAACCGAAAGAAGATGGTTTGGTGGAACTTCATTCGGTCACGAACGGAGGACCGTCTAGCCTGTTTTGTTCAAATCATCCACATGAAAAACTGTCACTCTTTTGCGAAACGTGTGACAAATTGACCTGTCGGGACTGCCAATTGATTGAGCATAGGGAACACAAGTACAAATTCACCAATGAAATAGCTTCCGAAGCTAAGAAGTTCATTGCCGAGATGCTCAAGGATGTTGGGTAAGTTCCAATACTATTTAATTATTTGTTGAAAGAGCTACCACCCATAATCATGATATCAGCAATAAAGCAACTCGCAAATTAAAAAAAAAAAAACTCTAAAATTGCTTGAAATAAAAATCAACTTTATTGGTGTCACTTTATGTACAGATTTTGGCACTCTATATACAGATTTGGACACTTTAAAGAGGAACCTTAGACTTTAAGTAACTGGGAAAAGGAGCTATGTAGTTGATCGGAATAGTTATAGTTATCACTGCCACTCGCAGTGTTCGCGCTCTTCGTCGATCTCGTCGCAACTGGTCGCTAAATTTACTTTCCTTCTTCCTCTAATTATCTTCCGTTTTTTGTCTACTTGTGTTAGTTGCCTTATGTACTACTTCTACTACTAGCAAGTCTTACTAGGCGGATTGAACATTTATTTAATTAAATATCAGATTAGAATGACTCTCTCGTACTATTGCTCTGGCTATTGCCGCGGCGTGTACTCTCTTAATTGAATATTAATCTCTTAATGTCCCCTCCCCTTAGTTATTTACATATAATTCAGAGCGCCGGTTGGCCGTTAGCGTGTGAATTCTTTAAGCTAGAGAAATAATTAGTTTTGTTCTATTCCATCCACAATACTCTCATTTAACAAACAGAATAATAGAATAACACATTTGCGGATATTAATTCAGCTATAAAACTCTTATATGTGATCTCAATCATAACAATGATTCTATTTACCGAAATAATCTGTCTCGTCGTCTTCTCGGCAGGTTCGACAAATACACATACACGAGGATACCGATATGCACTGGTTCACTAATATTCTCAATGACCATGATAATATTGGTTGCTTTGACTTGATTCAAATTTTACTAAATTATAAAGAAACTCAATTGGCTTTGGTTGTTTTCATATTTATTGGCTAGGAAAAGTCAGGTGTGAAAATAAAATAAATATTTATAAAAATGACGAGACAATTAAAATATTTGAACTAAGAACTTAAAATAATACTTTAACATTTACTATAGGCTTTCTCAGTACCAAAACAATGATCTTAAATCTTCAAATAGGTTATTCAAGACTTGAAAATGACAAAACTAACTCAGATTGCAACCCTATGTATTCATCTATACCAAATACCTTTCCAGAACATACATGGATATGCTTCTACATGACGGTTAATTATCTTTGACTTTACTGAATAAAAACGGCATTGCTCAGATCGGACTCAGAGACCCACCCGATCAGCACTATATGAAACTACAACTGACTTGAAAAATGATAGAAGTTATGTCCCGAAAAATTATTGAAATTTTCTGGATTCTCAACATAAGCAAGACTTACTTTCTCCCCCTCGATGGGTATCTAGCTGCTATTGGCTGCTGCTTTCTTAGCCACGCCCAGTGACATAGTCGCCGCGCCAGGTTTTTGGTACAGATCAACGCTTTGTGTAACAACTGTTATAATTAGAATTTTCCATATGATAGTTTGGATGGACACTCGTACATACTCAACATATATTATATCATTCATGAATATTTCTACTAACTCTGAAAGAAAATGCCCTGAAAAACTTTCCATATTCTCACGACTCAAATACTACTATAATCGCCCCTAAAACCATATGACATATCGAATCAGTTCCCTTCCTTGATTCATTCTAATATTATAATAAGTTCGTGGAAACTAGTCATCTGTACAGTTGTGTGCATAAATAAGTCGTACAACAGTTAGGCTATTGCGAGTCAGGCTTGTCAATCTCAATTAATAAACTTTTCATCGACTTTGACAAGTAGTGTCAAAATTCAAAGTAATTTTGTCAGTATCGCGCTTTTAACATTTTTCTAGTGCTTAGTGCAATAGAAAAGAAAACTGTAGGTCACAATGAGCTTATGACAAGAGGCATAAGATGTCCGGAGGACTGCTCACTGCTAAAATCCTATACAATAGGAAAGTTGGGTCGAAAATCCATCAGAAAACAACTACTTTCCTGGCTAATGCCACGACGAACATTGAATTACATCTGATGAAATTTCCGTGCAGAGTTCCTACAAGGTTCTCTCTGCAATTGCTTGGTTGCATGGGAATGTTCATCGAAACATTCGGACCACCTATATATCGATTTCGGAGTGTTGCTCCTCATCAGTATAGGGTAGGTCTAGCAGTCAATAACTAATGACTGCAACGAATGAATCGACGACCAAACCCATTTACAGACCGAAACTGAGACCGCGCCCGCACAGTGGATTAATTCCAAACTGCGAGCGCCATCTCAGTGCCGGAAGCCCAACCAAAGCAATACCCATGACCACGATCGTCAAGACCGTATATAAACAGAAAAGAAAACTGTAGGTCACAATGAGCTTATGACAAGAGGCATAAGATGTCCGGAGGACTGCTCACTGCTAAAATCCTATACAATAGGAAAGTTGGGTCGAAAATCCATCAGAAAACAACTCATGGGTATTGCTTTGGTTGGGCTTCCGGCACTGAGATGGCGCTCGCAGTTTGGAATTAATCCACTGTGCGGGCGCGGTCTCAGTTTCGGTCTGTAAATGGGTTTGGTCGTCGATTCATTCGTTGCAGTCATTAGTTATTGACTGCTAGACCTACCCTATACTGATGAGGAGCAACACTCCGAAATCGATATATAGGTGGTCCGAATGTTTCGATGAACATTCCCATGCAACCAAGCAATTGCAGAGAGAACCTTGTAGGAACTCTGCACGGAAATTTCATCAGATGTAATTCAATGTTCGTCGTGGCATTAGCCAGGAAAGTAGTTGTTTTCTGATGGATTTTCGACCCAACTTTCGTATTGTATAGGATTTTAGCAGTGAGCAGTCCTCCGGACATCTTATGCCTCTTGTCATAAGCTCATTGTGACCTACAGTTTTCTTTTCTGTTTATATACGGTCTTGACGATCGTGGTCATGGGTATTGCTTTGGTTGGGCTTCCGGCACTGAGATGGCGCTCGCAGTTTGGAATTAATCCACTGTGCGGGCGCGGTCTCAGTTTCGGTCTGTAAATGGGTTTGGTCGTCGATTCATTCGTTGCAGTCATTAGTTATTGACTGCTAGACCTACCCTATACTGATGAGGAGCAACACTCCGAAATCGATATATAGGTGGTCCGAATGTTTCGATGAACATTCCCATGCAACCAAGCAATTGCAGAGAGAACCTTGTAGGAACTCTGCACGGAAATTTCATCAGATGTAATTCAATGTTCGTCGTGGCATTAGCCAGGAAAGTAGTTGTTTTCTGATGGATTTTCGACCCAACTTTCCTATTGTATAGGATTTTAGCAGTGAGCAGTCCTCCGGACATCTTATGCCGCTTAGTGCAATGCCTTAATTAGTGTCGTACCTTGTACGACTTTTTCATGCACACAACTGTACAGTCATTACAACCATCATGAAAAAGAAATATTCAATACCCCAAGGGTTTTGCAAAACACTAATGTGAAAGTTCGTCTCACCATAAACAATTCGTCAACTATTATAAAACTGAAATTGTATATTTGGGTATACTGAAGCAATTGGATGCATTTGGTTTATTTCATTGCAAAAATAAATGCCTTTAGCAGAAGGGCTAGTTCTTCAGGATTCGGCTGTTACACCTATATCCCGATTTGAAGTGTCCCAATCTGTATTCAGCATTACATCAAAGGTTTCAGGCAGAAGCAGACGATTTTTTAGGCCAAAACTTGAATAAATTGCAAAAAAATCTCAATGCCAATGCTGGATATTACCACTGGTGAATGGTTTCATAGTTTTAGTGTATAAGAAGTAACATCTGAAAATTATTGTCGAAGTGGTCCTTTATTTTTTTCAAATTATATTTTTAGGTATAAAAGGGCTCTACTAAACAGTGCAATGAAAGTAATAGATGACAGACAAAACTTAATCACAGATAAAAAGCAAGCTCTTGTGAAAGAAATAACACAGTTAGTTGTTAAGTAAGTATAAAGATATGTTTCATACAATTGATTCCACAGTTTTCTTGAATAGAAAAAATATGTTTCATGTACTTTTTACGTATATTTTAGATTGACAAATACTATCAATGTTCGCGGTAAGCAACTTGTAGCTAAACTCACAGAAGTTTGTGATTCCAAACAAAAGACCCTCCAGGAGAAGAAGCTGGCTTTAGAACAGCTGTCTAAGATGACCGACCATTGCATCCAATTCACGCAGCATGCCCTGTCCAACGGGAGTGACATGGCGTTGCTGTATAGCAAGAAACAAGTTACGGAACATTTGAAAAGGATAAAATGTAAAAGAGCCGACATTCCGAATCCTGAGATACCTGTCAGGATACACCTGGCTCTGGATAAAGTCCCCGACTTGATAAAAGGTATGAGTTAAGACCCACAATCATTACGTTTTTGATAAATTATTCTTTTGGTTTCATTCGCTCAAGGTCTGTCTTCAGGTAAATAGAATTTTATATTATTAGTCAAATCTAATTTCTGTAAGATGTCAGTAAAATTGAAATGTGCAAATTTTATTGAACTCTAGGGCAACTTCTGACCTAAAAGTTCCGCAATTTTTCTGCAAACAAAATGGCTGCTAGGCATGAAGCAATAAAGTCAAGAATATTTTAACTTTTTGCGAATTCGGACAAAACACGTAATTCTGATCAGATTATTCTGTGCCTTTGTCATTTCACTAACTGAAATATATCTGCTGAATCTTTAGTTTGAAATTACATGTGTTCGTCAAATGTTCCGTGAAAGAAAAGTTCAGGGAGATTATTATAATCTGGTTAGGGAGATGTGAATCTACGGTTCCAATAAATATTTCAATTATTTTCCGTCCAAGGGGTAGTTTATATTCGTCGAAATTTGGAAAAATTCGTTGAATACCATCTAAAATATTTAACCAACTTGATGCTTTGGCGCAGATACTTCCACATAGCTCAAGAATGATGAACTAAGAGGTGACTGATTTGGAGTCCGTCTGAATGGTATTTTATTTTAATCTAAATTCAGAAAAAATCGTCCTAGATATCCTCCAAATCATTCATCTCTTGGTATATTATTATTGACTCATCTGCCATTGCCTGTGCCAAAAATCATTACTTCAGATGGTGTTTAACGAATTTCAGTGAATATAATCTACCCCTTAGACGGACTCCAAATCAGTCTTCTGTTACTAATCATTCTTGAGTCAACGGGTAATGTCTGTACCAAAAATTCAGTTAACCAAATATTTTAGAGGGTGTTTAACGTTTTTTCCAAATTTCGATTAACATAAACTAAACAGCCTCCAAATGTATACCATTCTTGGGTCGTATTTAAGCGTCTTTGTCAAGGAGCTTCAATATTTTAGAGGGTGTTTAACGGATTTTTTCCAAATTAATTGTATATCAGTCATCTCTTGGTATATTATTCTTGCTTCGTCTTGAAGTGACTACCAAAAATCAAATGACTAATTATGTAAGAGGGTAGATACTGAAATACATAAACTGCTGACCTCTGTAAACCCACTCATAAATACAATTTATCACTCATCATTACAAATGAACCAGTATATTCATATATTGTATTCTCCACCATCAAAACTTTTAATTCAGTTGAATTTCTGATAACTGTCGATTCTTTTAATTTACCCTACGCCACTGGTCGTTTGGCCGCCAGATGAAAACGGCCGCTGGAAAGTGGCCGCTAACTTCAAACAGTCCGTTGTGGCAGATGATCTATTTTATCATTAGTTAATAACGTGAAAACTACATTCTTTGCCATCAGTACATTGCTAATTATTATTATTATTTTTGTTGCTAGTGATGTCTACCATTGGCCAAATCGTGGTCGACGGAAGAGTTTACCCGTCCCAGTCCTCTTCGCCTGCAGCCTCCCTCCCCCCTCCAAGCTCCTCCAGTCCCGGACAATGTCGGCCCCCCCAACAACAGTCACCCATGAGTCCTCATCGCCAGTTGGCCTCCCCTTCGGGGTTCCAACAATCGAGAATACCCGGCCCTCCGCCCTATTCGCAATATCAGGGCAACAGTCAGTACCAGCAGACGATAAACACCGTCCAGAGTATGGGACAGAACGTCGGTCAACAGAATATGGGACAGGGTCTGAACCACAGCTTGAACCACGGTTCCAACATGAATTCGAATCACGGATCCAGCATGAACTCCAACATTCAAGGAATGGGACAAAGTATGAATCAAAATATGAGCCACAATTTGGGACAGAATATGGGGCAGGGCATGGGACAAAATATGGGTGAGTTTTTATTTGATTGTATAGTATGCACGTTAGAAAACAGGCGGGAAAGATGAAGGGCTGAGTAGGCGGAGTGGCAAACAAAACAACTTTTACATTTGAGCATCAGCAAACGACTTACCCTTTGTTTGTTTGAAAGTGGTTGACAATGTTTTAGTGTTAGTAGAATTCTTCTGGACTTCCATTGTCTAGAAACAAAGAAAATAAATTCTTTGCATGTGTTTGAGTCACGACGTTTCAACAGTTAACATCTACTGTCGTTATCAAGTGTGTGAATGCGAAAAGATATCTCGGATACTTATTATATAGCCTGCAACTGATGTACCTGCTATAATAGGTAATTATGATCTTCGTGGGGTCTCTCTCAGGTCTTCAGTGTTAATTAATGTGATACAACGACCTTTTTTGGTAAGTGTTATTATTGATGACCGATTTTGACAGGTCTTGACAGAGTTTTATTGAAATCTTAATCGATCCAGCTGAGTGATAAGTGGCTTCCAAACATTCCGAATCTCTATGCTCGGCTGACTGAACACGTCATTATTCTGAATATAAGCCGACTCTATAAACTTTCTCTTATACCAATGCTGTTCTTTGTGGATAACTTCGGCTTCCGACCATGCGATGCTGTGCTGATTAGTCTATACGTGATATGCTATTCCCGACTTCGCTGTTTCTCCTCGCTGAGTATTTCCCTTGTGTTCACCGATTCTCACATTTAGTGGCCTCTTAGTTTCTCCAACATAATCCATCCCACATTCACACGGAACATGGTAAATGCAGTTTTTGGAGTCACTATTCTCGTTGGGTGGTCTCGTTTTTGTGAGTTGGCTACGAATGGTATTACTTGATTTGAAGCATGTTCGGATGTTGTACCTCGATCCAATTCGCCTTATCTTATCCAATAAACCTCTCACATAGGGAAGACATATGGTAGGCTGTGTTGGTTCATCTGTTTTCTCGGTGTTGCCTCTTCTGCGGTTGAGGACAGCTGCTATATGTTTGACGGAATACCCATTCCGTCGCAGACCTTTCTTGATGTTATTCAATTCGTTGGTCAGACTAACATCGGTGTTACAAAGGCTGTAGGCCCGGTCAACCAACGAGCGGATAATTCCTCTCTTCGTCGCTCCATGATGGTTCGACTCAAAATTCAGGTATTGTCCGGTGTGAGTTGGTTTTCTGTACACTGACGTTTGAAACTTGCCATTCGTTCTTTGGACTTTCACATCAAGAAAGGGTGTGCCCTACCTAAACGCTAGACACATAAACTTGACCAAAACAAATGTCAAGTTGGTATTTGCGGCTACACTACAGTGGAGATGGGGTGAGTTCGGATTATTAATAAAGGATCTTGATCTGGGCGCCAGGTAAATTTGCCGACCCACAAATACCTACCATACTAAACCTATACCATCAACTTACCAAATGATAAAGGAAAAACAAACTTGAGATGTAGTACAATTTATTTTTGTGGTCACGTCACAACAAGATCTAAGTGCGACTGTTCAATTGTTAGACTTGGTAAATGTCTACATTAAAAACATATATATATATATACCTATATTCATAAGTGATAAATAAAAATATTATAAACTAAAGATTCTGAAAGCAGGACAACAATTGACAACAAGCACTGGGAAGCAATGCGCACAGCAATCGAACACTATCGTAACAGGCCAACACCTAGGGATTCCAATAACTCCAATTAATTAAGGGGCATGCAAACTACAAGCGCAAAGCAATCAACACCGCATAGCAAACAACACCGCATGTAATGCTAAACTACCCCGCTCATAATTCCTAAACAGGTTGCAATATTCAATATTTCAAGGAGCGCAGAAATCGAAGGGTTCAATACCAAATATGTTCCGAGGGCGTCGCGAGAGCTCAAGCGCAGGCCGCAATATATAAATCGAGAAATCAAGCAAGTGTTAACCACATTCAATTTCCGCTCAACAATGGTAATCTACACCAGCAAGTAGGCAAGAATGTTCATAAGCTAGTAAGCAATAAGCTAGCGAAAAATAAATGTGAAGCAATGTAACTAAATTATCTTAAGCTAGTAAACTAAAGCTAGTAAAACCAATAATTACTGACGATGTAAGCTCGTGAAGCAAAAATAATATGAGCTAGTGGACTTTCAAGATAATAAAGCTAAGTTTTAAGCTATTTAAGCAGGAATCTGATCAAAGACTTGCGTGTAATCCCACGGAGGTCGTAGGCATCGGATTATCTCTAGAAGTTTCCTGGTACCGTCAACTTTCCAGCCAATGGTGAAATATCGCCGCAGGGAAACCAAATAAGGGACCACTGATATCTGGGAACCTCCAAGTCTGAGTGTTGTTGTCAATAAGGCAGTCGAGCCCCCAAGGAAAAAAACCCCTCGTCAAGGGGTTTTCTTTAACAAATATATGATGAACGTTCCGTAGCAAATGCCTCAGCCTGCCTCAGCTATCCTATAGGGCGCTTGGAGATACAGGGGCCCACGATTTATATGAACCGTGCCTGGGACTCGATTTCGGGTCACTCTGGATGATAACCACAAAAATCCTCTTGAAGAGTCTAATAATGGAATGAGCCAAAAAATATTCCTACAGACCAACTGCTCACCCCAAAATCATCAAACACTGCTTTGCAGAAATATTCCCAAATTACGGATGAATTAAATATTTCATAAAATCCTGCAAAATCAGCAAAGTGGTTCACTGTCCAGAATCTGCCCGATCAAAAGAAAGAGAGACACAGAACAGACCCTGACGACCAAAAGTTTGACGCCAGATGACAGCAGTGTGCTACCCTGTTGCCTTCTCTGGTCGCCAGTTCCAACCTAACCGGTAGATGTCACTTAACCGTCACCCATATATCAACTTGTACCAATAACCAATCCAATATTGAATAACTAACTCCTATCGAATCACTAAATTACATATTTACATACAATTTACACCTAAATAGCACGATTAGTTACAAATTCGCTGAAATGCAACCCTCACCGGACAATAAAACCGTCGAGTACACCAGAACCAACACGGATCGTGAGACGAACGTACCCTTGTGAGGTATCGAAACGAAACACTGAATGACCTTCCCATAACCTAGCGAACAATAGTGTCAGATTAGCTGCCAAGTTTCTGTTTACATACCTAACTTAAAAGACTCAAGATATCAAAATAAAGCACTGAACTCAAGGGGACGACATCCTACCATAAGGTAAGTAGTCCAAACAATTGGCACAACAAATCATTCACAGTAACGAATGGACTAAATCATTCTGCGAGCGTGAATGCTACCTGACAGTGTACAGCTTGAAACATTTACCTCTTTTGTAGATATTCCACTTCCTACCCAGAAAGGATTCATACAAGAGCCTCGTATTATGCTCTGCAATAGAAGAAAGAGCCCTCACAAGTCTTACGAATAGCTACAAGCATTCATAACATCAAACCTGTGGGTCAAAATTCCAGCAATAGTTGGCAATCGCTGCGAAAGAATGAACCATTTCTGATATGGATACCCACTAAAATTGAAATTAATAACGGTACTGAGAATCATCTTCTACTCACGACAAAGTGCTGATACCTTTTTATGCGTTTTCCAGGTAGAGTTTACGATAAAGTAAGGAGTTCCAACGTATCGCTGTTGTGTGACCAAAATATCCTTTTGTTATCAAGTATACAGTGTGAATAAGCAATGAATAAATGAATATCACGTTTATACCAAGTGTTCGAAAT
Organism: Chrysolina oricalcia; assembly: GCA_944452925.2. Lineage (NCBI taxonomy): Eukaryota > Metazoa > Arthropoda > Insecta > Coleoptera > Chrysomelidae > Chrysolina > Chrysolina oricalcia. Next base: position 13,596,783 of record OX101825.2, on the reverse strand, counting down.
CTACTGGGCTAATTTAGTGCACAGGTGCCTTATCAAAGTATCCTTTATCTGCTATTGGGTAAGTGTTCATTAATTATTGATATAAATACAAAATAAATTCTACGTTTATACGAGGGGCTGGTTAAACTAGTGCATTCGGGTTTAGATTAAATTTACAACGTAACAAGGGTAACCCCTCCTGGGTCTCCTTTTCCATTGTGAATTTTATGGACGGTCTAATGTTGTTTAGGAGCCGCAGAAAGGCCTCGAGTTATTCGTCTCCATGGTTCCATATGACAAAGGTATCATCAACATATCTTAGCTACATCCTAGGTTTCTTGTCGGCTTTGTCTATAGCAAAGGCCTTGAACCATTCCATATATAAATTTGCAATGACAGGTGACAGTGAGGATCCCATCGGTAGTCCATCCTCCTGGACGAAAAAACGGCCTTTTTCCTGAAAGTGACAGTTCCGAAGGCAACATTTCAGTAGTTCCATAATTCCGTCAAACATATAGCAACTGTCCTTAACCGCAGAAGAGGCAACACCGAGAAATCAGATGAACCAACACAGCCTACCCTATGTCTTCCTTATGTGAGAGGTTTATCGGCGAATTGGATCGAGGTACAACATCCGAACATGCTTCAGATCAAGTAATATCATTCGTAGCCAACTCACAAAAACGAGACCACCCAACGAGAATAGTGACTCCAAAAACTTCATTTACCGTGTTCCGTGTGAATGTGGGATGGATTATGTTGGAGAAGCTGAGAGGCCACTAAATGTGAGAATCGGTGAACACAAGAGAAATACCCAGCGGGGAGAAACAGCGAAGTCGGGAATATCAAATCACGTATAGACTAATCAGCACAGCATCGCATGGTCGGAAGCCGAAGTTATCCACAAAGAACAGCATTGGTTTAAGAAAAAATTTATAGAGTCGGCTTTTATTCAGAATAATGACGTGTTCAGTCAGCCGAGCATAGAGGTTCGGAATGTGTGGACTCAAAAACATGCGAAGAATTTATTTTATTTTTTTCTAGACAATGGAAGTCCAGAAGAATTCTACTGACTTACTCTTTGTTTAACAGTACAGGTTAAAAAACTTATAATTTCTGAATTACGAAGTTTACAAAGTAAGTTTGCTGAGTGTCAATGTGCCGGTTGAGAGTAAAGTTCCTTTTAGTATTTTCAAATGGTGACTTGCTTTGCAGGTCAAAGCCGTATGCAATCCATGGGTCCTCCCAATCTTAGCAGTCTTCCTCAAGCTTTACCAATGTCTTTGGCTCAGCAACTCAGTATGAGCAACAGAATGCAAAGACCAGTATTACAGAGAGCTCTAATGCCTAGGATTCCGATGGGTATGAATCAACAGCAACAACAGGTAGCTACAAATAATTCTACATTATAAAAGCTCTTAGATCTTGCCTCAGATCGAGCCGTGAAAAATATCTTATTTGTCCAACAGGATTACTCAATTGCAGGACATGCTAGAGCTCAACTCTAAGTTCTACCATCTTACGTTTGGCCTAAGATTTCTAGAAACCTTGAATTATAAGATAGTTCATGTCTGACGTATTTTGTACTCTTGTTGATTCGTGCAGTTACTGCTTTGTATTAAATCCTTCAATTCCAGTTATTTCAAACACCATTGCATTCTGTATGAACCTATACAAGTTGGCGCCCAACGCGGGGCCGATTTGTAAAGGCTCCATACACCTACTATTTTCTCATTTTGGTGTCAGGTATCGTCTTCCACGCATCCTCAAGGAATGTTACACGACCGAAGTAACTTACGCCACCTTCTCCAACCCAACAACACGAACAACAACGCCGGTTCCAACAGCCACGTCTATATCCAGACCGGACCGGGTCAGTATCAAGCTATACAACCGCATTTGGCTCAACAATTTCAGGGCAGGTTCCCGGGACAGCAGCAGATAAGGTTCACACAGCAGAACAACCAGGTCAGGATGCTCGTACCTACCCAACAGAACCGTATGCCCGTTCAACAGCAGCAACAACAACAGCAGCAGCAGCAGCAACAACAGCAGCAGCAGCAACATCAACAGCAGCAGCAACATCAAGCGCAGCAGCAACGACAACCACAGTTTTCTGGAGCAAATGTTGGTGGCATTGGTGTGTCAGGAGGTGGTGTCAAGTGGCATATTCCACAACAGAGTAGTACAGGTGAAGAGTAGAGATATATTTATATACACATATATAACAAAAAGTAACTTGTGACATCTATAGTCACTCGTTGAAACTCAATTTGAAACGAACCAAGGAATCCAAAGTTAGATGATTTTCTACTCATTGAAGGCAGCCAACAATTTTGTCAAGTTGAGACTGCTGAATCATTTACAATACTACTACTAATTTCCACATAAATATTCCAGTAATATTTAACTTTATTATACCTTCTAAGACTTCCCACATGTATTTCAATGATTTTTATAGTCGTTTCACATATTCTGTAAAATTGGTTAAAAGTGACTTAGCAGGTTAACATTTTATGCCAACGATTTTCAGCTATAATAATGGAAATACCTACTATATTGTTCATTGTCAAGATCTGAATCAACCAAATTTCATTTTGTATCAATTTTAATAGAACATTTTCAGTTTCTATAAATTTTCAACTCAGTTACAGACATCGCTTAAAGCGACCTTTCCAAGTTGAATTTAAAATTTGAAAATATTCTATGGAAAATGTATGTAAAACCTTGAAGCAAATGATTTCCTGTCTCTCATCCCATTGCTGCACATCACCACTTGCCAACTTTTCGCCGAAAACTAAACACTTGACATCCATAACGAAAATGTTTGAAAGAATTTTTTAAATAGAGCCCAAATTAACCCTTCAGTATTACACCTCGTGCACCCAAACAATCACAAAACACCGATCTGGAATAAATCAGTTCCATTCAACCAGTACAAAATGTAACTGATATACGAGATGGTTAATCAAGTATTTTGCTGAACCACTGTAGAATGATCCCTTCATATTTTCCGCTTTGACTTTGAGCGATTTCTTACGTTTCGACTGCTGCAGCTATAATATCAATTAATATAATTAACATTCGTGAATAATTGACGTTCCTTTTCTCGTATGAGGTTGCAAAAAATTATGTCAACTGAGACCGATATTCTCTTCATTTGGAACCACGACCGAACGCTTTGGTAATTATCTCAATGCTGAAAATGGTTAGCGTTGAGGAAAACAATTTGATAAATAAATAATGCGTTAAGACATGCTTCCAAATGTACATGAATATGTTAAACATTTTCTTCATTCACTCATTCAAGTTGCAGAAGTTTTTGAATTTTTTCAAACAAATTACAATGGAAAAACTGAACAAATGAGAATTAACTAGGTTCCGTAGCATTTACAAGGTTAATGCATGTTTTGAAACATTTTTACTAGCATTATTTCTGGTTTGCAGAACTTTTGCAATTTGCATTGCAAATAGCATACAGCAATAAAACGTTTTCATTCAATGTTCCGTGCAGACTTCTGCAAAATTTTATAGTTATACCACTGAAGTTTGAAAACTTTTGGAATTAATGTCAATTGATTGTCTATATCAACTGGCCTATTTTGACAGTTTTCAGATTACTATGATTATTTCATAATTGAGGTCACATGATCTGTAATATGAGCAGCTGTTTAGGTAACCATGGCTATTCATGTAAACAAAGAAGTATTAGCGGCTCTCTTTTGTTTGTATAAGTGTCAAAACTCAAAATTGAAATGTCTCGTTTTGAGTTATCTTCTACGACAGAATGGTTGTTGAAATACTGGTTGATTTGTCATGGTCTTCGGATATTGCCTACGGATATTCAAGTCATGGTATTCAAATTTCATTGCAATTTTTGACTATTGTATATATAATAGAAGGAAACAGAGAAACCTGACACTACTTTTCAATATAATTAACGGCAAATGCAGTTGTGCTAAACTCTTAGAAAAAATCAATCTCCATGTTCAAAACCGCTCAACTCGACAGCAACAAACATTCAATCGTTTAAACCACACATTCAACAGTTGCATTCCGAAAACTTTACGATTAGCCAATAGTAACAATGATCTCGAGATGTTTAACACCTTGCATAAAGTCAATCACGGAATACTGAGCTTTAATGTTTTAATACTGTAATGTTCTAATGTTTTAATGTATAGCATACGTTTCATTTACGCTTATTGTTTCTTGTCGTTTTTAAATTCTAAATCAAAATCAACCCCTTCAAACTTATTCTTAGGTGTAATTTGTATTTCAGGACCTTACATCCCATTTTATTTTAATTATAATTTAAAATTGTAATTTATACTTTAAATGGACTTGCAAGTAATTTATTAATTCGTATATGTTTATATACAGTCAAAAATGGGATATTGGACGCCTGTGGTGTCACTCAGTGAGAACAAAAAGTTTTGTACCCCTTCATCACACAAGTAATTTAATTCCTAGATGCCCATTTCGATAACAAAGTTATCTTCATCAGTAGGGATTACTAAACTAACTGTAAATCGGCATACCAGTCTTATTTATATCACATAATTAATTACCATGAGGTAATCTGTTTACTAGGAACTAGGAAGTGGCCTTACCTGATGGACAGGTACAACCCCATCCAATAAACAATACAACAAAGGCACGTAATTATTCCTTTACTGGTATCAAATCAAATAGTTTGAAATTTAATGGACCATTATCATTATTAAGCAAGGGTTTCGAGCCCCTTTTTGAATAGCAATACTTTCATAACAATCTAATTTTCTGTAATCACGAACAGGTTTTATTAATTTTAAATTTTGGATATTAATTTTGCGATGAGTTTCTAATGTGCCAATCTCCAAATGTTGTTAAGTAATCCGAAAGATGAAATTCCAACTTCAGAGAGATCAGGAATATATGAAATTAGGTGTCAAAACTGCGATAGTGTGTATTATGGCCAAACCAAAAAATCTACGAATGTTCGTTTCCGTGAACATTTGGCACATGCTAAATATTCGCGAGAAAATAAATCGAGTGTTGCGGATCATTTATTAGATACTCATCACAAAATTAATATCCAAAATATAAAATTAATGAAACCTGTTGATGATTACAGAAAATTAGATTGTTATGAAAGTATTGCTATTCGAAAAAAGGGCTCGAAACCCTTGCTTAATAATGATAATGATCCATTAAATTCCAAACTATTTGATTTGATACCAGTAAAGGAATAATTAAGTGCCTTTGTTGTATTGTTTATTGGGTGGGGTTGTACCTGTCCAGCAGGAAGGGTTTCTTCCTAGTAAGCAGATCACCCCATGGTAATTAATTATATGATATAAATAAGACGGTATGCCAATTACTTACAGTTAGTTTAGTAATCTGTACTGATGAAGATAACTTTGTTATCGAAATGCGCATCTAAGGAATTAAATTACTTGTGTGGTGAAGGGTTAAAATACTTTTTGTTCTCATTTATATACAGTGATATTCTGTTTTATAGCTGTGATATGTATTTTTTTAGTTTATTTCTTATAATAGTAATAAATGCACATTTTTGATGAAACAATCATATAAAGTAATATAGCGTTCGTTTTTTCCTACCAGCACATAACAACGGTAACAATCGCAACATGACCCTTCCGACGATCAACGACAACTTCAAAATCACGCTACGCCACCAAACGCCCAACGACCCCAACAAAAACCTCCCCGCCACCGTGACTTCGACCATTCCCAAAACGCCGAGCCCCAACCACATCCAAGGCAAGTCCGACACGGAACGAAATCTCGACAAGTTCTGCGAAGACTCCGTCAAAGATCTCATGGCGACCATCGCGAAGTTGGACTCGAACGGCGTGCAGGTGTTGGCGGAGGGCAGGCAGAAGGGGGGATCCCCGCACGTGGACAGCTCGACGGGCGATTCGGGTCCCGGACCGAAAATTAAGTCGGAATTGTCCGAGACGAGCAAAGACGACCCGAACGAGGATTGGTGCGCCGTTTGTATGGACGGAGGGGAGCTGGTGTGCTGCGATAAGTGTCCCAAGGTGTTCCATCAGTATTGCCACATCCCCAACTTGAGCGTTGAGTAAGTATTGTTTGATAGATAGATAGATACCTTTTTAGAGATTGAAATGCGATCGATTGTCTCAAAGTTGAAAAACAAAATGTCTACAGAACCAGATGAAATCCCTTCCGCTTTAATCAGAGATTCCGGTGAAGAATTAGCTAGTATCCTGAGCCACTTAATAAATCACTCTTTCACAACAGGTGTTTTTCCAAATTGCCTGAAATCAGCAAAGATCACCCCGGTGTTCAAAAAGAAAGAGAGGACCTGCATTGAGAATTATAGACCAGTCTCTGGCCTCTCCCCATTTGCAAAGGTGACTGAGTATTGCATGCTTCACATACTCAACCGTTTCATCGACAAATATAAACTAATACCTGATCAACAACATGGGTTCCGCAAGAGAAAATCCACTACTACTGCAACAGTGGACTTCTACAACAATGTTTTGTTGGAGATTGATAAAAAAAGGGCCCCAATAGGTATCTCTCTGACAGAACTCAGTTTGTACAAATATGTTCCAAAGAAGCGGATGGATCTATCAGTAAGCACTGCTCAAATACCTCCACACTGGAACTGGGGGTACCACAGGGTAGTGTACTAGTACCAGTACTCTTCTCCTTATTTATTGATGACTTAGTTGATTTCCTACCTGGCTGTAACATAACACTATATGCAGATGACTCATCCTTCTTAGTCTCCCAAGAATGCACTGAATCAAATGAATTGGCCTACAACCATCTTCTTACTAAACTGGGTGAATGGTTCTCGGCAAACAAATTATTTCTCAATATCGAAAAAACAGAATATCTGGTTTTTCATACAAGACAGAGAATTATGGATAACCCTATTCTAATTAAACACGATGAACTACCAAATTTTTAGGAAAAACCATGCAGGATGATCTCAGTTGGCACGAACATATAACAAGTGCGATAAATAGAATCAATACGAAAATATATCAGATTCGATGTTTGCGGAAGGTAGTTGATACTCATTGTCTGAGAAATATCTACTTTGCCGAGATCCAGTCTATCTTACTTTATGGCATTCTACTATGGGGAAACTCATCTGATGCACAGTATCTATTTTTGATCCAGAAAAGGGTTTTGAGAACTATAAAAAACACTTCACCCAGACACTCCTGTAAACCTCTATTTGCTGAATTTAATATTTTACCTTTGGCTTGTCTTTACATAATGTAAGTTGCCTGTTATATCCACAAAATTAGAAGTATCCTTCCCAGGCATATGGACATGCATGCCTATCATACGTAGTATGCTGAATAAATTCAATGAATTAGAAATTATACTGAACAAATATAAACAAACTCACATACTAATTTTGACGGAAACATGGATCAAATCGACTGAAACTGATTATTTCAATTTACCTAACTTTACAAGCATTCACCATTGCCGTGATGATAAACAAGGAGGAGGAGTGGCAATTTATTTAAAAACTGGATTGAAATTTATCAGTATTCACAAAAATATAAATAAAGAATACAATACAGTAGAAATAGAAATTTCGCAGTTTCGATCAAAATTAAACATAATAGCCCTTTATAGACCTCCTAGTTCAAAAATTAATGATTTCTTTGAATATATTGATAAAATCATGAATCTCAACAAAAACATTATTTTGATAGGAGATATTAATATAGATCTATTAACAGATAGCAATTCTGTTACCAATTATAAAAATATAATAGAAAGTAATGGTTTTCAAATTAAAAACAAAATAAATCCAAACTGTTTTACCAGAAAACAAAATAATTCATCAAGCATTCTTGATCATATCTTAACTAACTGCCACCAGTTAGATTTTAGAATGAAATTAGAAGACACTTCAATAACGGATCATCGCATAATATATACCTCTATTCAAAATGTCAATGTTGCGCTGAAAAAATTTAAAAAACGTGAAATTATAAAAGTTGATTACACTAAATTCAGAAAACTTATTGCTGATGATTTAAAGAGAAATCAATGTGAAAATTTTGAAGATTTATTGAAATTACTTAAAGAAGCTAAAGATCAATCTATAATTAAAACATATTATAGAACTCGTGAAAATAATGATTGGATCACCAGCTCTATTATTCATGAAATTGAAATCAGGAATAAAAAATTCGAAATTATGAAACAAAATATGAATGATCAAGAACTTTTCGTAGAATACAAAATTCAAAGAAATAAGGTAAATGCAATGATTAGAAGAGCAAAATCTCAATATGTCAATAAACAGTTTGAAGAATCACAAGGCAGTCCAAAGAAAATGTGGGATGTATTGAATTATTGTATGAGAAAAAAATCTAAATTTGATCAAAATAGGGATATTGAATCATTACAATTGAATGGCAATATTATCACCAATAACGTGGAAATAGCAGATTTAATGAATTTACACTTTTCCCACATTGGTGAAAATATAGCAAATGACTTAAAAATGTTCTATAACAACATGCCTACTGAAAATATTTTTCCTCTTCATAACAATTCCTCAATGCTTCTATTTCCAACCGACGAAACTGAAATATTAGAAATAATTAGAACTCTTAAAAGAACATGCCCTGATCCTGATAATTTTATTACTAGGGATATTTTTGAATTGAAAGACATTTTGGTAGGACCACTCACTAAATTAATTAATAAATATTTCACAAAAGGGGTTTTTCCAGACGAACTGAAACATGCATCAGTTAGACCTATTTATAAAAGAGGGGATGCTCAAGATCCTGAAAATTACAGACCCATAGCATTATTGAGTATTTTTTCAAAAATTTTCGAAAAAATTTTGAAAAATAGAATTGTTGATTTTATCAATAAAACATATCAATTTGATCTGAATCAATTTGGTTTTCAAGAAAAGAGTGGATCGCAAGCAGCTGTTTTAGAAGTTATTGATTTGATTCAAGAAAATCTTGATAAAGGTAATTATGTGGTAGCTGTATTCATGGACCTTAAAAAAGCCTTTGATACAGTTGACCACTCTATACTTCTAAAGAACTTAGAGTCGATTGGTATCAGAGGAATTGTAAATGATCTTTTAAAATCCTATTTTGAAAAAAGAACTATAAGGACATACACTAATAACGTGGAAACTGATAGATTGAATATTAACAAAGGTGTTCCCCAAGGGTCGGTTTTAGGTCCAATTTTATACTTATTATATATACAAAATTTATCCCAAATCAACTTATCATGTCATTACACCATATACGCGGACGATACAGTGCTTTTATATGCAAATGAAAACCCTTTAATTCTAGAAAGTACGATAAATGAAGACTTACAAAAATTTGAAAAATGGCTTTATTCCAATCTTCTCTCTGTTAATTCAAGAAAAACTGAATATATGATTTTTCAACAAAGAAATAAACAAAATATTAAATTAAATATAAAAATAAAAAATGAACAATTGAAACAATCTTCTCTGATGAAGTATCTTGGCATTTGGATTGATGATAGGTTAAGGTGGGAGAAACATGTTGATGATCTGGTTAAAAAAATATCTTCCATTATTGGAGCCCTGCGAAGATGTCCCAAATTGAATCCCAAAATAGCTAATATATTTTTATATTCACATATTCTCAGTAGAATCAAATATTTAATTAATATATGGGGAACGTGTTCTAAAAATAATTTCAATAAAATATCCGCTGTATACAGGAAAGCTTTGAAAGTACTGTATCGTCTACCATTTGACACTCCAACAAATCAACTTTATTCAATGACGAACACATTTTCTTTGGAGGAGCATTATGCAATGGACACTCTCAAAGCATCTTACCTTATTATCAATAAAATGATTAAATCTAATTTTGTATTAATTAGAAATTCAGAAATTCACAATTACCATACACGACAACATAACTTGTTCCATCTAGATTCTGCAAATTCTGTAATTGGCCAGAAAAGATTCACGCATGAAGGTCTTTCAAAATTCAATGAAATACCCGAAGACTTAAAAAATTGTAGAAATATCACTGAATTTAAAATCAAAATAAAAAAATATTTTCTCGAAAAAAGAAATGGACTTTATTAGGATTCCTTCTTTGTTTTGGTGTTTTTTTGTTTCTTTGCAGTTCTGAATGTTTCATTTAAAAAAATATGTAAATACAAATACATGATCAGTCTCATACCAGTTTGAAACTGTTTGACTGATCATGCTATTCCATCATAGATTAATAATTGACTAAATACCCTTTCATAATTTTACAGTTGTTTCTTAAAATTAAGAAATGGGTATACCTTTATTTTATACATGTAGCATTGAATTATGAATAAACGTTATTATTATTATTAAAAAAAAAAAAAAAAAAAAAAAAAAAAAAAAAAAAAAAAAAAAAAAAAACCAGAAATAACCAATCCATTTACCCAAATCATGATAACCTACAGATAACATCAAAAGGACCACTCTCAACCGGAATAAAAGTATATAATAAATTATCTGAGGACATCAGAAATAAACCTACATACTTCAAATTCCGTAACTCCATGAAATATTTCTTGCACAGAAATCTCTATTATAGTATTGATGACGTTTTAAAATAATTTTAACATGTTCTGCATATTATTGTATTTTGTTTTTAGTGCCATCGTAATCGGCTATCTCTTATATTTTATTTATACACATTTATTACTATTTATAAAACTGTATTCTTGACAAGTTCTACACCCGGATGGGTCTTTGAATGAATAAAGATTGATTTGATACTTTGGGCCGGTTGCTTTGATGTCACTTCGAATATTTAACCTGTCGTTACAAAACACAAGTCACATGAATCTAATTTGAGAATGGTTATATGGTTAATAATTGGAAAAAATTAACAGTGGTCCTGGGTTTGATCCTTGGGGTACACCTGGAGTAGGAATTATGGAATTTGATTTATGAATTATCATTTGGCTACAACTGAAAAGGTATTATTCAAAGAAAACTGGCAGATTTTGAATCAAAAACTTTCATTTTCTTTGGTAAAAATCTCCAAACGCTTCGACTGCAACTGTAGCAGTCATCTTTTGGCGTTGACGGACCTGTCTATTCAATCAGTTCAATATTCCACTTCTAATATACGCCTTGCTTCCGGAAATTGTCTTTATTTTCTTACGATCCGACTTGTTCTTAGCCAGGCAGACAGTAATTCTCAAAGGATGGTTGAATTTGACTAACATTTATGATTTTTTTTCAAGTTTTTCAAGTAAATGGCATTAAACGTAATTCATTCATAGGAGTACATCGAATAAAAAAATAACTCCTGTACATTCAGATATTCAGCTTTTTCTCTTGAAAACACCTATAATTTATCTATATGGGGTTTACATATACCAAGGGTGTAAAGGGCATTGATCAGAATTTGAAGTTTTATTTCAAAAATATCCTTTAATGTCAGAAGTTTTTCAACTTATAGACAAAGCTTTAAAGTATAAATAAACAGGTAAATTGAAATAGGTATATATTATATAGACTATAATGGCGATAATCTCCCCGATCTGAACATTAAGTGCAGATGAAACAGAGTACCATCTCAAGAGCATTTACTTCTCGTTAGTTTATTCTAAATTGCAATACATGATTTCTATTTGGTGTGCAGCAACAAATTCATTGGTCAGGCCACATAGACGCTACAGAATATACTTATCAAATGTATATTCAAACTTGATTATTATGAGTCAACTGCTAATTTGTATAAACCAATAAAGCTTCTGGATATTAATTCATTATATAAAAGGAAATTGTTTACTTTCATTTATTTAGTTAAAAATAATATGAAACATTCTAATTTAATATTCAAAATCAATAGTGATCAACATAATTATTCAACCAGATATTCCAACAATATAATAATGAATAAAAGTAAGATAACTATTGATCAAAAATCAATACTATGCAACGGAATAAAATTTCAATGAATTGAAAAATTATAGCAAAATCCGATTCAAAATTAATTAAAAAAACTTAATATGTTGAGTTTTGAACAATTAATAAATCTTTTGTGATTCCATCATTTTCATTTTTGAAACTTGGAGATATATCTTGTTGATTTCCATCAATTGTTTAATTTTTTATTTAATGTGTGTTTCATAAGTTTTGTTATTATTCAGTGTTTATTTTTTATATCTCTCTATAAACAGAAATCTTTCTTGGAATCAATGAAGTATTAATTACTATTATATGCGCTCCGGGGCGACTTAATGAAAAAAGTTGGCGCATTTGCTATTCCAACTGCAGGAAAAACTAGTTGATCTTCTTTATTGCGTCATACTTTTGTCGTGAGAGTGGTAATTTTAAACCTTTTTTCTTAATTTCAGAGAAAACGATACTTGGCAGTGTTTGCTTTGTATGAACTTTTCCGATATCCCAGAAAGTATTTTGTCTGAAAAGAAGAATGGCGAACTCAGTGTAAAAGAGAGGAAAATCGCAGAAAGACTTGTACTGGAATTGTACTGTCAGTATGATCCCAGTCTTCCGTTCAGAGAAGTAATCGGGCCTGAGGTAACATATTGAGTTGCATCGGTTATTTATATATTTTTTGTAAAACTTATCTCCTTCAACAGAATGAAGAATACCATTCCATCATAAAGCAGCCGATTGCGCTGGATACCATCAGGCAGAAGTTGAACTGGAATGCGGAAAACCATTACCGGCAAATGGACGAGTTAGTGAAAGATGTTCGCCTGATGTTCAAAAACGCATATACTTATAACCCGGTAAGTTATCAGTTTTTTTATATTTTTTTATTACATAACATTGCCTCGGTTTTTTGAAGTTAGCGAGGTTACATTTTGTGTATGTTGAAAGTATATTTTTGTATGTACATTGCTAATGTAAAATATTATGTCTGCAAGATTATCTCTTCCTAATACTTGCAATCAGAATAATTTACTGATAAAGAATCTCATAGAACTTTAAACAGTGCTTTTTTAATCATTACATAGTTTTCCGCTTTTAGTAGCACATGTTTCGCCGCTTTAAGCAGCACATATTTTGCCGCTTCAGGAAGCACATATTTTGCCGCTCTAAGCGACACATTTTATCCTCTAAGCAGCATAAATTTGATTTGAATATTTCTTGTATTACTTTCAAAAGTGTTTCGAAGATAGCGAGGTTACATTTTGTGTAAGTTGAAAGTATATTTTTGTATGTACATTGTTAATGTAAACAATTATGTCTGCAAGATTCTCTTTTCCTAATACTTGCAATCAGAATAATATACTGATAAAGAATCTCATAGGACTTGATGTTTTTGAACAGTCATCAACACATATTTTTCCGCTTTTAGTAGCACATATTTCGCCGCTTTAAGCAGCACATATTTTGCCACTTCAAGAAGCACATATTTTGCCGCTTTTACCGACACATTTTATCCTCTAAGCAGCACAAATTTGATTTGAATATTTCTTGTATTACTTTCAAAAGTGTTTTGAAGATAGCGAGGTTACATTTTGTGTAAGTTGGAAGTATATTTTTGTATGTACATTCCTAATGTAATAAATTATGTGTGCAAGATTATCTCTTCTTAATACTTGCAATCAGAATACTGATAAAGAATCTCATAGGACTTGATGTTTTAATCAGTGCTTTAATCATTACATATTTTTCGGCTTTTAGTAGCACATGTTTCGCCGCTTTAAGCAGCACATATTTTGCCGCTTCAAGAAGCACATATTTTGCCGCTTTAAGCGACACATTTTATCCTCTAAGCAGTACAAATTTTGTCGCTTGAAGCAGCACATATTTTGTTGCTTTGCTACATGATTTGCACCTTTAAGCAGCACATCTTTCGCCGCTTTAAACTGCACATATTTTGCTGCTTTGAGCAGCACATATTTTACCTTGTTCGGTTGGTTCATGTTCTATTTATTTTGTGGAAATTCATGATGAAATACAGTATGAAGAAAATATCTTTTGTCTGATTTCCATTAATACTTTATTATTACGATTGGATTCGGCTTCAACACCATTCACAAATAACTATTAAGTTACTTAATAACTGTTAAGTAGTGAACTGCTTTAAGCAGCGCATGTTTTGCCGCTTTAAGCAGCACAAATTTTGTCGTTTAAAACAGCACATATTTTGCTGCTTTACAAAAATAACTAGTCTAATTTCCACAGAAACTTTATTTATTATGACCGGTTTCGACTTCAACAAGTAACTAATCTATTAAATAGTTAGGAATTAGTTCATGGTAGTAAGTAACTCAATAACTATTAAATAGTTGAAAGTTACTTGACAATGGTGTTGAAGTCGAAACCGGTCGAAATAAATAAAGTTTCAGAAGAAATTAGACAATCGTTATTTTCCTCATCCATTTCAGCACTTTTTGCCGCTCCATAACACATGTTTGGTTGCCAGTTTTTCACATTTTACAATATCTAGAAAAAATAAAAATATATTCAACATACATAATAACATTAATAAAAAATATATAAAATCTGGATCACCACTTGGGTACTTTCAATAAACTTTCATATCTTGTATTACTTTCAAAAGTGTTTTACATTTAGGGCCGGTCTTTTCACCTCAAGATAAAGTCTCTGATAACTATCTATCGGATAAACTTCACAGGTTTACATATCCTTATCTGATAGATAGAGTTATCTGGGACTTATCTATAGGTGAAGAGACCGGCCCTTAGTATATGTTAAACGTATATTGTATGTACATGCTAAGGTATTAAACTTTATAGTTGCAATTGGAATTTACTAACTAAGACTCTTAGAACTTGATGGTGCCCCAGGCTATGATACCATAACATTACAGTGTGTTTCTCAATCAATATGTGCAGTAAATTGCAGAGCAGATTTTCTTACATAGCCTGTTCATATATAAGTCCAACTGCAACTCAAGCTTTATTCTAATAATAATTGTTAGTCTCAAGCGTGGATTAAGAATTTTGCCGCTTCAAACAAAAAGAATTTTAAGTAATTAAGGAAAAGCCAATTTTCAATTGAAACGTTGACACCTCGTTACTCGGGAAGGAAGCAAGCTAGGAAGAATTCTTCATGAAACATGACAAGGAATCACCACCGGAAATTAATGACAGCATTTAGTATACACTCTGTTTAATCTACTTTTGCAGATTTTTACACTTTTGAAAGATAATTTTATTTGTATGACTTCAAATTTGATTCCTTTGAAAATATATGGAAAATGGCACATAACTACACTGTATCTGGATTCTTTTTCAGTCAGTTCATCTATTATATACAGCGAGTCTCACTTCTCATGGTAACACCCTCCGTAACTCCCGTAATTTTTTACTTTAAATTGTGAAATTGGCAGAATTGATGCTTGAAGCAAAAATAAGCAGAAGTGATATGCATAAATAACTTAAAATGACCCATTCAAGGTCATTTCGTTAATTTTTGATGTATCTATCAATTAAACAAAATTCTGCATAAAAAATTACGGGAGTGAGACACTAATAGATACACTGCTATTGAATAATTCTTTTGGTACATTTGCCACCTTCTTAATCAACAACAGAGTAAATAATGGAATCTTTAGGATAAAAAGTGCAAAATGTTTTTCCAAAAATATGAAATTTTGTATGAACAGAATCAAGTTATATCATTTTATGCAGCAAGGAAATTCGAATTCTCAAAAGAAACAAGTAGGTATCTACAATTAAAATTAAAATTGTTTATTGGTAAAAAATTGTCCCCTTTCTCTGTACCATTTGATACTTATTACAGATGAACTCAACATCTTGAGTAGTATTATTATATAAATTAAAAAAAAAAATACTTCTGACTAGGGCGTTTAGAGTTTATCCATCTGAAATAGTCTGAGTAGATTGATAACTTTGGTATAATCTCTAAAAAGCTGTCACACTTACATATCAATATTTTCTACTAGCTGGTGTAAGAACTTAGACTAGACCTTCTCAAATATTTATAAACAGCTAACAGCAGACTGTTTTATACAAATGGGAAATATTTTTTTGTGAAATTTTCTTGAAAATTATTTCTTTATAAAAAATCCTCAAACTCAGAATGGGCATTCGATTCATTGAGTGAATACCTTCCAGTCAGAACAAGTTCATATATGTGGAAGTTGTACAATAATAATAACAAGGTTGTATAATTTTAAGTCAAACACAAATATCATGAATCACTGATAAAACATTACACAATGACAAACCTATACAATAATCATAAAATGATAAGGTGAGTACCGAACACAGATTGAATCGAACAGTAGGGTATCCATTTTATCTATTCTGAACGGAAATAATGTATTTTTTTTTCAAAAACTGTGAATTTCAAAAAAAATCTTGAATTTTTTTTAAAATTATAGGATAATTTATTAAATTCAGCTATAGCAGAGTGAGTAAATCATTTTTTACAAGTATAGGGGTAGCAGAATCAAGGTGAAACAAGTGATATTGTCTAGTATGATGACTGATTTCCATAGTTTCTCATCAAAATTAAATTGGATTTTCATTTATAATATTGAATGACATTTTTGCGGTATCTGTTTCACACAATCCACTAAAGAAAATTTGTCTGTAATTGCATAAAGTTAATTTGTTGGTATATCAAATGGGAGGCGATACAGTAGTTAAAATTGTTATTGGAATTAGATCCCCAAATGTTTGTCAAATAGGTAATACGATAAGGGTGTGAGGATATAGAATAATATCGGAAAAATGCTACTTGCAATCAAACAATAGAGATTATCCATCATTTGGCTGGAGATGTAGACATGTTTCATGGTACTTGTCTCTCATTAGTGCTATCAGAATAATATTTATAATTTTTTATCAACTTGGACATCTTCTCTAAGGAGATATTTTTTTTCATTAGGACCTGAATATGTTTGTCCTATTTCAGTTTTTCATCTATACAAATACCAAGATACTTTATTTGTTCAGTTCATGCCATAACTTCATTTGTGATATTGAGTCTAATATTATATGTTTTTTTGTTATGACTATGGCCTAAACTTCGTTTCGACATTTTATTTGAACTTCTAAAATACAACTGTAAATTGATTTCAAACACAGTACTTTATCGCTAAGCCACTCTGTATTAAAGTCTGTTTGCCAACTTCACAACTGACTGTAACTATCTATCTGTCCGCTGATATTTATATCTATTAAGGGTTCTTCTGTCGAATATTCGCGGCCCTTTAGAAAATACAAGAGAGGTCGCTTGCTGTTCGACTGCTCGCTAATAGATGGCTAGGCGTTCCGCATACGTGAGTGGTGACGTCATCGCTGTTTACGGAACGTCGGTGTGGCAACAGGTCTGGCTCCAGTTTGTTACAATATATTCATTTAATAACCCATAAAATGTACAATACAAGACTAGTACAATAACAATAAGATATATTCACAAATTCAAAAATATGTTACAAATATACACAATTCGAATTGGTACAGAATTTAGTGAAAATATATTACATCAAAAGTAAAGTTACACCAAATAGAGTAATATTTTCCTTATCAGCAATAGTTGCTAGTCCCGGACGTACATATTGTATGTATGTAGTGGCTCTAAAACCATAAAGTTTATCTAGACAAATCAAGGGTTTTGTACTTATTTTCAGCTATAAACATATCGTATCACTTCGGATTTAAGTGAACAATAAGTATCTTTATTTTATATAGAGTGAAGAAAATAATTAAATGTTTGTAGACATTTATAAACGAGATTATTCAAACCTACTCTATTTGTTCTTACTTGGGGTAAATAAATTTGGTCTTGACTTGTAGTTTCATAGGAATGTATCTCAATAACTATATCCATGTTGGTATTGCATTTTATTTTTTGTTATTTTATAGATAAATTAACATTGTTCTATTTTTAGAATTTTTTTCAGCGGCAAAATTTTATGGTAGACGGTAGATCAATTCAGTATGAGTTCTTATCATAACCAAGTAAAGTTTTTACCATCTAATTTTGCAGAATTTTGATTTTTTGTACAATGTTTGAAAATATAACCCCCAGTTTGTTATCAGATATCGAAAGACAGAGAGGAAATAAGCGTTACAAATAGATCATGATTTTATTTTGTACATTTAGGTAGCTCTGACATCTATAAAGTATTCCTATCTTCATAACTTTTTTTTTGTAATGTGTTCTGTATGTTTGTGTCAATTTTAATATGTCAGGTGTTTGGTGTGTTCGACTCTTAAGTCTTCATTGGTAATGTTTTCTATAATGGGAATGTTTTTGTTTTCATATAATAGGACTCTATCGTCTGCGTGTATATATGATACATGAATGCCAACTTAGGAGATATTGTGAATATGTAATAAATACCAGATGGGTCCCAAACAGATCCGTGTGGAACGCTCTTATTTATTGGTAGACTCAATATACTCAAAAGTTGTTACATTTGATACTGATCGTCATGTTTATAAGAGAAGACTCCAAGATATTTTTCACAATACCTCTGAGTTCCATTGATTCCACGTTTTCCAAAAGTTGTATTTGATCAACTGTATCAGATGATGTTTTAAACAGTTTCCTGTATCAAGTACTTTTTGAATTGCTTGTACTATTTAATATCAAAGTCATATTTTTTGTTTATAAAATAAACAATACCTTTGTGAGAATATACCTCAACATTTTCAGAAAGATGCTATTGGGCCATAATTTGTTGAATTTTCAGCATCTCTACTTATGTATATATTTTTCATTGGTTCAGCCGGAATATTTTTTAATCAAATATGTTAAAAAATTGTTAAAATTGTTTTTTTCCAAACTTGTGCGAGCCAAGAATTAACGATGTCTTACCTTTTTACGTGCGATTCCTAGCACTTTCTCAGGCCATCAGAAAAATGTCTGCAGTCGCCATGGTTTGAACTATCGCCGACTGGCAGCCAAAGTGATTGAAACAATGTCGCTTTAACCACTCGGCTACCTGGCCCGTATGTTTTTAGTCATAAACCTTTTTTTCTAGTAAATTTCAATCCAAAATTTCTCCCATTTGTATTCGAAAATCTGCTGGTCACTGTATATGATCTACAGTTTTAATGATAATAATTTGAGGTTTGTATGTCAATGTCACTCCTCAAGTTTTCTCAGTTGATTAGCCAACAACAGATTCTACCAAATTTACAAAATAAAAATCGCATGTTGGTAGCTCCTCGTTTAATTTTTTATTGTGGAACAAAGATCTTTCCTTTATTCTTACTTGTGTATTTGGTACATAATTCTCTAATTCTTTAGGTGGACAGCCAGGTCTACATAGACGCAAAAACCTTGGAGAAGTTCTTCGACGAACAACTGGAGAAATTTTTACCGGAATATGCTTACATGTTCGACGAAGACGATGTCCAACCTCCCAACAAGAAATTTCGGAGGATAATAACTGACTGACAGATTGTTCATGGGGCGAATAACACTGTGTATTTCTCCCTATAACCTTGAGTTTGAACAGGAAGCTTCTTTCCTGAAGGGCAAGCGCTTTCTGCTAGGGTGGTTTTTGAAAGTTTACATTATAATTGTTTTACCGTGAAATTCTCAGTTTTCGAACGATTTGTCAGTGTCCGACGGGTGGTCTTGTTGACGAGTGGTCTTGTTGACATGCGAACAGAAATCCGGAAATCGTTGTATTAGGACTTCTGATTTTGTTTTTTATAAAAATTTCCTAGGGTATTTATTATATTGTTTTATTGGTATGTTATGTCATGTTTTAATGATGTTATTTAATGTTAGCATTCAACAATTTTAGAGTAATATATATATATATATATATATATATATATATAAACTGGAAATATATATATATATATATATATATATATATATTGTTCATTATCGTGATCATGGTATTTATACGATATTCATAATCCACATATATATATAGTTATGTACTTTGTAGAATGCATATCTTCGTGAAACAGATTTATAAATCAATATACATGGTGGGCAGAGTGATTTTTGTGGTTTTATATTCTTTTTATAGAGGCTACTTTTAAAAATTCCAGTCATTCTTTTGTGTGTAGTGTATATAGTAATTTTATTCCCCCTTTATATAAGAACTATAAGAACTAAGGTACTTATATGTTCAACATCCTAGATGAGCTAGTGAGAAGATCTACGATGTTTAAAAGATTTACAATTGTTTACTCAGTATTCCTTTGTGAAAAGATTGATGCATTTTTGTATTGAACCAAACATGTTTTTTATCGTTGAGCCGTTCATCCATTTATTGAACTTTTCAAGCTATAACTAGATGGCTCGGGAGGCAGCGTAATACTTTTGATGGTTCGCTAAATTTTGTGTGTAGGTGATAGTCTAGATATAGCAAGCAATCGAAACAAGCGTCAGAGTCGTGGTGGTCCTGGATGATTTCCGGTCGATTGAAAATTTGTACTGCAAATATTTATATAATGACAATACCTAATGAAAGTCATCTGAAAAGATTATAGGGGAATGTATGTCAGCTTAAACCTGTAAACATAATAATGTAAAATCATCACGAGAGGATGGTAATCAAATTTATTTATTTTTCACTTGTCCATTACTGCTTTATGATACCTTGGCAACGGTTGCTATTAACAGACCCGTAACGCCCGGGGCGTTATGGAGGGCTTTATGAATCATAACGCCCGCTAAATGTTTTTTCTGTATTTGAATAAATTAATTACTCAGAAAAGTTTTATTTATAACTGTACATAAAAAAGGGACTCATTATTTTCTCTCAAATAGAAATTATAAATTTCAAATGTTCCTGAAAAATTAGTACCAAGTTAGAAGTTCACCGATGATGAACTTCTCAATGTGAATTCGGGTTCGTTCGGAACTTTTAAAATTTTCTTTTTCGGAAATGAAATGGGCTCTCATTGTAGCAATTTTGTTCTTCGAGGAGACACTTTCTTCAATATAGCTCTCCGCTACCGTACTACTCTTCCAATTTCCATGTAATTTTAGTGTTTCCAATGGAGCACTACATTGAACAAGAAGCGTTGACGACGTTCGGCGTAGACAATGTCCGGTGTAACCTTTCAGGTTTTCCAAATTAAGGTTTTTCGCTATGATAGAAGGAACACTTCCTATAGTATTTTACCTACAGATAACTCAATGCATTTATTATTTCTGTAGGTTAAAAAAAATACGTTGTTTACATCCTTTTGGTCGTAGTGCAATGTACTTTTTAACTAAGTTCAAGGCTCCTATTTCGCTTTCTTCAACAATGGTGAAACTTTTTGATGTGCAGGTCTCTGTTTCTGGTACCTTGATCAGTTAAACGGCTCCTCTGTCTTCAATGTCACCAATTGTCATCTTGACTATTTCATCACGTCTTAAGCCTCCAAATACGCCCATTACCAGAACAACTTTATGTAGCAGAAAAGTATCATCTGGAGCTTTTCTTATACAAAGTAATACTTGTCCACCTTCCAACACCTTTGATTTTTCAGGAATGGATCCTTTTGATTTAACTTTCAGAAAGGCCATCAGTTGACTGAATGCTGATATATTAATGTTTTCTTTAAAAATCAATTTTGATTTCATCTGTGAGTATTTGGTCCATAGAATATTTGCACTATATTTTTCAGACTGAAATAATGTAAAATAAAAGAAAAATATTAATATTTTTCATGAGATAAACTCACCAGTTCCTGGAAGTATGCCATTAAGACAGTTTCATTGACGGTATTCACTCTGTTTTCATCTTTTCATTTAAAAAAAATGGTCATACTCCTTCTCGTATAAGTATTTGAATTTCACAGGCAGTAAATTTCCTAACGCTTTTTCAGCTTTGAGCGTTACATTCTGTGGGTTCTCCATAATTATTATGAACACAACCGTTTTTAGTTTCCTCCACTAACAAGCTTGTCAGTTCTTACAAAAATGCAGCGTCATTTTATTAAATAATCAACTTCTTCAATGTTTCCATGGTAATTGCATAGCTCACTTGTGCTCAGTTGCCGATCAGAACGCAGTAAATACTATGAGAAGAAATTTATGAAGTAAACAACGTCGTTCAAGATAATTTTTTCGTGAAAAATAAAATCTTGTATGCACCACGAGCGTTACTAGATCCTAACGCCCATCGGTTAACATTCATCCCTCGGGCCGAAGGCACTCGGGTGAATGTTTCCCTCCGGGCGTTAGGATCTATATAACGCATTTGGTACATAAATAGCTATTTCGTGATCTATGTATCACCAAAAATGAGCCTGTGAAAAATCAGACGTTAAATAATCGTTCTTGAATACTTTTTTTGCATGTTTCGTGGGATTTCCAGTTCAAACTGTCAGAAAAACCACTTTGCATACATTAAAAAATCGTTTGGGGAAATAAAGAATTTCAGTGAATTTTAAAATTTGATTGGTGACGCCGCTGCTTGCGAGCAGTCTTAGATATTTGGCGAGGGCATTTTAAAAACCTAGAATAATGATAACATTAAAAAGAGTTGCAAAAATATTGTATCATGACTAGCCGGTCTATGAACGAGAGGTGGTCAAATAAACTCCTCAGGAATTTGTCAAAGTATGTACCAATTCAACTAACAAGATGATACAATTACAAAAAACATATTTCAAAATCTTTTAAATAATTCAAACCGCAAATTTTAGTTTGAATTGATTTTAAATCACTAAAAATGTTAAGGATAGATTATTTAAACAATGTCTCAAGTGAACACGTAGGCCAGCTATTTGCATAACGGGGAAAAGATCATGGGTCAGCCTATGAATTGAAAGGAGATTATCTGTAATAAGAAAAATTGTTTACTCCCATGAATTTTGATTTGAATTAATTTTATGTCACTTGAAATGTTTAAAATACGTTATTTGAACACTATATTGAGGAAAAATGTACGTCAGCTATTTGCTAAACGAGGGAAAGATCGTCAGTTAGATCATACATTGGTTACCGCTAAACTAAAATTAAATGCGCTCTCAGCACCTATAAACCCTGAACTAACGGTCTTGGCCTCATTGAAAGAATAGCTGATGACCATTTTCATTATTTCAATGAAATGAAGAGTTCACTGTATAAGTTTCAATACAGTGTTGCCAGGTTGAAATCAGAAAAATCCCAATTATTTTCCAAATCGCATCTATTCTTATTTTATTACTAGTATCGAGTCAATTAGTCTTACTTTTAACGTTATGACTCATATACTTGTTGAGGAAAGTTTCGATCTCAATGATACTAGTAAAAAAAAGAACAAACCTACATAGACTACAAGCCCATATAACAATTTGGGGGGGTCATTCGACCCAGCATGAAACATCCTCAGAACGATGCTGTTATATGAAAAAATGACTTTAGTCATTATGCCGTCAATTCTTGGTGGTGCAAATGACTGTAGTAATAATAATAATTTTTCATATGAAGATAAGCTTTTCGGACAAAATAATCATATACGGCGTTCCTCACGTTGGTAGATTATGAAATAATAATCCCCAGAACCTACTACCGTACAAAAATAATGGAACTGGAAGCCAGTAAAAGTTATCAATTTCCGAAAATTAAAAAATTAAAAGTCCTGGGTTCCGGTCCCATTATTTTTGTACGGCAGTAGGTTCTAGATTATTATTTCAAAATATACCAACGTGAGGATGCCGTACAGGAATATTTTGTCGGAAAAGTTATTTTTTCATATAGCAGCATCGTTCTGAATATGTTTCAAAATTGTTATATGGGCTTGTATTCAATACTATTTGGTGAGAAATTCGAATTGTGGAATAATTCACCTAATTATCATTAACTCGTCAGTCAGCGATGTTAACTGGTAGCAAAATGATGCAACCCATTAGTCAAAACAAATATAATAAATACCCATCTGTATAAGTAAACATAAATAGATAAAAATCTAACAAGGCCTATCCAGAACCCATGGCTAATGACCATAGCAGTCGATGCCAAAACACCAAAGAAAAAAAATATTATTTCGTGTACAAGTGTTATACGAGCAGCTATTAGAGAGTTTTTGCAAACTGAAATAAGTTTGACAAAATGGTTTTCAGTCGGGTTTGAAGGCCGTCGTTTTTTGGAATTTCTTCCTAACGTTTCGATAGCTAACCTCTTCAGAGGCTTATTCATCATGAATAATCTCAGATGACTGGAGATTCCGTCTGCGAAGATTGTATTTATTCTGGTTCAGGTAGTCTTGTTCGTTAATTACCGTATCTGGATTTGGTACATTCTCACTAACCCTAATTGACCCCTTTCTACCTGTCGGCTTAATGTCGTTGATATCCTTTGTTATTTCAGAATTGCTTATTGTCGTATCTGGGTTAAGCATATTTTCGATAACATTAATTGACACCTTTTTGCCAGCTGTCTCAATGTCGTAGTTTCCTTTTGTTACCCTGGAATTTCTAAGAATGGGATTCCATATTCGGTTGAGGTTAAAAGCTTCTTCTTTCCTCTTGAAATTCTCCGTGTGTTTGTGGATCTCTATTGCCTCCCGTACAAGTCGGCTATGGTATCCCTGGTTGGGGGCAAGAAGTTTTACGTCCTCAAACAGAATCTTGTGGTTTCCTTCACTGAGCGCGTGTTCTGCCACTGCTGACTTGTCCGTTTGGCCTAATCTGCAGTTCTTTCAGCCTTGTTCCCATCGCTCTTTTTGTGGTTCCGATGCATACCTTTCCGGAAGTGCATGGTATGCGATATACCCCCGCTGCAGATAGTGGGTCTCTTTTGACTTTTGCCGACCTAAGGCTTTGTTGTATTTTCTTGGTGGGTTTGAAGGCCGTTTTTATGTTGTGTTGCCCCAAGAGTTTTCCAATTATGTCTGTGACCTTAGGAATACATGGAAGATACGCACGTGCAACTATCTGAGCCTCCTCCCTACTTTGTCTCGTGGAAGTCCTCGGTTTTATGGCCCTCTTGATTTCGGGTACACTATATCCGTTCGATCTCAAGGTTGTTTGGAGATGTTCTAGTTCATCCTGTAGATGCTCAGGTTCACACATTCTTCGAGCACGTTCTGCTAGTGTGGAGATAATTCCTCGCTTCTGACTAGGATGGTGGTTTGATAAAGCATGCAGATACCTATCCGTAGGTTTTCGGAATACTTTGTGTGTCAGTCTTGCGTCACATCTTTCGATTAGTACATCTAGAAATGCTATCCGCTGTTCCTGTTCAGTCTCCATGGTGAACTTGATGCTTGGGTGTTGAGCATTCAGATGTTCTACGAAACGGTTCAGTGTGTCACTTCCGTGTCTCCAAATGACGAAGGTGTCATCCACGTAACGTAGCCACATGGTCGGTTTTAAATCAAAAGCATCAATTGCTTTCTCTTAAAAATGTTCCATAAAGAAGTTGGCTATCACTGGGCTGAGTGGACTTCCCATCGCCACGCCATCTACTTGCTTATAGAAGTTTCCATTGCATTGGAAGTAACTTTTCGTGAGACATGCCTTAAAGAGTCCGACGATGTCATTCGGAAACATGTTAGTTAGCTCCCTCACAGAGTCTTCAAGTGGGACGTTGGTGAACAAGGACACCACATTGAAGCTGACCAGGATATCGCTCGGCTCCAACGTTATGCCTTTAACTTCGTTGGAAAAATGAATAATTATAAGCCTCGTTGGAAAAATTAATAATTATAAATAAATTAATTATAAGCCTCTGAAGAAGCTAGCCACTTCAGGCAAGTTAGGAAGAAATTCCAAAAAACGGCAGCCTTCAAACCCGAGTGGAAATTGTGACACTGAAATAAGTTTACTTATCCGAGGCGATTGCCTCTGACCCTGTCCACGAACCCATCAGGCGTTACAGATAGACATCTTTTTAATGGCTATTCAACTAGAGTAAGTAATGTTTTTATGTACCTTGATTCTCTTAACTGAATAATGGTCATCTGACCAAGCTAGCAGGTAGGCATGCGAACATAGTACATACTAACACTACTCAATCGTTCGTACAAAAATAAGTGACGTCTGATGGCTCTGGAATCTTGGACTATAACATCATTGGTCTAAAATCATTTGTATGTGCTGCCGAACAGTTTGCCAAGAAGTTATTTTTTAATCAACTGCAGCATAATTTTTAATTCATTCCCAAACAGCGCATCCATTTGCAATATGCTTACGAGGCACAACTTGGAGAACTTGGGAACGGGATGAACGCGATACTAAATTCTATAGCAAGATATGTAAATATGCATACCAGTGGGATTATCAGTATTCCGAAATGCAGACAAACAGCGAAATTTGTTTAATTTGTTTGGTTTGCTCCTTGCACTGGTTTTTCTAGCAATTCGCACAGTTCCCATTTTCCGTTCCAGCTCCGGCGTCCCGATTTGGTTTGAGGAAAACTATTGTCCTCGTACGTAAATCTTGAACGTTTTTTATCTTTTCCCTCGTGATAACCTACTTTGAACTCAAAATTTTCTCACACAAAAGGAACTACTATGTTTTGATGTTCACTGCAGTAGGTTAAATACGGGTTATGATTCACAAAAATTTGGCACATATGTTAAAATAAAGACGACTTAAATAAAAGTTTCTATTCCTTTATTTAAATTAAATACGGAATGCCTGTATTTTAATAAAAGAAAATTGTAAATGACACATTGAATATATGTCAAATAAAAGAAAACTTTATTAAAGTATCATCACCAAGATACATAGAAGCCCTGGTGTGATCTCTTATAGCTGTGAAACCGACATACAAAAGTGTTAGGGTACGGTCTACTTGATTCGTGATATTTTTACTGCGTTGATACCGTTTCACCTCTTTAGCACACAGATGGCGGCAAAATTATTATATATTATATATATTATATATTATTATATATATTCATTAACCATAATTTGTAAACATTCAAATTTTAATCAAATAATTATGACTCAGTACTTCGGAATGTTGGAAACTCCGCTATTTTCGACTTATACGAATGAAGCCAACGGTATCAGTGCAATTACAGTCTCAACAACTTTGTTGAAACAAAAGCGAATCAGTGATAACACCATGGTTTCTATACATCTTGATCATCACATTAGAGGTTGCAATAACTCTCTATTCTCCTTTCAGCTTACTGTTTTTTAAGTATTGTCATTATACAAACATTTGCTGTGCAAATTTTCGAATGATCTGAAATCATTTTTAGATCATTATTTTTTGACTTAATTGACATTTTCTCACCACAGATCCACCATGACTCTGACAGCTGACGCTTATTTCGAATGCTAGCTGTATCTAGACTATCGCTTACACACAAAATTTAGCGACGTGAAATCACCATCAAAAATGCAACGCTGCGCTCTGTACTAAGAATATGGTTCATCTTGTTTAAAATTCTGTTGGAAACAAAGCATATTCATGTTTTTTGTTTTCCTGTTTAATGCCTTTAGCCTGCAAGAGTAATTCAAAAGTAGGTTTTTTATTATTCATTCATGCTTTTTATCTATTGGTGTTTAATTTTTTTCTTTAAGAGATACTGGGTGATATAGACACCAAGATTATTCAATTCCACTTCCAAACGTTACTTGATTTTTAATGAGTTTGAGATTCAAAGAAATTCAAAAGCAAAAATTTAAAAAAAATCAAACAGCCATGTTTTCACTTGTGACGTCAGTGATGACTTAGCAGCTTCAGATGCTGCTGAGCGTTATAGGTACAGAAATGTCATGTCACACAAAATATTGCTGAGATTGGGGGGCATATCACCTCTCCTTATATCAGTTTATCTCACTATTAGTTGTGAAGGCCTCAAAATTTATTGGAACTGGTTAATAATGATTTCATGTTCTGGGTTTCTGTTGACGAAACATGCATTGACATCATCAGCACTATTGTCCCTATCAAGTTGTGGACATATTCAACTTTGTGTTGGAAGGAAATCTATTCCAATTTATTTTGTCTTTGAAACTTCAATAAAAAGTAATCACAAATTTGCAATTCAAATCTGTAGATTCAAACCCACTGTCTGTTGTCTGTCTGCAAGGTATTGACAAAATTATTTCTGGACAAAAAAAATCATCTTTCAATATTCGAGGATTTTTTTATTGGAACACAGACATATCAAAATGAGCTGATTGATAGTAAAGCCTAATTTGAAGTTTTCTATATTCACATTAATCTCTAATAGGGTATTTATTTTCTCCGTCAACCGGCTGCACCCTTTTTCATCATCAAGTTGGATATGAAGGCGTTATTTTTCAACCGCTAATTTTTTTTACTCTCATCTGTCTTAGTGCCTTTTTGTGTTGAGCAAAGCTAGATTGCGCTTCAGATTTTACCTTATAACTCAAGCAAACGTGAACTAAACATATTTATTTTATTAAGTATATACAGGGTCAACTACCACCTCTTACGGAAAATTAAATGTCATCACCTAAAATTTGAGAGCTATAAGTGATTATTTAAACAATTTTTTGTACTACAACTTTCTAGTACGTCATAGGAGTTGTGAAAACACAGCCATTCTGACGCAGAAGTAACCTCACGCGCCCTGCAGCGTTGCCACATGTTACGATCTCCGAGTGCAGAATTGAAGAGAATCGATGATTGTCGTCGTTCATTGTTTCTTGGATTTCGCTTGTTTGTACAACTATTGCACAAAGAATACCTACTGAGTGTGTAGATACAAACTAACTCATCCTACGACATATTAACTCGTTCCAGACCCCTAATATTCCTAGCTAAGCACTGGCAATCGTGCACGTCCACGTGTCACCCGTCAAAAAACCTTCTGTTTATTTATTGCAAGTTTGACCATGCAATGATCGTAGGTGCCGTGTTATGTTCTGGAAAAGTCATTTATTTTTGCTATTTTCTGTTGGGGGTCATGCAAAATCCTCATTTCCAACCACCAGCTTGTCCCTTGTTCGAAGAGAGAAAGAAATTATGGCTTTCCACGTCTTTACATCTAGGGGCGGCGCGTTCGCACTCTTATAGAAGGTAATATTTTGGTCCAAATTTCACTTACCAAATTTTTTTTGGTGGGAGAGCACACTGTATAATTTTCCGTAACTGGTCTTAGTTTACCCTGTATACCGGGAAACATTGTGCACCCCCATAGTCGCTTTAGTTTTGGATATATCGAAATGAAATTTATCCAGATCAAAATACTCATAAAAAGACAACTTTTAAGGAATAAGTGCCAATATTTTCATTTCCAGTTCAACCAATTTCCATATTTTTAATTGCACATTTTTTTTCACTTTGGATATGTTCTCATTAATTCAATCCAAGGTTGAATGAAAAATATTTAAATTGAAAGACAAATGAATATAATTGAGCATCGAAAAGATGTTTGTTGGACAAATCAAAGACAAAGTGTCCAATAAAGCCTATAGAGATTGAAAACAATTCTATTCATTCCTTTCCAAAACAATGTACTTTTTTCCTAAAATGTTGACTTTTGTATGTACCTACAATGGTTTTGCAATTTTCAAAAACATTCAATACACTATTGAAATGTGAGGGAGTTGCATTTGTGAATCTAGTTCAAGGATTGAAGCTAGCAGGATATGGACCAAGTTATGATGCCTAGTATGATATCTAGCAATCTATGAAATTTTAGTTATTTGTATTAAAAAGTTGGTAAATCTCATGGTGACACCGAAAAACAATATTTTAGGTATAAAAAATAACTCAAAGGAATTGAAGATCGACAAAACCAACCAACAGCTAAAGATTTAATACTGATGTTACAAACTATTGTTGCTTTTTGAGTGCACTAGGAACACCGAAAACTTACAGAAAATTGACCTCGAATAAATTTTTCTCCGGGTATTGAATGTCCAACTGGATCTCTAGATTTGAACCCTATGTACTTTTTCCTAATCCCACATACAAAAATTTGGACCAGTGTTTTTATTCTGTTAAGGGCCCATCAGTCTGTTTGGATGACTGAGTTTTCTTGTTTTTTTTTCTCATTAGAATGGAAAGTATGGAAACTGACCTTGAAAAAAAAGCGATAATTTAGACATACCTAATGCTTTCGACTGAATGAGACAAAATGAATTTCCAGAAAGACATATTTTTGAGAAATGGTGATATTTTGAAGCGTTGATTGAAATGATGAGAGGAAGATAAAAATATCACAACGTAAATTTCAGCTAGTCATTATCCCGAGAAGTGAACTTTGATCTTTTATGAATGAATCAGTTCCAATAACAGAACAAATATGTTTTTGTAGGACAACCTCCGATCCAGATTGCATTTCTAGTATGTAACTTATGAACCATACCCACTTGTTTATTGTTTTACAGATGTCAAAAAAAGTTCTTCAGTAGCACCATAAATTGGAAAATATTCAGCCTTCGTTTGTGAGAAGTTACTGAAGTCGTTTCCAATTTGATCTTCATACCAATAGGTGAAAAGGTTGAAAACTTGGATTATTTTTTTATTTCAAAATAAAAAAATTAAAAGTAAAGTTATCGAATATTCATCAGATAATGAAGATAGCAATTAAATAAACTTAAGTAGAATTTTTCAATTTATCTCTAGATAGATTCGATATTTTATGTATTATAAAAACTTGTAATTTTTCAGCTGTAGTATAGTTATTAGTTATTGAATATTATATGAGTTAACAAGCTATTTTGTGAAAACCGGCATTTCCGTGAATGTAAGTGCATAAAAATATGGACATATGAACTTCTGATGGATATTCCATAGCTTAGTAAATATGTATATTGCAAATGTTGGTAGGATCGCGTTCAAAATTACCGCATTTTAACTTTAATTTCGCATTCAGCTGTATATTGTTTACGCACATACTCATAAGTGACATCTCTATACGTAAAAGTAGATTATATTATATCTATATATTTTGTTATTTGAATTTCTCGATCATTTAAAATACATTGGAACAAGTCGAATTGTACTCCAGTATAATAAACAATACCAAGTATATCACGAGTTTTTTTACCTGTCCATATCAACTGGTTATACCGGGAAAGTTTTGAAGTTTTCATAACTAAAATTACATGGAAAAATTGTATTTTTCGATTCTATAGTACTTGCTTAAAATTGCCCGCTTCCCCCCATTCTAGTTGTTCCAGACAAGGTGGAGATTTCAAAATGGGGCGGTAAAATGAGATAATATATTTTTTTTTCAAATCCAAAAGTTTCCTCAGAAGCAGTACCAACATAAAAGTATAAAAGGGAGGTTGCCTTGCACATTCTCTGTTCATCTCAAAATCGACTAATGGCTCGTTCATACCATTGCGAATATTCGCAATTTTTATGCGATTTGGTTCTTACATGGAAAAAATTGTGGTGATTAATCTATCATGGCATAATATTTTTCAGTGTTTGGGGAAAATTACATGATTCATCATTGACTGTATGAGTCGAGTCGCAAAAAATTGCGAATATTCGCAAGGGTATGAACGAGCTCTAATAGAGGAAGCACGTATAGCGTCCTTAGCAATGAAGTAACATTTTACACAAGTACCTGCGTTTGATATAATTCAATACCCGTCGTGGAATTAGTCATGGGAGTAGTTGTTTTCTGAAGGGTATTTGCTATACTAGTCTACAGTGTAGGTATATGGGAGTAAAAAGGGTAAAATATCGACCGGAATTTTAATTGAAGTTTGTTCATCAAATTCCTATATTAATTTTTCTGAAAAATATTGTTAAAGGACTACCTAGTAGACAATTTTTTCCACTTAATTTTGTTTGAAACTTATCCTGTAGATGGCAACTGGTTCACATATATGCGTCAACATATTGTTTGGGACAATATGAATAAATGACAAAAAAATAGACATTTTCGACTTCAACACCCAATATCTGGAATTCTAGTCATAGGCATGGGCCAATGTACACTTTTGAGATGGTGATAGAATACCTACCTACTACAGTATCCTGAAATATCAAAAAATTTAACCGAATACCATTTTCGGTGCATAAAAATAACCGATAATTTTGCAAGAAAGCGTATTATATAAAAATTGCTAGAGTTTATTTTCATATTTTGGCGAAAGAGCCTGAGTCAGGCTCTTTTACAAAATGTGATATAACTGAGTGCAATTGATTGAAATATTTCGCGAATAAAGAAATATTGATTTTTTTTTCTGAGAATCATCATAGTACCTACTGACAACGACTATAAATGAAATTGTGCTAGACACGGCGACATTTTTTCACTTTTTTAAATTTTATCTGACATTTTTCGCAGTGCAATTATCGTAGGTAATACCACAAGTGTATCGGTGATTATCGAAATAGCAATTCCTTTGAATTTGAGAATCAAATTATGTTGCTTGGCAACACGAGCGCTTGCGCGAGTGTGGTTGCCTAAAGCAACATAATCTGATTCGAAACCGAGAAGGAATTAACGATAATCGCCGATAACACGAGTTGTATTTGTTAAGATTATTTCATGAATAAAATCGAAACCATTTTTATTTATTTACTATTCAATTTAACTAGGAACATTAATCGCGCATTTAGTTCTGAAATTATGCAACTAACAAAACATTTACTTGATATTTCAAACATCCCTCTATTTCAGTAACCAATGACAGAGCGCGTTATTCGTAGTTTCGTCATTGCATGTCTAGTCTACTGCTTCTCGCTCGAGGTTATGTTTTGATAACATTTTGATTTAGTGATTTGATTAATCAATGAGTATGCAAAATTTGTCGAAAATTGTGAAGTTGATATGAATTAATAGTGAGTGCTTATTTAGTTTTCGTCAAAGTTTGGTGTTGTGTCATTATAGCAGCTTACTAGTGGTAAGTTTGTGTTTTGATAATACCAATCAGGAATCGAACTACAAAATCGAAAACACATCATATACAGATCGACAAGCGTAAGGATGCCTCTGAGATGCGCAAACGATAGAAAGCGTGAGTAGATGTGCGACAAAGATCGACTACTATTTAATAAGTCAGGGCGATTGAGCTCCTGCCCCACTCCAGGGTTTTGTCTACTGCGCAACCAATTCCCGGAGGCATCCTTACGCTTGACGATCAGTACATATCCAGTAGCCAATCAAGAGCCGAACTACAAAATCGAAAACATGATGTTTTCATTTATCAACACAAAAATTTCAACCAATCATAACACGCTATTTTAGCATAAGTGAAATAATCTCTGTAATTCTTCGATATTGCATTCCTCTTATGACAAACTTTGTATATAAGGAAAATATTCCTTAAGAAAAGTGCCGGGCCCTTCCAACACTGAAGTTATTTATCTCTATGAAAAAAGAATTGTCAGAAATCACTGATCTGACAACAGATAACAACACATTGAAATTTGAGCTAATAAGAAAGTGATACTTGTGTAATCTCAAACGGAAGTGTCACTATAAAATTGATAGAGCTGCAAAAGAGGAAGACATACATGATAGCCAGTGTACGAGAGTCACAGGATGGTACTCCAAAACAATGGAGAGAAGAGGATGTAAAAATATTAAAACACTTAAATTTACGTTGTGTATAAGACATACCCCGTCTCCAAAATTAATAAGCTAGCCAATTTGCCAATGTACCTTGTGCTGAATAAACAGGGTTTTGCATGTTCCCTTGGCTTTGTGTTGCACATGTACCTAAGTCCCTTTTTTTTGAAGAACAAAAACAGTTCAAAAGGTGCTGGATAGAAATTCCTCAAATACCTATTCAATACTTGAGATGAGATTCTATCAAAGCAAAATAAGCTTTCTTGCCATCTCAAAATAGAGGTCCCTAGCTACAGTTCTTACCACATAGCATCCTGAAGCAAGTTTTTTGTAAGACAGCTACATGCTCTTCAAACCTTAATTTATTACCAATATATAGGCCAAGGAACTTGTAGAAAGTTTTATTTTCGATGTGCTGTGTTTGAAGATTCAAGTCAAGATGGACAAATTTAAGGGTAACAAGGTTTGTTTTTGCTACATTGAAGAACAGTGAATTTGAATCACATCATTCCTTCACTAGACCTAAGTCATGGTGTATATGATTATTCAGTGTTTCAGTGTTTTTTCCATACCACAGAAATGTAATGTTGTCAGAAAAGAGTGAATGTTCCTGTTATGTTGATATTTGCCAGATCATTCAAATAAAGCAGGAATAAGAGTGGTCCTGGAATAGATCCTTGTGATCTCTAGTATGTTTGATGTCTGATCATTCATGATATATACAGTCAAATGCCTTGGAAGGTCAAGGAAAATGCCCCATAGGCAAAATCCTCATACCCAAGTGCTTGAACTTGATTACCATCTAACAACTGTGCTTTGGTTTATGGAATTAAATGTGTTCTTACTGAAACACTTTCAACCTAGCATTAATGCTTTGCCCTCGTTTTTTGATCAATACATTTTTGTAGCTGTCTTCAATTATAAGACGCTTTCTAGCCATAAGACGTTTGTAAACAGAAGCATATTACTTTATGACAGGCTTATTACTAGTTTTTTTCATTCTGTTTTTTTTGTGAATCCCCACATTCCATAGATAGATACAACAGAAATAAAACTGGTCAGGTATTCATGCAAAAACTATATTCTTTGTCAAATATTCTGACCCGTCGCTCTTACAAAAGTTAGGTTAATGTAAAATGATAATTTGGAAAATCCTTTTTTTATTCTGTCTAAAATTGATCAACAAGGACAGAAGTCAGACTTTTCAGAAGTAATATTTTTTCACTATTCATTTGTAATTAATAGGTTAGGTTGGATTTGAATGTGTCATCATAATGACATATGAAAATTCAGCAATAAAAAGAAAAATATATTTCAAAAACAGCAAAATGTAATACAAAGGAAAAGTACATATCAATGGATAAAAAACAGTTGCACCAAGTTTCAATTTGACTATGAAGCCTTAATAGAAAACACTATCAATTAATTTCCCTTCTTGAGGGCGAAGGTTTTTATTAGAAATATTCAGAAACTTGCAAATGTTCCTTGTGAATTACATGAAATCATGTCCAGCCTAAATACACCTCAAAAATGAAATTTCCAAACATTTTTTTCTGAATCATTTCTGTAATTTTACTTCTAGAGCCTAATTTTCCACTCACACTGAATCATAAATTGGTATAAATAACTCGAAAGAAGTTTGCAAAACTTACTGAATTTGATCTTTCTAATGCATAAAACAATAATCAATACTAAGCTCAGAAATCAAATAGCCTTTCCCCCAATGAAAATTTAGTTTATGTATTCAGTCCCAGACACTGCATGAATCATTATTCATAACAAAAATGGCTAATATGCTAGACATTTGCCAGCTCACTAACATTCTAACAAAATAAATATTTGAGTGAATAATGCAACTATATTACAATTTTCAAGTCGAAATATTTGACAAGTTACATGATACAAAAGTCTGAAATAAATGAAAATATCGAGACAAAAAGATCTTGCAATTGAAGATTCGTTCCAACATTGACGAATCTACTTTTCTTCGCACCATTCGTTTTCTTTACGTACCTGCTCTTCTTCAGAAGCAGTAAAGTCATTCTTTATATTGAAAGTTTTTCGAATTTCTTCTGGAGCTTTGCCTTTGATCATGTTGGCTACAGTTTTACATGTAACATCCAGGAGTCCCTTGATGTCCAGATAGTTTGCAGCCAAAATGAGCTCGAATAGAGTTCCTTGGTCAACTTTGAGGAAATCTGCATCCCAAGAGGAAATGTCATCAGTTCGTTTTTCCTTATTTTCGTCATCTTCCGGTGGTGGGGGATCGTCTTTGTGATAGGTGGCCCATTGAATCACTTTTCGTAAAATAGCAGAGTTAACATTGGGCAATGGCACAACCTCTTCTTCTTCATCGTCCATTCCCAAGTCTTCCAACATGGTTTTGATTGTAACCGAGCATTTGGCTATCTCCACATCCACCTCGAACGTTTCGCCATCGGAAGATTGCAGTTTAATGATCGGCATCTGAAAAAAATAGACAAGCTGACATTAGACTCTTGAAAGTTGAAACTTTTCAAGGTAATGGGCGACAGTCCACAACAGAACAATAAGGCGTGAATTTGCTTGAAGAAATTAAACCTACTTTCGATGAAATATCACCTTCAATCACTCGAATGTAATGTCTTTTTTCAACTCCAAATCGATTTCCACTGTTCTCTTTAAAATACAAATAGCTAGTAGCTCTGCTACACAAAAAGTAAAATTTCTGTGACAAATGAAAATTTTGAGTGATGACAAATGACAATGGAATCTTAAGCTGCGTTTTTATGACTATACACTAAAGTGCACGACATAACCGCTCCGGCCAATGTTGATTGCTGGTTGTTATTAACAATTTTGAATGACCAGTCATTGAATCGCAAACAACTTTGTATGGTTATACTGTCTGAGTAAGGTAAGTCAAGTTGGGTTGGCTACTAATTCACGCATTTTCAACTCAGTTTTCCTTCTTCTTGTCTTACCGCCATTGCAGTGATCAATCACATAGTGCCACAGAACTCATAATAATATGTAAGATATATTATTATGAGTTCTGTGCATAGTGCTTATGCAGTGCACTTTAATCTGTTTTTTGTCGTATCACTTTTTTTTAATTATTTGGGCCGTTTTAAAAGCTTTTTAGCGTTGAAATAATGACGTCATAAACAGAATGTTCTGAAACGAAATGCACCATTTTGAAGCCATAGTCAAATCTATGTCGTAAAATTGAAAAAGTTTTATAAACATTGAATACGGTTCAACGACAAAAAACAGCTTTAGTGTCTTGTATTTTATGCTGTGATTATTCCATAGATATGATTGTTTCCGGTTTACAGAATGATCATTCATGTCATTTCGTTGAACTTTTATTTCTTTTCTGGATGCTGAGATTGGTTTTGGAGCTATCACTTGTCATTTTGTTGCTTCCAAATGTAACGAAAGAAAACGCAACGCAGCTCGACCATTAGAGC
This sequence comes from Chrysolina oricalcia, assembly GCA_944452925.2. NCBI lineage: Eukaryota > Metazoa > Arthropoda > Insecta > Coleoptera > Chrysomelidae > Chrysolina > Chrysolina oricalcia. The sequence goes on along the minus strand of OX101825.2, from coordinate 13,559,996 downwards.
ACTGCCAACAAAGACAAAATACAAATACAACACATCTAGCTTTGTTTATGTACATTGTAGCATGTAGCCTGCATGGACTTAATTTATAAGTCCATGGTAGCCTGCGCTATGCTGAGAACAGAATTGTCGTTTTTACTTGTGTTAAGGTCGGCCTTTTCTTCATTAACTCTTAACTTGTGAATCCTGCTCGGCTTGTTTACTTCTTATTTGATTATGATGATCACGCCACTGCTTCCAGGATATTATCATAACAATAACTGGTTTATTTCACCACCCCGCACCGACCAACTCGTACAAAGGAGGTGATTGGGGTTTGAATCCTGATAATGTTATTTTTATAATGAAATCGCTTAGAGCAGTGTTTGATTTTTATAAAAAATTTCAATATTTGTTGGTATTTTAAATGACGACATGGTGTCTATAATATATAACTATTATAATTTTTTTGTCTGAAATGATCCTAATAGTCGTACAGAAACTGTAGTGTACAATGAACATGAAGTGACCCATTGCCTAGTGTATAAGCATAAAAATGGAAGTTAGGGGGCAGAAACTTGCATTTTTCTCGTTTTTTTTTCACATTTGGAGGAAGGACCCCGCACGAAACATATGAAAAATTGGCTGCTCTTGTTCAAATTCGCTGAAATTTCATTATGCTATAGTGGGATGGGTCATTAGAAAAATGTGTTGGTTCAAATGATTTCGTATGTGTCGTTTCTGAGATATAAGCAGTCAAAGTTCCTTAAAACGTCGTACATGAGTAGGATTGCCAAAGAAAAAAACTGCTTTGTTAGTCAAAATAAGACAAATTCAGGATCAAAATAAATTTTTCATTATACCTATCTGAAAACACTATATTTAATGCTTATTTAGCATACTGAAAAAGTGTTTTTTCCGTGCGCTGGTGTCATTATTACTGCCTATTTACATGTCAAAATTAAATAATATGTTGTTGACAGTTCTCTAGAAATCGCAAATTGTTTGAACATTTCCTTACCAACAAGGTAAATAACGCTTGATTTATGGCAATTTCTGGATATTTTTGTACCATAAATATTTCAATTGATAATACATGTTTTTCTATAACAGTGCGTAAACTAAGCATTTACGCACTGCTGACAGTGCGTAAAGTAATATACTTTTTCAAACAAGTGCGTGAAAAAATCACCTGTGCGTAAAATCATCAACTGTGGTCGTGCCTATTTTACTGACAGAACAATCCCTGGCGGAACGGGAAGTGAATGATGAAATATCTTTCTCAAATTGCATATTTGAATCAAACTAAAGACAACGAATATGTCTATATAATCTTTTTTTTCGAAAAAACCCCCCTTGAGCCCACTTTACTCTTGTGATTTTTCGGAAAAATTTGCGGAATGGGTAGTAAATGACAAAATATTTTTCTCAAATTGCATACTTGATTCAGACTGAAGACAACAGATATGACTTTATAATTTTTTTTCGAAAAAAAAAAACTCCCTTGACCCCACCTTACTCCTGTGAATTTTCGGAAAAATTTGCGGAATGGGTAGTAAATGACAAAATTGCAAATTTGATTCAAACTGAAGACAACAGATATGACTTCATAATTTTTTTTCGAAAAAACCCCCTTGACCCCACTTTACTCTTGTGAATTTTCGGAAATATTTGCGGAATAGGTAGTAAATGACAAAATATTTTTCTCAAATTGCATATTTCATTCAAACTAAGGACAACAAATATGCCTCTATAATTTTATTTTCGAAAAAAAACCCTTGACCCCACTTTACTCGTGTGAATTTTCGGAAAAATTTGCGGAATGGGTGATAAATGACAAAACATTTTCCTCAAATTGCATATTTCATTCAAATTAAGAACAACAAATATGCCTGTTTAATTTCTTTTCTGAAAAAAAACCCTTGGTCCCACTTTACTCTTGTGAATTTTCGGAAATATTTACGTAATGGGTAGTAAATGACAGAATATTTTTCGCAAATTGCATATTTCATTCAAACTGAAGACAACAAATATGCCTTCATGTTTTTTTTCCCGAAAAAATCCCCCTTGGCCCCACTTTACTCTTGTGAATTTTCGGAAAAATTTGCGAAATGGGTAGTAAATGACAAAATATTTTTCTCAAATTGCATATTTGATTCAAACTGAGGACAACGAATATGTCTGTATGATTTTTTTTTCGAAAAAACCCCCCTTGACCCCACTTTACTCCTGTGATTTTTCGGAAAAATTTGCGGAATGGGTAGTAAATGACAAAATATTTTTCTCAAATTGAATATTTGAAGTCAAGGGGTTTTTTTCCGAAAATAAAATTATAGAGGCATATTTGTTGTCCTTAGTTTGAATGAAATATGCAATTTGAGACAAATATTTGGTCATTTACTACCCATTCCGCAAATTTTTCCGAAAATTCACAAGAGTAAATGGGGTAAAGGGTTTTTTTTTTCGAAAAAACAATTATGAAGTCATATCTGCTGTCTTCAGTTTGAATCAACTATGCAATTTGAGAAAAATATTTTGTCATTTACTACCCATTCCGAAAATTTTTCAGAAAAATCACAAGAGTAAAGTGGGGTCAAGGGGGGTTTTTTCAAAAAAAAATATATAGGCATATTTTTTGTTTTCAGTTTGAAACAAATATGCAATTTGAGAAAAATGTTTTGTCATTTACTACCCATTCCGCAAATTTTTTCGAAAAATAACAAGAGTAAAGTGGGGTGAAGGGTGGTTTTTTCGGAAAAAAAATTGTATAGACATATTCTTTGTTCTCGGTTTGAATCAAATATGCAATTTGAGAAAAATATTCCGTCATTTCCTACCCATTCCGCAAGAAATCCTTCAGTCAGTAAAATAGATTCTCCCATCAACGGTGCGTAAAGTAATTTTTCGTGCAAACGCACGCGAAGTCAGTATTTCGCTATTATGCTATTATGCTAGTACATAATATGTATACAAATACATGAACACGACTATCATTGCAAAAGGCAGAGTTCGCACTTCTACAACTGTGAAGTCAAGAAGCGGCGCTCTTACACTCAACCTATGTAACTTCATAAAAAGTATGTTTCATCCGGTTAACAGATGGGTGAAGGTCAGATCTCTTCGTCTCTTAGACTAAATGCGCCTCATTGATTTGTTATTCTACATGGTTGCCGCAAAAATAGTGTACGCAACGCGTCCGAAAACAGTTTTTTTGGACTAGCAGACTAGAATTTGGTCTCCTCGTCCAAAAAACATTATTTTCTGGACTTGTTACGTAAATTACTATTTCGGGATTTTTTCTAACACTATTCCAGAACCAACAAATTACATTTTGGTAAGACATCATAGTTTCAGTCTATTATAAGTGATAAAAACGTGTTTTGTTTCTTGATGTTAAACAGTTTCGAAATAGCTATATTTATGATACAAGTTCGTAAAGTATGACTTTTTTGTATGAGCGTGAAGTTTAACACGCGAGTACAGAAAAGCTCTTTACGAAAGTGTTTCATACAAAGTTTTTTCTTCGACAGTTATTATATTGCCAAATTGTAGCAATTATATCATTAATTTCAATGTTTAATGATATTAATAATGGTCGTCGTATTATCGAATAAAGACTTCCGAGTTGTATTTGACGCAAAATACTGTATTTTTCAAAAATGCATAAATGTATGAACAGTGTGTATAAAAAATTACTTTACGCAGAGTTGATGATTTTACAAACAGGTGATTTTTTTACGCAGTGTGTAAAAGCTTAGTTTACGCTCTGTCATAGAAAAAATATATTTTAATCCTGAATTTGTCGTATTTTGACTAATACCTACACACCAATCAATAGAGCATTAAACGAGTGAGTTTTTTAAAAAAATACTAGTAGGAAACCGACTATGCCATCATATGACAGTCCGTAGTTATACTCTGTTAGGTTTTCGACTCGCAACTGTAATTTTTTCATTTGTTATAAACATTTGCATGCAAAAAACCTGTTTTTCTATTGTTTTGCATATAAAACAAAAACTAATGGATAGCTCGAACGGAGAGCGCCGGTTCACCGATATCCGAAGCCAAGCAACGGTAAGCGAGGCCAGGGTTTGGATGGGTGACAACGGACCTCCTTTCGATATTCTCCTCGGATCGTGCTAGGAATCGCACGTTAAAAGGTAAGACCTCGTTAATCCTTGGCTCGCACAAGTTTCGACTTTTGAGGGCTGCCGTTCGTAAGGGGACGACAGCTGGTTAACGGAAAAAACAATTTTTTTTTTTTTTTAAACAATCTGGTTGCTCAAATTGAAAGAATTGTAGAAAATTGAAATAAAAACAAATTGTGATGTTTCACGACCCGATCGAATCATTAGTAATGGAGAAAAACCAGATAAACCAGAAAATTTTGCGATTTTTCTAAAAATTCACAACTCCAACATTTTTCAAGAAGTACGGTTGGCACTTCTCATTAAAGTAATGAATCATGTGTACTTTATGTGAGCACAAAACAGGCTCTATCGGATAATTAGTTCTGTCACAATTGCAATTCGATTTTTTTTGCACTATCTTGCAGTGTGTCTGAATCATGGACGTATAATATCGTATAAATACAGATGGACTCAGCATTGCCATACCTACGACACGGAGTGATTTGAAGTCGCTCTGTTTTTAGGCGCGCGGGCTGCGGGGAAGAGAGAAGGTAGCGATAGACTGTGACCTTCCCACAACAGACAGGAGCGCACGCATTTGCTGAAAATAGGGTTCAATCACAAGAAAAAAAATGCTGAATTTGAAATAATGATGAAAATATCAAGGAAAGTGATAGAATATACAATCCGATGGGACTTCGTGAGATAGAAAAACTCAGTCGACATACCTGATGTCATAAAACCCTTCATTGACTCGGATAGTATCGATCCTTAGAAAATTAGGTTCACAAATTTTTCAAAAAAAAAGACTTTTAAGACTTTCATTTTCAATTAATGAAAAGCTGGAGACAGAGGACTGAAAAAAAAAAGAATAAAAATGCATTTACTAAACAATGGTAATTTATATATTCAATAAATACATGTTCTTATACATATTAAAATAAATGAATATTGTGAATAATAAATATTCCAAAGAAATTTTCAGCGCATATTATTCAAATTCAGACATACGAAATTTTAATGTATTTACGACAATATGCAAACAAAATTCACAATACAGATAATCAAACTAACATTTTTTTCTAGAAGATATCAAAAATCAAGTACGTACAGAGTTTCACAAAAACAACAATAAAATAAAAATGAAGAATTTGTTTTCTATTCTGAAATGATTTGCTAATTTCTTGAGTTCCCTCCTCGAGTAATGATAACCGCCTGTTATACTCATTATCAGAGTCCTTATACAATTATGTCTCCCAAATTCACTAAACTGTCCCTCAGCTCATTTAAAGTAACTTTGGGCTGCTGCAGGGCTCTAATTCATCTCCCAAGAATATCAAATATATGTTCGATGGGGTTCGTATCAGGACTTCTCGCGGGCAAGATCGCCGGAAATACCGTGTGGTCTCGTATGGTCGTGCAATCATATGAATTCTTCACCAATGAATGGAGCAAAAGAACAGACAACATGGGGTTCAGGAATTTCGGATACATACTGTTGTCAAATTCACTTCATAAATGACTACCAGTTTCATACGTGTCTCCAAATTCATACAACTCCAAATCATTACCGATCCTCCGCCAAAAGCAATGATTTACAGAGTGTTACATTGATTGTAGCGTTCTCCTAAACGTCTGTAGACCCGCATTCGTATGTTATTGGTCATGGAACAGAATATTGACTCATCAGTGAAGAGCACTCGACATCATTCAGCTTCCCGCCAATGAGGGTGTGCACGAGCAAAATCAAGCCGTGATCTGCAATGTTCTGCAGTCAATGAAGGCCTTGTTGCTGCCCTGCATGGCATCAAGTTGTGTTCCCTTAAACTTTGCTTGAAGATATCTTTACCAGATTAGATTAGCTTAGATTCATTTTTGGCTTCCGCGCTTGAATCCTTACACTGCGACCATTTCAGACATATTGTGTGTGCCCTTCGAAATCGTTTAGAGCCCTTGCAGTGACAAAGTACGTGTACAGATGTAAAGCAGCATTTGAAAATTCTCATTGATATTATGGAATTCTTGTATTGTCGTCAGTTTTTGATGTGTGTGCTAAATTTAAGATTATTCAGAGGATTGGAAGTGGGTGGAAATTGAGTTCTTATATTATTGTCGGTCCTTGGTAAGTATGCCAAATTTTATAATTTTCGGATTATTAGAAGTGGATGGATATTGAATAAAAAATTCACGTCATAATCATTATTATCGTTATCATTAAACTTTTATAATTAAGTCCTTGTATTGCCATCGGTTTATGTGTGCCCAATTTCAGATCATACGACGATTGAAATCAAATTCGAAAATAAAAAGTCTTTTATTGTCGTTGGTTCTGGAAATTTTTGAACAATTTTAGATAATTCGAAGGATTAATAAAGGGTGAAAGTTGAATTTGAAATTCCAATTATTTATATTTTTTTCTTTGGTATCTTGGCATCGACTGCTATGGTCATTAGCCACTTTAGGAGCAGCACTGTTAATTGGAACGCAACAGTGAATCGCAGGACTCACCCCAGTCCAGCTACGAGATTTGAATAATTTAATCGGTCAAATTAAATTAAAAAATCCCAGCTGCAACTGGGGCTCGAACTCCGGACCTTTCGACCCAAAGTCGGACGCTTTAACCACTGCGCCACGCCCCGACATAATTCCAATTATTATTATTATCATTATCATTATTTTTATTACATTAATAGTAGAAAATTCTTGTATTATCGTCGGTCCTTGATATGTGGCCAAATTTCAGATTATGATAATTGGAAGTGGGTGAAAATAGAATTCAAAAATTCACATCATTATTATTATTATTAGTGGAATCGAGTTCCTTCAGGAAAATCGCCTGTATGGAGGAACTTAAAAACTAAAACCTTATCTGAATAAAAATTTTGATCCAAATCTTTAAAGCTGTTTCCGAGATAGCCAAAATAAATATATCAATATACAAGAATTGCTTTTAAAGATATTAGATAGATTAGATAGATTTGATACTGTTACCAACTTTGTCTTTCGAAAAATCACGGGATTCTGTCCTGTTTTTCGAACCAGAAAATAGGAAATTGACCTAAATAATATTATCTGTCAGATCGTCAGTATTTCAAAGCCAAACAACCTGAAGTGGGATGAAAACTGAGTTGCGAAATTTGAGTTAACAATTCTTACTATTCTCAATTTGTCCTCACCTCTTCAGTGGGGGACTTGAGTAATCAACAATTTCTTCAGAATCTGTACCTGGGGCTGTTTCAGTGGAACCAGTTGACGATTTTTTCTTGCTGAAATCGTTCAATCTGAAAATATGTAATATATTGCTTTTTTTTTATACAAATCTCTGTTATTATTTGAAATAACTCATAGAAAATAACAATTCTGACGGCTGATTATAATTACCCTGAAGTTGAAGCAGCTGCATTTCTTGGGTATACCATTTATCATATAATAAAGGAAGAACCCTTTTCTTCAAAAATATTCTTCCACTTGGATTGGTTAATCTCGAATCTTTGAAATGAATGGAACAAATCCTAACAGACTTTGAAACACATTCAGTTGAACATTTCATCCCCAACTCTTTCAACCAAGCCGCTTTTACTGTGACATCAGCTGGAAACCTAAAGATAAATCAAAATTTTAATAGACATTTCTTGGACTATTTGGCAACCTTTTTGTTTTAATCATCCAAAAAACTAATGAAGTTAAATGTTTCGTGAGGTATCTATTTCATTATCTCCACATGTAAAGGTTTGAATTCACGTACTAATTTCATTTTATTCGGCGAAAACAGATTGATACCCACTGTAACGCCTATGGTACTTACGAATGGAATCTGATATTCGGGTTCGAACACATGGATTGTTTGCAAACCCAACAAGATTACACCATTATGATTCTCTTACTATTGTACTGCCACTTTATATCACGAATGAGTTCAAAAACCACTATTTCAGCAATAATCCCACAAAAAATCAATAACAGAACATGACAGAACTGTCAGAAGTTTACTTTGTGGAAAACATAAACATTGATATTCGACAGCGTTGACAAACGTCCAGATACAATAATTTCTTCACAACCATTTGAAGACGCAAGTAATGATTTTTTTCGATAGTTTGGATTTGAACTTGTAAGTAAAAGGTACAGGTTTGAGTTGCGTGATAAGGTCACCATCACCATTCTTCATTCTTCGATTGTAATCGAATGGAATACGTATAGTGACACAATTTTGTCTATGATAAAGACTTATTACCTACGCGATGTGACAACGCCCAACTCAATATCACGACTACAGATTGTGGCCATACACGACTTCAAACCAGGATGTAAACAGCTTGGTCCAGTACAATACTTATAGGTCCATGGTCTGGATGCTCTAGTGATAGTCCGATTTCAATTTCTCGAACAGATTTTGAAAGAAGATGCACAAAATTTATAGTGATGCGAAATGGTTGAAAAATACAATGCAATGTAGAAGGAGAGGCCAGAAGATTGGGGGAAGTGTATTATCACACGTAATAACCCGTTCATTAGAAAAATTCCCCTCATCTCCCAGTCTCTCCCACAGAACACACACTCTGTGGTCTCTCAGACACGTTTGCAAGCATTTTTTAAAAATTCGTTGACCAATTTTATGGGCTTTTTCTTTTCGTTGGAAATATTTTGGCCAGCGCATTAAATTTCACATTGTTACATCAAAAGGGTCTCAATGTGCATTCGATTCCGAAGTATGAATGGAGTGTCACATTAGGCTAATTTCGAGTCACATTAGGCTAATTTCGAGTCACATTTTGCATCATATTTTGATGTCTCGACATGACCAACGGGGCACCGAATAGACGTTTATTTGATAATAATGGAAGTCACTTTGCGATTTACTGGTGTAATCTGAAACATGGATGTGAATCCCACTACCATATCTCTGACACCATTCTGTGTTGACTGGGTTGGTTATAATTTTGTGCAAAATTTTTGGTTTCCTCGCGCCCCCCGCGCCGCTGGGGTTGCGGGGGTGTTAGTTACGCCCCTGCCAGTTTTTCATAAATATATTGAAATTTAGTAGGTCTTATTGCCGGTCATCTACCCTACTAGCAATCTGTGCTTCTGAAAAAATATCAATAATAGTGGATTAGAAGATTTCATCACCAGACAAATATAGATAACCGAAAAACATACATAAACCTCCGAATCGTAAAACCAGTCAACGAGAAACGATGTGTCACGAATAGAGCAAAGCAGCAAAATCGCGAATTCTAATTCGAGTTGGCTGCTCCGTAACAAGAATTCGCACCGACATTCCTTTGTTCAATAATCTTTCAATTTATCAGCCGGCGAACGCGAAATAAAAACCGAGAAGAAATCCTCTCTCGCATCCGAAGAAACAGGTGAACGCGCAGAGATTCAACCAGGTAACTCGAGAAATTAAAGAGTGAGTTGAAACTCGAGACAGCACATTCTACACAGAAACAACCGAAGAAGGGGAAAACATCCACATGCCCAGAGGACGACTTTGATGGCAATGCCTTTTTCTAGTTTCACGATCATTAATCGCGAATCGACTCACCTGGCGAGCAGCGATAGCGCTTGTTTCGCGTTGCACGGCCAACTTTGTTTAAAATGTATCAGAGTATTTTTTGTGCGGCGATTGTAGTGCTCTTTCAGGTGTGAATCCGGGGATTCACTATCGATAAAACTTACTGACGTTTGGACACTAGTAATCGTGTGGCTTCTCTCCGGCTAGTTTCGTAATTCTTGATTCAAAGTGAAAATAATTGTTATAATTTTGTGTGAACATTTGTTAATCGTCGCGATTGTTTAAATGGATTATTATTAGTGTAGGTGAGTTTTCAAAAGGCGTTTGTTCATCTCATTGTTTTGAATAATTTCTGTTTCGCAATTTGTTCTTTGTTTTTGTTGGCTAATCTGGTCGGTATATTGTTATTATAACTGAAACATTGGTTTTGCTTTCGAGAACAATCCAAATACCTAGTTAGAGATAAGGAAATTTACGAGCTGAGATTTTGTAATATGCGTATACAGGCTGATTCATTGTTTCATTTCGTAAAACGAGTGAATGTTGATCCTTTGAAAATAACAGTGATTTTTTCAATACGGTACTTGTACTGATTGACAAACTTGAAAGAGTATCTACATAGCTAAAGCTATTTTGCAACTATTCTTGTTTTGAGCTCTATTTGTTTTGAGCTCTATTTGGTTTGATCATTAACAACCTAGGTATACGTTTCTATCCAAAATAAGCTGATACGATGACAAGATATTTCTAAACGCACTGTAGCGGTAAGTAAATGTTCATTTAATTATTGGGAAATGTAGAAATTGTCAGACTAACGAAAAATTAATGATTTTCACGTGGATGAATATGAGCTGGTCGAATTTAAACGATGTTAAATATTGCACAGGCTTCAGAAAGACCAAGTTGGTGCATGGCTGGCCAAGCCCAATCATAACCACAAGGAGGTCTATGTCCTCTCCAATTATCATGACATTTTCGTACTCCCTGGCCTTGGAAATGTTGATGAGCATAATCATTTATTATTGCTCAGCGGGGCTGGCTATCGGCCGAAGTACAGGCAGTTCTGAGTAGAACCTTTCTGCTCCCTGCTGTCAGGTCTATCTCTTGAGTACTCCGAATCTTCTGATGAACTGCTGGGATGATATCTTCTGCACTGCAGTGTCCGAAGATATCCATCATTCAAGCCAGGCCTTGGCATACGAACATTATGTAAGAGTCTGTTTCTTCTTCCTCATCATTGGTGATGGTTCTAAACCCATTTCTTCGTGTCCTGTTAAGAATTCCGCAGGCTGGATCAGGTCCGATAGGAGCTCTTCCCTGCTAAAAATGTCTCATAGAGACTGATAAAAAATATATAAGAGAATTAATGAGATCCAAGTTAGATAGTGAAACATCAAATCCGTATAGAGCCATAGTCGACATTCATGAGTATGTAAAAGACATTACAGATACATATTCCTTCAATTTCTTATGTGTTTTCAGACATAACTGTTATCCGTTTATATCAGCGATTACTTGGATGGATGCTACATGTTTCTATGAGGTCCTGCAGTTTGAAAATAAATGAGAACGTTTGAGATTTTATCCCAGTCACTGGATTATTTAAAAAAAAACATTGTTATTCTGACAAGCGTCTAGGTTGAGTCTACAACCAATGCTCATCGGACACTCAATTATCTTCGACAACCGTCGTTGGGTTTGACAGTTTGTGTCTTGTTTTTATATGATTCGCGCCAAGTTGGCACGGAAGGAAGAAGGAAGAATTCAGCTGAAAAATCAAGAATTCGGAAATAACCAAAATCCTAGTAAGGGATATCACTGCCGACACTGCCTTCTGTTTTAATGTTAACGCCATCAATGGGTCATTTAATGGCGGGGTGTTTAGGTGACAAAACAAGAAGACAAACTGAATTGAAAATGCCTGGATTTGCCTGAATTTTCGCTCGCAATTGACACACGAACCTAACCTGAGCAAGCTAATAACCTAGCTTGCGAGACTCGAAAATGCGTGAATTAGTTTTTCGCTCGTAATTTACACACAAACCTAACCTGAGCAAGCTAACCTACCTGAACAAACAGCTGCATGCAAACCGAGTTGGAAATGCGTAAATTACTAGCCAACCCTACCTGATCTGACAATACAAAATTATTACAAATATGATGACTATTTATCCAAAATTCAGAGAGCAGCAGCTGCGGAGCATCCATATTTGTCCATCTACTGATGGTCGAAGATAAACGAGAGTATCCGAAGAGCATTTATTGAAGACTCAACCTAGACGCTTGTGATATTCTGCGAGGTCTGCGAGATTGTTCCTGGTTCCTGGCACGTTCCAATGTTCCTTATGAAGATTGAATAAATAATCCAATGAATTTTATAATTTTATATACACAGCACAACAGAAATAATAAAGTCATTTTCAAATTGGAAAAAAAATATGTAAATTACATACAGTAATTACACATTCATTTCTAGTAGAAACGAAAAGGAGGTAAATCGGGAGATCTGTGTTTTTACACCATCTGTTCCTCGTCCGTATTATCACAACTCTCATCTCATCATACCGTGGCTGGCTATTTGCCTACTCTGATCCCGCTCTATGAAACGTGGTCTAGGCCGTACCATCTTCCAAGTAGAGGAAGAAGCTCTCATAGTAGTCGGTAAGAGATTAATTCATTTCATCCATTCAGACATTTAGAGCTCACGACTTGTGGAAAAACCTTGCTGTTCATTCGAAAAGAACTAAAACTATTTATCAGCGAAAACATACGAGGGAAATAATAAGTAAATTAATTAATTATCGATGATCCGATTATGATTAAAAAAAATTGATCATTTGCAATTGAAGTCATTTTGAAATATACAGGGTGTTTCTTAAGTACGTGTAGAAAATTTAGTGTTGCTGACATCAAAATAAGAAGAAAAGTTTCTATGAACATATGTCCGCAAGTTATTCGTTTCTGAGATACAGAGTGTCAAAGTTGAATTTTTATTTTAATTTTTTGTGAACAAATTCAAAATAATTTTGATATTTGGGTAAAGTTTGGTATCTGGGAATATTTATCATTTAGTTTGTTTAAAGAATATATTCTTGGTAGAGGTCACTGAGAGCAACTGTTTTCGAGTTATTGAGATTTGAAATAATCGATGCAAGTGATTTTGAATGACAAGAATTTTCAATTAAAAATAAATTCAATTAGAAATTGACATAAGATTTGATTTTGTCATTGAAAAATCATCCCAGATACCAAACTTTACTCGAATCTCACAAATATTTTGAAATTTATTCACAAAAAACAAATATAAGAATTAAACTTTGACACTCTGTATCTTAGAAACGAATAACTTGCGGACATGTGTTTATAGGAACTTTTTTTCTTATTTTGACGCCAGCAACACGTTCCTAAAGTTTCTACACGTACTTAAGAAACACCCTGTATATCATTATTTGTAGGCTTAGGTAAAATAACCTTGGGTACATTATGACTCTTCTGACATATTTTGAAAATCTGGAGTAAAATGATAATAATAATCTATTCGAATATTTCAGCAATATTCTAGAAAAGTTTTCCTGGAATGTTGCATTTTGTTGATCTTGTGTGATGTGATCTTTCTTTAATATTTTTGAAATATTCTGGCTTGATAGGATAATAATATATTCGAATATTTTGGTAATATTCTAAGAGGGAATATTTTGTTTAGAATATTCCATTTGATTTCGTAATGTTCCTACTGTTGGATCTCATGAAATCTCATAAAATTGCATAGATAATTCTTTTTGCACCACCACTGCCTGAAACAAACTCTTTCACTCTGTATCCTTGTTTTCTTATCGACACTTGTGAATTCTCAGTGATTTTGAGTTGTATGAAAACTTATAGGAATCGCATAAATTCAGGTAAGGAATTTCTGATCCAAACCATCACATCCTGATCCCAGTGTTTCCACAAGATACCCAATAAAATTTGAAACGGAATTTCTGATACAGATCATCGAATACTGAATCCGCTTTCTTCATACAATCCAATAATATTAGTAATTGTGAATTTCCACACATTTTTCATACGTTGACAAGCTTGTGAATGAGCATATACTATCGGTGTGATTGAAAGTGGAATACCTCATCGAATCTTATAGTCTCCGTAACTCCAAACTCGTATGACATGCTTATAAATTACACCTACTAATAAATCCTCATACATCCTTCCAAAAAGTGTATGTGCCAGGGATTACGTACGTGTAGACTTTCCACGTACTTGGATCCTTATAAATTCTCATAATTCGTCAATATTTTTTCATGAGATTTCATGTGATATTTTTTGGCAGGGTTGCTAGGGCATCTTCGCTCTCATTCCCCTAGATGCCCCTGTGACCTGGTACTCAGACAATTTTCTCCTTGTTCTGTGCTAGTTTGGAAGAAAACCTGCATAATTGCTTTTATTGCCGCCTTATTGTCGGAGATAGGGACTATGGGTTGGTTTGTAGGACCCTTCCTTGATATCTCTTTCTTGCAAACGAAAATAGCCATCACCTCGGCTTGCAATATTGAGGCTTGAGTGCCAAGGCTTGGACTAATGAGAGAGACCAAGGCAAGGGTCTCTCTCCCAATATTCCAGCCCCTACTCTATCGCTTGTCTCAGAGCCATGTATGTACCAGAATTGCCCCATCGACAACATTGATATTGCCTTTGATGTGATTTCTCCATCTTGTATGATGCTATGTTCCATCAAAGTAGTTGGTTGGAGTCATTTTGTCCTACGCCAGAACGATGGACAAGTCAGTATTTTCTTGTGCTTGAATGACTTCATTGTCAAAATCTTCAAAGAGACTGTTCCGCAGTTCAAATGAGACGACTTTTACTTTGCTTATTTGCCAAAAACCTTTCCTGAGCGACATTTACATCGAAGATATCTGGAGATTGGCGAATCCACATATTTTAGACGATATAGAAAACTTTATAGGAAACTGATGGCGTCTGGAATTGATGAAATATCAATAGGATTATTTGAGAATCGTCCTGATACTGCCTTGAGTACTTTGGTAGCTGTAATAAATTAATATCTTTTGAAACTGGCTCATTTCCGTTTTTCTTTGAAATATCGGTTGTAATCTCAATTCACAAAGTGGGTGATCTAGACGATCCATCGAACTTTCACCCCATAGCTATCATTACTTCCCTTGCCAAAATTATAGAAAAAATATATGGTTCAAATCACAGGTGGAAGTCAGATTTGAAAATCAGAATACCGTCGATATAAACAGCGGTGTTCCAGAGGGATCAATACTGGGACTGCTTTATTTGGCAACTCAGATTTCGAAGGAAAATTTTCCTTAGTTGTGGCTGATATAACTATATAATAGCACGAAAAAAGTACAAAAAATCGTCATAAAATTATCAGTTTAGACCTTAGTACTCTCAAAGATTGGTTGGATTCAAATCTTATATCGTTCAACATCTCTAATACCAACGTATATGGCTAGATTATTTCCTGAATAACTCAGATTGAAGTCAACAACAAAGACTTTTATTGATAACAAAATTCAACATTTTCTAAAAATTTTTTATTCAAACAACAAACAAACCCTAAATTTTCTTTTTTGGGCAAACGTATTTTCATCGCTTTCTATAAAAATGGAGTTTTTACTTATAAAAGTCAATACTAGGTCATTCAAACGATTAAGGAATTAATGGTTCTTTATGAAATGTTGCCAAGAATTGTAAGAATAAGAAAGAAAAAAATTGAACAGCGGTTAAATAGGGCTTGTGATAATCACCTAAACAGAAGTTATTCAAAAAGTGGTGGTGTCTGATTGGTCTATTAAATGATGATGGAAATGATCGGTAAAATTATTTTATCTATTCAATCAATCCAGAAGAAAAATCAGTGATGTTTCGTGAAAATGCACTTTTTTCGGGAACCGTTGCTTTGATCGAGCACCCACAGAAAAGTGTTTTAGAAACCATTTTTCATCGAGAGATGATATTAACACTGAAGTTCGGAGGTGGCAAAATAACTGCATTTTGACCCCATCTATTGGCTCCCATGTAGAAGACCTTCAATAATAATTGAAAAGCAAATAACCGTGACCAGTACGTTAATATACGTGTCACGGTTCTTGAATAGGTAGAACATTTTTTGAAAAATACTATTCAGATCAGCTCCAAAAAACAGGAAAACTGCAAATTAAACACCTTGATTCACAGTACATTAAAACAATAGACTGTATTCCATATTTAGACTATTAGGAACTTTATTCATTCGATAAAATCAATATACATGTAAATAATTTGTAGGGTTGAAGTTGTTCCGATATTATTTACAGAGAAAATAAAAACGGGTATAAACGAAAAATATCTCAATAAAATTAGAATAGATGACACACTAAAATAATACAAGGTTATAAAATTAGTAATTGAAATTTAAACGCTTACAAAATGTAATTGCATATTGGTTGGTGATAAAAGTCTGAAGAATACACAGTATAAATGAAATATAGAGTACTTGAGGTAACAACATAATAACAAATATGGAAATCAATGGTTGGAGTTGTTTTGCTTCTTCATGATCTCATTTCTATGAGATTGATTTTCTTTCTGTTGTTTTCCAGAATAAATTTCTTTAATTCTCTTTCAAACTTATATTTGTTTTTTTCACTTTTGATTGTGTCAGTGACACTATTATGTATTTTTTTTGTAATTTATGCATACGACCTTTGGGATAACGATTTTTTTACCTGTGGTAGGGCTGATAAGTTTCTTCTCTGTGTGTTATAGTCGTCAGTGGGTCCTAGTTCAACTTCGGTTGAACTAGGTGAACTCAATATCTAACGCTCGAACTAATATTGGTCCAATATTTTACATCTATTGATACTATTGATACTTTTGATAATACGTACAATACATCCATATCGAGTCAATCTTGGATCTAAAATGGAAGATAGACGTCGTGTTTTATATGGGTCCAGTTTACTAGTTTCAACGCTCGAACCCTTCAGGATGAGTCATATAAAGGCAGTTCTCCATCTTGGTTTGAAAATTGAGAATTGTTACCATTTGAAAATTTCAGAAAGTGTTGTGGTTAGTTTTTTTCACCGCGATCTCAAATGAAGATTAATTCAGTGATCAATTCCACAGGAGAAGAAAGTTAAAAACAACCGAATCAATATACCTAAAAGTAGTGAACGTTCAATACCAATATAGCAAATTCTCATTCGGTTCAGTGCATTTTTTCTGGCCTCTTGTTATGAGTCAATCAGTTTCGCTAGTTTCTTCAGCCGTTCTTTGAATGGTAATTACTGATTTAGTATTTCAAGGATGATGTTATTGTTATTTTGAAATTCGTTGTATCATTTCCGAAATTTTTTAATTAAAAGATTTGTTGATTTCGATGAAAATTTGTACAATCTTAATATTATGAGATTTACTGGCTCCACTGGAAGTTACGAAAATGTTTGGTATCACTCACGCAGTTTGACCTCCTCAACAGAAGTCTTCAGATGATAACGAGTCGCTTCGCCTATTTCCCATGGGAATCATTTTCAAAAAACAATAACCCGCTTGAACGTAGACAATATGTCTTCTCCCTACGATGGCACACTGAAAGACTGATCTAATAAAAAAAATCTGTTTACTTACAAATAGTAATCTGGAAATTCCAGTTACTTTCTGGAAATGTCCAATTACTATCTGAAAATGTTCTGCTGGCACCCGGAAATGTCCAGTTATTATCTGGAAAATTCCGGTTATTATATCTGGAAATTTCCAAATACTTCTCATTTCAACGATGTGTAACTTTACTCCCATGCCATTTGAAATTTTTCAATTGATTTGCCCTCAGCGCCCCCTATCATGCAATCGCAATGTTTTTTTTTTTTAAAAGTAGTATCGGTGATACCATTCAGAATGGTTTTTGCTTTATGTTTTCACGTAAAATCGTTCAATAGTTAACAGGGGGGAGCTGAAAAAAGCCGTACTGAAAAAAAAAAAATTAAACACACATTATAACCATCACCAAGGGTATGAAAAGCGTCAATCTGCCCACGATAGAAACTGGAAAACTTTTTTATTGTGTGTGCTAACACTCAGGAGTATACAATGACAAAAGCCCCAATAAAATCAAACATTTCAATTTATGTCAAAAATATCGCTGATTATTTCTTTCGTCTATTAAATATCAGTCATCAACCAATCATACGTTTGTTTCCTGTTTGACAGGACCAATCAACACGCTCTATTAGCGACAATTTACATGATGCACAATAGTCACCGACTATTCAGCATTATACTCATATCAAGGAGCCTGATGAGCATCTGACAGAACTCTAAATAAATACATATTAAACGTCAAATAAAATCAATCGTGTTGAAGCTGTATAAGTATTTGAAAATGAATCGATTTGGAGAAACTATAAATGAAGAGATAGATAGGATAATCGAGGGTGCAATCCCTGACAATACAGTGAGGAGTAAAAATAGCGTATGGAAACAGTTTACCAAATTTTGCGGGCATCGTCAATATGAATTGAATGAGTCGACACCAATCACAAAACTGAATGATATTTTGAAAGACTGGGCCTGGAATATGAAAAAAGAAAATGGGCAAGATTATAAAGAATATACTGTGAAGTGCATGTGGAATTCTACAGCTAAAACTCTTCAAGAGATGTATTTCAAGAAGTGCGAATTCAAAAGCTCTCGAGACGCACGCAATGCCAAGAGACGGGAATTGCAGAAACATCAGGAAAAACAGAGTTCAACGGCTTTAAGTATAGAAAATATGTTTGCTATTATTGACAAATGCGATGAAAAAACTCCAGATGGACTTCAAAAAAATTTTTACTATTTGGCTTCAGTAGAATTAGCGTGGCGTGGGGGCGAAGGTTGTTCAGCTTTGATTGAACATTTCAAATTTGAAATTCAGAATGATGGTAATGAATCAGGTAGGATAGAATACAACCCAATTTTTACAAAAACCTGCTTAGGAGGAAACCAGAAATGCGCAGACAACATGTCCACGCTTGTTCCTAACTCCAAATCCATTCTGGCAGAATGGAAACTCATTGTGGTACAAGAATTCGCCCGTTGGGAAAAACGAATTTTCAAAATGGACTAAATTGGGAGCAAAGTCTATTGGTTTAGATACCAACCAATTGAAAATTACAAACCATTCTTGCAGATCAACTGCAGTTTCTCAAATGGCAAAATCCGGAGTACCAGAGCAGCAACTCATTCAAATTACTGGCCACGCTAGTACTTCTTCAATTCAACCTTACTTGCAGATGGATGAACAACATCACCAGGGTATTTTGAACAGATTGAGAAATCAGAATGAATGTGGACCTTCTACGGTTAATACTGCAAGTTCTTCAAAAGCTGAACAAATGTCACAAATTACGCATGGTGGAAATGTCACATACAATAATTGTGTTTTTAATTTCAATTGATGAATTATAAAGATGGTGCTGTTTTTGTTTAGATTTTGTGCTTTGTTCTTGATATTTTGAATAAATTATTCCAAATTGTTTAATTTTCATTCATTCATATGACTGATATAAAGAAGTAGATTCATGAAATAATCTTCACAAATATAACACGACCTTGATTAATTGTCGACTATTTTATTGCTGCTAAATTTCTCTTGTATTTATTAATTTTACTCGACATTATTTTGGCATTAATAATCAGAGATGAAAGCCCTCGAGCTTCGCTCTCGGGCTCTCATCAGATTATTAATGCCAAAATAATGTCTCGTTAAATTATTATAAAATACAGTCGAAATTCAGATGCAATAAAAATAGTCGAATATTTATCAAGGTCTTGTTATATTACCCTTAACATTTGCTTAATCATCATCCTTGCCATTGAATGTTGATGTACCGGAATGAAACCCAATACCTGCTGGTTAATGACTGGTGTTGAACTTTGAATTTATACAAAATACTGTATTTCAATAAATGTAATATCAGATTATGAGATTCCAATAAATATATGAAAAATGGAATTTTTTCCTCTAGACTACATAACTAATATCCAAATGTTTTTTTTCAGGTCTGATAAATTATAATTCTGAATTTTGAAAAATGATTATGTCAGGTGCTATTTCTCATACTTCACATTATCTAGTCCCATGCAAAAGTTACGAGAGAAGAGTGCTTAAAAATGCTCATGCTCGCCATTTTGATTCATACATTGACAGCTCCATTGGTGCTTCAAATACTGTTGAAAATAACTGGTTTTTATTTAATGAATATTTTAGAAATGGTACCAAGACTCCACCATATTGAACTTTGGATTAATCTTATTCTTATTGACAAAAGCGTTAAAGTACTTACTATTCACACATCATGAGTGGGTGAAACACCAATAAAAACAATTAATTACTAGGATATCTTAGGAAGTATGAATAGAAATAATTGTGTAGGTAAATACATGCAAATACAAATGAAAAATTTGTGAATACCATTTATCACAGTCACAATAATTTAAAATGAAAGTAAAACAAATAAAACGTGTGAAAGTGTTAATAGGTGAGATACATTCAAAGTCAAAGTCAAACTTGCGGAAGTTCTTGCCAAAGCATGGTCTTATAACCAATAAAATAAAAATAATAAATATATAATCATTTATGACAAAACATTTACAAATTGGATGGAAATTAATAATAATAATAATAATAATAATAATAACAATAATAATAATTTTATTTCCATATGACAATAACATTGAATTGGAATAGTCAGTAAATATATATATACATATATACAGAAAATCACATGACAACATGAATTTTTATGAGACAAACAAACATTTAACAGTAAAATATTCACTAATTAGTAAAATAATCTTTTGTTGATTAAAAACATTTCACAATTAAGAATTCCTTGAGTTTTCTTTTGAAAGTGGGTAGTGAGGAACACTCCTTGAGTTCCTGTGGTAGCTTGTTGAAAGCCCTCAAGCCATTGTTATCTGGAGAATTGAATTCAACAACATTTTTACTGTATGGTACATAAAATAGTTCTCGATTACGAGTGTTCATTTGATGAACCTCAGAGTTCTTAATACATGTTTCTTTATTCCTAAATATATGGAGACATAGTTCATATAAATATAAAGAAGGAAGTGTCAATATTTTGTGACTAATAAATAGGTCTTTACAGCTGGTGGTACTAGACACACTAGCAATGCAGCTCATTATCTGTGCTATAAACACATCATCAGTCATAGTGGACCAACCCCAGAAACAAATGCCATATCGAAGACGACTTTCTACTTGTGCATAATACACCATCTGCAATTGATTGTATGTGAGAACTGTTCGTAAATTTTTCAATAAATAACATTGTGAATGCAGAATGGAAGTTATGTTCGTACAATGGATTTTCCAGTTTAAGTGTTCGTCTATGTTCATTCCCAAAAATTTAACATGTGTAGCTGAACGAGATATGGGCACATCATTAACGACAAGATTAGGTTTATAGCAAACTCGTTGTCTATTGTGAAACTGATACTGTGTCTTCTCGATATTGAAAAAAGGGAGTTTTCAAACGACCAAGATGACAAGGACTGAATCGCTTCGTTGCATTTTCTTTCAAGAATCTCATCAGATTTATCCACAACAAGGACAGATATATCGTCTGCATACATAGTGACGTGAATATTTTTACCTAGTTCATTTATACTATTCACATATAATAGAAATAATACTGGGCCTAGAATAGAACCTTGTGGAACACCTATATCAATATCCACAAATTGCACTTGAAATGCCAACATGTGGTAAAACAAGAATATTATTGACATACATCACATAACACACTTTTTAATATTTATTGAAAAAATTCGTCGAACATAGAAAACCCATAGCATTGTTATGAAATTAGGCGTTCTGATAGAATTCGTTGAGATTATTGGTAGATTTATGCAGCAGTCATAAGTCATGAGGAAGAATATTCGTCAATGATTGGTTGATCCGTTTATTACAACCAATCATTGACGAATATTCTTCCTTATGACTTAAAACTTATGGCTTATGACTGCTGCATAAATCCACCTAATAACAAAATTTCACCGTAAGAAACTTTTTGACAGATTTCCTAAACTTTCACTCATTTTCGATTATTTTAGGTGTAAGGGCAGGTGATTGAAAAATTTTTTGCTTTCTAATAGACCACAAGCCCAGGAACAATTTCAGGGGGTGATTTTATACACCACGGGTCATACAGTGACCGCTAAATAGTATGTACCATATGGGAAAAATTTTTATTATTGGAGTATTGGAAAAAATATTCTGGGGAAAAGTTTGTGCATGTCCGATAACCTAAAAATCGATTTTGACACATGTCACGTGATCGCTAGAATGGCGGCAAAATGAAAAAAATTGTAATGCAAAGGCAAAAAAAGTGGATGAAGATGGCAAGATATCAAAAACAGTTATTTGAAAAAGTCACTTAGAATTCAATTTCATACACATAAACGAAGTTTTAAGAGATAATTCAAAAAAATTGAAAATAGCAATTTTTTTAAAAATATTTTCCCATCTATTTAAAAATATTTTTTTTTTCTTGACTATACTGAAACATTTGCATTTTAATGATAATGACAAAACTTTCTCATTTTCTCCACACCAGAGGGCACTAAATTGAAAAAATGGGAATTTGTCAGAACCCTTGCTGTTACATCGGTTCGAATCTAACAGTTATATCCGAATTCCACGACCATTGTGATGACATGACACTCCAAAAACATGGTAATTTCCAGATTATAATCAAGTTCCGATGATAATCGTGCATGAGCGTTTCACTTCGCACATATACTTGAAAATAGTGCGTCAAATTAAAGATTATTAAAGTTTATGTGCAAAGTAAAACGCTCATACAGCATTATTATTAAAATCAGGAAACATGGTGTTTCTAGATTGCCATTTCAACACAATAGTCTTGGAATTCTGATATAACTGTTAGATAAGAACCAATGTAACAGCGAGGGTTCTGGCAAAAACCAATTTTTTTAATTTAGTGCCCTCTGGTGTGGAGAAAATGAGAAAGATTTGTCATTATCATTAAAATGCAAATGTTTCAGTATAGTCAAGCTATTCATACGAAAAAAAATAATATTTTTAAATATATGGGGAAATATTAAAAAAAAATGCTATTTTCAATTTTTTTGAATTATCTCTTGAAACTTCGTTTATGTGTATAAAATTGAATTCTAAGTGACTTTTTCAAATAATATTTTTTGATATCTTGCCATCTTACCCCTTTTTTTGCGTTTGCATTGCAATTTTTTTCATTTTGCCGCCATTCTAGCGATCACGTGACATGTGTCAAAATCGATTTTTAGGTTATCGGACATGCACAAACTTTTCCCCAGAATATTTTTTCCAATACTCCAATAATAAAAATTTTTCCCATATGGTACATACTTTTTGGCGGTCACTGTATATAATGTTGAAGTACTGGTCGAGAAACGAACGTTAGGCACTATGCCGTCAATTTTCCGCGGTACAGGTGAGTGTACAGGCGAGATGAAATGTCGTAAAAAAGGGGGTACTTTTTGATTACTCTATACATGACGGCACACTATTCTCGTCAAAGAGGCAATGAAAAAAGAATGCTCTAAAACCCAGTGCCGTCAAAAAATAGCGGTACAGGGAGTCGGATTTTTTTTTTTTGAAATCGGTGATTTTACCCCTCCTCCCCAGTTAATCGAATACTTGACGGCATTGTTTCAGTTAACTTTGCCTTTTCTTAAAAAACTATAATACATCTATGTCGTCAGAAAAGGGTGGTACATGGGGTCAGAAATCGCGAATCAAAACCCGATTTTTACCCCTTATGGGGGTGGCCATTTAGAATTTGACGGCACCGATTTCTAGCTTTGAGTCAACATTTATTGAGTATCCTAAACATGGTGCCGTCAAAAAATTATGGTTCATGCAGAAATAAATAAAAAATTACTAAAATTTTAGAGCAAAAAATCAATGTTTTCTTATAAGGTCATTTATTTCAGGACGGCATAGGTTCTTTTTTAAGCAAAAACTACTTATAATGGCTTTATAATTATGCCGTCAATAATTCATGGTACCCAATTGAAATACAGAATAAATATAAAAACGAAAAAATAAAAAAAAAATTAAAATTGCCTGCACATTTATAAGAGTTTATTTTTGAAATATTATTGTGGGTACTTCATTAAACATTAAAAAATATAGAAAAGTTGGTGCCGTCAATTTTCCCTTGTTATATTTTATGCATTTGACGTGAAATCTCTAGCTACCACCTAACATTTTGGTCATAATTTTGTTCAAAAATTACAAGACGACATTAACAATATAATATTGACCATATTGAACAGTAATTTAAAATTGTGGTGACGTCAACATTAAACGGAATCTCTTCGTAATGCGAGAATTTCAAAATTTTAACGATAATATTGGTAATATTCGTTTTCGGTCCAAAAATCGAATAGCGAACTTTCATGCACTGATATGTGATCTATCATCAAAAAAGTAGTATAAAATATATTATAAAATAAGTGATTAAACATTTGAATAACAATGCATAAATCATTAAAATTTTATGAAAGATTATAAACTAGATAACTATTAATAATTTTCATAAAAAAGGCATTAGTCTTTCATAAAGTTTTAAAAGCGTTAGTCAATGTTTATGGTATTTTTATTGAAAAATCCTAATAAATAGATAAAAAAATGTTCAAAACATGGATTATTCATGATTCTTCATCAGAATTCCCGTTGTCTATTTTTGAATCACTTGAAGAATCCATTTCATTAGCTTCGTCCAGATCTAAAATATTAATGCAATATATAATTGAAAAAATATTACAAGAAATTAATTAATTAATTTTGCAAGAAATCTGTTTCATACCTGAATTATCATCTTCTGCCTCAGTAATCTGATGTAATAAAGGTTCAAATAAACCACCTTGTTGTGCCAAACAATAGCCGAATCTGTGATACAGAGATAATCTCTTATCACAGAGTAGATTTGGCGTAATGTTGGTACAAAGTTGGATAATTTTGCCCCTTAATTCATCAAGATTTGTTGCTCTCTGAAATGCATGTCGATTATTTCCCAAAAAAATAAATTATTTAAATCTGGTGATCTGGGAGGCCACATAATCGTACCACGTGTAAATATTAAGCGATCAGGGAAAGTATTTTAAAGAAATTGTGTCACTGGTCGTTCATTGTGCCTCGAACAACCATCCTGTTTAAACCAAATGTCCCCAAAATTAATAGGAAGTAGCTGAATTGTCGGAATAATTTGATTTCGACATGAAAAACACATTTTTCAGCGTATTCTACCATATAAAATTGACGGCATAGTAAAATATGTTATCTTTGAAGGATATAGCATTGAAACAGCTAAATTTTAGGTTGTATAAAATGACCACCCCCATAAGGGGTAAAAATCGGGTTTTGATTCGCGATTTCCGACCCCATGTACCACCCTTTTCTGACGGCATAGATGTATTATAGTTTTTTAAGGAAAGGCAAAGTTAACTGAATCAACGCCATCAAGTAATCGATTAACTGTGGAGGGGGGTTAAAATCGCCGATTTCAAAAAAAAAAAATCCGACTCCCTCTACCGCTATTTTTTGACGGCACTGGGTTTTAGAGCATTCTTTTTTCATTGCCTCTTTGACCAGAATAGTGCCGTCATGTATAAAGTAATCAAAAAGTATCCCCTTTTTTACGACATTTCAACTCGCCTGTACACTCACCTGTACCGCGGAAAATTGACGACATATTGTCCAACGTTTGTTTCTCTACCAGTATTTCAACATTATATATGACTCGTGGTGTATAAAATCACCCGCTGAAAATGTGCCTGGGCTTGTGGTCTATAAGATTAGGTAGTTTAATACTTAATGAAAAGCTGCAGGAATCGTGCCACATTTTTGAATTCTTTGTATTTTCTTTGGAATAGCAATGGCAATATTCCATGGGAGTAAAGCAATCAGTCGGAATTTTGAAACAGAATCATGGTCACCACCTTTGTATATACATGAAAGTCTGGTAACCAACAAAGGAACCTGCAACAGGCGAAATACGCATTTTTGGTCTAGAGAGAATCTGCGCTTGTACAAAATGTCTAGGTACCAATACCGTTTTGGTTTCATCACGTGGATGGGAATTTTGGGATTACGGATAATTGGGCCATTTTTTTACAATGGATCACTTACTTCCGAACGAAATTTACTTCAGGGCGATTTGAAATAATGGTTTGATGATAACTTACCACTAGCAGAAGTCGGTAACATTTGGTTCCAACAAGATGGGGCTCCCGCTCATAATTCGAGGATTATTCGAGCAAATTTATCAAATAGATTTCCTGGCAAATGGATATCTGCATATCTGACACCTCCTGACTTTTATCTTTGGGGGTACATCAAAAACTATGCGTATCAACGTAATTTTCAAACGGAACAAGAATTACGTCAACTGGTTTCAGAAGTAATTCAAACCATTACATCAGCTGATGTAACAACAATGTTTTGGGTTCCACTGTGAGACGATGTTACCCGTGTTTAGAAAATAATGGTCACTTGTTCGAACATCTTTTGTAATTAAGACATAGCCGTAATCGGAGGTCTTTCTGAATGATTTTAGATCATGTTCTAAATAAGCTGAAAACATCTAAACAACTATAAATGATATATGACGTATTTCAGAATAATAAATGGCTCTGAATTTTGTATTAAAAATAATAGGGCCGCATTAAAAAAAAAGTTGAAGAATGTTATTCGAAAACGAAACGTCGGATTGTAAATCTGTAGACGTCATCTTGTTGAGCTCAAGAAGTAGCAGAGGAAATGTAATTTTTTATTTTTTGATATGTTTTAAAATAACGCCGAAAATAAATAAAAACAAATATCGAAATTTCTACTTTATTCAAAATATCTCGAAATCCGAAAAAGATAACCCCCTTCTGCAAACTCCATATGAAAGGCCTTTGAATTGTGCAACTTTTCTATGATTTAGGTAACCAACATTGTAACTCCAACCGTTTCCTTGATCCTAATGCTATCCCCCTTATCTTGGACACACTGTATAACGGAGTAATATTAGCAAATTTCATACAGCTAGGAAAAACACTAACTGAAAAAGAATGGTTGACTGCTTCTGACAAAAATTGTAGAAATGTGAGTGCTAACTTGAGCAGTAAATTCACCCATTAAACTGAAATATCAAGTTGTGCACGAGTTTAGAAAACCCTAACATTTTTTTTTCATTTTGTTCCTTTACTTCTCTTATTCTTTCTGGGATAGGATGCCCATTAAGAGGGGTTATCTAACAATTGATAATTATTATTAAATTGATACTCTAGGTTGAATGTCACCATAAACTTCATTTCAATTTTGTTTCGATGTTGATTTGCTTCATTATTGCAATATTTCTTACGTAAAGTAATTAAATTAATCGTTTGAGAACGTTCCATAGTGTAATTAATTGGCAATATCCAAATGTACTACAGCCTCATTAAAAGATGATGTAATTGAAAAATCAACTGGAAAATTGCAATTGAACCTACCATTCATTATTTTTTTCGAGAATAGGTTCAAAAAAAGTTTGATATAATAGGTCTCTTCTCAAATTGATGAAATCTTGGACCAAGGCATAATTCAACTGTTCACTTCACGTGAAGTAGCACAACTTGGGTGGTGCCCAAAAAGTTAGATGAAACAGGCAAGCAAAAGTGGCGGATAGTTATCGACTACCGCAAATAAATCAAAAAAACTATCTATTGCAAATACCACACCAAATATTCCAGATATTTTAGACAATCTTGGCAGAGCAAACTCTTCCGCAATTCTCGAGGCATCAGCTTATCATCAAATAGAGATGGAAAAAAACGACATTCCAAAAACAGCTCTACAAAGAATGCACAATATGAGTTCAAGCGCATGCCGTTTGGTCTTAAGAATTCCCCTCCACTTTGCAAAAGGACATGACCTAAGGGTTCTAAACAACGAAACTTTCTTGGTGTACCTAGATGACATTTTCAGAAATAAAAAGGTATTTGAAAGACTACGAAAATCAAATCTCAAAATCCAATTGAATAAATCCGAAATTTTCCAAAAATCAGTTGCTTGTCTGGGCCATGTCATCACCCCTGATAGTGCTAAACCCAACCCGAATAAGATTTCAGCAATTCGACAGTTTCCTATTCCATGAACCCAAAGATAAACCGAATCATTCTTAGTTCTGAAGGGATATTACCGAAAATTCATTAAAGATTGAAAATGTGGCGGGTCCTTGCATATGGGCATTTGTATTATGAAGTAGTTTTCGTGTTTGGATTCTTAAAACTCAATTATACTCTTCCTCCACCAGAATTGTTGTTAGAAAAACTGCTTTCGTGGTGTCGCCCTGAATTGATTTGAAACAAATCAGAGCAAAGGGTACTCCTAACACTAGTGAAGAAAACTTATTCTCAGAGTTGGGTGAAATCAGAAGTGGGGTGCCCCAAAGATCGATTTTGGGTTCTATAAATGAGAGAAACTGTGCATGGTAATGCAATAGCTTACATGCCGACGATGCACTTTTCATTATCGTGAGCTGTGAAAAATATCCTTGGAAGAAAAAGTAACAGATTGTCTGAACTAGATTGTCGTGTACAATCAATTAAATTAAAATAAATTTTATTGAAATTTGAATTTAAAAACTCATGATACGGCGAGGCTTTTTATAGCCTGTTAACTCTTGAACGGTTTACGTGGCTTACATAAATAGTCAGCTTAATTTTGCTTCAGTAATATGAAACCTCCAATATATCTCGTATATTGAAAGACTAGAATCAAACAAAACAAATTTGTCTCCTATATCAACAAAAAATTCTCACCCATTCTCAAAGATCTACCACGAATAAGAATACAACTTCTGATATCATTAGCAGAAAGTCGGCAAATAGCTGACATCAAGTTTCTTCACAAAGTAATAAATAATTGTATCGACTGCAGCTCAATCTTGAACAAACTCTCGATGAATGTACCTCAATATAACACCAGAGGAGTATACTCATTCCAAACCAAAATACTAATTACTACTTAAATTCTCCATTGAATAGGTGCTGTAGATCTTACAAATCTATATCCATAAATCAATATAGAAATTTACACATTTTCCAATTCCCGGCAACTTTCTCTACTTCTCTTAAACGTTCATACAATCATGTCTAACTTTTGTATCCTGTAACAATATCCGTCTATAGTTACATTTGATCGACAACTATTCATAATACGATGCCACATCGTATGTAATATTATCGAAGCATTTATTGTCACTTTTACCACAACATTTGTGAATACTCTCTTTCGGTTCGTCCTGTTTTGTATTCCATTGAATAAATAAATATGTCAGCTCCAAGGAAATTCAGACCATATCTGTTTTGACTGTTTCAGGTATTCCACAAGGATTAAATATGGGGACACTCCTATTTCTACTATTCGTCAATGACGAAATTAGACACAGGAACGTGTAATTAGGGTAACCTGTATCTTTTTAGACAAATAAATTATTAGTTGCCATGCCTTTCATAACGTATATGTTAGAGACCTTCCAACGCTATAGTTGGGGTTGTTCCCATAACTGATGTTATGTTAAAACATGCTGATATTGAAACTAAATCAATTTTTATTGTATGTGGTTATGGATTTTGTTTAAGTATCCATGTTGATGAAATTCAGTTATGTTGTAGTTGTTTTTCAACAAAGAAAAAAATCAATTTTCCCAGTTTATTCAAGTTTCTTTATAAAAGTATTTTATACCACTGATAAGTTTCATCAGCTATCTACTGGATTCCATCAAATATTCTTAAGACAGTCCTTTGGGGAGCTTTCCATACTATCTGATTGTATGATTAGGATATCAATTTCTTCATTAAATCTGGTAATTACCCATCCTAAGTGATTAGCGCATTCTATGAGTCATTAATAAATTATTCATAGTGCCTTTTAATGAGCACTTACCACATCAAATATGTTTTGGAATCTGTAACAGGGAAATCAGTGAATCTCTTAGAGAAATGTTGTTGTTATTCAGGTATCGGATTTGATCATCAGGATATGGATTGTTGGTTTGTCAATATTAGTTATTTCATTCATCGAACAGAACAAATCACTTTTGTTATCTTCTGTGTTTGATCTGTTGGGCCATGACATTTGTTTGAAATCACCGCATCGATTTGGAACTGACGTAATTTTGTAGTATATCCGCGGGGATAGCTCGAACGGAGAGCGACGGTTCACCGATATCTGAAGCCAAGCAATGCTATGCGTGGCCGTGGTTTGGATGGGTGACCTACGGACCTCCTTTCGATATTCTCCTCGGATCGTGCTAGGAATCGCACGTAAAAAGGTAAGACCTCGTTAATCCTTGGCTCGCACAAGTTTCGACTTTTGAGGGCTGCCGTTCGTAAGGGGACGACAGCTGGTTAACGGAAAAAACAATTTTAACAATTTTAATAACAATTTTAACAATATACAGTGTGTTCCTTAACTAAGTTCGTTTGGCTTGAGAAATCATTTATTATTTCGATATTTTCGGTACTTGATATGCATATTTGGCATCTGTATCGGTAGTTGATATTCCTCATCAGCATAGGAAAGATCTCCACAAACCAAAATAGCGAATAGAAAATTTATGTAAAATAATATGTCCTGAACAAAACTATTTTCTAGAATTTTTTTTGCTCAGCTCAAAGTCCAATGAAAATCATCAGTTTGAAAGATAATGTACAGAAACAGACATTCATAAGATAATTATAGCGAATATTTCCATCGTATGTTAAAAATCCCATATGAAGCGGGACATTTTCGATTACAGCGAAAAATTCCCGGCGATTTTCAGGCTGAAAATTACCCGATAGGTATCGAAAATTACCCGCTCGGTCCGTGTATCTATAGTAACGATTGTTAAAATGTACATTTGTCATCTTGACAGGCATAAATACTGAATGTACCTACCTGCTTAATGTAAATTTAAATAAAATTTCAAACTCAGCACATCCATTTTTGTTTTAACTCCGGAAATATTCTACCGAATTACACTCATCAAAATAAACCTGATAATTTTCCATTCAAGCATGTTGTCAGTAAAAAAACTGCATTCGGTTATTTTCATATTTTGCTAAAAGAACCCTCCTCCTTCGGAGTCGGGCTCTTTCGACAAAATATGAAAATAAACTCATGCAGATTTTAGACAACATGCTTTCATGGAAAATTATCAGTAATTTTGAAGCACTTGTGTAATTACTCCCGAATATTTCCTTCCTATATAAAATTTGTCAAAAGAAGAAGAAGAATGCAATTATCAAAAAATTACAGCGGAAATTTCCCTCACGTGTAAAAACGTCCATAAGAGGAATGCAATTACCGCTGGCTCACAGCGATAATTGCACTGCAGTGACGCGTTTCGCGTCACGGCAGTGCAATTATCGCATTAGATGTCAATTCAAGTGAAGTCGCGCGATTTTAATGTCAGAAGTGAGACTTCAAATGTGTCATCTACCTACAAGTGTTCATATCGCGATTGCTACGGAAGTAACTGAGAAGCTTACGGACATAGCAACGCTAATCTGAAGTAAACAAATATCATTGTTTTCATATTTCTCGTCTAAAATTAACCGTTTCGGAACTTTTAATGAAGCCGAAATCGATAAGAATATCGCAAAAACGACTCCAGCGAATACTAAGAAAAGTAAGAAGTTTATTTGGAATCAGTTCATGGATTTTTGATTAGAAAAAGACACGCCAGTATGC
The DNA here is from genome assembly GCA_944452925.2 of Chrysolina oricalcia. Lineage (NCBI taxonomy): Eukaryota > Metazoa > Arthropoda > Insecta > Coleoptera > Chrysomelidae > Chrysolina > Chrysolina oricalcia. The sequence continues at coordinate 13,528,588 of OX101825.2, read as the reverse complement.
GAAATTGCGAAAATCTTGAAGGACTGGGCTCTAACATGAAGAAAAATAATGGTGAGGAGTACAAAGAAAGCACTGTGAAAACTATTTGGAATGTCACCGCCAAAATGATTATGGAAGAATACTTCCAGAAATATGGTATGAAAATTGACCCATTCCAAGATGTCGTGTTTAAATCTGCACAGAACGCCAAAAATGCAAAGAGACGAGACCTACAGGCTCAGGAAGATAAAAGAAAAGTGAGTTCAACTGCCCTGAAGTTTGAAGAATTGAAAAAACTAGTAAACAGTTGTGACGAAGGTACCCCAGAGGGACTACAAAAAAAATTGTTCTTTGTTTTGTCGTATGAATTAGCGTGGAGAGGTGGCGAAGGATGCAGAGCAAAACTACAGTTTTACAAAGAAGAACTCGATAATGCAGGTCAAAAAACAAAGAGAATTGAGTACAATCCAATTTTTGGGAAAACTACCCAAGGTGGATCCAAACAATGTGCTTCATCCAAGTGGTTAGTAACGAATAGAAGTAACAGTAATTTATGTCCAGTTCGATTATTTCACGCATTAAAATCGAAAAGAGAACACATTGAAAATGACCGCTTATTTTTAACCGCAAATCCATTTTGGAAAGTAACAAATCAATGGTTCAAAAACATACCTGTAGGGCGAAACGAGATAGCGAAGTGGACTAAGAAACAAGCAAACCAGGTGGGATTAGATGTGGAAAAAAAAGAAAATTTCCAATCACTCGTTGACGGCAACAGCGGTGTCAAATCTGGCAAAGAGCGGAGTTGCTGAGCAAGAACTCATCAAAATGACGGGACATGCTAACTCTAAATCTATTGGAAGCTATTTGCAAATGGATGAAGAACACCATCAGGCCATCGTTGAAAAAATGCGGCACAATGAAAAAGGCAGCAGTTCTGTGGAAATCATAAACAATAAAAATCTAGAACCAGGCACGCCAGGAGGAAGCTTGGGATATAATGTTACTTATAATAATTGTACTGTTTATTATAACATTAAATAATGAAAATTCATTGTGCATTCTTGAAATTTTCACTAAACAAGAACGAATTTTTTGATTGGCTAAAAGAGTGAGGTGTGAAATTTCCTACCGAATACCACTCGTGCATTGAAAATTAACCAGATAATTCTGAAAAAAACGTGTTTTTTTTTATAAAAAACCGCACTCGGTTATTTTTTTCGTTGTTTCAAAAAATTGCCCTCCTCCTTCGGAGTCGGGCAATTTATGCTTTGAAACAAAGAAAAAAATAAACTCGTGCAGTTTTTAAAAAAACACGTTGTTTTCAGAATTATCGGTAATTTTCAATGCACTTGTGGTATTACCCCCGGAAATTGCACTGCGGAGCGATAATTGCACTGCGAAAACATCCCGTCGGCATGACACCAATAACAACAACACTGACTGACGATACTGACGATACTGATAAATGTCAGATATACTTTGAAAATTGAAATAATGTCGCGTTTTGGTGAGTGGTTCAAACAATCTATTGAGGAAAATGTAGTTGAAAGTGAAACAGCAGCACATACATTTTTCTTTCAAATCCGTGTAAAAGAAAGGAAAGTTCAGCAGTATTAAATTCAGCTGAAATAACCAGAATGATGAATTTGTGGGATGAAAACACTCCTGAATGTCTGCAACGTAAATTTGATCATATCGCAGCGCTAGAATGGATCACAGACTTTTTTCTTCTTGAAACAAATAACGATGAATCAGCAACAAACCGGATAATAAGACGATTTTCGTAATAGTTTTTAGCTCCTGGTAACTGAAATTACTCCAAAACGAGAAGGAGAAACGAGGAGGAAAAACGAGACTTACTTTTTGAACTCCGCAGGCATTGCCAAGACCATTCTGTTAAAATGGCGGTTCTGATCATAGGGGTCCTTGGTGGGATGATCATACCATCTTGCCTTAATAGGACAGTAAGGTGACTGATGTGCCTGGAACCACGATCAGTCATATACAGTGAATATCAGGAGATAGTAAGCAGACAGTCAAAACGTGATTCAGTAGCACTTATTCGAGACATCAAACAATGAAAGAATTACATCTAGAAAATTTCAAATCATTTATTTGGAAATTTGAGTTGTATAGATCTTTCAAGAATATAAAAAACAGAAAAGAAAACTGTAGGTCACAATGAGCTTATGACAAGAGGCATAAGATGTCCGGAGGACTGCTCACTGCTAATATCCTATACAATAGGAAAGTTGGGTCGAAAATCCATCAGAAAACAACTACTTTCCTGGCTAATGCCACGACGAACATTGAATTACATCTGATGAAATTTCCGTGCAGAGTTCCTACAAGGTTCTCTCTGCAATTGCTTGGTTGCATGGGAATGTTCATCGAAACATTCGGACCACCTATATATAGGATATTAGCAGTGAGCAGTCCTCCGGACATCTTATGCCTCTTGTCATAAGCTCATTGTGACCTACAGTTTTCTTTTCTGTTTTATATACGGTCTTGACGATCGTGGTCATGGGTATTGCTTTGGTTGGGCTTCCGGCACTGAGATGGCGCTCGCAGTTTGGAATTAATCCACTGTGCGGGCGCGGTCTCAGTTTCGGTCTGTAAATGGGTTTGGATGTCGATTCATTCGTTGCAGTCATTAGTTATTGACTGCTAGACCTACCCTATACTGATGAGGAGCAACACTCCGAAATCGATATATAGGTGGTCGGAATGTTTCGATGAACATTCCCATGCAACCAAGCAATTGCAGAGAGAACCTTGTAGGAACTCTGCACGGAAATTTCATCAGATGTAATTCAATGTTCGTCGTGGCATTAGCCAGGAAAGTAGTTGTTTTCTGATGGATTTTCGACCCAACTTTCCTATTGTATAGGAATTAGCAGTGAGCAGTACTCCGGACATCTTATGCCTCTTGTCATAAGCTCATTGTGACCTACAGTTTTCTTTTCTGTTTTATATACGGTCTTGACGATCGTGGTCATGGGTATTGCTTTGGTTGGGCTTCCGGCACTGAGATGGCGCTCGCAGTTTGGAATTAATCCACTGTGCGGGCGCGGTCTCAGTTTCGGTCTGTAAATGGGTTTGGATGTCGATTCATTCGTTGCAGTCATTAGTTATTGACTGCTAGACCTACCCTATACTGATGAGGAGCAACACTCCGAAATCGATATATAGGTGGTCCGAATGTTTCGATGAACATTCCCATGCAACCAAGCAATTGCAGAGAGAACCTTGTAGGAACTCTGCACGGAAATTTCATCAGATGTAATTCAATGTTCGTCGTGGCATTAGCCAGGAAAGTAGTTGTTTTCTGATGGATTTTCGACCCAACTTTCCTATTGTATAGGATATTAACAGTGAGCAGTCCTCCGGACATCTTATGCCTCTTTTCAAGAATATAATAATCATTATAATATACCATCAAATCATGAAGTATAGTTAGGCACAGGAAATTTTAATAAAAACATGACATGAATCATCATTGATGATTTGGGTGGCAGGATTACATCGATCAGTTTCCATTTTGGTATCGCAGAAAGTTTTTCAAGCATCTCTTTTCTTTCTTAAGGTAAAACCAATTGTACGTTTTCAAATATTCATGAGGATTGTGAAAACCACTCTATACCACGCACGTTCTGGTTCTGGATAACGACATGATATCTAAAGAAGAAAGCCTATTATGCTTCAGACTAATTTGAATCAGAGTCATAAAACACACAATTTCACAGTCATCATAGCGTACCGAAGCCATTTGTTCCCGCTGGTGGCTATGGCGAGTAAAACGCATTTCGAATTTGGCGTGAACCGATGTAATGAACTGAAGTAATAAACCATTGAAAGAAATTATGTAAGTAGTTTTGGTTATTAAATCTTCGGTAATCTTCTTTCCGCAGACTGAAACAAATTGAGAGTGCCGCGACAATGTAATACAATTACGAAATGAATCGGTTTTGGATTGAAAATCTGTAACATTTCCCAGTTGGGTAAAGTTGTTCTCAGTGTTCTTTGAAAGGCACTGATTGAGGAGGAATCGTAGTGCACAACATTATTTTTGCGTCTTTATCCTTTTGTTGATGTACAGAGTCAATTTTTTGGTGTCTTCAAGAGATGGTACATTTTTTGAATAACACCTTTATTAGATCAGGCCCAGAACTGAATCTTGGCCTTTACACTTTCTTCAAATTTCTTTTTCTTCACCATATAGTGCTGTCGAAGTTCTGGAACGCTAAGAAAACGTCTAGTCCATGATAGAACGATCCGGTCCATGAACATTACCAATTGAAATCCAAATCTAGAAAAATGAGAAATAAAACTTTCTATGTTTTTATACCACTATTTGTAACCAACGTTACTGCAGTTTCTTCCTATATGGACATTGTTTGATAATGTCCATATAGGACGAAACTGCAGTAACGTTGGTTACAAATAGAAGTGGTATAAAAACATAGAAAGTTTTATTTCTCATTTTTCGTGATGATTTCCTACCACGTAGTAACGGCTACAAATACAAATCTAGAAGTTTCGCGGAGTTCCAGTACATTTGAAAGTATATTTTTTGGATTCCTGCTTCTCTTCTGTATTATTAAAACACTTATAACTTGCAGATCTGATCTTCGATTACAAGAAGCCCTTTCAATCGGGACCTCCTATCTTCATGTATTCCAGTAGGTACCTTAAATGTTCCTGAGTATCTTGCTGGGCGAATCCGATAAAGCGAGATGCAAATCTTTGAATTTGACTTTTCAATGAGACTGTATTAACAACTCGATCTGAGGAATCGTCCGATAATATTTTCTTGATATCACCAATTTGATTAAAACTCTTTCCTTACAAGACATATTCATGTGTATGTCTCTCTTGTAGGCATCCTGTTTTACATGAAAAATATAGTGATATTTTTGAAGGACTTAGAGAATTATAGGAGGAGGTCACTTCCGAAATAATCAAATAGTAGAAACCAGTAAGATAATCACCAAAAAGAATAAGAAGAAAGTGGATATACAGATTGGTGTGGCAATTTAACGTTAGCGAAGAAAAAAGAAGAATTGAGAATATCCCTGGATCCTAGCCAAATGAAGTTTTGAAAGATACAAAGCAACAGCTACCGACGATAGATGGAATTCTGACAGATTAGGTAAGGTAAGGTAATGCAAACAGATGTTTTCAATGGTTGATGCAGAAAAAGCATTTTGGAGTTTGAAACTCCATGAAAGGAGTAGCAAGTACACAGCTTTCTGGGCACCATTTAGAAAATACTCTTATATCAGTATTCCATTCTGAATTTCTACAGCTATGGAAATATTTGAAAAGAAAATGCCTGTATGTATGGAGTTTTTGTAGTAGCTGACGATATATTCATAGTAGGCATAGGAAGGAGCACTACTGGACCATAAAAAAATCTTGAAATTATTTGAAAATTTGAAATTGAATAAAGATAAGGCAAAGTTCTGTCTGAAAAATATAAAATTTTATGGCCAATTGTTAACAGATGAAGGGATAAAACCAGATCCAGAAAAAGTAATGGCTACAAATAACATACCATTTCCGAAAAATATAGGAGAAATTCAGAGATTCCTGGGTATAGTTACATACATGTGTAAATACTTGAATAATTTATCAAAAATATCAGAACCTCTACGAAAGTTGACACACAAGAACGTATCATTTGAGTGGAATGGAGAACAACAAACAGCTTTCGAAAAACTGGAAGAAACGATATCCAATAACATCACGCTCAAATACTTCAAAATAGAAGGGTATATAAAAATTAAAAGCGACGCCTCTTCATATGCTTTGGAATGTGCATTATTTCAAAATGGAAGACCGGTGGCGTATGCATACATTCAAAACACCATAAAATTATGAAAAAATCGAACAAGAGATTCTAGCTAGTGTCTTTGCTTGCCATCGATTTGATCAGCACATTTGGGGCAAAAAAGTGCTGATAGAAACAGATCATCGTCCACTTATGAACATATTTGAGAAACCATCACTGAAAGCTACAATAAGATTGCAAAATACGATCCTGAGCCTGCAAAGATATAGCATAGAGATCAAATACAAAAAGAGACAAGAAGTTATTATTTCAGATGCACTTTTAAGGGCACCAGATAATATTGATAACGAAGAGAAATCGATCGATATTTACGAAATCGAAGAAGATAATTATATAACAATAATAGAATTTCTAAATCAGATATGTATTTTCAAAAATATAGGGGAAGTTATAATGAAACAGGAAACCATACAGAAGATTAAAGTAGTCACAAAGCAAGATGTAGTAGTAAAATAAATTATAGAATATATACAGTGTGTCCCACTTTGAGCAGCCACGCCCTCATATTTCGTTGAGCATGAAATAATTCGAAATTATCTTTGACTCAAGTTGTAGTACACGGAAATACCTACCTTTATGTTAACGGAACCTTTGTATATCCATTTTCCACGGTTAACTACGACCAAATGAAAAGTGAAAAATTGGAAAAACATACTAGGCATTTTTTTATCGCAAAAATAACACCAGATTATGTTTCAGAACACCTTAAAACCCCCAAATCTCAATGCTTGAATCATTTGAATATACAGGGTATCATCTGTAGCTGGTAGCATTATCAACTCTGATCCATAAATAATGCTTGGAAAATTTCCAAAATGTCTTCTCTTGTCACAGAATTCCCAAAAAATTTTAATTAATACTTTGAAAAATAGCCAAATATCACTTTTCCAAGGCTAACTCTGATCAGAATGAATGATACCCTGTATATTCAAATGATTCAAGCATTGAGATTTGGGGGTTTTAAGATGTTCTGAAACAGAATCTGGTGTTATTTTTGCGATAAAAAAATGCCTAGTATGTTTTTCCCAATTTTTCACTTTTCATTTGGTCGTAGTTAGCCGTGGAAAATGGATATACAAAGGTTACGTAAACATAACGGTAGGTATTTCCGAGTACTACAACTTGAGTCGAAGAAAATTTCTAATTGTTTCATGCTCAACGAAATATGAGGATGTGGCTGCTCAAAGTGGGACACACTGTATAAAGAAAGGTTGGCCAAATATTGAAAATGAAATGAATGCAGAATTTAGAGTTTTCTGGACATTTAAAGAAAAATTGATGGTAGAAGATGTATGATTCTGATAGGATGGAGGATTTTAGCACCTTCGAAGTAACATCCATAAATGATTGAAAAATTGCAGTCGGGAATGCATGCTGGAATCGAAACACAATAAATAATAGCCAAAGAAACAGTTTTTTGGCCAGGCGTATCAAAAGATATAAGAAACAAATGAATCATGTGAAATTTGTCATCTCAAAAAAGAAACAAAATGATTACTGTAAAGGCTAGATTATCCATTTCAAACAGTGAGCATGGATGTATTTGAAATATTCCTGAATGGTAAGAAAAGTCATTTTTTGATAATGGTAGACCATTTTCCGGATTTCTTTGAAATAGAAGAATTGGGAGATTTGTATGCTATATCTACTATTTTGATATGCAAAAGACAATTCAGCAGATATCGTGTTCCCTCAACAGTGATTACAGATGATGGTTCAAATTTCACAAACAGAGAGTTCACAGAATTTGGTGAGGAATGGAAATTCAAACACAAAACATGAAGTCCATTTCATCAACAAGGCAATGGAAAAACAGAGGCCGCACTCAACATAGCAAAACACTCATCAGAAAAATTATAGCCGAAAATGGAGATTTTTACAAAATGCTTATTGAACGCAGAGATACACCAAATAAAATGAACAGTAGTCCTGCAAAAAAATTAGTCAACAGATGGTTGCGATGCCAAGTACTAAATTATGTTCCAAAACAATAAACACCAGAAAATGAATATATCAGAGAATTAAACTGAATAAAAAAAAATTGCCAAAAATTATAACGATAGAGCAGAATACAGAAATAAAAAATGGGTGGAAGGAGGCAGAATATACTACAAAGATAAACCAGCCGATGGAGAACGGAGAAAAGGGATAGTGGTAAAAAGGTATGATAACAGATCTAAGTAATGAAAACGGAAAAATAATGCGAAGAAATGAAGTTATGTTGAAACCGGATAGAAAACATAGAAGGCCTGAGGATGAAGAAGGAATCAAACAGAGAAGAAGAAATAAAAACGGGGGTAACAAATATACGTCAGAAGACTGTGAGAATTTACGAATTGGTTTGGGGAAAACATGTAGAAACAAAATACCACCACAAAGGTTTATAGACGAAGAGTGAAGCTTGAAAAGGGGGATGTTATACAGAGTGGCCACTTTTTTAATGGGATTGTATTGATAACTTTTAAACCATAGAGTTAGAAGGTCGGTTAAATGGAGAAATAGTTGCATTCATAGAAGCATTGTCAAGTGGTTCAAACAAATCGAGATTATTAGTACCGGTTATTGAGATATCATAAGAAAAGTAAATTCTGTCATTTTGATTTTTCTTTTTTTCCCACTTTATTTCAAATATTATCAAAAAATGATATAATATCATACAATGTCATTCAAAGTTGATTTTCAGGTGTTTTTACCCTTATCCAAATTTCTCTGGGTCGGATCTGTATTGCATTTACCTTTAGTTTAATTAACAACATGCAATACATTTCGATTATAAAAACAACTCAGTCATCTCAAATTGAATGGAACGTATCAGAATCAAAGCAAGAAACAAGTAATATTTATTTACATAATATTTCAAGCGAAGAAAAACCTAATACAGAATAATTAAACGAAACTATCATTTATATGAAAGAAAAATTAAATGATTATTCGAAAGTAAATCAAAATTAATGAAGTAAGTGTTCGAAATGTCCACCATTTTGTAAAATGCACTTTGCGGTTCTGGAACCCATACTTCTTATACATTTGCTTATTTCGTCTCCTTGAATACCTTCCAATACATTCTCAATCTTCTCGCGAAGAATCTCTATTGTCGGGTTCGTAGTATCATAAATTTTATTTTTGAGATATCCCCACAAATAAAAATTCAGCGGATTGAAATCCGGAGATCTTGCAGGCCATGTTACTGGACCTCTTGTTCCAATCCATGAATCGGGAAAAGTTCGATTTAGATAATCTGTGACTATTCTTGAGTTGTGTGGACCACATCCGTGTTGTTGGAACCATGGACTATTACGCCCATACCGTATAGGAATATCATCCAACATTTCTTCTATAATTTCTACATATTTTTCTCCGGTTAGGTTGCCATCAATAAAATAATAAAATAGGGTAATTTATTATTCAACAAACCGCACCATATGTTCAAAGAAAAACGATATTGATGTCTAACTTCATGAATTAAGTGAGGATTTTCTGTGGCATAAAAATGTTTGTTCCTTCGATTGAACATGCCAGAATTTGTGAATGTCGTTTCGTCTCCCCAAATAATATTGTGCGCAAAATTGTTGTTATTCCGCACCTTCCGTTGAAACCAATTGCAGAATTGCAACCTTCTCTCAGGATCATTACGATATAGTTTTTGCACGGCTTGGTATTTATAGTCATGGTATCCGCGCCTCTTGACTATTTTATTAACAGCACTTTTTGATAAATTGCATTCACTGGCCATAGTTCTCGATCCTATTCCTGGATTTAGTCGAATTTGGCTAGAACATTGATGCCATTGATAGGCTCGTTTCGTCTTACATAAGGACCTCTAGGTTTGATGAATGAATTATGTTCAAGTAACGTTGTAGATAAACGTCGAAATATTTTAATATTTGGTGTTGTTCTTTCAGGATATAATTCACCATACCTTTGTTGTGCTTTGAACGAATTCCTATCTAGTTTTATGTACACTTCGTACATATCTCTCTTTTCTTCATTTGTATATCTTACCATACCGAATAAGTTAAATTGAAATTACACAGAAAAGTATTTAATGACAAGTTCTTGTGACACAATAATGAACGAAGTGACAAATAATATGACATTTCTTGTTATGTTCTTTTTTATCCACGGCCTACTACTTGAAAATAATACATTCAATAAACCTAGAGTTTTGTGTATGTAAGAAAAAACAAGTCTATTACCGATATCAATATTCTGCCCAAATTCAATTGAATCCATAAAAAAAAATCGAAAGCTGTTAATAAAACAGTCAAGAGACGCGAATACAATGATTTTAAATTTGAATACCAAGCCTTGCAAGAATTATATCGTAATGATCTTAAAATTAAAGTTCGATTCTGTAATCTGTTTCAACGGAACAAATGACAAATCCAACAATAGTGATTCCTCTCGAGAAGATTGATAATGTATTGGAAGGTATTCAAGTAGACGAATTTAGCAAATGTATAAGAAGTATGGGTTCCAGAACCGCAAAGTGCATTTTACAAAATGGTGGACATTTCGAACAGTTACTTCATTAATTTTCATATATTTTCGAATAATCATTTAATTTTTCTTTCATATAAATGATAGTTTCGTTTAATTATTCTGCATTAGGTTTTTCTTCTCTTGAAATATGTAAATAATTATTACTTGTTTCTTGCTTTGATTCTGATATGTTCCATTCAGTTTAAGATGACTGAGTTGTTTTTCTAATCGAAATGTATTGCATGTTGTTACTTAAACTAAAGGTAAATGCAATACAGATCCGACCCAGAGAAATTTGGATAAGGGTCAAAATCACCTGAAAATAAACTTTCAATGACATTGTATGATATATTGTTGAATTCAGCGTTAAAAGTTATTTCGAAATGTGTCATAAAATATGCAGGTCCGTATTGAAAAAAATGAGGTTGAGGGTGGCCCAGAGAGTACGAAACGTTGGATACGAAATCTGATTAGGTCAAATTAAGGATAATTTACTATCGAATAAAAAATTCCTGTATCATTTTTTGATAATATTTGAAATAAAGTGGGAAAAAAAGAAAAATCAAAATGACAGAATTTACTTTTCTTATGATATCTCAATAACCGGTACTAATAATCTCGATTTGTTTGAACCACTTGACAATGCTTCTATGAATGCAACTATTTCTCCATTTGACCGACCTTCTAACTCTTATGGTTTAAAAGTTATCAATACAATCCCATTAAAAAAGTGGCCACTCTGTATAATGAGTTTTGTTGATAATGTATGTTAGTTAGTTGAGTTTTGGAATGAGGGACACTCTATACCTATGCAGAGAGAGTATCACTCCTGATCTCGAATAAAAGTCATAGTTTCTATCATTGAAAGTTTGTTCAATTTATATCACAAAACAGTGTCAAATCAATTTTCTAAATGTTATTGAGTCTGGGTAAGTGGCCCACCGGGTATTAAGTATTCCAGATCCAGATAAGTCACATCAGAAAAACAAGTTTGCGGTATGAAGTTATCGAAATGAATAGTGGAAAGTTGCTCACCCGGTATATGAAGTATTCTAGATAACTCAAATCGAGAAAAGAATCCTGAGGCATGACTAATCATTTCAAATCACTACTGCAAATATTTTCCTTTCAAAGTTGATAACAACAACAACTTAATGACGCCAACTGAATCATAATCATACAACAATGGGTAAAAGTGAAAACAATTTATTGTCAAAATCATTTCTATCATCAATTATCAGCAATCAAGTGTCCAATAATTGTATTATTACGCCGGCATTACTAGAAGAGTATATTTGTTTTGCTTTCTTTCGCAAATAAAGGACTAGAAAGTGAATATTTTACCCATTTGTACAGGTGAACAGATACCTCTAGCAATGTTAAACTTGTTATTAGCTGGTGAACGTACTCGAATGAGTACAACGTGTGCTCAGACCGCCAAATACTTATCTATAATAATAATAATAAGGAACGAATCCGTAATGATTGGTATTCGTACTTACATAAGGCATGTAGGATGTTTGTGGAAATTATGAATGATGGGTTTGGACCAAATTACTAGAAAGTTATTACTGTGCTGCAGTATCGGCACACACCCATGTGAGAGACTGCTTTAAATGGAAAACAGCTCTCGTGATTGATGATGGTCGTAAAATTGTGGTCGAAATAATCGCCGTCTCGGGCATTAATTGATTCGGAATAGCGCAACTGCACTGCAAGGGATTATGGCGTAGTTTCTAAGAGTCAACTCACGACTAACCGAGGAGCCTGCGAATTGTTTGGTGTGGCATATACGTATGCGATAATCTCGCTGACATTCCTGGAAACTTTAACATTCATATTTGTCGATTGTTTTAACCAGTTATAAACATTTTTCAAAGTCTACCGTGTCTTACAGGTCTATTCTATAAGAAGTCGTTATTTACGCCCATATGCACCGTTTTCGCGTTTAATCCAGATCAACTAAACCGGATTAAGTGGTCTTGGGTTGAGTTATATTCTCCGACATATGAAAAGTGCGGATTACTTAATCCAAACAACAGTTTGGCATCATTGCAAAAAATCTGTACAACTTGACGTTTTTAATATCATCTTATCAAACTTTGACATTTCAAGAGAATCGCGCAAACTCAAAATAATTTCGAAAGATAAGAGTCTGATAACAAAATTGAGTGAACGATATGAAGGTATAGAAAGAGTTCGAAATTTATCAATATTGGGAAAACAGTGTTTGGTTAATTTAGAAATTGGGGAATATGCGACGGTTTTAAAAGATGAGAAAACGAATCGAATATCGCTGGATGATGAGAAAAATGCATGGAAAAATATCGAAAACGAATACAATGCAAATGGTCCTGGTCTCTATCGTACTACAGAGTCGCTTAAAATATTATTCAAAAATAAGGAAAAAGAGTTGAGAAAAAAATTTCAGGTGGTATTAAATGTAAGTTTATCAGGCTTTTTCCCGAAATAAAAAAAAGGAATGTTACTCACTAAGTTTTATCTCCTGAACACGATTCCGAGAAAATTTCGTCTTCGTCTTTCGTCTTCAATACTTTTCGAGTTATGACCTTTTGAATCTTGAAAATCGACCATTTTCAAACACGATTTTTTCAGTAAAAAATCTCACAAAATTCCTCCTTCTTTTGGTCGACACTTTTTTGAGATCCTATTCAACACGTATTTCATAATTACAAGCACCCAAATCCAACATTTCACAAAAAAACCTTCTTGTGAAGTACCCATACATAACCCTACCAACTCATTTCAAGAATGAACCTCTATGAGAAGTGAGGTTGAGTATAGTAATATAAGAAGGTTAATTTCATTTGTAAAACGTTTGGTAAAGTGTCGACAAAAGGAAGATGGCATTTTGTGTTATTTTTTACAGAAAAAATCGTGTTGGAATATGGTTGATTTTCAAGATTCAAAGAGTCATAACTCGTAAACTATTAGAGACCCTCACGAAATTTTTTGTGATCAGGAGATAAAACAGGAGATAAAACAACGTAAGAAACACCACTTTTCTTTCTCACCAGAAGACGACTGCGAATAGAAGCAGTAGTTGAAACGTTGAGATTTATACAAATCACAAGATGAGGGAAGTCCGAAAATACACTCACTTTTCTTTTTGTTTCGAGAAAAAGCCCGATAAACTTACCTTTACCATGAAAGGTAGCAGAGACTTTTGACTGGATGAGGAACGATGCCAAAAATTAGGGAAGGTGAGATTGAAGACAACTTGTACAAACCAAAAAAGCATGTTCTGAAGAAACTTCTAGCTATTTAAATCAGATACAACTGAAAAATTAGGCAAAATTTCTGAAATTAGATCAGCAAGTTTTTCTTTGTTTTTTTTCATTACATTAAGAAAATGTAGATGATTTGATGTTCTGATTGTAGAGTGGAATACAGTTATTTCTTCATGGTGTATTCATTAAACACTATTTCATTTCCTAAAAAGTTAAAATATATGACTTTCAGATTCGTAGATAGTATGAAGAAAAACAATTTTCCACATTTTTGTCACAAGTGGAATATTTTGTGTAACTACAAAACCTTTCACGAGTACAAAATCTTTCTACGAGTAGGTATTCATAAAAAGTTTACAGCAGAATTTAGCCAAATATACAGGGTGTTTCTTAAGTACGTGTAGAAAATTTAGAAGCGTGTTGCTGACGTCGAAATAAGAAAAAAAGTTCCCATAAACACATGTCCGCAAGTTATTCGTTTCTAAGATACAGAGTGTCAAAGTTTAGTATTATATTTGTTTTTTGTGAATAAATTCCAAAATATTTGTGATATTCGAGTAAAGTTTGGTATCTGGGATGATTTTTCAACGACAAAATCAAATTTTATGTTAATTGTGAAAAAACTAATTTCTAATTGAATTTATTTTAATTTTAAAAATCTTGTCATTCAAAATCACTTGCATCGAATTATTTCAAATCTCAATAACTCGAACACAGTTGCTCGCAGTGAACTTTACCAAGAATATATTTTTTACACAAACTAAATAGTAAATATTCTCAGATACCAAACTTTACCCAAATATCAAAATTATTTTGAAATTATTCATAAAAAATAAAAATAAGAATTCAACTTTGACACTCTGTAAGTATCTCAGAAACGAATACCTTGCGGACATATGTTTATAGGAACTTTTCTTCTTATTTTGATGTCAGCAACACGCTCCTAAATTTTCTACACGTACTTAAGAAACGCCCTGTATAATCGAACCATGGAATATTTACAAACTAGTAAAATAATTATTGATTGAATTCTCTCTACGATTTTAAAGAATCCATTGGCCTTCCATACAATTGCTCATATCATACATATTGGGTATATGCCCCAATTATTCGACCATGTGTTCCGATTCGTGCTCTCCTAGGTTTTCAGGGGTGGCAGAAATCCCTCCATTCATATCTGAGGTGATGTTATGTAACACTGCACTTCCTTCTGAATTTGCTGAAGAACCAGAACAGTTGTCTCCTTTCGAAGTTTGAACTTCCATAAAAAAAAAAAACATATTGTCCATGTCATATGGAAGTATTCCGTCCGATTATATTATCTTCTAGGAAATCCAAAAGGACCACGCACACACCTTATGGGAAAAAGTCTTTCGGTGAAAATGGCTGAATTTTTGATATGTTGTAGCTCGAGCCATTCTAAGTAAAAGTCTCCATTGGCCCAACTCTATCGTATGACTAGATTCGGCGCTAGAGGGCGCCAAATCATGAATTTTGTGATTTTTGGAGAAATTCAGCTGAATGAAAACATATCAATATCTCAGTTATATTCAATATTGTGTGCGACTGGAAATTCCTAATGTTTACGAGAAATATTTTTCCATAAATCAACAATATACTCAATTCTTCAGTGATTGAATTCGCCTACGAGGTTAAAAGTTGATTGAGTTTATGATTGATGATCAATCAGAATGGTTTGTCGATCGACCAAAATATAATGAAGCTATGAATACAGAGTGTTTGGAATGAGATAGGGTTCATGTTTTATGTATATTTAATTACTCGAAATCACGAATTTTATTAATTTAGAGTGAATTTTCTTTTGTATTATAGACAAATCATGCACGTATCTTGATAGCGCTCAGTTGAACAACAGTTTTATATCGATTACAAATAATATGTAAATATTTTTCAATTATCTGAATTCACTCTAAATTAATAAAATTCGTGATTTGGAGTAATTAAATATACATGAAACATGAACCCTATCTTATTCCAAACAATCTGTATTCATAGCTTCATTATATTTTGGTCGATCGTCAAACCATTCTGATTGATCCTCAATCATAAACTCAATCAACTTTTAACCTCGTAGGCGAATTCAATCACTGAAGAATTGAGTATATTGTTTACTACCCTGTATAAAAATAACGGCTTTTTTTCCTCTGTTTTATGGAAAAATATTTCTCGCGAACATTAGGAATTCCCAGTCGCAAACAATATTGAATATAACTGAGATATTGATATTTTTTCATTCAGCTGAATTTCTCCAAAAATCACAAAATTCATGATTTGGCGCCCTCTAGCGCCGAATCTAGTCATACGATCGAGGTGGGCCAATGAAGACTTTTACTCAGAATGGTTCCAGCTACAACATATCAAAAATTCAGCCATTTTTACCGAAAGATTTTTTCCCATAAGGTGTGTGCGTGGTCCTTTATAACATCAGTATAATATCTCCGTCATCCTCTAAAAATATTTCGTATCAACTTCCATTCTTCCTTTTTTATCGAGGAATACAAAGATACATTAACAACCAACCCAATAGTCACACGTGCATTTGCTAATCTTAAACCTCGAAAATCATTGGATTAAAGTTAATCGGGATTAAGGCGTATTTCTATACGGTGCATACAAAAAATTAGAGTTAATCGCGCTCAATTTTTAATCTCGTTTATACTATTTCGGTGCATACGGCTGTTAACGCGTCGTTGATTAACGATTGTAGTTCGATTTACGATTACGTCAATCTAAACGACAATTCAGAAATTCGTATTCTGTAAACACTGTCGTTACGGCTTCAGTCGTTACCAAATGAATAACGACAAAGCTGAACTTTTAAGACGGGTGGTACACGTAAATTCATGTTTATTTCAAATTTTTTCTTCAAGTTATATAAGGTCTTTCTCAATGTCTATCAGATGTAGTTCAATGTCCAGCGTGGCTTAAGCCGGGGAAGTATAGTTGTTTTCTGTTACATATTACAAAACAGTGACTTCAATTTTATCGTAGGGTTTTTCCATTTCTAGAGGAGTCATTTATTGATTCAATTCTCAATTGAGAATGTTTCTCTTTAAAACATGAATCCCTTCCAAGAGAGGTTATCTTGTACGATGGAAAATAGCGACTAAATTCCAACTTTCAGTCGCAGATGATTCCACAACTGACTTTATGAACATCCTGTTCATACTTTCAATTAAATCAACATGCCATACCCATGACAGGTTTTATGTCAGAAAAATATTTTCAAAGTTTCACCGCACAAGAAATAGTCCAACAATTCCTCATTACATTGTTAAATTGCTTCTGAAGAGTATGTTTTCCAATTCCTCCGACCTCCCTGATGATCTTAGAAGAGTGAAATATATTTTTGTCGACCAAAATGTATTGGAGGCCTAGCGAAAGAGATGCAATTCACGCATCAATGGAATGAGCGATTTTCTGTGAGTGATACTTCTGAATAACATTCTTCCTTATCTCATTTATAGATAAGAATCTCCAGTGAAAACTGGACATTTAATAAATAATCAACTATCTGAATGAAAATGCAAATTTTCACTTTCAGATTTTTTCTTCAAGTTATATAGGGTCTTTCTCAATATCTATCAGATGTAGTTCAATGTCCAGCGTGGCTTTAGCCGGGGAAGTAGTTGTTTTCTGTTAGATATTACAAAAAAGTAAATTCAATTTTATCGTAGGGTTTTTCCATTTCCAGAGGAGTCATGTATTGATTAAATTTTCAATTGAGAATGTTTCTCTTTAAAACACGTAAATTCATGTTTTGTGATTAATTTTTAAAGTTTCGGTGTCAGTTATTTGAAGGAAATTTGAATCAACCATCGAAATTGGTGAATATTTCGAAATTATAAAAAAAAGTAGTGGAACTATAGGCAACAATTTTCCGTATATTCGGATGAATTGGAAGAAAAACTACTGGTTTCGTACAAATAAGTATGATCCAATTTATGGAACCAAATGTTCAACCAATATCGTTAAATACCGATGAAGAAACAGATAGTGAATACGATTCTGTGATTTTGTCGTTAGTTAACGGCTTATTGCTTGATAACGACTGCTAACGATATCGTTAGAAATGAATAGACCTGTTAGTGCTGCAGATAGGTGAAATAATAATTATGAGAATTGTGCCTTGTGCTTGCAAAAGGTCCTGTCATTCTGAATTTTGCATATATTGAAATACCAGTTTTGCAAATTCCAAAGTGCTGTGCGAGCGGTGGTGTACCCAAAAAACATGAAATTTTCTGATTTTTTCAGTTTCTGCTCAAGTAAAGAAAGGGTCTGAACGGTATAGTCATTCTACATACTTGTGAAGTAGACTAAATTTTCTATAATTTGGGATCGCTCTATACAGCCATTGGTTCCCACGACACAGTTCTTCGAAAATAGTAAATTTTTTCCAAAAACTGTTTTTTTTTCGAAACAAAGCAACAATCGATGGAATGGCGACACTCCGGTTCTCCAAGACCTAAGAAGTTTCGTGTCCAAAAATCTGCTGGAGAAGTTCTTGCTTCAGTTTTTTGGGATTGCCATGGAGTAATCATGATTGATTTTTTGGATAAGGGTAGAACAATAACTGGAGATTACTATTCGACATTACTGACCACTCTACGGGAAAAAATTAAAGAGAAAACGCGGAAAGCTATCCAAAGGTGTTTTATTTTTGCAGGACAACGCCCCTGCACACAAATTTCATGTTGCCATGAAAAAAATTCGTGATTTAGGGTTTGAATTACTAGAGCACCCCCCTTATTCACCAGATTTGGCTCCGTCCGACTATCATCTCTTTCCTCAACTGAAAACAAGTTTAAAAGGTCGTAAATTTTTGTTCCAACAAGGAGGTAATAAAAGCTGTGGAGGTCTGGTTTGCAGAGCAAGAAGAAAAATTTTTTTTGAAAGGTCTAGAGACGTTGCAGGTTCGTTGTAATAAATGTATCCAATTAAGAGGAGAATATATGTTGAGTAATAAAATATATCCTCGTATCCTGGGCCGTGATGGAGCGAAGGGTCGAGGGTTCAAAGCCTCGCATGTTAATCGGTCTCGTGCATGGCATCACACGTTAAAAGGTAAGGGCTGCGTCTTCCCTAGCTCACACAAGTCTCTCGAAGACTTCCGAGGGTTGCGCGTAGGGGTTCAATCGGATAACAACAATTATGAATGTTATGTAATCAGAAGAAACAGTAGATTTGAGAACGTCTTCGAATGAATTTGTTAGAAATAATGTAGTAGGAGAAAGCTCCCCAAATACGTTCGAGGAAATACTTGATTCTGAGTCACAAAATGATTCTAAAAAAAACTCATATTCAAATGATGGTGATTCAATGATAACAGGATCGCGGAAATGAGTCATCTCAAAATTTTGATTTTTTTTCAAATAGTTATTCAGATTCTTCTACTGATTGTTACAAAAAAGAACCCATCAGGAATTCAGGTTATGCCAAATGTAGTTACTAATTTTATGAAAGGGAAAAGATGTATTATATTATTATTTTTGTTATACTTAAGATGTACATTCTGTATATTCTAAAACAATGATATACCGAAATGACGTTAGGCTGTCAGGGAGACAGAAGCTTTTGAATATATTTGAATAGTTATTTCTTATTTAAATATAGAAATAATACAACTATTTATTGATTATATTTAATGAGCACTGAAAATATATTTAGCGTCGAACTGACTTTGGAAGGCTTGTTTGTCTTCTTCTTCTTGTCTAGCTATGCCTGAGGCCGTTTATTCATTCAGAGCCCCCTCTCTCGAGGAATGTAGAATAATCAATGAGATGAACTCCGGATTGACCATTGAATTTTTTTCACGACCGAAGAATTAAAAAAGGCAAGTCCGATTGTTTCTGAAAATCATAAATTTCTAATTGTACGTGTATTGATAAATGCACTTTCTCGGACCTACTTTTGATCGCCTCCAGTCAGACGACCTCAAATCTCACCTGAAACCTTCACATTGTTGAGACGCATACAGAGTGGTGTCGATACGGATGCGGCTCCGATCCGTCTGCTGAGAAACCGATTTGTTTATACAGTGGACGCCATAAAGTCTACACCGTATAGATTTTTTTTTGGTAATCAATTTCTACTATTCCCGGATAGGAACTTAATTTTTCTACAAACGTCAAAAAATGACAAGGTTCGCGCATTGACAACAGTATGCGAAGTGGCACTTTTTTTCATTTTCATTCGTTACCATGACACCGTGCGCGAAGTAATGTGCGAAATATATTTCGCACACTGCATGTAAACTATATGGGATTTTCATATTCTAACCTATATGGTCCTCAACTCCTCAATCAAGCAAAAAACAAGAAATCGTTCATTTATTAATGTAGAACAATAATTAAGGCTTTCAAATTGTGATAGATATTTTTCTGGCTTTATTTGCTTCACACCACTCTTTAAATTGCTGATATGCATTTTCATACTGCCGCCTCGATTTCTCCGGTAAAAGGTTGGAAATTACGGAATTGGCCGCATCTATCAAGTTAGGTGGGGTACTGCTTAGTTCATCGTCGCTCGAAATTTCCATTCTTTTACAATAATAAATATCACGCACGAAATTGACGCGAATAAAAAGTCACTCCAAAATAATTATCAAGAACTGTCACTTTGAAATAATTGTCAACAAATGCCATTTTATTTCCATAGTTACAGTAATTACTTGATTTGGAAACATTATTTAAGCCAGTTCAATACTATTTTTCATAGTTATTACTTATTTTAGAACAATATTTTTGACGTTTGTAGAAAAAATTTTGTTTGCATCTCATGCGCGAAATACTTTGGTAATCTCGACTATCGAAAAAAATCAGTTCTCGATCACCAAAGTAGCATTTCGCGCACTAGATTCAAAAATAACTATTTTCGTAAAGATTTGTGACTCGTCGTGAAAACATCATGTGCTGAGCGGTGTTGAATTATGAAATATTTACTCTCGTTCATACTCACGTTCAACTATTAATTCATATTATATTTGTATCCTTCCTTCTTTATTAATTTAATTACTTATTATTCTATCTGCTGTCTTTGACTATTTTTTGGGGTTAGATGGAAAAGCAGATGTATGTTAACTGCTGAATTTATATTCAAAATTGAACGTTATATATTATTTTTTACATGCAAACTGAATCTCGCCTTAACTGGACAAACAAAATGTAACTTCATTTCTAATAATTGGTAATAAATACATCTATTATTATTATAATCTCTAGGAAGATTTTCTCATGTTTTGCAGAACAACACTGGATAAGGCAAAAACAATGAGTGATGCAAATTAATGGCACTAACGTAAAAAACGATTAAATTTCCACAGATTTATTGTCTTCGAGACATAATTCCATACACAGTATGTAATACACTAAATTATTCTACATTAAACATTACTTTAATACCCTTCTTATCAATAGAGGTAATTAGGGCCAACCGATAATAAAAATAAATTGATCATTTAGTAAACAATTTGAATTTTTCAATTTATTAATTTCCAAGAATTCTAAATAATTAAGCCTAATACCCTCATTTTCAACATGAAGGATTTCGAAGTTTTCTTCGAAGTCATAGTCTTCCTCCAAAATATGATTGGAATGCATATGTTGAAAGTGTTTTATTCTTTACATAATTCATATGGTGTTCACCTACATATACTTTGGAGCAAGATCCAAAATTCAATTTATAAACTCCTGATTTCTCATATTTTCGTGTTTTATTTTTATTATTTTTGATAAACCTTCTCAACGTGTTATCTGTTCTGAATGCTACTCTTAAATTTTGTTTTTTCAAAAATGACGCTGATTTTTCTGAAACGGGTCCTGACTAAGTTAAAGTTCTGTAATTATAACCAAGGTTCCTCATAGTGGGGTACACTTCTTGGATGGCCTTTCTATGTAGTTTCGATATTACATTCGCTTGAGAAAGATGCTGTCGCGGAGACAATAAATCTGTGGAAATTTAATCATTTTTTACCTTAGTGTCATATTCTATGAATTTCCATCAGTAAAAACCACGTCAATCTAAAAAAAGCAAATTAATGGATTTGTAATAATAGTATACCTGTTCTGATATCCTATGTTTGTTATCATTGAGAAACAAGACTTCGTTGAAGAAGCATTTAGGTCAAAATGAAGTGAATAAATGTACGTTTATAAATAAACAATTTTAATGAAGGAAAATCAAATAAGTACTTCACAAAAGCAACTAAATTTAAAACTAAACAAATGAACCATGTACATTAATTAAAAGTTGTTGTGTTTATGAAATTTATAAGTACATTTTTCTTGCCTGACCATTGAACATTTTTCAATTATATCTCTGAAATCAAGACTTGATATATGCAAGATGGTATTCGATTGTCAACACTCCAAGTGTATTAATAAATTCTTGGGTCATTGATGAACGTTGTCATGTTTTTAATCCGTTTCCCAGCTGACTAAATGCTCTTTCTGCAGGCAGTGTTTTGCACTGTCAACATGATGTCACTTTGGAATGCTTTTTTGCAGGCAGTGTTCTGCACTGTCAACATCATGTTTCGTTGGATGGTGGTGGATTTGTGTTTTCTTCTTTTCTTCGCGGGCCCCCTAGACTCACGGGTCCCGTTGCCGTAGCAACGGTAGCCCTAACCATGCGGTGGCCCTGAATGGCATAGGCATAGTTATAGTAGGTTCTATTGTATGGAGACAAAATAGATTTGGGAATGATTCAATGTTCGTCAGAATATAATATTCACCAGATTGTGAGCACATTTAGATTTCTACGCAATTTAATAATAATAACTTTATTATTCCCAAGAAACATAGGGTGCTTAGCCTTATACCATTAATTTCAATATGTTGGTATATTTGGGAATATCGGATACAGTAATATATACCTACGTACGGTTCTAGTTTAAAGGGAAGCAGGTTGCATGACAGAAGGGCCATTCATATGACAGTGAGTGTAAAATTTCCAAGCAAACTTTGTATTTTCAAGTTATTTTAGTTTATTTTTTTCGGGTGACAAAATAGAAGATATTCAACTTAAGCTTTTAGATATAAGCTTTCTCATGATATCATATTTGCTTTGCGACGTTTCGTTTTCGTCAACCAACTAGGTTTTTTCAATAACCTGATCTGTTTTAGTGAATTAGGTTTTTTGAAGTATTTTTCCTTTGGGCTCGTACTCGAAAAAATCTTGAAAAATTCGAGATAGCTTGAAACGCAATTGAAATAACTGTCATAAAAAATCAGGATTGCCATTGTATAACATTTTCTTACATCAAAAAGAACGCAATTTAAAATACTAATTGACCGATTATATTTCTAGCAAAAACTGAATTTATTCTAAGTTAGAGACTTGCACTGTAAAATGAATAATAGAGGTGTTCAGACAAATTGAAATTCCATAGACAGTATCAAATAGATGAAATGAATTATTTCGAAGACGTCGAAATATCCTTCTCTCCACACATTCCCACAAAGAGGTAATAGAATAAAACCTTGAGCGACTCCCATTGCTGTTCATCTAATTTGCGAGTTGGCGGAGTTTAAACTACCTACAAATACCACTGAAAACTTTCGTTCCATGGAAATGCATGCATTTTTTAAATGATGGAAATATTCTGAATAGAAGAAGTGATTTGATCAAGTCGATAACTGATTTGAGACAAAATGGCACACTACTATGGTATTTGATTAAGGAACTTGTGTTTGAAAATAATAATATCTTGTTTGAAGTTACATTTTTTTAATTTTCAGACTGATGATGGTTAACACACTCAGAAAGGCATTTCAAGAAACAAATTTTCTCTCATAGTATTGTATAGATAAATGAAATCAAAGGTATCCATTTTCTATGGCTTCGAAAATAGGTCTAGGCTAGGTTTTCTAATTATCTTTATCTATGGCCTTACTCAAATATTTGAAAACGCTCTGTGTGTCAAAATCAACGACTCATGCCTCGCATGCGATTAATAATTTACAGAATGTGGATAAGGAGACCAATCGTTTATTCGATATCATTAACTGTAACGGTTTGAATATTCATTGATCACTCTCGTTTCAAGATGTTCCAATTACTTGTATCTATAATAATTGTTATAATGAATTCTTTATTTTCTACAGGAAAAACTCACAGGAAGTGTCCATAATGTTTTACGTAGAATTGTGATTGTTTGGTGTATTCAATTTTTGTTACAGGATTACATTCAAGTGACACACATTTGGATTTTTTAGAACTGAATTTTTTTCAGATACAAAAGATAAAATGCTTGTTCGAAAAACGAATCCAAAGACATTTTGTCCTATTTTGCCTCCAACTATTATTTTTAGGAATTGTTGAAGGTTCCACCACCCTTACTAAAATGTGATAAAATACTTTTGTCTGTTTCCATGGATAATCTTATGTTTGGTAGTAGATTATCCATGGATTTATTCATTTGGTTCTGAGTGAACACGAATTTTCACAAAACAGTCGTCTTCAATTAGTAGAGTTGAATTATTCAGTTCTAGTTGGTCACTGAGAAGGTTCTAAGAATTTTTCCATTTAATAATCTCCATACTTTCCAAAAGATTTAACCTCATCATTTCAAAATCATGATCGAAAGTATGGTTTTCGGCTCATAAATGGGAAGCATATGTTGAATTGGTTTATCCGTTCACAAATCTGTTTTTATGCGCTTTCTGAAGGTTCTACTAGTTTGACCAAGATAAAACTTGTAACAACTACCACAGGTTAATTTATAGACTCCACACTTTTCTTGTTTTTCCACTTTATCTTTGTTGTTTTTCAATAAGTTTGCCCACAGTATTGTCTGTCTTATTAAAAGCAATATCAAAACCTTGCTTTTTCAAGAAATTACCAATTTTATTACTTGGTTCACCGATATATGTTATTGTTTTGAACCTTTGGTGGTTTTTAGAGGGAGATAAACTTCTTGGATTGCTTTCTCATTGCTTCTTAGACAGAAGGTTATCTATCGAAGAAGATTTGTAACCATTGTTGACTGCAATTTGTTTGATAATTTCTAGTTCTTTATCAAAATTTGATGTGCTGAGAGGAATGTTAACTAATCTGTGTATCATACTATTGTAAGTTGCTTTTTTATGTTGATATGGGATTCTGAATTGTTATACCTGTATTAGACGGTTTATGGACTATGGAAAATTCATGTTTAGTCACTTTAGTTATTGTTAGGTACAAAAAATTTATAGAGTTATCCTTTTCTGATTCTATTGTAAAGTTGATTGAAGGATGAAGAGAATTCCAAGAATTGATTCAATTGTCTAATTGTTCCTGTGAAACCTACCTTGAAGAAACTGTTGCATACATCGAAACGATTGTTGTGGCTCTGTCAACCTTTTTAGTGAAAATAATTTCATTTAGTTCCATTATAGATGTAAACAAAGATTTTCATCAAGTATCGTCTACATCAATTGAAAACTTGAACGAAAAAATAAAATAACTATGACTATGACAGATAACAAAAGCTTGTAATTCTTACCTACTACGCTGTTATAGTCATAAGGTTTGGATTTGTTGATGTAGATGTCGAAACAGTAGATTACGATTATCAGACGTGAATCAAACAATTAAGAATCCTTTGAAATTAGGTGGACCATGACGTGATCTCATCTTTGTTTTGGATAATCTCTTACAAATAACTGGGTCATTAGTAACTACTGCCTGTAGAAGCCAAATAGCAGTTGTTCTGGAAGGAGTTTTTGGTTTAGTCAAAACACGGCTGATTTATCAATGTTATCAATTCCTAAGTTTCATTTACTCTGGAATATTTGAATTTGTAAAAACGGTCTGGAAATAGTTGAAAATCAAAGGAATAATTTTTCTGAAAATATTTCTACAAACACATTGAATTGAGAAATGATTAAAATACCATTATTGCTTGGGGTAATCCTAATTCAAGGAAACTATTCAATCCACATCCATTATATGTACCTATCTTTGGATTCTCTCCATTCCTTTGTGAGAATATTTTCAGTCATGCAATAATAACATTCGCATCAATGAAACTTTAGATATTTAGGTGAAAGAATTGATTTTGATGTGAAAAATGAAAGGTGCAATGAAAAACGCATATACCTATGAAATTAATGACAGTCTGTTGTAATCTCCTTAGTACAGGTCGACAAACGTAAGGATGCCTCCGAGAATTGGTTTCGCAGTAGACACGACCCTGGAGTGGGGCAAGAGCTCAATCGCTGTGCATTATTCAAGCACTTAACGTCGTGAGTGTACAGTCAGTGGAATAAAATTATTGTGGCGTTATTCTGATTGCGTTGAATTTGAAATCCTTGTGTTGTGGTTGTGTTGTGTATAGTTTTGAAATATTATTAGATAGGTTATAGTGTAGTTTGTTGTGTTTGAAAATGCCTTCAAAGAGTAAAGTGAGAAATAAGATTCTGAGTGGACAAAGTAGGGAAATTGTCAGTAATGTCATCAAATTTATGCAGGCAGAAGCAATGGTAGGTGAAACCAGTATTCCTCTTGTGAAGGTTCAAGAACGAGTTGCTGCCGCAACGGGAGTTTGCATTAGAAGCATTAGAAAAATTAATTCAGAAATGAATAAAATTGAAAAAGGTGAAATGGAACAATTCTCAACTCCAAATAAAAAGAGAAACAAAAAATCAAAAGTTACCATGGACAATGCTGATTTGGCAGTGGTCAGAGGTCATGTGATATTGTTAGTCAACTTCTGATGTAAGTATGTTCCTCGTGTTCTTTATTATATTTATTTACCTATTACTGATATTGTGTGGCGATGCATTCTTTTTCTAGTAGTACTTTATTTACACTTATGGCTTCGGGAAAATTATGCAATTTTCATAAACGGTCCAGTGATCACAGACAATTATATTATTCGAACAGTTCATTAGGAATTAATGAAAATTCAGATAAGAACCTACGTTCCTACTTGTTGCAGAAAAATTTCTCTCCCGATTGTACATTTCGATGATAACCAGCCGTAAACAGTTGTCGATATTTGTCGCACATCTACTCACGCTTTCTATCGTTTGCGCATCTCAGAGGCATCCTTATGCTTGTCGACCTGTACTTGAATTATTATAATAATGAATTTATAGTGGGCACTATGTTTTGGATGAATTGTAAGCAGTTTTAAAGTCATTTTTCTCTAATTTCTCTGTGCTCTATTAAAACAATAATTTGAAATAAATATCATTATACGTTCCACAATTTTATACTACTAGATTTATCAGATTTCAATCACTTTTGAGCAATCTGATCGTCGGGACTACAAAAGTTACTGACACTGACACTAGCGACAGAGCAGTGTTGTCTAGCGCCTCCGACACTAGATTGGATGGTTGAAATGGTGGGGAAATCGTACAGTCGGAACACCAAATTCACTTTTATGATCGACGTATGTCTAATGGGCCGCAAATAGAAAACTTCTGGCGCACACCGTACCGTTCCAAATACCTTGATGAAAAAAAAGTCTGATGCTATGCCGTACGTCAAACATTATCCCATTCAGGATTGAGACAAGAAATAGATAGTCGTCATTGCTGAGCAATCATTGATGGAAACCTTTTAAACAATTATTTTGGAATATATGATTTTTATGTGAAAAATTCACATGAAGTCGTTGAAAACGCATATCTGTGAAAGTTACCATATTAGCCTAATCTCGTGAATAATTTTCTCAGAAATATCACACAAAAATCGGAGAATGATTTAGAGTTATGGAAAAATGATACAATGCCCGTTCTTGACAGATGGAATCTGAATGCATTTCTGCAAAAGGAAAGGCAAAACACCAGAGGAATCCAATTCAAACGATAATTAGGATCATATATATTAATTTATGCATTTATAGCTCCCAGGAATTGTCTTTTACTACCATAAAAATTAGTCATGTCACTGCAAAAGTGTTTCCTCTCAAAATTAATTTTGCAAATACCGGCCTCTTTTTGTGATAGAGTAAGTGTGAGTTAATTTCTATTCAGATTTCGGCTTCGATACATATATTTCCGGAATAGTACGAGAGTAGATTATTTCACTAACGAAATTTGCATGACATTTGCATTAACAATGTTGATGTACCAAAAAGATTCATGATGGAACAACACTTGTATTTAATTCGTGAATTTATTGGGCTATTATTTCAGGTTGTTCGGTGCATATGAAAAACCTTGTTCCGTAAAAAGTGTTTTGCATTTCGTTTGTACTGCTTTCTCCTAGCGAAACACGAAGACAATACTGTCCTGCGTTTTGACAACTCTGATAAAATCTGTAGCCGTATATTCCTGAGAAAAAAAGCACGAAATGGATCGTGGTAATATCTATATTGTCAATCGTGAGTACAGCTATCAAAGATAAAATTTTCAGACCAAAATTCAGTTAATTTTCAATTAAATTCTGTTTTCATTAAAACTGTTTTATGAGAAATTAGAGTTTCAATGAGAAGAAACTTTTATAAATGAATTCTATTTTTAACAAAACAATTATCAAAAGTGGTTTGAAAATGTTTTGGAATCGAATAGTTTTTTTGATAGCAAATATTACAATATTAATATAATCTCACGTTCCCAAGACTTTATGTCATACTAGTTCATTATTGTGTTTTTATTGCTTAGTTACCAACTATCTAATATCGTACTTTATGCCCGTGCGGGTATAAAGTTCACATTATGGCCCGCGCGGGCATAATGAGAAATAATTTCGTCAGGAATTCCAAAATCTTTGTTCATTTTGACTTCTAACTTTGACACATATGAAAATTATTGTGATTTTATGACATTTACGTTTGTCAACATTCACCTAGCAACGCTAGTGTCTACTATGATAAAATTTGTATTGAGATTGGATTGCAATAACGAACTAGTATGACATAAAGTTATGTATGTACTGCGAGCATAAACATGTGTATACTCTCGGGCGACCTACAAACCCTCAGGCCAGTGGCCCTCGGGTTCGTGAAACGTCGCCCTCAGGGCATAAACATCTATTTATACCCTTGGTATATAAATAACTATTCTAGACAAAGAAAGGCGTTGGATATGAAGGTTAGAAAATACATTACTAGAGGAGAAGAACTCGTCATCGAATAACACAGAGTGTTGGTGGTTACACCAATATGATATTAAAGGACCATCTTATTACAATATGTAGGATATTTCAAACTCTGCCCAGAAGTGATAAGGCTCTCAAGAACCTGGAGTCTCGGGTTCGTTGTTGAAGTATTTCACAGGTCATTAAATTTCTATTTTATTTATTCTACATGCAGATCTGCCTCCGCAAGAACATCACGTACTCTCGATTTGATATGTTTTACTTCTAATCTATCTCTAGACCAACACTATTTTTAAATTTTTTTGCTTTTGACCACCATTATTATATCACTATTATTGAGGTAACTATACCAAATTTGGTCATCCCTAAAGAGATTCAATTATTAAAATTTTAGTATCCATTATTTTATGATAATTACATTTACGTTTTCCTGTAAATGATTTTATTGAAATGTCATTTGATTCTAAGTTGAATTTATGAATTTAACTGGACTATGTCTTCCATAACATTTCGGAATTTACTGTAAGTGATGAAATTACAAAATCTGAAATAGGAGCATCTGAACAATTATATAAACATTCAATAATAGAGGGTATGATTCAGGGCGTGAAGAATCCAAAATTAAATTCATAATATCCAAAATTATTTCGCGCCGTATTTGAAAACAAAAAAAAACAAAAAACAACGACTAAACGTTGAATGCCTATCTCAGAATCCGAGGTTCCAAATGTAGACACAGAGTTGGATACAACACAGCAACATAAAACGAGGTGAAAACTAAACTATATTTTTGAAGAAGAATACATGATGATTTCAAAAGGCGGCAGGGAAAAATAATCAACCAAAACTATTCTAATGGCTATCTCCGCATTTTGGGCACTTAAACTTTCTTTGATGTGCGTTGAGGTCAAACCGCAACATTCTTCATTTATCCAATTCTGGCACAAGGTGCACTATCTCATATCCTTTTGCTGATTCTCTCTGCATAGAGATCACTACTAGGACTATATTTCAGATTTGGACAAACTACTGTCGGAAATTCATGAAACAAAAAAATTAACTTGAAAATTTTCGATGACGTCGATATACGCTTCTCTACATACCTTTTTCAGTAGAACGATCTTTTCGGATATTTTACCAAAAATATGAAGGTTTGGAAGAAGCAGTTGCAGCAGGTTGAGCATTAGTTTCATCACAGTTCTCTTCGGGCCTTTCAAATAAAGTACAAAAGCTTTCTAGTTATTACTGTAGAATCAAAACGAAGGAACAACCAATATAAATGCGATATTCGCTTCAGATTGAGTGACAGCGGGAAAATATCCGGGATAATGGGAGCTTCAACCCGAATGATACCAATAGAAGCATTCCCGATACTATCCATCATCGAACCAGCACCCTAAAACTCCTGTGAACGCAGATCTTGAACGAGCACGTCACCTTGAATAATTGCTACTAGGAGCTCCAGGCGGCGGAAGTCCACTTTGATTCCAGCGTCTACTTTAGCCACCACTAGACAATCGGACTGGTACAAATTAAACGGTTTTTCTGTCTTAAAAGGCAAGCCGAAAAAACTGAGTAGCTTGGAACACCTTGGAAGGCTGTTCATGCTGTTTTGACTTTGGAAAGATGTTTCACCACGATCATCACAGAATTTGCCAATTCTGAAATCAAATTTGATTACAGAATGCTGGAATTCTCTCTCTTAAGATTGAAGAAATATTCTGCAACACCTCTGCCCCCATGCAATTTAAATGTATTTACATTCTCTCTCTTGTGGTAGAATAATATTCTCACACTGGTTAGCAATAATAATATTAGCCTTGACGCAGTTGATTGTCATCGTAGTGGCAAAATTTGAGTAAGTGTCAAAATTATTGCTGTCACGTTTCCTATCTTTGATCGTGGAGAAAGTATAGTCTGCTACTCGGTTAGAATGAAAATTCGTGATGCTCGAACTTTCCATTCGCATCGAATTTTCATTCTAACCTTGTTACAGAGTGTACTATTCGGAACCGTAGAACTTTCCGACAACTAACAGTACTTCCATCCAGGAAATATCCTATCCTACGTAATCTTGAATATGAACAGAATAAACGTCTTCAATTTATATCAACAAATGACAAAGTTAAAATTTTGGTGGAGCAAAACTCATTTCACACTGTTGACGCCAGTAACCAGGCTGTAACTCAACAAGAAGAAGCTGGCTAAATGTATTTTATAGAAACGAAACGCCTCATGTTTGAGAAACATAGTGGAACAGAGAGGAAGAGGAAGGAAGAAAGAGAGAGAAAGAATGAGAGAGAGGTCTATAATTTCGGAAGCTGATCTATGAACTCCATAATCACCAAAAACAAAAGGACTGTTACAGATGCGACGATTCTTTTTCTCACCGGAAGACTTGCGTCGCTTGAAACACACACAAACGTTCTTAATACTTTACAGTTTACAGTGGGAAGTACAATTCAGAACTAGAAAACCTGCCAGCAACAGTTCTTCCCACTGGATTACATCTACTCTTGAGTAATTCTGAATTTGCCACTACTACCAAATTTATAATAAAAATCGGTATTTATGATTATATGATCTTGACAGACTGAATAATAACGGTCTTCAATGATTTTTCATCAGAATACGAATGCAATCAAAATTATTCCAAATTCACATTGAGCTTAAAATTCTGGTAAAACTACTTCCTACTCGAGGGCATATCTCGAAATACACCCGAACGATACGACAGTTTTTTCACAGTTTTTCGTTCTGTTCACCAAAAACTACATTATACCAACATTTGAGCAACTAAACGGAAACGGGATTTACCGATGTTTAGTCCGTGTTCCTTTCCAGAACCTCTCACGATCATAAATTTCAAAGATTCATAATCCAATTCTTTTAAAACACCTATTTTATTGTTTGCAGGTAGAGAATGATGACGATGGAGTATCCAATCGCCCAGCACAAGTACGCTTACTCCACGATGTCTTCGGAAACGCTTAGCGGCAGCTGCGGCAGCAGGAATAACAGGATCAGAACGATTCGACTGAAGAGACGCATCGGCGGGAATCTGCCCCTTTCTACGATCAACGGTAGACACGGCCCCCCTTTGGGATTGAGTCTCAGGGGTGGGCATGAGCACGGCACTGGGTTTTTCGTGTCTCACGTGGAACCCGGTTCAGAAGCCCACGGTCAAGGATTGAAGGTAAGGATTTATTGAAATTGACTCTTTATCTTCTTATTCTTCCGTGAAACCATTGAAACTATTTGATCCAAATTGTGTGAACATAATTTTTTTCTCAGACGAATCAAAACTATTCATTGGCATAAATACCTATTTTCTTTTTATCCATTCAATAATCATCTACGAACTGATATACTGTGGGGTTATTCTCCTTGTGCAGATAAAGTTTTCAAAAGGCATAACAAGGAGGGATACAGAACTGTAAAACAATTGAAATACTGCCACTTTGCGAGGACTTTTTCTGATGAAATAAATTTTAATAATGATGTATCGATTACCACAAGGCATTCGATACAGCATCATATCAGCTAATCATGCATTTGTTCAGATTCCTTGAGGTACCCGATCCAATAGTGAGATGCATCGGACAACTGATGCCACTCTGGAGGACTAGCTTCACCATAAGAAATGGTCAAGTCAGAGTCCAAACAGACCAGGTAATTTTCAGAAGAGGCTTGTGTCAGTGAGACTCCATCAACCCTGTTTTCTCCTGTATTCCACTATTGCCATTGTCCGTTGTACACAGGAGAACCCGTGGATACAACTGCGGCACCTCCAGCAACCGGAGGAGTCACCCATCAGAGCAAACAACCTAAACCTCAACAAGAGCAAATCTCAAAAGATGATCTGCTCCTCAAACAGACAGTTATGTGGATCAGAATCTGTCAAGCTGCTTGGTATGACACTTGACGATGGCTTGAGTTGGCATTCTCATACAGATACACTATGCAAAAACTATCCACTCAGCTATTCCTTTTGAGTCGTCTTAAAAATTCAATATACCATTCTACTCTTCTATCTTCATATCACGCTCTTCTCCACTCTCATTTGAATTACGGAATTATCTTATGGGGGAACTCGCCCCACTCTATTAGAGCTCCCCGACTTCAAAAACGTGGTATACGTTTGATGGCCCACTATAATGCCTCCTGCCGAGAACTCTTCAAGAAACTGAGAATTCTATGTTTTCCTTCTGTAGTGTTTTTACTTTGGAAACTGTATTCCACTTTTCCCTACTAGCAAATATATCTAGGAAAGAAAACTACAAAACGTTACTTTAACAAAATCTAATTGTTACTCGTTGCCTTGGCAACCACTCGTAGACAAGCATCTTACATTTGTTTATACAGTACGGGTACAATATGAGTATACTACAATATCTCCCCCTTTAAATAAAAAAATTATTCAAGTATAAGTCAGTCGTTCAATCGGTTTGATATTCCGTTTCGGTTGAACCCTTGTTGGTAAAGATCCACTGACTACTTCATTATTAGCACTTTCATTATAACTTTGAAGCAGGGTAGGATCTGAATCAATTTCAACTGTTTCCATGTTGCAAGGAAGTGAAGCTTCTCTGAAATTATGTTTTTTAATTTGATTCAGATGCCGTTTCCATACAACATCAAATTCGGGAATTTTTACATTATAAATAGATTTTCCTAATCTCTCCAGTATTATCCCCTTTATCCAAGTAGGATTTCTTACATTTTGATAGTTTTTAACTGTAACTATATCACCTTCCTCAAACTCTATAAATCTAGATCCTCTATGATACAATTTTTGTTTTTCAAATTTTGTTTTGACATGATTTTTCAAATTTTGATTCTTTATTGATTTTTCTGGTAAAAGAACATCGAATCTTGTACGCAGTTTACGACCAAACATTAAATCAGCTGGACTGCAGCCAGTAATAGAATGTTTGGTATTTCTGTAGTCAAATAGAAAACAATTTAATATTCTGTTCAAATCAACAACTTCATTTTTTCCAAACCCATTTTTTAAAGCGTTTTTTACAGTTTTAACCGTATTTTCAGCCGCTCCATTGGAAGATGGTTGAAAGGGGGGCGAGGTAACATGTTCAATATTATTTTTATTCAAAAACATTTGAAATTCGTTCGAAGTAAAAGTTGAAGCATTATCCGTGACTATTTTTCTTGGAAGTCCATATCGTGCAAAAGTTGTTCGTAGAATTTCTATTGTTGATTTAGAGGTGATTGAGCTCATTGGAAAAACCTCAATCCATTTTGTGTGAGCATCAACCAAAATTAAAAATTGTTTGTTCAAAAATGGACCCATGAAATCAAGATGAATACGAGACCACGGTTCACCAGGCCAAGGCCACTTGGTAAGTATTGCCTTGTTCGGTGTTTTTTTATTCATTAAACAATTTTCACAACTCTTACAAATTTCCTCTATATTTTTGTCCAAACCAAGCCACCAGAAATACGACCGAGCCAAACTTTTCATCTTGACTACCCCCATATGAGATAAATGGAGTTCTCGTAGTACTGAGTCCCTCAATTTGGATGGAATAATCAGTCTATTGTTCCATAATAAACAATTACAATCAATGCTCAATTCATTTTTCAACCTATGGTAAGGTTGAAAATCTTGAGTTATTACTTTGGGCCACTCAAACTGTACATATTCCATGACCTTTGATATTATCTCGTCATGTTCAGTAGCTTGTTTGATTTCCTGGAAATGCATTGTAAAATGCTCATTATTGGAAAAGAAATTGATAAAATCAATATCTACATTTTCCCAACTATTTTCGTCCTTTATTTCTGGTGATCTCGATAAACAATCAGCTATATTTTTATCTGACCTAACAAATTCTATTTTATAGTTGTAATTGGATAGAATAACTGCCCAGCGGCGAAGACGATTAGCAGAGAATTGAGGTATACCTTTTTCAGGGTGAAAAATAGTGAGGAGTGGCTTATGATCTGTTTCCAATATGAATTCTCTCCCATAAAGATACTGATTGAATTTGCACAAACTGAAAATGATAGCTAATCCCTCCTTCTCTATCTGAGAGTAATTTTTTTCTGCCGCTGTTAGAGTACGCGATGCATAAGAAATTGGTTTTTGAGTGCCATCGGGCATAACATGAGTTAATATACCCCCCACCCCATAGCTAGATGCATCAGTTGTCAACTTCAATGGTAATTTCGGGTTATAATGCACCAAAACTTTAGAGGAAGTCAACATTTCCTTTATCATTGTGAAAGCTTGGTCACATTCTGATGACCAGAACCACTCTACGTTTGATTTCAACAAATTATATAAAGGATGAAGAATTGTTGACAAATTAGGTGGAAACTTACCATAATAATTGATAAGACCCAACCAAGATTTAAGTTGAGAAACAGATTCCGGAGTGGGGGCATCATTGATAGCCGAAATTTGTTCTTCTGCGGTATGTAATCTCTCCCGATCAATGATAAAACCTAAGTATTCAACTTTTTCTTTGAAAAATTGACATTTATCCAGAGATATTTTCAAACCAGAATCTTTCAATTTGGTCAGAACTTGATTCAATCGGGATAAATGTTCTTCGCGATCACAACCGCTTATCAAAATATCGTCCAAAAAAACCACTACTCCTGGTAAACCTTCCAAAAGTGATTCCATCAATTTCTGAAATTTAGCTGGTATACTAGAAATTCCAAAAGGTGCCCTATTATAACGAAATAACCCCTTATGAGTTGATAAAGTTACCAAATTTTTAGATTTTTCATCGAGGCACACTTGAGTATACGCATTTGCCAAATCTATTTTGCTAAAATGAACGCCACCCTGTAATTTAACAAATAATTCTTCGATCCGAGGAAGGGGATATTGATCTACTTCTATGAAAGGGTTGAGGGTTACCTTGAAGTCACCGCATATTCTGACAGATCCGTTTTTTTTCAAAACTGGAACAATCGGTGTTCCCCAAGGACTGTAATCTACAGGTTCGATAACACCTAAATCTTTCAATCGCTCTAACTCCCTTTCAACCTTCTCCCTCATGGCAAATGGAAGAGGTCGAGATCGGAAAAATTTTGGAGTGACAGATTCATTTTTCCAATTTATGGATATAACACCTTTATTAAAAGTACCAAGGCCAGGCTCAAATACTGAACTGAATTTCTTCAGTAAAAAATTCAAATCATCAGATAAACCAATATGAAAATTATTTGCAATGTTAAGCTGAAAAATATTGAAAAAATCACGTCCCAACAAAGGTGGACCAGATGCACCCTGTATAACATAAATATTTATGGGAACAGTTTTTCCTTGGAAATTTACATCACAAATAATATAACCTTCTGGAAAAATTGTATCTCCATTGTATAAATTGAAAATTTTGTCAGTTTCATATAAAACCTTATCTTTAAAAAATTCATCATAAAATTGTCTAGATACTACTGTGAAACTGGACCCAGTATCGAGGTTGAAAGTAAAAGGAACTTCATCAAGTTTTAAGTTTATCAAAATTGGATCAACTCTTGATTGCAAATTATATAGTGAAAATTATGACTCTAAATAGTTCTGATTATGAGTATTATTGAAATTCCTCTTAATTTTATTTCGTTTCTGTGAACACATTGGAGCTAAATGGCCCTTTCTGTCACAAATATGGCAAATACATTCGCGAAAAGAACACTTATCTGCTGGGTGGTTATTCCTTCCACACACTGTACATTTTGTCTTCCCAGTTGACGAATTCTGTTGCCCTCTAGACGTTGACTGCGACGACTGCTGTCCTCCCGCCGATGATGACTGCTGTCTCCCCGACGACAATGACTGTTCTCCTCCAGACGATTTTTGTTGCCTTTTGTCATTTT
Source organism: Chrysolina oricalcia (assembly GCA_944452925.2). Classification (NCBI taxonomy): domain Eukaryota; kingdom Metazoa; phylum Arthropoda; class Insecta; order Coleoptera; family Chrysomelidae; genus Chrysolina; species Chrysolina oricalcia. The sequence continues at coordinate 13,492,114 of OX101825.2, read as the reverse complement.
TGGTTTTGACATAATACATATCTTGTTCCCTCTTCATAATTGTTCCTGAGTTTACAGAAACAGGAGAAAGATTGGCTGCAGATTTAGCTGTAGCAATTTCCACAATACCTTTGAAAGTTATTGTCTTCTTTTCTTCAAAAAGACGGTCTTGTACTGTTCCTTTATCATAACCCATGATGAAAAAAATCTCTTAAAACCATTTCCAACTGGTCGTTTTCGAATTCGCATAAGGCTGCTACATTTTTCAAACGTGCAGACCATTCTCTTGCCGATTCATTAACCATTTTCCGCGACATGTAAAATTTATAACGTGCAGCGAAAACACTCAAACTTGGTTTGAAATGTTCTGTCAGTAAAGTTATCAGCTCAGGGTATTTCTTTGACTCTGGTTCGTCAGGCATGCACAAATTGTGTGCAAGTTTATACGCCTCTTCATTGAGAACATTCAGTAATATTGCGGCTTTACGTGAATCGTCTTTGATGTCGTTTGCCACAAAATAATTATCAATGCGTCTCTTGAATATTGACCAATCTGACACTGACGGATCAAATTCTCGTAAATGACCGATGTGATCTGTCATATTTTTGAAATTGAATAAACAAACTATTTCGCGTGGTATCACTTACGAAAACTGCAATTTGCACTTTCCGCACAATCTCGTCGCCACTTGTAGTGTTTTTACTTTGGAAACTGTATTCCACTTTTCCCTACTAGCAAATATATCTAGGAAAGAAAACTACAAAACGTTACTTTAACAAAATCTAATTGTTACTCGTTGCCTTGGCAACCACTCGTAGACAAGCATCTTACATTTGTTTATACAGTACGGGTACAATATGAGTATACTACACCTTCTATGTATATTTATCAGTCTCCTTGAAACTCATACAAAAAGAACGGAAATCGTCAGAAATAATGATTTCCATAATTATTCAACCACATGAGGCCCCCGAGATATAAACTTGCAATCTCACATCGCAATTCCCTGAACTTGCATCTTTACAATAAACTACCATGTGAATGGAAAAACCTCAAACTCATCCCTTTCAAGAGGAAGATGAAACATTTTTTAGAAAATTGCAATTTCTATTCGGTAGAAGAGTACCTAGGGTATGAGATTTCTAATCAATAAGTATATGTTTACTCTCCGACTGAGTTTAGCGTTCGATGTTTAAAAAAATTATCTTCATGCAGTTTTTATTAGACATTTTATTTATTATATTGTTTCCGTCCACTCATGTAGATGTCCTATTGATGTTTTTTGTTTGTTTGTCAATTCATGAATGTAAATGTCTCACTTATGTACATACTTATATTTTTACGTCTATGCTTTTATGTGAAGGATGTATTTTCCTTATTTTTGAATCCACCTGACCTGCTACAAATGTATGTATATCTATAATGTAGTCAAATAAACAACCCAATCTAATCCAATCTGTTCAACATGGATGAACTCAAACTATATGCCTTGAGAGAAGTGGACCTACATCAGTTCCTGAGGGTGGTGGAAGTGTAAAAGCATGCTATTGGAATGGAATTCGGGACCGACAAATGTGCCACGGTTCATCTCAAAAGAGGACGCTGCGAGGATGTTCAGCTCGTAGACGAAAGCATCCTACATCATCCTGATGCCGTAGAGACGTATACCAACTCAGGGGTGGAACAACACCGCTCGCAAGAGATCATCACAGTAAAAAACTCTGTACTCGGCAAGTATCAGCATAAACTCCGACAGAGCTTGTATCCTAAATCGACCGTTCCACGGTTATAATTCCCCAGACAACAGGGATGCTGTGGACTTTTGAGTTTGGAGTGTCTACACAACAGAATATTGGATGGAGCCTGTAGAGTCATCAGGATTTTGTATCCCTTCTCTGCATGGTCCTTGACCATGAAAAAGCAGAGGATGAAGCATTCCTATTTGAGGCAGTAACTCCTATGAACTTGGTCTCGAATTCTACACTGAACGGGCTAACTCAAACTCTGTTATCTAGTTGGAACCCGTTCAGCAAAAAGCTTACATCAAAGTTGCGGAGACTGAGGTCCTCCTACAGCTACATAAGGGTAAGCCAATGCATGGGTTTTTTTCAAAAACATAGAAGACTTTGGCTTATCCAAAAACTAGGAGTTTCATAATGGCCTGCCAGGATGGTGTATTCACACCCTCGTATACCGTAGTCGCGTGATGGATATAGAGGTCCCGGACACCAGTTGAAGAGCGTGTTTTGGGGCACTTAAGACCATAATTCATTCGCTACCAGCATGCCCAGCTTATGCAATCTATATGCAAGACTATATCCACAGGCATGACGCGGCGCTACGAGTGTTGTACTACCATCTACGACACTCGCACGATAAAGACACCGGTGTTGCCTTATGCTCCGGGGGATAATGAGTCCGTTGTGGAAAATGAAAGGAATCGAATCTATTGGAACCACTCATTCCCCACCTTTAGTCTGATGTTGTCCTCCTCGACCACCTCATAGGACAATTTTTGTCATGGAGTTCTCCTCTCCTGGCGAAACGATTATCGTTCGAAAAGAGCCGGACGAATGCAGAAGGCCGTCATCTTTGGTTCACTTCATCTGCTCAGGGTACATGATTCTCGAACACAATAGTCACTTACCCTATGGACGTGGGGAGTGTTTATTGGGGTAAACGACACCAGCGTGCTCTTCGGATATGTCCGAGCTTTGGAGATAGGGCCTGACTGGGATATTCCTAACGAAAAATGATAATAATAATAATCTTTACCTAAACATAAAATAAAACATTAAAAAAGAATCGAAAAAATAATCAGTAAATTGTTCGTCATAATACTGGTGGTGGATCATATAGGAACATAGAAAAAAATGAGAAATTGAAAAATCCTTTTTCAGCAATCATTTGAATCTGAACTTACAGTTTCGGCATCACAGCTATATAGTTTTTGGATTCTCCCAGTAACCTTTGCTTGCAAGAAATTCAGTTTTCGCAACACCAATTTCGATTTACCAAATTACATGGTTATGATGGAAAAAACTCCAGATTCATTCACACATTATTATGATATCCGATGGTGACCTGGGAGCCGAATATTGTTTGTCATTGTACTCAGAGTGTACTAGAAAACAATATAGGAGAAATTAAACCACGTTCTTAAACTTCATATTTGATCTATTCGAATAACATTTTTATGTGTTCGAAAAATAATGGAACTTTACTTTTGAGTGGCTTCCATATTTTTTAATTCTTACGTTCCTTGTTACACGTAGAAAAATCTGCCGGTGATTGTATCTTGTTTATTCCTTCACACCCATTATCTTATCATATCACCAGAATTATCATCCTTGGTTTCTCAACATTTCACTGCCGAACTTACGAAACAGTTCTCTACATCACCATTGTGATATTTAATCTATTTTTTTTTTCAGGTTGGAGATCAAATTATTCGTATAAACGGGTTCACTATTGAAGATGCAATTCACAAGGAAGTTCTTCAGCTGATTTCCAACCATCATCACCTCACGCTGAAAGTTAGAAGTGAGTTTTTAACAGAAATATCAACTTTGGGAATCTATTGATAAAAACATGAATCATATTGTGGTTGGGAGTTAGAAGTGCTCTGAGTGATTGAAACCCAATTAATTGTTATGAATTCAAACAAGCGTTGTTTTGTATTGTAGTGCTGGCAATAATAATTCTCAGGTTACCACATTCTGAGAGGGGAAATGTCAGGGGTGAAGTCAAAGATTCAGTGGACCGGACGTAGAGATTATTATCAATCAATAAATTTATTTATTTACCGTATACAAAATTTCAATATAAAATGGACAATGTGATAACAATGGTGGTAAATAAATACAGAGTGCCCAAAAAAGGTTTCCCTTGTGCATGGGCGTAGGTATTTACATTTCTTTCCATGCAGTATTTTACATTTTACATTACATTTTACATTTCACATTTAAAATTTTACATTTTACGTTTTAAAATTTACATTTTCTCACAATACATAGCAGGGCTTCAGTTACATAATTTTTATGAGTTAGTTTTTAGTAATAAAAGCTAGGCATCATGACAAATAATGAGGTACAGCCTAAAAAGATAAATCTTGAACATGGGCTTTTAATAGTCATTATTTGCCTATGATGGATGGTACAGAAGTATTTCTAGGTAATGCTAGTATTTGATTATGATTTTATATAAACAAATTCATTTGTAGTGTAAAGTAGGTTATTCGATTATAGTGATACGCAAATATGTCAACTACGTGTAAGTGGATATAATAAGATTAGTTAAACATTTAAAGACGAGGTACAGGCAACTAAAAGGGGTTAATTGAATACACAGATTTTTGTTATTATTTTTGTTTCAAGATCGAGTTCGTTTATGAGTTTCTGTTGATACGTAAATGTATATATTCTCGGGGTGATCCATATCTTAAGTTTTTTTTTAAAGCTTTGAAAGGATGGGTATTTCTCAAGTTATCAGGTATGTCACTGTATAGTACAGGGCAGAGGTGAGTGAGATATCCTTTGTTTTTTGTTGTTGTAACTTTTGGTATTTTTGTGGTTTTGGGTTTGAAGCGGGTATCATGCTGGTGTTCGATTTGGTGGCAGGAATTTTTGTGTTTGTAGTGGTGGAGAATTAAAGCTTGAAAGTAGAGTTGTCGGATATCTAGTAGATGCGTGTCTATGAATAAATTATTTGTTGGATATCTATAGGGTTTTCCATATATTACTTTTAAAATCCATTTGTGCGTGTTTTTAGATGGTTATCAGTGATCCCTCCCCAGATTTTCATCCCATAGTTGAGGTGAGTTTGTATTAACGATGTATATAGCATGTTTAGATATTTTATATCAAATATATTTTTATAAAATTTAAATTTGTTGATCATGCATCTTAATTTCTTGGTGACATAGTTTGCATGGTGATTCCACCTTAGATGGTTGTCTATTACAATCCCTAGGTATTTAATGTGTTTTTTTGATTGAATTTGTATGTTTTGTGAATTAGCTTTTATATTTAGGACATCGTAGGAAGGCAGATGGTTGGTTTGATTTGAGAAGGGCACAAAGAAGGTCTTACTTATCGTAGTTAATTGTCAAGGGTCTATTCCCAAAGTAGTTTATAATGTTAACGAGATCTTGTTCTACTATTGTGTTTTAGGTTTGCCCAAGTATTGTCTTGGTAAAATATGGTAGTATCGTCGGCGAAACCTACGATACTTGCTTTAAAGAGATCGTTAATATATAAATTAAACAAGAGCGGTCCCAAGACGGTTCCTTGTGGCACTCCGTATTCTATTATTTTCTCGGAGCTTAGTTTATCATTTTAACGCACTGCCTTCTGTTTGAGAGATAGCGTTTCATGAGTTCTGAAGCAATTCCGCGGAAGCCTATGTTTTCCAAGGTTTTGAGTAGTTTTTGGTGGCTTACGGTGTCGAAGGCTTCTGCCAAATCAACGAAGATACAAAGACAAGGTTTGTTAAGGTCTAGCGAATAGTATATGTCTGACATTAACTTGGTCATTGCATCCTCCGTTGATTTTCCTTCCATAAATCCAAACTGCTGCTCAGATAATATTTTATATTTTTTCAAGTAGTTAGAGATTCTTATTTTCAGAATTTTTTCAAATATTTTGGCAACTGTAACTATCAATGAAATTGGTCTGTAGTTGACTGCTTTAGTAGCATTGCCGGACTTGTAAATTGGTTTGATGATAGATAGCTTCAGGGAGCTTGAAAATATGCCTGTATCTAGAGATTTATTGAATATATAGTCCAATGGCTCAGATATCAGATCTGCGTTTTCTTTAAATATTTCTGATTCAAGTCAGTTCTAGATCTAGTTGTATTCATGAACTATATTGTAATATCAATTCAAACATTATTTTATTGTCATCCATTCTTATGGACAAAGTACTTACGTAATCAGAACCATGTTTTGCCAGTCCTGTTGTACTGGTTAGAAATGAGGATGGTGGGTTGATTCTTATACAATGCTGTGTTGTCTACTGGAGAGTACAGCTTGGCAAACATAGCTGCAATTGTGAAAATAACCACGCCCTCGATGCGCATTAGTCGTACGACAGACTATCCACTTATCCAGCGATATTCACGTGATTATTCGCGTAAGAAGTGGAAATTTCACAATCTCAGCTATGTTTGCCAAACTGTAAATAGATTACCTGATCTCTACCTGCAGATATTTTAACTATCAAGCCCATTGAAGAAAACAGAATTTTGGTTTTGTGTTAACGAGACTTGTTGGATATGAAAGTCAGTTCTAGATCTAGTTATATCCATGAACTATATTGTAATATCAATTCAAACATTATTTTATTGTCATCCATTCTTATGGACAAAGTACTTACGTAAATCTGAAAAATGATATCTATACAGGTATAACGCGGACATGACTTTGAGAAAAAAGAAACAGAACAGAAAACAGAAATATTAAACCTATATGATTGACTGATTGTAAAGTTATGAGTAAGTTGTTGATATTAGAGATATATTCACATAATTAAAAAATAGTTAAAAAATAGAGGAGTCAGACGTTGAAGTGTTAAAATAGGATATCTATTGCAAATATTCTTTGCTATCGAAGTTGCTAAGGAAAACCGTTTTGACAGCTTTCCGCTACGAGATAAATATGATTATTTATATCGAACTGGAAGTCCCAACAAATTGGACCACCAGCAGAGGGCATACATTCACGATGGGAACCTAACGGAAACCACCGTTTACGTTTCGAAGTTTTTTTCAGCAAATAATAACGTATGTGTGTACTATAACGTTCAGAATGATGGAGAATAACGCACACCTGGCAAATAAGAAATATTTCAAATAGCTGTCGAGAATAAGAATATAAATACAAGTTGAGGATAGATGTGGAATCTATAATTATCTCTAACCCGAAACCAATTATCCTGGGAACGAGAGACAGGACCGGATTCAGCAATAGTTGATGGGGACCGAGATGGGGAAAGTACAGTTTGGCAAACATAGCTGAGATTGTGAAATTCCAACTACTTGCGCGAACAATCACGTGAATATCACTGGATAGTCCGACGTACGACAAATGCGCATCATGGGCGTGTATATCTTCACAATTGCAGCTATGTTTGCCAAGCTGTACCAGCAATTTTGACAGGATCAAGAATAATATTGGAGAGTTCTACAAGATGATTACTAGCTACAGCTGACTGGCCTGACTGTTCATAGACTTGCTATACAAATATCTCCAGAGCGGAGTAGATGGTTGGGAAAAAACTTCGGTCGGGAACGAAAATCGGTATTTAAAGATCTAACTGTGCTCAGATGACAAACGAAAGAATTTTATCCAAGACGGTCTAAAGGAAGTGCTATTTGCAAGTTTGATGAATACGTCTACAAATTTCTAGATGCACTTTTCTATGACCTGAACAAAGCTTTTGACTGATTAGATCACGAAAACCAAGTTATATTCGATGGGAATTCGTGGTAATATACTATCATGGTTTATGTCTTATTTGGATACCAGAAAAATTGGTGTAGGGCTCAATGCAACTCAGAATTCGAGAGGGTTGATCTAGGAGTCGCTCACGGTTCCGTACTGGGTTAATTTCTGTTTAATTCTTGTCGACGAAACTCCTGTAATATAGGGAATTTATTAAAGGCTGGATTATTGAAAATCCATTTTCAATTGGTGAAATCATGGACTTTCCCAGTATGCCCAATTCTAATTGATGAAATATTTATTTCACAGGCTGAAATAAGATGTGTTTTGATCAAATACAATATTTCAGTTGTTATAGTATATCCAATCGCCTTCAAATGTAGAACATTATTTCCGAGCAGAGCTGGAACGGGTACTAATAAATTTTACTCGAGTAATGGGTACCGGGTACTTACAATAACTGAAGAATGAGTGCAGAGTACCGAGTACTTCACTCATTGCACATGCTGTCGAGTACAGTACTCCAATACCCTAGGCTCCCCCCAGGTGGGTGGGCAGGTTGGGAAATGGTTAGTCTCAGACGGAACCATCAAACTCAGAAAGCGCATACTCTCCAAAAACCCCATAAACCAAGTGGTGCTCTCAAAAAAACTCACTGGAGGCCACAAAAATACCAGGAAAGAAACATTTGAACTTCTTCACAGAAATCATATTTTAGGATCTACCATTGTCACAAATCCCAGCAATGAAAACCCTGCCAACGTTCAACTAAGGTGGCAAAACGGACTCTTTCAGTCCACATAAATCATCTGGACCAGATGGACTATTTCTCTGTCCTACAACAGCAGAGAATTGAAGATCTTGCACCAAAACTATGCAGACTTTACAGGATGAGCAGCACTTGGCTGGATACTACAAATCTGGAAATCTGTGAACGTGGTCTCCATTCCGAAACCTGACCGAATTTCATACGACCAGGCCAAGGATTACAGACCAATAAGCTTATCATCTTTTCTCCTGTAAGTACTAGTTTTTATTATAGACCGGCCTTTACGTGTATACCAGCATGCCGTTCTAATAGGAAAATTGTGTGAAACGGCCTGTCACCAATTGGTGTCAAGGCTGGAGGGCACTTTGACGAAAAAAAAAATAGCACTATGCTCTTTTCTATATATTGAAGGAGCCATCGCCATTACATCCTTCAAAAGTATGATTTCAGCTGCCAGGAGGAAAAAGGTTAACGATACCACCTAAAATGCTCCAAAATCGATAGGCACGTAGGTCTCCACGAACCTGGAAATTTCTAGCGAAACCCCCCAGGGGGATATGGTAGTAGACTAACTACTGGAATCTTTGAATAAGCAGAGATACTATTCCCAAGATTATGTGGACAACAAAGTCGTCCTCGTATAGGGAAAATATGCCCAAACAACATCTGAGCTAATGCAAAATGCATAGAAACCGTATAGGAATGGTGCGAAATGAAAGTACTGAGGGCATCAATCCCAGCAAAACCACACTCATTCCCTTCACACGCAAAAGAACTTTGGGATATATGAAGCCACCCAAGTTCTTTGGCATAACAAGTTGCTGATCATGTCAAATATTTAGGGCTGATCTTAGAAAAGAAATTAACCTGGAACATGCATCTGCAGCATGTAGTCAACAAAAGCAAATCATCATTCATGATGTGTAGAAGAGCTTTTGGAAAAACATGGAGACTGAAACCGAAAGTCATGCATTGGCTTTACACCGCGATCATAAGACCCAGAATAACAAATGCCTCACTTTTGTAGTGACCCAAAATGAAACAGAGACAGTCGAAAACCAACCTTGGTAAAATACAGAGGCTTGCCAGTCTGTGTATCACGAGTACTATGAATAGCACTCTAACTGCTGTTATGGAAATTATCCTAAACCTTCCACCATTAGACATCACAGTCATGGGGGAGGCGAGGATGAGTGCACACAGACTTGAACAAACATGTAATTGGAGAACCCATAACCACAAACTGGGCACACCAAAATCATCCATAAAGTCAACATTGCCGAACTGGAAATGATATCAGACTACATGCTACCCTTTTACTCATACGAAAAAACATTCAGAAAACATCTCAAGTAGAATGAATGGGATTCGGGAGTAGAATCTCTATCATCTGGAGACATAATCTGGTATACAGATGGTTCAAAAACAGACGTAGGAACAGGAGCAGGAATATATAGGGAGAGGCCAAAAAGGAACGTGATAGTCCTACTTGGCAACAACACCACAGAATTCCAAGCTGAGACACATGCCATAAGGACATGCATACAGATGAATCTAGACAGTGGGTTTGGAGGTTTTTGTGTTCCTTCTACTTATATTTCCATTATTAAAAATGACATGCCAAATTCTGATGAAAACTATTTTTATTTATAATTTTCTACCAAAATGGACATCGCCATAGCTCTTGATATCACAAACAATATCTGGGAATATACAAAGTGCTAGCCACTGTATGGCCACTACAGTAGGTATAAAAGAAAACACATCTACATTCTACCTGACCTTTCTTCCTTGCTTTTTTTACTAAATTGTTGAACTAGATGATGGCGTGTATGATGTCAAATACTTTGCTGTTTTGCAGTACCTGAGCTGAATAATTTTGGGTATGCAATTAAGTGGAACTACACCTTTTTCCTATAATTATTGCTGGATGAAGTGTTGGGCAGTGGTTTTGCGAGTTTAAAACCCTTTTCCATATCATAATTTCCAAAATTGTATGAAAAAGAATTGCCTTCCTACAATTCTCAATTCGACTTCGCAAATGAAAATCAATGATAATTGATCAAAAATAAGCAAGGGGTTTGTGCAACTCAGATCACTATTGAAGCAACTTTTCTCATCATTCATTGAAGAATTCTAAATTTGCAATCAACCACTTCAATAAATGATGTCCCATACTGACATGATTTTCCGTCGTGGGCCATTCCGATCCTGAAAACTGTGATCAACTCTGCCTAAGAATGGACGTAGGATATAATTAATTCAAGTAATGGTTTTGTTATCGTGGATCGTCGTCCATGCTGTTATCGAGGTTTGCCAACATGGGTCATTACCACTGGGCCATTATTTTCAGGTCTGTGAAATTTGAGTCGCTAACATTTGGATAATGATCAATCGTGAATTTTAAATAACTGTTGTTTTATGCCTCTTTCGATTTGCTGACGGACATGATTTTCGAATAGCAGTAAAATCGCGACACTTTCGACGAATGCAGCTTCCTGCGCTTCATCAAGTAATTTGTTGGTATGAAGGTAACGGTTTTTATAAATTCTCAGGGTCGGATTAGATCTGCTCGATTGCAACAATATTAGAACTACTCGGCATTCTCTTGTTTTGTCTCATCGCCTATGGTGGAAATTAAGGCAGTTTTTTACCAAAAAAAATCAGTGTCTACTATAACTCTCAATACCTACTTTACTATTACCAATTGATTTTCTGCATGGAATGATAAACTTAATTTTGAACCGTAACAATTCCCCCCCGGGGGAACTTCATTTTCTCCGGCGTAGGAAATAATATCTCCTGAAATTTCAATAATATGTTGATTATTTATATGAAGCAGGAATAACTGGGGACCAAGAACTGTTCCTTGGGGGATACCACATTTTATTTCTTGAATTTCACCGAAGTAGTCGTTTATTGTTTGTTTTGGAAAAAGCATTTCATGAGTTATGCTATCTAATGCCTTTGCCAAATCCATGAATATCCCTATAACTTTTTTTTTGTTTTCCATATTTTCATGGGTTTTTCTTGTGATATCTCATAGAGCATCCGCTATAGGAAGATTTTCGCTGAAGCCAAATTAGCGAGTTGATATTATGTTTTTATAAGTTAGGTATTTATTCAGTCTGAAGACTATAATTTTTCTAACATTTTCGCAAAGATCGATATACTTAATTGAGTTATGATTGATTGCTTCAGTGCAGTTGAGAATTTTCCGGAAGTGAATACTGTTATAATCTTTACAATTATTAAATAATTTAATCCTCTTTCCTAATTTATATTGTTTTCTTGTTATGTATTACAATTACCATGGCAAAATATATGCATAATCATCTTGAACATTTGATACAACGAAAGATAATATACAAAGTCATCAAATAATTAGTACAAAGTCCCTCTCATCAAAAGTCATGACTACTATGATGGAATATTCTTTTTGAAACATATGCTGATTCTATAAATGGAATTTTTGTATTTTATATTTTATTCTTTCCCAATTTATCCATATTTTTCCAAAATACTGTCTTTTTCTTTCAAATTAGGAGGCTTCAATTTCCGTTTTTTATAAGCTTGATCTTGAATTCTTTGTTTGTATTTCAAATGCCCATCCAATGATTTTGGATGCTCTCCTAATTCGAGATCCAGACCCAATAAAAATATGCCTGTAGAGTAACCGACTTATCGTTGAGCTTGTAGGCAGGTGAACATCCCAAAAATTCACTATGTGATTGATTATAATACCAAACAACAGCTTCTGAACAGTTTTTCCACCCTCCTGGAAACCTTTCATAGCATTTCATGTAAACTTTTAGATCCTTTATAGCTCGTTCTGCAATTCCATAGTAGTACTCTTGATTTCAAAACCCTTTTGAATAGCCCATTCATGAAATTCTCCAAATTGTGTAACGAAATAGTACAAACTTGCCCTGAGACTCTCTTAACACAGGTTTGGGGTTGGCTCTATTCTGATGGACACCACACCATCAGAATACACCAAGTTTCAATGACTGACACCAAACTGATAGTTTTAATAGTTTATTGAATGTTTTAAATTGAAATGAAACAAAATGATTTTCAGGAGACACTTTCAGGTGTCCTTTCTAGGCAGCTGGAATGCCAGCAAGCAGCATTAAGGTAGTCCGGAATAAACTTCTTGAGATTTCAAAAGAAAAGGCAATGTCCTCAATAGCTTCTCTTCGTTCCGGAAATAAAGATAGTCCAGTCCTTGGATCCGGAATAAAAATGTCCGGTCTTGAATCCAGAATAAAAAGGTCCGGTCTTGGATCCAGAATAAAAAGGTTCGCTCTTGGATCTAGATTAAAAAGGGTCCGGTCTTGGATCCGGAATACAGTCAGCAACGTTAGTTTTAATTTTGTTCAAGAAAGTTGAATTAATTAAATAATTTTTCAGCGCGTTCCTTCATGGCATTTGCAATGATATTTAGCTTCATCAAAAATGATTAGGAATGATTTTGTTGTTCGATTTCGTTTGTTATTCTGCAAAATCATTGTGAATAGTTTCATAGGGATTGTCAGAGCATTTAGTTGAATGAGTTAAATCAGGTTTTGGCAAACACTTGAACTTTGATATGTGACAAATATCACAAGTTTTAATGCAGTACTTGATATATTTAGTCATGTTTTTCCAAAAAATATCCCTTTTATTTTTTATAATATGTTTTAAAATGCCCTCCTAAAGAAGAATCATCAAGGAATAATTTCAAAATTTCCCGAACTATCTATTTGGTTTTCACTAGGTATCTACCATCCTCTAATTTCTGCAAATCATTAGTAATTATATTACACCAAAAAGAATATTGTACATCGCTAGTAGTTTTGATGCATAATTTAGATATAGCATCTTCATCGCTCAATTCTCTTTCAGTTTTCTGATTAATTTCCATATCAAAACTTCTCAAAAATATTTGCCATCTCTTAATTCGCCAGACGTTAACAATTGAGTTGGAGCACGATGATTAGTATGAATTTTGAATTAGCGACCTTCTAAATATGTTCGGAAATGTTTCACAGCCTTAAAAACAGCTATTCATTCTTTTTCTGTAACAGAATAGTTCATTTTACATTTCGTAAAAGTATAAGAATAGTACGTGATAACCTTCGACTGTCTAGTTTTGATTTATCCAAGTCTCTCTGATAAAGATTCGCTCCTCAACCATAATAGGATGCATCCGCAGAGATCCTTAAACAAAAGGTTCTGAAGTTGATTTTATTGAAAATATGAACAGGATGTTCATAAAGTCAGTTGTGGAATCATCTGCGATTGAAAGACAAACTTTTTCTTTTTTTTTCCATCGCACAAAAGAAAACCTCTCTTGGAAGGGATTCATGTTGTAAAGGGAAACATTCTGAATTCATCGTAGGTTGTATCCATTTCCAGGGGAGTCATTTTTTGGTTTTGCGACTCAACACATTTTTGAGTTTTTCTCTTTAACTTCTCCGGTGGTCAGGCCTTCCATTTTTTTTCCTTTGGTTGATTTGGATATTGGATGGCTTATTTCTGTATTCTCCACTGTATCTTGAATGGATGGTGTTTCGGAATTCCATCAGGTTTCTTCCATGCTTGGTATATTTCAACAGTAGCAGTAGCTTCATTTTAGAATTTATCTCTTTATAACAAAATGCGGAATTCCCAAGATTATAAGGGTTAAACAAACTTTTCATATAAGTTTTGTCAGCTGAAAACAACACGCTGTTTTTCATAAAAATATTCTATTACTTCTTGGCGTAGTTTGTAAGACAAAGCTTTCTTCCATTTAGTAATATTATTTTCATCAAAAGTTGCTATAGAAGAAGCTTTCCATTCTCTCCAGTTATGTGTGCGGATCTTCCATCATTTAATCGTACAATTGAAGAGCAATATCTAACAAGTTGAATCTAAGATTATTGATTTTGTCTTCATCAGAAATCCACTCGTTAGATGTAGTAGCCATGGACTCGTAGTATTCTATTCAAGTTTTTGGATCATCTTCTCTAGAATTGAACTGGTTTATTTCTACTGGATTTGAATGGTTTTGAGACACCAATGACAGCCATTTTGACATCCTTCAACGAGTTCTGCTTTCCCAATTACCCAATTTGTAAATGTTCTTGCTTCATCTCCACTGCTTTTTCATAATTGATTTGCAGTGCTTGTTTCCCGACTGGGCCATGTTGTAATAAACTTAGAATTAATAAAAAATGTATGTCCCTTTTTTACTTTTTTTCTGTTTTCTTATTATTTCAATTGCGATATCAAGATGAATGAATAATTATCATGAAAATTTGACACAATCAAACACAATATACAGAGTCATCAAGTAATTAGTACAAGTATGATATTTATTGGGTGTTCTAATAATATTGTAACAATGTTTTCTATTATTTTCTTGATTGTTTTTATATACAGTAAGTCCGTACCACAGGAAAGTTTGTTTTTCAGTTTTTTTATTATTTCTGAGATTTCGTCCCATGTTACGGGATCTGAATGCATTCGATTGTTTTTTGTGGGGGAAGTAGTACAAAATCATAATGGTCGTAATTTTTTCTGAAATCTGCCATTTTTACCCGAACTGTTGCAAAATGATTTGGTTTTGATTTTATTATATTTTGATCATCAAACAATTCATAGATTTCCGAGTTTATGTTTTGTATTTTATATTATTTTCCGTATGGCATTCGTATAATTTTTTGCATTGACTAATTTATTTTTATAGTTTTTTTTTCGGTTTTTTCAATAGGTTTGTTAGGTGATTTCGATATTGTTTATATTCATTCCAGATTTCAGGGTTATTTTCGTTATAGCATTTTTTTTCAAATGATAAACTGTGGGTCGCTCTGCATAATCTGTCACCATCCAATCGTTATAAGGACTTCACATCTTCGAGAACACGAAGTGACATTTTTTTGTTTGAATTCATTCATAGCCGTCTACTACGAAGAGAAAGCACGCAATATAAACACAACCTAGTCCAGAGAAATCATGGAAACAAGATGAAACTGAATTTTCTCTATCGGTCAGAGTTTTTTTGGAAGAAAGTGAAACGCAGCATCGATAAACAATTCCATTTTAAAGAACTTTCTTGTGGATAATCGTATGATAAATGTAAAAAAGTTTAAACTGATGTCTGCCGTTACAATAAATTGTCGTCGTTCACTTACCATGCATATCGACGGAAGTCGAATGTTTTTTTTACCAAGAAACTGGTCTAACTTCTTGGTCTCGGTTACTGTATACACATATATGCTATGCATACGTATACTTACTTTATATATTCTTTAGAACAGGATGATGAATGGGTTAACGATCTCGAAAAGTTTGCGTTCTTCTAGACTGCAGATACCTGATGTCTGGATGTTACCCATGGAGATATTTTGAAGTGTGTATACTGTTAATTGGCATAATCTGCAATTCGTTGGATAATGCAGGTAGTTTGATATTCGGAAAATTTGACAAGTGACTTTTAATCGACAGGAAATTAAATGAATAAACGTCATACTATTACTTTATTAGTCACTTCAAAACAGTAATGTTGAAAATAGCATTGAGCTGAAAGTTCACCATTTCATGTTCTTCTTGTGATGAATAAATGCGATTTATTATTATTTATTTCAAAAACAATTTAAAGCTCTAATAATTCAAATTCAAAAAATTATTCAGTCTCTCTTCTGATACATTGTTTATGAAACACATCATACGGGCAGCAGAAGGAGGAGAAAAGAGATAAATAAGATACATCTTACGAGGCAAAATAGTCTGCCTGTGTGTGAGGGATATACAAACTAATTAACATGAAACGAATAGTAAGTAGGTAATTAATATAGAATATATAACATAATGAAATAAAATAAAATCAGTGTATAACTAAATTATACCTGTTAAAATAAGTTTACAAAAACAAATAAATATATAATATACAGGGTGATTCAAAAGTACTTTGACAAACTTCAGGAGGTGATTCCTCACAATATTCTAATACGAATTGCCCGAATAAATATATGTCCGGAAACGCTTCGTTTCCAAGATACAGGGTGTTGAAGTTTTATTTTTATTTTGGTTTTTTTCAAATAACTCTTGAAATACTGAACTTAATTAAACAAAACTTGATAATAAGAGGTTTTTGAGGTGTCGAATTCGAACCTGATGTTATTATTGCTCGTACTCGTAGGGGGCGCCACTAACACGTCTTTTTCTTTTTTGAAGATTCATAACTTTTTTGAGTGTTCTTCTAGCACATTTTTCAGTAAAAAAATCGATTCCTCTATCATATCTACGTAAAAAAGCTACCCTTGTTACAAGTCGCTGTAAGCAACCGTTTTCTAGATATTAGGACTTAAAAATTTCAAGTGGATTATTTGATAATCTATGCATGTAATAATTATTACCTTTATTTTGCATTTGCATTTGCATTAATTTGACGTTTAAGTAAGCAGTTTTGTTTTTTTTGTAGGGGGCGCCACCTATTCTATTACTTTTTACTCGCTTGAAGAGGTCATTACTGTTGGGTACGTTCCTTTATGACAACCTTGAGCGAAATAGTAATTTAATAATAATAATTCAATAGTACTAATTAATAGTAATAAAATTTGCAAGAAATGTCAACATTTTATTTCAGGAAATTTTGAATATGTAGAATAAACTAAAATAAACGAAACTAAATTGTATTCAAATAAATTGTTGAAAGTGTCCACCTTCAGCGAAGATACAGGCAGTCAGTCGTCTAGTCATTGAATCTCGTACCCGCTCAAAAATTATTGGTGTGTTCCTTATTGTTTCACATGCGTCTACTATTCGGTTTCTAAGATCTTCCTCGTTCGCTACTGGAGTTTTATAAACTAGTGACTTCAAATGTCCCCAAAAATAAAAATCTATCGGGTTTAGATCTGGGGACCTTGGTGCCCACGGCTGGTTAGGTTCTTCTACACCCCTACCGATTCATCGATTTGGATAGACTGTGTTAAGGAATTCCCTGGCTACAACGCTAAAATGGGCCGGAGCCCCTTCATGCATAAACCACATGCGGATACGAATTTCTAATGGTACATTCTGAAGTAGTCCCGGCAATTCATTTTCTAAAAAGTGTCTGTAAGTTGCGCCATTCAGTCGGAGCGGAAGAAAGAAAGGACCTATCAAGTAATCATCAATTATTGCCGCCCATACATTTACAGAAAATTGATACTGATAATGCCTTTCACTAACTGCATGCGGATTTTCGAGAGCCCAAACATGGTTGTTATGAAAGTTTGTGATACCATTTCGGGAGAAGTTTGACACGTCCGTGAAGAGTACATATCTTAAAAATTGAGGATTTCCAGCCAATTTTCTCAAAAACCACTGACACATAGTAATGCGTTGGGGAAAGTCTCGTGGCAAAAGAGCTTGTACCCTTTGAATATGGTATGGATAAAACTGTTGATCGTGGATAATCCTCCAAACTGTGGACTGAGTAGAATTAACAGCTTCAGCAATTATTCTTGCACTTGTTTCTGGATTCTCCTCGAGAGCGTTCAAAACAGCTTCTTCCAATTCTGGGGTTCGGACTGCTCGTGGTCTTCCAATAATATCAGCTGCCCTCTTAAAGCTACCTGTTTCTGCCAAACGACGGTGGAGACTAGCAAATGTTGGAGCTGAAGGCAGTACTCGATTAGGAAATCGCTCCTGGTAAATACGTCTTGCTTCGCGCGCATTGCCATCCGCAAGGCCATAAACGAAATGCATATCGGCTAAATGAGCATTATTGTTTAAATAATCCATTTTTTCAAAATTAGTGTTTTCTACTTCTACTTACGGAAACTTCAACAAAACGTTTAACTGTCACAAAATATGTAATTACCAAAACTACACTTAAACGTCAAAATCTTTTCCAAAGCATTCTTGTGAAAAATGCAAAATATTGGTAATAACTTCAACATGCATCGATTATCAAATAATTGACTTGAAATTTTCAAGTCCAAATATTTAGAAAACGGTTGCTTACAGCGACTTTTTTACGTAGATATGATAGAGGAATCGATTTTTTTACTGAAAAATGTGCTAGAAATACGCTCAAAAAAGTTATGAATCTTCAAAAAAGAAAAAGACGTGTAGGTGGCGCCCCCTACGAGTAAGAGAAATAATAACATCAGGTTCGAATTCGACACCTCAAAAACTTCTTATTACCAAGTTTCGTTTAATTAAGTTCAGTATTTCAAGAGTTATTTGAAAAAAACCAAAATAAAAATAAAACTTCAACACCCTGTATCTTAGAAACGAAGCGTTTCCGGACATTTATTTATTTGGGCAATTCATATTAGAATATTGTGAGGAATCACCTCCTGAAGTTTGTCAAAGTTCTTTTGAATCACCCTGTATAGGTATAAGTAACAAAATATGTTTGGGTAGTAATTCAGTTTAGGTCTCTATTTGTCTATTTATTTCTGCTCGAGGAGTATGGATAATAATAATTGACTTTATTTGACTCTTGAACTTATTGAAGTTCAATTCGCATCTTAATTCACCAGGTAAGACACTGTATAGTTTTGGCCCTAGATAAGCGTAATTTTGTTTGCCAACTGTTTTGTGCATTAGTGGCATGACAATTCTGTGATTTCGACGAGTAGCATATTGATGGCTAAACGTGATAAGTTCATTTTTATTTTTATATTGTACAACGATAATGTTCATATAATATAGCTGTCTGAGATCAAATATTTCAGATTCTGAGTAAAGAAGGTCGATAGGGTAGTCATATCTTTTCTGCAGGATGCATCGTAGGAATCTTTTTTGGACAACCTCAAGAGGTTGTAGATAGGTTCTGGATACTCCACCCCAACCAATTATGCATTTGTGTTTATGATTGAGCATGTTTGTGATTCTTTTGAATTTGTAGAGTATACAGCGTAGTTTTTTTAACTAAGTAGCCCATGTGGTGGTTCCATCTAAGATGGCTATCCAGAAATATGCCAAGATATTTATTTTTTTTGTGGGTTTGATAGCCCTCTATCGGAAATTTTTAATTCATATTTTGGAAGGGATATTTCATAACTGCTCAGTGGTAAATAATGTGTTTTATCAAAGATAAGAGTCTGTAGTCGAACCACGAAATAATTTGATCTAGATCGTGTTCTAGTTTCCGTTTTAGGTCAAACCAGTTGTTGTCTTCGCAAAACAATATGGTGTCATCAGCAAAACTTATGATGTTGGAGTTGGTATTCAGTAAAAAAATATTGTTTAAATAGATATTAAATAGGATCGGCCCTAACACCGTCCTTTGAGGCACACCACATAGAATAGTTTTCTCTCCACTTTCATGATCACATATTCTTATCCTTTACTTCCTGTTCAGTAAATAACTCTTGAAAATTTCATTAGTTATGCCTCTTATTCCAAGATCTTCTAAGAGAGTCAACAATATATTGTGGTCAACGGTATCAAAAGGCTTTCCTTAGGTCTATGAAAACAGCAATCGAAGGTTTTGATTTATCCAAACACTTAAATAAATTTGCTGAGTAAGTATTTTTATTGGATCTTGAGGTGACTTATTCTCTCTGAAGCAGTATTGTGATTCTGACATCAGCTGGTGTTTTTTCAGGAATGTATTCAATCTCTTTTGGATGACCTTTTCTAATATTTTGGCAAGGCTTGTTATGAGAGATATCGGTCTATAGTTTGCTACATCACTTTTTTGTCCACTTTTATATATAGGTGTTATTATTGCTGTTTTGAAGGCTGTAGGAAAATACCCCTGCTCTAACGACATATTGATTAAATGTGTAAGTGGTTTTGAAATACTACTAGACACCAGTTTTAGAGTTTCTGCTCTGATTTCGTCATAACCAGGCGATTTTTTATTTCCTCTTCAGTTGCTGGTTTTAGAAATATAGAATGGTTATATTTACGTTTTATTTCGGAGTAATTTACATTTCTGTTTATATTATTTGCTAATTTCTCACCTACAGAAATAAAATAATCGTTGAAATTATCTGCTATTTTAAGTGGATCTTTGATTGTTTCGTTGTTTTTTGTTTTTATTATATTTATAGGTATTGGTTCTTGATCAATTAGTATTTCATTGACAGTTTTGCAAAGTGTTTTAGAGTTATTTTCTCCTCTCTCAATTCGACCCCTGTAGTATTTCGTTTTGGCCTCTTTAATTGTTTTTCCCTAGATTTTTTTATAATTTCGATACTCCACACACGTTATCAACATCCCTTCTTCTACGTAAAACTAACAATTATGTAGATAAGAATGGCATAATACATTTTGAACGAGGAACAAACTCACATTAAACATGTTTTTATGTAGAGGTTTAAAGATGAGAATAAAAATGTAGTAATTTTACACATTCTCTCCAAAAAATCTACGAGGTAGATATCTAACAGAAAACAAATATTTTTCGGGCTACAAGCGTAACGAACAATGCGACAAATACTTGTGCAACGTTTTTCAAGGAAGGCAATATTTTATATAATTTAAATCCAGATATAACGACATAGAATGTGAATTATGACAGACCAAAACTTCGAAATTACAATTTCAGAAACACTGATATATGTACTGAATACGTATGTAAAATTTTTGTTATTTGAGTGTTAGGGAACTCACTAGAAAATGTTTTTCCAAGAGGAATAATAAACAATGACATACAGTGCCTAAAATATGAAAACATGAACGAATTTTTGGAATGGCCCTACATTATTGAAATATTGTTAATGTACATTATGTCCGACACGAACTCAATTTTTTTAATTTTGGCAATGTTACCAAATTTACATTTACCGAGATGTAACAGCCAATATTTTGGATTATCTATTAGTTTTATGTTGTAGATTCAATGCCCTATTTACATGAGTTTGTACAAAGAATTAGGAAAAACTTTTACTTTATTGATTAAGATACCTAAAACAACGCAAAATATATACACGTGGATTATACACGTGTACAAGTGCCGTTTATATGACTTATCTTTAGCAGGATATTTGTCTTAACCTATGAGAAAAGCATAAAAACTGTTTTGTTCACATTTAAGATCAAATAATTTTTAAGACACCACGATTTGAATTGCTTGATTACTGTTAAAACCTATTGGAGTTTTAATGTTTTGATATTTTACTTTATTGAATATTTTGTTACCTTTTGTATATTTAAAAAAAAGAGAATGTTGTTGACTGTCAAGTTGTTAAAAAGAAAAAAGTCAATTAAAACGCTGAGAGAAAAAATTAGTTTTGTTGGCAATTTCTGAGGCCAGAACAGCTTGAATTATAACATTGGTGACCCCGATAAGCACACGACATAGAAAAAAGTACGTCAGATAATTTGCAAACCTCTTCGGATCGACCCAGATGAACAACTGCTGGTATCAATAGAAACCTAATGAAGAATTCGTATGTCCCGACAAGTTTGCTCACCGACAGACTGTACCATCCAGTTCTCAGTCAGTTCATTCTAGACGTTTAGAAACCACCACATCTGCTAAATCTCGAACCTCTCAACACTCATCTATGAGCATAGAAAGAAAACGACTCGCATTAGAAACAGAACTGAGAAAACAAGAATTGGAAAAGAAACAACGACAGTTGGAACTGAAGGAAATAGAAAATAGTATGAAAGTTTTAGAATTGGAACGTCAGTTAAAGGAAGCCGAATTGGTAGCTCAGGAAGCAATAGAAAGTAACAGCGAAAGAAGAGAAAGATTACTATCAAAACTTTCTAGTACTACTGAAGATCATGAAAAAGTAGTGTCTGAATGGGTGAATCATCTGCCAGACGAGTACACCTACGAAGAACCAAAACTTGTGAAAACAGACGCTGCCAGTGAAATTAAGTTACTTTGTGAAACGATATCGAACGCTATCAAATCAGTTACGACACCGACCTCTGAAAATCATAAGAAAAAGCTATCCAAACTGTCGATAAAATTTGTAGCACGATGAAATATGCAGGATTCGAAGTGGTTAACTGGATGACTGATTCAGCAACTTTAAGAGAAAACTTATCAGAGAATTCAGTTTGTGCGAAACAAATAGACGATAATTCATCCCTCCATAGAGTTCTTGGATTATGGTGGGATACCAACAAGGACGAATTTCGTTTCAATCTACACATGAAAGACCTTGTACCCGAAAAAGCTCCAACGAAAAGGATTGTTCTCCGAACAGTCATGTCTCTGTTTGATCCATTAGGCTTGATATCAAGTTTCACAATAAAGGCTAAAATGTTAATGCAAGACATTTGGCGATCTGGTATGGATTGGGATGACATTTTGAGTGAAACTCTACTGATAACCTGGAAGAAATGGATACATGAGTTGCCAAAAATCACAGAAATTAGGATTCCACGATGTTATAGCCCACAAATTCCGACTGCAACAAATATAGAACTTCACACCTTCTGTGACAGCAGCGAGAAGGCGTTTGCGGCTGTTTCTTTTCTCAGAGTGGTAGGAGAATCTGGAAAAGTAGAGGTCTCGCTAGTATCATCAAAAACTCGCGTTGCACCTCTCAAACCTCTGTCGATTCCCAGATTAGAACTTCAAGCGGCTGTCATGGCAAGTAGACTGGCAGAGTCGATAAAATCTGAATTAGATATACCCATCATGCGGATGTTTTTTTGGTCAGACTCGAAATGGTGATTTCCTGGATCAAGAGCGATGGAAGAAAATTCAAACAGTTCGTCTCACATCGAATAGGGGAAATTCAGGAGAGGACTAAAGTGGAGGACTGGAGATGGATTTCTACTGATTTGAACCCAGCTGATGAGGAGACAAGACAAAATTTTGATTCATCAAAAGTTATCTCAGATATTTGGATATTCGGTCCTAAATTCTTGCAACAAAGTGAAGAATATTGGCCTAACGAAATAATTTTGGAAATTTCAGACTCAGAGAATACGATAGAAATGAAAACAGAATATATCCACGTTTGCTCAACACTGCCAGAGAAAAAAAGTCCACTTCCCGACATAAAGCGTTTCTCAAAATGGTTGAGACTTGTGAGGTGTACGGCGTGGTGTCAAAGATTTCTGCAGAAAGTAACGAAAAGCTTCAATAATCCAGAGTTCCAGCAAGAACTGAATGTGAAGGAAATTGAAGCAGCTGAAAAGTTGTGGATCAAACAGTGTCAGCTAGAGAGTTTCTTCGACGAAATCAGATGTTTGGAAAATGGAAGGCAGATAGGAAAAGACAGCAGACTTTTCAACCTTCATCTAAATTGAATAATGAAATGATAGTTCGACGGAAGAACCAATTTGGCAAAAATTCTTGATGAAGAAACTAGGGAACCGATTATTCTGGATCCTAAGCATGAGTATACAAAATTACTCATAGACGAAAAATTCAGACGTAGAGGAATAGAACTGATCCTCAACGAAATACGACCAAAATACTGGGTTATCAATGGAAGAGCAGCAGTCAAATCAGCCTTTTCTAGATGTCAGAAGTGCAGAAATGAGAAGGCCGAGCCGCTTCCACCATTGATGGGACAATTACCAGAAGAGCGATTCAGACAAGAAGTTACACCGTTTGTAAACGTGGGAATGGATGATTTTGGACCAATCCACGTTAAAATTGGTAGACGAAAAAAGATGGGGAGTAATTTTCACTTGTCTCTCTGTGAGAGTGATTCATCTTGAGGTAGCTCATATCCTCAACAGTGAATCAGCTATTATGGCAATACTCAGAATGGTGTCAAGAAGAGGACAGCCAAAGGTTATCTTTTGCGACAACGGTACAAACTTCATTGCTGCTGCAAAAGATATCAAAAGGGCTTTTCAGAACATATACCGTTCAGTTATAGTGGATGCAATGTCTTCGAAAGGCATCGACTTCAAATTGAATCCTCCAGGAGCTCCTCATATGGGCGGAACATGGGAAAGGCTAATAGGATTTGTAAAGAAAATTATTTCGAAGGATTTGTACAACCAATCCCTCCGAGAAGAAACTCTGCAAACCTTCTTTACTGAAGCAGAACATATAGTAAATTCTAGACCGCTGACTCGAGTATCAAGCGATCCAGCCGATTTTGAAGCCATCACTCCAAACCATTTTCTTCTGGGATCGTCAAATGGTGATAGTTCAAGTATACGCCTGGGGCCAGATTCCATTTGTCTTCGACGTGAATGGAAAAAATCGCAGATGTTGCTGGAGAACTTTTGGAAACGATGAGTCAAGGAATATTTACCCACTCTATCAAAAAGAAACAAATGGACAAAGAATCAAAACCCAATTCAAATAAATGACGTCGTTATACTGGTGGAAAACAACGTTCCAAGATATGCTTGGAAATTGGGTCGAGTTACTGGAATATATCCTGGGCCAGACGGAAAGGTTCGGGTCGTGGATGTGAAAACCTCAACTGCTGAATATCGACGTCCGGTCACGAAAATCTGTCGACTAGAGCTAGAAGAAAATTAGTTTCTCTAGCAGGGGGGAGAATGTTAAAACCTATTGGAGTTTTAATGTTTTGATATTTTACCTTATTGAATATTTTGTTACCTTTTGTATATTTAAAAAAAGAGAATGTTGTTGACTGTCAAGTTGTTAAAAAGAAAAAAGTCAATTAAAACGCTGAGACAAAAAATTAGTTTTATTGGCAATTTCTGAGGCAGAACAGCTTGAATTATAACAATTACCATATCTGCTTCAGTCGCTAGTTCTTTCAAATTGTTGGCGTGAATAATTACTGACGTATCATCCGCATACATGTATATATTTCCTGAAGTTACGAATTGTGGTAACTCATTGATGAAGACAAGAAAGAGTAGAGGACCAAGTATTGAACCTTGCCCAACCCTCCTATGTTCACTGCGATTCGCCTATTTTGTAGATATGACACTATCCATTCTAGAGGTTTACCTCTTATACCTAATTTTTTTAATTCCTCTTCAAGGAATTTTGATTTAACAGAATCGAAACCAGCAGTTAAGTCAAAAAATAAACCTGTTACGTTCTTACCCTTGTCAAGGCATGAATATGTGTTGTATGAATTCAAGTGTTGCTAATTCAGTTGACTTTTCTGACCTATAACCATATTTGCAGTTGGTAAATGTTCTATTGTCTTCCATGAAAGAATTAACAGTATCAAAAGCAGAAGTTGAGTCAAAAAATGAACCTGCAACTTTCCTACCCTCGTCGAGACATGAATATAGGTGTTGTGTGAATTCGAGTGTTGCTAATTCAGTTCACTTTTCTGACCATCAACCATATTGGCAATTGGTAAATATTCCATTGCCTTCTACGGAAGAATATACAGTGTGAGTCTTTATACAGTGCACATATTGAAATGAGAAAAACTATGCTAAATTTTATAGACGGCAAACGCATTGAAAAAATCTGAAAAAAAAATTATGGAATGTTTTAAAATGTTGTTCGCTGCCGTGGCCCCTTTGTGAACAAAACAGTGTAACTTTCGAACTAAATGTTCTATCACGAAGAAAATGAAAATTGTGGAAAAACACTGCCCCCAATTGAAAATAAACATGTTTTTTTAGCAGAAGTATGTTAAGTAACGAACAGTCGTTGCCTACCGATGATGAAGCCTTTACTCCCATTTACACCTATTATGTAGGCTAATTATGGCAAGTTCCTGTCAGATGACAACTGCGTCCTCGGATGCTTTGAGGAACGTTGCACAAAGTATCTGTTAGATTCAATTCAATACCCGTCGTGGTCTTAGCCAGGGGAGTAGTTGTTTTCTGACAGGTACTTGCCATAATAAGCCTATGTAGTAGGTGTATATAGGAGTAAAGGGTTCATTATCGGTCGACAACGACTGTTCGTTACTAAACGATCTCCCGAAGAACTCTGTTTTCTTCGAATAAATCTCCTAACCCGGAGATTCGGAGTGTTCTCCCTCTGCTCGCTAGATGGAGCGGCCTAGAAACCGCTTCATCGCGTGAACTAGAGTTGACCAAACTAGCGGAGTGTGTAATGATTTGGACGGGGATCAGATGGCTTCAGTGCTGTCTGTGTTGACCCACCCTTGCACCGATGAGAGGCAACAACCTCGAAACTAGTCTGCAGGTGGTCACCCTGTCCAAATCAAGACATAATTCTGCTGGTTGGTCAGAGAGGGCACTTGCAACTGCGTCCTCTGATGCTTTGAGGAACGTTGCACAAGTGTCTGGTAGAACTGTTAGATGAAGACTCACACTGTATTCTAGATGCAAAAGACTATTGTTATCAAGCTGTTACTGTGCAGATAGGTTAGGAAAATTTACCGTCGTAAAAAACATTGTTCACCTTTTTTATACAAAAACTGGAACATCAACAAGGAAGCAAGAATTGATAAAAAAACAATCATAGACAGGTATTAATTTTGTTTCAAGTGACTTTCATTGTTTCTAAAACA
Organism: Chrysolina oricalcia; assembly: GCA_944452925.2. Taxonomy (NCBI): domain Eukaryota; kingdom Metazoa; phylum Arthropoda; class Insecta; order Coleoptera; family Chrysomelidae; genus Chrysolina; species Chrysolina oricalcia. Next base: position 13,465,598 of record OX101825.2, on the reverse strand, counting down.
CAACTGTCTCCAGTTCTCAATAACATGAGTGCTTATTCTTCGGGGAGTGACTCTGTTCAACGTCTGTCATTCAATGCGTATTCTGTTATTGAGGTCTATAGCCAGAAAAAAAAGTCCATCTGGCGACCTAGCATGCCATTTAACCCCTGTCCTACTCGACGTGATTATGATGAAAATTATCCTATCAAATTTGTCTATTTCTAGTCATGTGTGTCGAAATAACCAATGAAACCATCATTACACTGATAACTACCCATGGATAGTTTTCACGGGTTGTTATCACTTATGTCATGACATTGCTAAGCAACCTACACAATAAAGTTGTTTGACATTTCAGTAATTCAATTTATTTCGAAAATGTCACTTCCTCGCTTTGGTGTTCAAAATGATGAGGCAATTGACAAAATCATTGAAGAAAATACACCAAAAAATACTGTCAATAGTAAAAAATACACTTGGAAAATATTTATGGAGTTTTATGACGTCAGAAAATATGAATTGGATGGAAATCGTACTCTCGAACAACTTGCATTATTACTTGAGGATTGGGCGATTAATATGAGAAAAAAGGATAGCACAGAGTTTAAGGAGGCTACTGTTAAAACTGTGTGGAATATAACAAGCAAATGATTACAAGAAAAGTATTACAATGAGTATAATATCATGCTAGACCCAATTGAAAGTGTTGCATTCAAACAAGCGCGGAATGCACGCGACGCAGCACGAAGAAATTTACAAACATCCCACTAAACGCAAAACAAGCTCAGTACCATTAACTTCAACGGAAATGAGTAAAATTAGAAACTTTTGGGATGAAAATACCCCTATAGGACTCCTACGCAAATTTTATCACATAGCAGCGGTGGAATTGGCTTGGAGAGGTGGTGAAGGTGCTGCTTGCTTAGTTGATTATTTTCATATCGAAAAGGACAATGGATTTTCAACTAATAGGATAGAATATAATCCAATTTTCAGTAAAACCTGCCAAGGGGGTTCAAAGAACTGCGCCTCTAGCAAATGGTTAGTTCAAAATAGTGATAACAATGCTTGTCCTGTCAGATTATTCATTAAATTATTATCAAAACGAGGCACAAATATCAAGACAAATAGACTATTTTTAATGCCAAATCGTCACTGGACGACAGAAAGTGATAACTGGTACGACAATATGCCTCTGGGTAGAAATATAATCAACGGATGGACGAAATCTTCTGCAGAAGCAATTGGCTTGGATACGAAACAGAGGAAAATAACTAATCACTCTAATAGAGCAACTGCAGTCAGTCAACTAGCAAAGAGTGGAGTTCAAGAACAACAATTGTTGATAATTACTGGGCACAATAATGGAAATTCCATAAAACCTTATTTGAATATTCATCAGGAACATTATAACCAAAAAATCAATAGTATGCGTGGAAACACCTATGCAGTAACCGAGGCGAATACATCAAGATCAACGGAATATCATTATACGAATTGTTCTTTTAATAACTGTGTGTTCAATAAATAATTTTGTTCGAATTGCAAAAAATTTTCTCACCGAATATCCCTCGAACATTGATAAATAACTCAATTTTATCACAACTTCCTCAAGCACGTTATTTTATGTTACCAAATAACGTGCTTTCGAAAACTGTGATAAAATTATTTCGTTAGTTATCAATGTCCTTGGGATATTATAGCTGAAAATCACTGCTTCATATGGTTGAACATAAAAATATATGACAACTCACTTGAAAGAGGAAAGTTGACATGTAAGTCTTCGACAGCTAACAAAATGTTGATAATTGGAACCATTTATTCAATTGCTTCCAATAAAAAATCCAAAACGTTATCGTTCTTTATTCAAGTGAGAAATTCAGTCAAGATAACCTGGATCAATCTCCCGTTATAAGGAATTGAGCAAGAGCGGGACCATTTTTCAAATAGTACCGAAGTGAAATACGAGTATATTCACTCCGTTCGAGTCAGTTAGGCATGATATTCGAGGGAAGTCAATATCTTCATGCAATAAGGAAATATTGTTGACTGAACTAATGAGAATAATAATAGATGTTAATAAAAACTATTATCTCAATATAATACCAATTATTTCACGTATGTTTCCTTATGATTTACATATGCTATACTTCCTGGATCGTTACGCTCTCAGGTGTTTATTGTATCAGTATCTGCGTACCATTTCATCACCCCGAAAGTATAAATTATTGGTATCATTTGTGATACAATATTAAAATATTGCGAATCAGTGAGTGTGTGATAACCAGTCGATTGTATAACGGAAATGAGGAAGACCATTCCGAAAAGTTGATATGCAACAAATAAAGGTATTGAATGATGTAAGAATATTTTGATTGCGATTTTTAACTTTGATTGCCATGATTTGGAAAATTTCTTATATTGTTTCTGGTGATTAGAAATTTCATTATTGTTCATCACCTGGTGGCGTCATGATGCACTTGCGTCACCTCTAGGTGGACGTGGAGTTTCTACCTACTTATGTTTGAGGAATAATATCATTACCAGTAACCAACACGGATTCGTTAAAAACAGGGGCGTTGATACAGCTTCAACAGATATGAATATTCAGATTGTTGATGCCATTGAATCTGATTCCACTGGTCCATGTATTGATTTTTCTCGAGATTTCGATTGTGCTCGAAAATTACTCCTTTCTCCTCATTACACGAATTTTCACTCTACAATTCGATGTGGTATAATGAATTGGGGATATGGTACTGATGGTTCAGAAATATTAATTTTACAGAAATCCTCATGCAGGAAGTTTCATAAAAAATAATAAAATTTCAACCGTAGTTGATACTTACATGTACAAAATATCGTGCTATGTTTACAAGAATCTTTCATTATTCAGCTTCAACAGATCGAAGCATGATTACTCTACCAGATTTTAGAGACGATTTACTTCCGGCAAGCACTCGACCAGGTTTTATCAAAGAAACTTGTATTGCAATGGCTGTAATAACGCCATATAGGTATTTTTATTTTCGAACATAGGCTCAAAAACTTCTTAACCCAAAAGAACTTCTACACACTTGATGAATTCTTCTCTTGAGAAGATTTTTTGGACCAATGTGTGTCTTTTTGTATACATTTATATATTTGTGGTTCTTCTGTATCCGTGTTTTGATCATAATTTATTTTATATCACTTATTGTGTATGTTTCCTGTGTATGCTTTCATTTACTGATGCTCTGCTCGGACCCAAACAGTCTCTCTGGCTATACACAGCAATTGTTAGGACCTCGATATCGTACGGAGCCCTGCTGTGGTGACCAAAGGTAGAACAAGTGACAACCAGGGGGAAGCTGGCTAGCTTACAAAGACTGGCCATGCTCGGAGTCACTGGTGCTATGTCCAGCACATCGACAATTAGCTTGGAGGTAATCCTAAACCTCCTCCCCTGCATTTGCACATTGCAGCAGAGGCGAGGATAGAAGCATCCAGGCTAAAATGTCAGGGCCAATGGAGGGGCAATAACCAAGGCCACTCCAGCATACTGGAGGTCATAAGAATCGACTCGTTTGAGATGCCGTCGAACAAAATGACTCCAACATACTCCTTTGATGGAACATACACAACCATCATAGAAGATGGGGAAGTTACATCAAGGGACATACCAAGGCTGTCAAGAGGGCAAATCTGGTACACCGATGGCTCAAAGACTAGCAAAGGAGTAGGGGCTGGAATATACGGGGAGAGACCGAGGCAAGACCTCAGTCTAAGCCTCGGTACTCAAGCCTCTGTATTCCAAGCCGAGGTAACGGCAATCTCCGTCTGCACGAGAGAGATTCTAAGGAAACCAACCCATAGCAATTCTCTCCGACAGTCAGGCGGCGATTAAAGCTCTGCGTTCATGCAGGTTCACTTCCAAACTGGTTTGGGAGGCACACCAAAACCTTAACGACCGGGGAGCACAGAACAAGGTAAAACTTTTCAGGGTACCAGGTCATACAAGGAAATGAGAGCGCAGATGCCCTAGCAAGAGCGGGGGCAGCAACAACTCTCACTGGACCAGAACCAGCCTGTGGAATACCGTTTGGGGATATCAAGCAGGACACAAAAGAATGGGTTGAAACCCATCATCAATCTCTCTGGGAGAGTGTCTCACGCAATACTCACGGAAAAAAGATGATGATGGGGCCAACCGACCGGCTATCAAGACACCTTCTTGAACTAAGCCGAGACTCTCTCAGGAAGGTTGCAGGACTGATGACAGACCACTGCCACCTGAGAAAACACCTGCAACTGTTGGGGATACATCAAGAGTCCACACAATGCAGATTTGATGATGAGGACGAAACAGCCTACCACGTAATGTTTGAATGCGATGCTCTGGCTCGTATGAGGATGGATATCTTTGGACACTGCGGTGCAGAAGATACCATCCCGCACGAAAACCTTGTGAAGAATCTCCAGGAGTTCATTTACTCACGAGATAGACCTGATAGCGGGGTGCAGAAAGGTTCTATACAGAACTACCTGCACTTCAGCCACTGGCTAGCCCCGCCATCTAATAATAATAATAATAATAATAAATACTGACGCTCTCAGCAATTTGTTATGGATATCATTGTAATGGTTTTGATAACTTATTGTTGATAAAAGTAAATTATTAGATATTATTATTACACAGGGTGTTAGGAATATGACTGCTGTAAGATGATTTTGTAACAACGTATGAATGATACTTGCTCTTAGACTCTTGTGGTGAACACCACACTAGCAATTCTGGATCAGTATGATGCTTGAATTCATTCAAAATACATCAAGTTTCAATAACTGCCTGAGAACATTGATATTTGAACGATTAATGTATCAGATTTAATGTTTGACTTATAAGGAAAAGACGATTATGAAGAAAAACATTCATTTGTAATTGAAAAATATTTTAAAAATAACTACTAATTATCAAAATTAATCATTTACAGGATTCCTTGACGTTGTTCATGAGGGCCATTTTTAATGCTCCAACATATGCTCCAAAGTAATCTCAAAATCTCCACGCAAGTTTCACACACAATATTTTGGATCCAGTACAAACTTCGACACACCTAGTCTACCTTTTTTAAATGAATGTTCACCACAGATGTAAGAGAAATAATCGAATAATGAATTACACACATCGCCAAACTTCTTGGACCCCCTCGTAAAGTTTACAACGAAATATTTATCATGGCTGGTTTTTTGTACATTCAATTGTTATTTCTTTCACCGTTGCTAGGCATCCAAAAATGTTTACAAAAACAATTTTAGATACCTACCAATGTTTAAAAAGTGATTCAAATCGATTTAACGTTTTGTCAAGTGATTGTTGAGTTCTTTGCAATTATGCCTGGAAATAGAATTTCAGTATTCAATAGAGCAAGAATAGTGGCTTTGCATGACGAGGGTGTGTCGAATCATCAAATCGCGGATAGACTAACGATTCCACGCGCTTCAGTTATCCGAATAGTGCATTTGTACCAGGAAACTAACAGCGTTGACTATAGACGTGGAACTGGACGTCATAGGGTAACTAATGCCAGAGAAGATCGGTATCTAGCAGGATATGTACGTCGGAATCGAACCATAACAGTCTCAGCTGTCCGAACTCATTTGCGAAGAACGTTCGATCGATTAATTTCCAATACCACCATACGGCGGAGACTTGCTAGAGCCAATTTGCGATCCAGGAGGCCATTAAGAGTACCCAGGTTACTTCCCAGACACATAGCCGCTCGTCTACAGTGGGCGCAAGAACACAGAGACTGGCTTTTAGCTCAGTGGCAAAATGTCCTTTTTTCGGACGAAACCAGAATTGGTTTGGTTAGTGATAATCGGCGACACAGAGTTTGGAGAGGGCCAGGGCGACAAGAAAGACTATCTTTTGCCAGATAAGTCGTTCCATACCAAGGAGGATCAGTAATGTTGTGGGGAGGCATAATGCATGGTCGTCGTACACAGCTTATTCCCATTCCAGACACTATGACAGGGGATATATATCTTCGAAACATTATTGAACCCATTATTCATCTTCTCCGACATGAAATTGGAGCCAATTTTATTTTTATGGATGACAATGCTAGGCCCCATCGCATGAGAAGAGTACAAAATGCACTGGAGATTGAGAATATTCAAAGATTACCGTGGCCAGCAAATTCGCCAGTCATGAATCCCATCGACCACGTGTGGGATTTCGTCAAACGAGCAATATCAAACAGAATTAATCCCCCTAGCACCCTCCAGGAACTTACCCTCGCGGCCCAAGAAGAATGGAACAACATACCAATGGATACCATTAACGCCCTTATTGTTTCCATGCACAGGCGAGTTAACACTTTACTACAGAATAGGGGAGGACACACCGACTATTAAAGCGTTTTTTATTTCCCTCTGAAGTGATTTTCTACTAGATTTCAGATTATTGTAATCATTTTCTTATGCACTATATTTCGTTTGTATTTTTTTTTGCTTCTGTTGAAATTAAATTCAGCCACTTTGCATTGGTTGCTTAACCAAATTAAATGCATTTTGACATACACTTCTTGACTTGTAATAATAGCGTCTCATTTCGACAAACATAGGGTGGTCCAATAATTTTGGCGATGTGTGTATGAATAATAAAAAACCCAGTTTCAAAGTGTTATAGACACCGAGACAAGTTCTCACTATAATTGTCTACAGAAATCAAAATCTGTAAAAGTTTCATATTAGAAAAAACAAATATACCTAATGGAATTGATTAGCTTTACCATTTTTGTTGTCTCCAATTTGATAAAACACAATGCTCACTAGCGAAACTGTACCAGATATGTCAAGTTTACTTATTTTTCGATGACACCTTAATTTAATTCTTGCCCGATAACATTAAGAAGAGGTTACTCACACCGATTTGAATAAAATATAAATATGGTTTGAAACAAATCTGCTGAAATTGAATATTGAAAGTACCAAAATGTATGCTAGTAGGCAATAACAAGGCGATGCTTGAATTTAGACCTAATGATGATCATAATATAGCAATTGGGAATGAGGAGATCGAAGTATAGTATAGTGAAAATCGTATATATTGGATTAATTTTTGATAGATCACTCTCATTTAAGGAATTATCACTATTCATACTAGACAAAGTAACGAAAATTGTTCCCTGATATTTCTAGTAGGCTGTTGTCCATTCATCAACACAATATTTGGTAACAAATGAAGTAAAGTTGTTTATTTTCAGATTCGTGCTCTCAAAAGGCTTGTGTTGGGTATAATAATCACGATTTCGTTTCTTTTTTGGTGATTTTTGGCCAATATAATAACGTTTTAACACACGGAAACACACGAAGTAAAATGTTTTACTGACTTTTTTTCGATTGTGGTAAGAAAATTAATACCTATATTAAAAAAATAACGTTTTGTCTCTAAAAAAAAGACTATTCTGAACGCATGAACTTGTAGCTATAATATTGTTTACATGCAGCAAGTGCTTCGAACATTAGATAATTCACTTTGTATAATGTCAGGTCAACATTTTACTAGCGCTGGAAAAGTGTATATTCATATTTATCTACTTTGTGTTTCTGAAAAGTATATCATTACAACAGAGACTCATGTTACAGGCATGATACAACAGTTTATTTGCAGTAGAGCAAGGTGTTCCTACGACAATATATCTCCTTGCTTAACAACCAATCAATTTATTTCAAATTCTGAAATTCAGCCAATAGAATTGGAATTACAGTGAAAATATAGCTTGTCGCTGTATTTTCACGCTGATAAACCTGCTTGGTTTTTGTTTTACTAGCTGTCAAGTGAAAATAATGATTTAAATTATAAACGTCAAATCTTTGTGTTTTGACTAGTTATATTTCTTAATCAATATGAGCAATCGTTGGGGACAAATGGCTATTGGTATCATACATGTTGTTGTTAGATTTTGATTTCTGTGAATTACTTCAAATTAAAACGGTGACACGATTTTTCTTTATTTCAAATCGATATATTGTCGTCCTAAATATAATTCGTGGTATGATTAATAACCTATAATTTTTTGGAATATCAATTCATTGGCAATCCCAATGCAAGAAAATACAACTCGTCCTGCGGACTCGTCACTGATCATTATCGTTTTCGCAAAACTGGCCTCATTCCAATTCCAGCATTTGAGTTAGTAGTTGTATGTGGACGTATTACATCGTGTGCCGGAATTATACTATTATTACTGTTGTGAGTTGTGTGAATAGTGTTAGTTTGATTTTATGTATTTTACTTGTTGGTATGTAGAATACGGATATTGACCTAACATTTCTAAAGTATTGACAGTTTATGTATAATAGAATCAGGAGAATTTTTCAAAAGACTGAACAACAGTTTTGTTTCAATAAAACTATTAAAAATTAACATATTTTTATTTCATTTCTACATTATCTTTCATTTTCTATTTTAGATCGTTCTAATTCTACATTATGTTATGCATAACTTGGATTTGTTATGATCATAATGAGGAAAGACATTAGCTTGCCTGCTTGTTCATTCATTTATACTGATGATTACAGATTCAACAAAGTTCCGAAATTTTTAATTATGAAACAGGTTGTACTGGGTGATCCAGTAAGGGTATGGCCAGAGGCGATGATTTGTTTAAAAGAACCGTCAAAATATTTTATACTTCTCCACATCAACTCATAGTTCACGAAAAATTATTGTCATAAAACTGCAATCTCTTTCTCTCCAGTTTTTCTTGAGTAGTGTATTTTGCTAGCCTGTATATGCCATGCAAGTAAGTTTTCTTATAGTATAAACTGAATCATTGCTACCTTGGTGCAACCGAACCTTTCATATTATTTTAAATTCAAGAATGAAATAAATGTATTAAAAATAAGGCTTTATAAAAAACAAATGATCCTTCTTTGAAGAACTAATAACTCTAAACTGAGGGCAAGTGGATATTTCAATTGAGTCCGTTGTATCCTGATACCAAAGATGGAATGAAAGCTATTAAAGGCAAGACAATAATAAACTACCCAAAAGTGAGTCATTTGATAAGGCCTAGTAAACTAAAATAACTATAATAATCTAAAAATGTTGCTGCAGTAGAATACTGTATAGTAACAACTAATATATTTTTTAGTAGATTTAAGTATATGAGTTAATTGAGAGTGAATCATTCATCATCAATGGTAAATTTACTTGTCACTAGTTGTTATCAAACTGAGCACCTACTGCAAATTAAACGTAGATTGAGGCTTATAAAATAGAAAGTTTGCTTCTAGTAAAGAGTTTAATATCGTTAGGTTACATTGCGTTCCTGAAATTACATCAATAACAGCAAGTGATCAAATTCAGGAATCTAATTTTTCTAATGGCTAATAAAGCGTGTACTTGTCCCATATAGTATGCAAATCTTCACTTGGTGGTATGCAAATTTAACTTGCTACTATTAATTTTTTTTCCCGTGAAAGAACATGTCATACTTATAGTACCAGGTATTCAGTAAAACCACAACCATCACAGATATTAATAGAAAATTAATCTGCAATCTAACGAACTTTTGATCATTTAAAAGGAACATTATTAAAACAGAAACGATGGTGGACAATACATCAGACGATGCAATTATAGTGCTTGGGTACTTCAGAGCTTTTCCAGAAGCATTTTTGAAAGATGCCGCACAAAATTTGGGATTGAATAAAATGGGATGGGTTTAATTTTTCAGAAAATCTGGTTCGGAAGAATCCGGCTCGAAGGACCAAAAAATTGCTATCTCGAGAACGGTGAGAGGGGTGCGGTTTTCACAGTTGTGTTTCTATTGAGAATACGCATTCAACCAGTTTATGAACGTCATGTTCTACCAATAAGGAAAATAGTTATGAGTGATTTTTTCACTTTTTTTGGGATAACTTGAGAACCGACACACTTAGGATACCATTGGGATCGTAATGAGTAATCACACCACAGACAAAGATATGTGAACAGATCCATTCATGAAATCAGGAGGAACACATTTTTTTGTTTAATCTTCGATCTCTAGTTTCATAAAATGCAACTTGTTGGACGGTATACCGGGTGACCACGGGGTGAGGTACGCCCCCCAATTTTTCTATAGTTTTGAAGATACAGGTTTCAAATTTGGCACGTCGATATATTACTCAAATACGCATATTTTGACTCCATAACCGAAAATTCACCACTTCCGGTTTAACCGGAAGTGACCCCAAACTTTTTTTAAATGACACCCTGTACAATTTTTTTCATTATCAGGAAGAACACGCAATTTGTGATAATACTGTTCTCCAAAATTGAAAATCGGTTGAAAAATGGCGGAGATACAGTTGATTCTTCAATCGAACAAAGTTGGCCATGAACATCAAACTCAAATCATCACAACTGACGAACGGCGTCAGCATTTACGAGAGGAAGGTTCGAGGTAAGATACAGCTGAAAATTGAGCTTCCCATGTAATTGTAGCAACCATATTTCCCATCAATTATCAAACATTTCCTCAAAACGGATTAGTACCCATAAAGAAAGGCTCACAACTGCCATTTCTCAAATAGCAACATACTCTTTTCACATTGTTATGTTGAAAGATGATGAATTATCAGATTACTCGAATGAAAAGATTTGAAGAATTCCGAAAGGAACCAGAAATACAATACACCTGTATCTTCAAAACTATAGAAAAATTGGGGGGCGTACCTCACCTCGTGGTCACCCGGTATATTTTTTTCTTCCATTTTCTAAATTTGCCCAAAATACCCTTCTCGGCCTCCTCTATTGAATCACATAGTCCCTAAAAGATATATTTTTAAGGTCTTACTACGAAAAAGGAAAATCATTCGCAATCATAAAATGATCTTGAAACTACTAACTTGACCTAAAATCACCAAAAAATAAGTTTTTTTTTCAAGATATGAAAAAACTTCATTAAAACTTTTCATAGAGTTATTGGTGTTTCAAGAAAAATACTGCAAGAGTCCCCTATTTTTGTTTTATTTTGGGGAAGGGGAGAAAATAATAAAAAATCCTGGCGCGAAGCGTCACGAAAATTTTGGGGGGAATAATCTGGGCGTGAAGAGCCTGAAAGGATTTTGGATGGGGGGGATGTGGAAGAGGGATTAATGAAGGGTTCAACTGGGTAGGTGAAAAACTCACAGTTTAACTCCACCAAAATAATCTTTAATCTCTGGAAGAAGTCCATTTCGGCTCAAAGTGGAGTGGTATAGATGAAGTGGGAAGAAATATCACAAAATCATCTCCACAACTTTAATTTGACAACATCAAACTAATGGGGGGGGGGTGGTACATGTTTCGGATTCAGCAAGAATCCATCTTCAGCCTTATACAAGTTATGGAGAGGAAAAAATTCCTTTTAATATAATTATAATAAACAAAAGTTAAATGGGGGTACTATGTCCAATGCCATTTAACTTTTGTTTGTTATAATTATATTAAAAGGAATTTTTTCCTCTCCATAACTTGTATAAGGCTGAAGATGGATTCTTGCTGAATCCGAAACATGTACCCCCCCATTAGTTTGATGTTGTCAAATTAAAGTTGGAGATGATTTTGTGATATTTCTTCCCGCTTCAAAAATAATCTTTATTTTTATCCAGAGACATACAGACATATGTTTCGAAGGATTAATCCTACCCCTCTTCGAAACATATGTCTGTGTGTCTCTGGACAATAATAAAGATTATTTTGGTGGAGTTAGACTTTAAGTTTTTCACCCACCCAGTTATATCTCACTTCCACTGTATGTAATGGATCGCCTTTGTTGGATAAAATTTCATAATCATAAATAGATAATTGCATCAGGTTTAGAGACTTACTTTATTTGTGTTTGAATAATGGAGAAACGATGTTTCGTTTCGTTTTCGAGTTTTGGTGATTTTGGAGAAAAAGTGCAAATTTTACGTTTTTTTTGTCAATTTTTCCAAAATATTTCCACTTTCCAATGAAGTTGGAGGAAAACTGTTTGGAAATATTGATGTAGCTTGTGAAGACGATGCGAAGCAATTTTAAGATTTTCATTTATATCATTAGTACGGTCAATATCTCGATTTTTCATTTTCTAAAGGCAGTAAAAAAATCTTTGTAAATTGAAAAAATATCCACCGTTTCTGAGATAGGTATTTCGTATTTTCCAAAATGCAAATTTTGATTTTCATATTTTTCAAGTTTTCCCGGTTTTCTGGTAATTTTCGTGAATAATAGATCTGGTAGGATTTGTTCGTCTATTTGAGTTCTACCCGTCTCATTTTTCGAAATTTAGTTTGAATGAACGGTTCGGCGTATTTTTTTTTAATCGACCTTTTCTGGAAAATCGCTGGAAAAACCCTGTTAGCATTTTCTGATCATTCTCAAAAACTATACACTACACTACAAGACATTTTGAAGTCTATCTCAAGAATACGGAGTGGATCAAATCAATTCCTGAAATGGTATCGAGGGAAGTAAAAACGAAAAAAAAACAGAAAAACCCTGTAATATTTAACCGGATTTTTCGATCAAGAAAAAATACTGTGAAATACTGTTCAATGGTTTGGAAATAAGAGCATTTTGAAGTCTTCACAGACTGACAGACAGAACGACAGATAGAATTTTCCCGATGTGTCAATCGTAGTTTACAACCTCATAAAGTCGTGTGTAATGAGGGTTTTAAATTCTTGGGATAGATACTAAAACACTTCACTAAAATATTTGTCCAATTAATAGTAAGCTTTCTCCACCAATAACTGTTTGAGGGTCTTCCTAATTTTTTTGGTCTTTCCTATGAGTAGCTAACCGAGTCTTTGATTGAGGAAGTTGATGGTAAAGGTAATCTCACATGATTTTGCTGCCAAGTAGTTTGCTCTGAGATGCATTATTTTCAAAATGTAATTTATTTTTATGGTTTGGACTGAAAGACTGATTTGATAATACAGAGTTGATGTGAGAGTGAGAATACTTTGACGTACAGACAAAGGCCGAGAAGATTACCTGAATTTCGCTTCACACAGATATTTAACGGCTCTTTCTCTGGAGTATTTACGAATGATGGAAGAAAAAAGCGATGTCATTGTACTGAAATATTTCGACATCAGTGCATAAATAATCATCTACAAAATGCCTTTCAGGACATAGGATGTGCAAAGTCATATAATCGAAACGAATTTCATTACAGACCATCGAACCAACAGATTGTGTATGATCGTTCACCTCACACGCGAAATAAAGAACCTGGGAAGTATCGGAATGGAGCACCGTGGGTGTGATAACTATTTCTGCATGCTCGGCTGAGCCCACACTTACTGTTAGACACTTTTTGTGACACGGCGACTCCAGGAAGAGCCAGTCTCCCATTCGCCGTCACGAAATGCAGGATGTTTGATCGTGGGGAAGCGGTTAATCAAATTATAACGTAGTCTCATGAGGAGAATCCATATTGTGAAAAAATGCTCAGAAAAAATTGAACTAAACGCAACCGCAGTGCCGGATTGAGGCTAGTTGGCGTTCTGTTCACGACCGAGTTTGTTACCTAACCTCTACCGGCTGCACAAGGTAGTATACGGTGTGCCCAAGATGAGGATGACCAGCATGGTGATTTCGGTAAACGCAAGACACAGAGAGTCAAATTGGCAAACAGTTCAGGAGATATTACAAAATACGAAAGGACAGTACACAAAACCCTATGAAAATGGCTTTTGGTAAAATTTGATAATTTTCTGAAATTTTGTCCTGTCCAAGACACTATACAATTTTGACAAGTTAAAGGAGGATCATACCATTAGAATAGTCGCTAGATGGCGGCAAAGTTGAATAAATCAAAATGCATTGTTGTGGTATTTTCCATAGAGAACTCATGATTTATTTGATAGCACATTTTTACTGCAAAAATTTCATTAGCTCAAGGTTTAGTAATATTCACATCTGTACAGGATGGCCTAAATTCGAGCCTCATCATTGGGATCTCGGAAACCAGAAGAGATACGAGGTCGGTTAAATGGAGGCAAAGTTGCGCAATTAGGTGCTCATTGAAACGCCGCATTCATATTTGAAAAATTCCGAATACTTCCGAAGATTTTTGGAAAAAACCGATTATTCGCGATTTTATTTTTTTGTGACTCTATTTGAATAGATATAACAAAACAAATTTCACATTCTCATTGCTACTTTTTCTGTTCTACAAGATGCCATCATCAACTTTGTTTTTTAAATACGGCCCTGGAATTTTTATTATGGATTTTGAAATCTTCCCAAAACAAATGATGTATCGCACTTATTCGAAAAGTTTATACTAATAGCATTTTCCATAAGAACTCATGTGTTAGAGAGAGACAGAGAATATATTTTTGGTAAGATCTTAGCAGGACATCGTTAAAATAATTTTCGATAAAGAACGATACATCATTGTTTTAAGGACCTCAGAAGCTCCTAAAAATTGATATAAAACAATGTGTGATGTTCAACAATAGGCATGATGTTTTAATTATTCCAAAAAAAGTCAAACAAAAACTATAAAATTGAATACCCAATGAAAGTTAAAGCAAATATTCAAATTTTAATCAACCTGCTTGAATGCATTTTCGTGTCAGTCTGTGAAGTTTATGGATGGCACGCTGAATGGTCCTTGCAGGGATAGCCCTGATCTCCCTTATTAGGTCTTGTCGTAATACTTCAAGATTTTGTAGCGTGTTTCGATAAAGACGGTTTTTGAGAAATCCCCAAAGAAAGAAGTCTAGAGGGTTTAGGTCGGGGCTTCTAGCTGGCCAACGTACGGGACCTTGGTTTCTAACCCATTTATTAGGGAATAATTCATTTAATAAATTTTTAACACATCTCCCATTATGAGGTGGTGCACCGTCTTGTTGCCACCATAGTTGACGTAATACGCCCAAAGGTTCTTCCATTAAGGAATCCAATATATTGGTCCTTATTAATTCTGCATATCTATCGGAATTTAATTTTCCTTGAATAAAAAACGGGCCGATAATTTTATTGTGCCACATACCGACCCATACGTTAAATGATTGTCGTCCCTGAGGTCTTACTTCTTGATCCTGCCTTGGGTTTTCTTTTGACCAATAGTGTTCGTTATGTCTATTAAATAGTTCATCTGTTGAAAAACTGCATTCATCTGTCCATATAAATTTATTTAGGAAGTCATCATTTTCATTAATTTTATTTTGCAACCAGTTACAAAATTCTAATCGTCTCTCAGCATCGCCAGGTCTAAGTGTTTGACTAATATGGATTTTGTAAGGTTTATATCCACGCTTATTTACAGTTCTCCAAACTCTCATTCGCGGTAATCCTACTTCTTCTGAAAAAACTCTATTATTGGCCTTAAAAAATAATTTATAATTATTCATTTTACTTTCTACTTTGTAACAGTTTTCAAACTTTCAGTGTTCAAGATAATTTGTTCCTCTTCTGGATCGATTCGTGTTCCATATTCAACCCTTGGCTTAACAGAACTTCCGTACTGAGCTAAATTATTATCAATTTTAGCAAAATAACTATAATGCGGCTGCCGTCTTTCTGGATATTCCAACAAATAGCGCGCATAAGCCGTTTTTGAATTTCGATTCGAAATATAATAAATCCTTATCATGTCTCGTTTTTCTTCGTTAGAAAAAGTCATTTTTGTTTAATAAGCGTCAACGATTAGTGAACGAACAGTGAACTGTCAAAATATTGGATAATTTAAACATTAACAAATGAACTAAGATAGCCAGAATGCACGATGCACAGCCACTTTTATAAAATGCAATTATTTTTGTAAATATAGCCTAGGGCCTAGAGTTTGAGGGATGACACTTCAATTATATTATTTATTAACCACCCACTTTTATATCAGTTTTTGAGTTTTATGCAGTGCGTTATTGCAAAAAAAGTTTGTTTTAACTCTATTAAAAATCAAATTTTTGTCTCTCTCTAACTCATGAGTTCTTATGAAAAATGCTATTAATATAAACTTTTAGAATAAGTGCAATACATCATTTGTTTTGGGACATTAGAAACTTTTAAAATCTATAATAAAAAATTCAGGGCCGTATTTAAAAAAACAAAGTTGATGATGGCAGCTCAAATACGAAACGTCTGTTTGGAAATATGATAACACCATCTTGTAGAATAGAAAAAGTAGCAATGAGAATGTGAAATTTGTTTTGTTATATCTATTCAAATAGAGTCACAAAAAAATAAAATCGCGAATAATCGGTTTTTTCCAAAAATCTTCGGAAGTATTCGGAATTTTTCAAATATGAAAGCGGCGTTACAATGAGCACCAAATTGCGCAACTTTGCCTCCATTTAACCTACCTCGCATCTCTTCTGTTTTCCGAGATCCCAATGATGAGGCTCGAATTTGGGACACCCTGTACAGTGAACACCAAAATTTAGTAAATTGAGTAATCGCAAGAAGTAAACGGGAAGAAATTATAACAGAAAATTGAATGAATAACAATGAGTTACATAGTAAATTGACACGAATAAAAATATAACAAACTGGTTCTTATAATTTCCAGAGTACATCGTCGTAAATTAGAAAATCGGAAAGTTATTCGTTGAAAACCGTTCAAAGAAATGAAACTGCTATTTCTGTAAAAACGTGCATTTTTTTTAATCAAGAAGGTTAAAAAGTTATAAGAAATAAGAAGTGGGGGAAAGTATTCGTATGCCTAAACATGAATTACAAAAAAATAATATCCATTATTATACAGGGTGTCTAACATCGATAAAAATACTGGAAAACAGAAAACCCAACTTGAAAACATGTGCGTTTCTCCAGATAAGTAGCTTAACTTTCGACAAGGTTTTGGTCAGGAGTTGAATAGAACCTGTTTTTACATCTGGGTGAAGGAGTAGCGTTTTGTTTCAAATGATTGATTCTTAGACAACCTAGATCATTTTTGGTTTTTATCATTTCGTCTTTGATGGATGTAAAACAACTGAAACATACCCGAGTACTATTGGTAATTTCTTTCTTATGCCTACTTGGAGAGCATCTCCGAGTAACGGTTATGATTGTTCTTTCTTCATACTCCTCCCGATCAATTCTTTTCAATTGTTTTGAAGCGAGTCAAAGAAAGTCCACTGTATGGAAACCACATCTCCAATATTGTGAAAAACCCGAAAGAAATGTGTTATACCATACTTACAATTAATGATTATGTGGACATTGATGTATTGAAAACCTCCTACTTGCTCATACTCTCAATTCTGACCTATGACCATCTCGCAGATAGGACTTTTTTGGCACAGAAGCGTGTAAGATTATGATTTACATCTTTTTCTCAAGGCAGAGCATTGAAACAGCCGACAGAAATTCAAGGAGAACACCAAATTCTTACCAACTTTTCCTCGGCTCCTACGATGTTCTTTGAATATTACAGGATTTTCTTCTACGTGAGAACCAAAATATAAAAAGGTCCATGATGAAAACACCCTTTTTGAAACTCACCCTTTGAAACACCCTTTTTGAAACTTTCCCCTCTATACATTTGTAGGATACTTATTTTTGTTAATAGTAACCCAAATTTCTTTATCAGGAATGTATACCATAGTGATTTGAAAACTTTCCTCCAATATCTTGAGAACTCCTGTACACAGAACAGCCTCATTCGAAAGGGAGGCTGAATATTGAGGGATGAAAATGATCAATTCATCACCGTGCGAACTTGGATCAGTGAAAGGTATGAAAGGTATAGCATCACCTGATGTTTTTTAATGCTAGTGTTTTATGACGTGATATTGAACATTAGAAGGAAAAATAATATCTCTCTACCACGCCACACCAGTTCCTTATTCCAGCGATCTTTTTCCTATACGATTTGCAAACTGTTGAATGTCTTACCGCCTGACTTCCTAGAAATGAACCCAAAAATATTCAAATATAAAGTGGGACAGATCTTGAAGAATGAAATCATAATAAATTTTGATGTGTTAGCTGAATATGTTTGGTAATGAAGTAACGAATGTTCATCTGTTCCCCCACATTCACTTTGTTTTTTTTTTATTTTTTATCATTTTTATGTTATTTTGTTGTTTCTTCTCCATTTTGGGGTGATTTATACATTTCGAATAATTTTTATATATTATTGTATATGCATCTTTTCAAGGGTTATAGGGAAGATTGGGTCTATAACTATAAATTTTCATGTTTTAATGAGAAACATTCTCAATTGAAAGTTAAATCAATACATGACTCCTCTGGAAATGGAAAAACCCTACGATAAAATTGAAGTAACTTTTTTGTAATATCTAACAGAAAACAACTACTTCCCTGGCTATAGCCACGCTGGACATTGAACTACATCTGATAGATATTGAGAAAGACCCTATATAACTTGAAGAAAAAATCTGAAAGTGAAAATTTGCATTTTCATTCAGATAGTTGATTATTTATTAAATGTCCAGTTTCCATTGGAGATTCTTATCTATGAATGAGATAAGGGAGAATGTTATCACTCACAGAAAATCGCTCATTCCATTGATGCGTGAATTGCATCTCTTTCGCTAGGCCTCCAATACATTTTGGTAGACAAAAATCTATTTCACTCTTCTTAGATCATCAGGGAGGTCGGAAGGATTGGAAAACATACTCTTCAGAAGCAATTCCACGCTGTAATAAGGAACTGTTGGACTATTTCTTGTGCGGTGAAACTTTGAAAATATTTTTCTGACATAAAACCTGTCATGGGTATGGCATGTTGATTTTATTGAAAATATGAACAGGATGTTCATAAAGTCAGTTGTGGAATCATCTGCGACTGAAAGTTGGAATTTAGTCGCTATTTTCCATTGTACAAGATAACCTCTCTTGGAAGGGATTCATGTTTTAAAGAAAAACATTCTCAATTCTATGAAAATGAATCAATACATGACTCTGGAAATGGAAAAACCCTGCGATAAAATTGAAGTTACTTTTTTGTAATATCTAACAGAAAACAACTACATGAATCCCTTCCAAGAGAGGTTATCTTGTACGATGGAAAATAGCGACTAAATTCCAACTTTCAGTCGCAGATGATTCCACAACTGACTTTATGAACATCCTGTTCATATTTTCAATGAAATCAATATAACTTTTCAGTTTTTTAGGTACCATTAAGTTTTCACCTGTAGTTATTTATCATTTTTAATTTTTTATGTGTATATATTTTGCACTTAACAAAACTGAATAAATGACTGAATAAATAACAGTTTAGCTTATTCAACTTATTCCTTTTAGAGTTTTTCTAGAAGCCATGACCTCGTCAATGTCCAATGTTATCTAATGACAACAATAAGATTATTATTATCATTAATGCTTTCCAACAAGAATACCAATTCACCAGCATACTTCAGAGAAACTGGGTGAAAATGGGAAAATTATTTATCCAAAATTATATTAAAAACAAAGATAGGAAAATTCTGGAAAATATTGTGGAATATTGTAAAATCCCGATATATTGTTAATTTTTGCGTCATTATCATTGGATATTTTCAGGATATAGCTTTATGTGTGCATCAGTGTTTATTTGAAATTAGTCCATATAATCGTGTTGAATAATTATAAACATACTATTTATTGACCACCTTTGCATTTTTCATAAAATTTGATTTGATGAAAGTACGACACTATAACGAATGATGAAGTATGACTATAATCTTCGGGATTATTACGATTCGTACGATTATGTTGAAATATTATTATTGTATTATGATAAAAATTATTAACCATAAAATCTATTCACTTCTTTGGAATGTGTCTATTTTAATAGGCGGATTCCAAAGTATTGATGAGGTGCAATTCACGTGAAGTGCTACGTGATTCATACAATTTATCTGCAAAATAACGGAAATATTGAGTATAACTCCTGTTTTAAACGACTAGCACTTTTAGAACACAGTGTAATAACTCGGTGGCATTAGGAACGAACATATTTTCCACTTTCTCACACAAATTTATTGGGAATGCATGAAACTGAATAACTGCTTCAAGTTATACAGGAAACGCTATAGAAATATGTAGAATGACTTTTGTTGAAATGTTGTTTGGTAGATCCTTCGAAATTGATTTTTTCTGGAATTCTTTTGTGGCACCAGATACCCCACTGAAGCCAAAAATGTTCATTATGCATCTTTGATACTTCTATGAATGGGATTCCTGACCTGTATCTGTCAGTAGAGTTGTATTGAGGTTTTACTTTGTGAGGTGATGAGACGTCGTGGTTTTTCTCAAACTTCAAATTTGTCGTGCTCTGCACAAGAAGAAGAAACTATCAGATAAGGCGTGACTCGTACAGGGTATCTCTTTGTCTTTCGTTCATTGGCCGTTACTTCCAGTGAGGTGTTATTGGACTCATACAGGGTCTTAAGAGAAAACAAAGAACAAGCCCTGTTGAGACGAATCTCGAAACGATCAATAGGACAGATCCAGGAAGTTAACAACCATATGTAAGGAAGATTTGATAAATTGGTGTGATATCTCGTAGGAGCGAAAAGAAACCATTTCTCGTGACAAGAGATAGGCAGTTTCAAATCACAGTGAAACTATTTATAGCTGGCATTCTATGGCTCCTGTGGGTTCTTTAACATAACAACTCAATTGATGAGATTGAAGTACAAGGAATTCTTATAAACAATAATCAGAATATAACTGACGCTTTTGCTGAATTCTTTTTCATCTTCAGCAGAAAATGCTCTGATCTTGCATTTTGATAGAACTGGTTTCAATAACTACACCTCAATGAGCATTATTAATACATTTTACTTTGCCCCTGGTAATGGTAAGGGTAAAGGTAAAGTAGAAAAACAAAAAAATGGTGGAGTCTCTAAATTAACCTGTGGTACAAGTTTTATCTTGGCTAAACTAGTAGAACCTTCAAAAAACGCCTAAATGAATATGAAACAGCTTTGTGGGCGGGAAAATAAAAAATATATTAACCGAATACCATATTTTCCAACATGATATATATTTTGAAATCCTTCGTGTTCAAAACAAGGGCATGAAGCTTAGTCTTTCGGAAGTTTGGAGATTAATAAAAGGAAGAATTCTCAGAACCTTCTCCTTATATGTTATCCTGGAAAGGTTAGATTAAGTATTTTAATTTTATTATTAGATGGCGGAGCTAGCCAGTGGCTGAAATGCAGGTAGTTCTGTATATAACCTTTCTGCACCCCGCTATCAGGTCTATCTCGTGAGTACTCCGGATCTTTCAATGAACTCCTGGAGATACCTCACAAAGTTTTCCTGCGGGATGATATCTTCTGCACCGCAGTGTCCGAAGATATCCATCCTCATGCGAGCCAGATCTTCGCATTCAAACATTATGTGGGAGTCTGTTTCGTCCTCATCATCACAAAATCTGCATTGTGTGGACTCTTGATGTATCCCCAACAGTTGCAGGTGTTTTCTCAGGTGGCAGTGGCCTGTCATCAGTCCTACCACCTTCCTGAGAGAGTCTCGGCTTAGTTCAAGAAGGTGTCTTGATAGCCGGTCGGTTGGCCCCATCATCATCATTTTTCCTTGAGTATTGCCTAAGGCACTCTCCCAGAGAGATTGATGATTGTTTTTAACCCATTTCTTTGTGTCCTGCTCAATATCAATAATAATAATGGCAGAAGAATTTCTAACGCTAAGGAGGTGACAAACAATTTTGCATCTTATTTTACCTCTAATGGCCAACACAAAATCATTGATTTTTTCGGTTCACAGATCTATAGTTACTGTCTCCGACAGAGTGCTATCAAGTATTTTTGTTCCCTTCATTCATGAGCATGACATATCGAATATAATAAAAAATTTAAACCTGAACTGATGACTTTTCCCCAAAAATAATCAAAATTATTGCTGACGCCATTCTATCACCATTAACATGGCTCGTCAACCTATCATTACAATCCGGAACATTTCCTGATTTGATGAAAGTTGCCCTTATTTTTCCTCTCTTCAAAATAGGTGATATGCATTCCGTAGATAACTACCGTCAAATACCACTCTTACCAGCTACATCCAAAATCCTTGAACGAGCTGCATATCATATTTCCTTGAAAAGAATAACATTTTATCTGTATCACAGCACGGTTTCAGAAAATCTAAATCTGTAGAAACAGCAACAAACCACCTCTTGGACTATGTATATTACGAGTTAGATTGTGTGAAGTATGTTGCTTCATTGATGTTTGATCTGTCTAAAGCATTTGACAGTATAAATTTACAATTCATTCTTGAAAAATTAAACTCTATTGGGATTAGAGGAGTTATGTTGGATTGGATACATTGCTATTTAACTAACAGAAAATCATTGGTGAAAATTGAAAATGAATTATCAGAAAGCCATGAAGACCTCCTGGGTGTTCCCCAAGGATCAGTTTTGGGGCCTCTTATTTTCTTAATTTTTGCTAATGATCTACCGAGAAATATCAGCATAGGACAAATTACCATGTTTGCGGATGATACTACCATAACTGTATCAGCAGCTACCCTAGAAGAGTTACAAAAACACATCAAAGTCACCTACAATGAGATGGCGGCTTGGTGTTCACGCAATAGACTAATATTGAATAAAGGTGAAACAGAATGTATCAATTTTTATCTGCGCCGTGAGGTTCCCTCACTCTTCCAATTACCTGATGATCTGTCATTTACTAAAGATGTTAAATTGTTGGGAACCCATCTTGACTGTCAGCTTTCTTTTAGTATTCAATTGAATCATGTCTGTACAAAACTCAGTAAAGCATATTACGCCATTCTACAAATGAAACCATAAATGGACGAAAAAGGTTTAATGGACTTGTACTATGCTTTTGCATATAGCCATATATCTTACAATATCATAGCATGGGGTTCAAGTTATTGGAAAAGGGTTTTCATTGCTCAAAATCGTCTAATCAGACTTATTTTTCAACTGAGCTGTAGGGAAAGCTGCAGAAATACATTAACAAAGAAACAAATTCTAACCTTTTCAGGAATATTTATTCTGAAATGCCTCACTTTTATTAAGAGCGATATCAAAAACGTCTCCCAAAAACAGCATGAGTATCAAACACGCCACATTAACTTGGATTTACCTAGACATAAAACTGTAATGTACCAGAAATCGCCCCATTTCATCGCTATAAGACTATTTAACGCCCTTCCCTGCGAACTGAAAAGTATTACTTCATATGAAAAATTCAAAAGGCAATGCAAGGATTTTTTAATATCTGAAACTTTCTACACTGTGAGATTGCTTTCTCATAAAGATCTGCTGATCTCTGATCGGCGCACGCTACCAGCTTGATTCGGCCCTGGAACCAGCCTGCGTCCGTGCACTGAGGAGGAGCTCCCGGATTGTATTGTTTTAAAAGCGCCATCTCAACCATCATCCATTTTGACGGAGTGATGTTGCCGTCCTGGTGGCTCTGATCGACAACAGCCCTGACAAGGTGGTTTTTTAAGACCGCACTGTAGGGGCGATTGGGCGAGGGCCCCATGTTGGGCTTCTTCGCTATTTGATCGCTTTGCTCTCCCGATCGCTGTCGCTTAGCTGCTGGTTTAGCTGCAGTTTCAGCTTCAGTTTTTCGGGGTTGAGCGGCGACTTTCGCAGCAACTTCTCGAGCACATTCTCTCGAGGCCACTTGCTTTTCCGACATTTCCTTTTCGGGTATGTCTTTTAGCTTCTCTAGCAGACGATAGGCCGCTCTCCGGTCCCTTTACGCCTGCAAGGAAGGGTTAACATGCTTAGGCTTACCGTTTCCACTCGACGCATCCCTTCGCGGGTGGGCAGTAAAGATAGAGCCGAAGCCCCGGATTGCCTCCCTTCGCGGGTGGGCGGTTTGTTTTTTTGTTTTGCTGGATCCATAGTGTTCCCACGAGCAGCAAGGGAATGGGAGTCCGCTGCGGAAGAGCTCCGCATACCGTACTATGGGGTGTCCTCTGGAGCCCCAAAGGAATCGTTTGCGACACAGATATTTGACAACCCTGTGCCATCCAGCCCTCGGCACGATCTCTTCCACCTTGGCTTGGGTTGGGTCTTTTAGTCGCCTTTTACTACAGGCAGACCATACCTGGGATCTATTCTATTTTCCCCCTATCCCCAGGGGATACGTAGGATATTAAGTAAGTAAAAGATTCAAAAAGCTTCCACGCAAAGTTACCAGTAAGTACAAAAAAAAACTTTTGGTCTCAGTTATGCCTCACGTGCACACGAATGCGACGATTTCGTTTTCTTGGACGAACCGAGAATTTGCGTGCAAAGTTTATCGACTTCGCGGAAACGATTGTTTCCGTCGAGGAAATTTACAATGATAATTGTTTTCGCTAGTTTACGTGTCGGTTCAGCTGATCCCAGCATTTTTATCGATTTATTAATGTCACGTTCGGGTCGTGTACTAATTTCGCGGATATAAGTTTACGTTCCTAGAAATCAAGGATCATCAGTCACGAAAACTCTCGCATCAATTAATCTCGGATTTGCATGGGTCGTGGGGGATTGTTGTTCTTCAGTCGAGCGGAAGGTTGAACTGCTGGAGTTGTGTTGCTTTTTATTTATTCTTTGTATTTGTAACTGTGATGAATGTTGTTGTGTTATTGTGTTGCAAGAGGTTCAGAAGGGAACACCGAGCACGTCAACTTTCATTTCATTCTGTCAACAATGGTAACTTTAAGAAGATAGTTCTCGTCCACCAAGTGTAATTTAAAGAAAATAATATGTAAGAGTGAATACGTTTTCATGGAACATTTACTACTATGTCAACGATTCGGCAGTCATCTCTGACATCGTCAAGGCTGAAAAATTGCATGTTATGAATGCAAAATGTATATACAGTGTGTTTCAGTTCTCATGGTAACACCCTCGTATCTTCCGTAACTTTTGACGTGCAACCAGGAAATTCTCAGGATGGATAGGTACATTAGAAATGAACTCACTGCACAAAAGGGGTCATCCTACGTTTTACCATTGTTTATATAGAATATAGTTAGTCAACCTTATGGGATTATAATTGGATCAAAATGGATGCGACATGTAGATGGCGATAGTGAGCTCGCATCCAAGTCATGTCGTAACTTCAGTGATCTGGCCTCCAAGTCATGTCGTAACTTGATTGAAACAATGGGACAGCACTAAAATCGGGGTTTTTTGAAGGAACCTGCATTAAAATGACGTCAAATATTCATGTTTGTAACTAATCACGCTAGATGACATTCGCGTTTGCGTCCAACACCAATAACACAGGCATTGACTAACTATCTTACTTCTATATAAACAATGGTTTTACACACTGCAGGCTAGAGGCGATGGAACCAACCATTTTCCGGAAAGTTTTATTAGGAGCCAAAATTGGTCCGAAATTTCTTCGAATTCGTATTCAGGATCCCCGAACTACTACTGATACACTTGTCACCTGAAGATTTTTTGATTTTGAAAAATTCTAATTTGTTTCACTTCTCATGGAAATGGTTGATAATAATTGTGTTGCAGATTCCATATCTGGCACGAAAGGGCTCTTTCTGGAGTCTTCTGAGATGGTGTGAATAAATTCTTCATTCATCTCAGTGTTCAACACACACAGTCACACACATGAAGCGGAAAAGAAGAAAACTAATTGAATCATGTAACACAAATAAGTTGGCACGACTAGCAGAGCAGACAATTTCTGATTCTACTATTTAAAAAATCCTTTTCCAACACACTTATCAGTTCAAGGCCGACGATATTTTGCATCAATATGACCCTGAATAGACCAACAGGGTGGAAGGAAAAATCCTAGTACTGATGTTTTCACGCGACGAATTAAATTAAACTTAAAGTTCTAAATTAAATGGAACTCTCCCAAAATATTGATTTTCTGCAACAAATTGAAAGTTATTCCTGAATACCAAACATTGCCTCCTAAGGAATATTTTTAGTTTTTTACAATGATTTTTTTCATATTCACCGATATACTTTTATAAATCAATCACCATCAAATAAGTTCCGCACAACTTTGTTAAAATCGAAGCATGTTCGTGAAATTAACAGATTTTTTATTTTCTTAGGGAATCACAAACTTCTGCAACTTTCAAATTTCGTAAACATTATTTTCAACAAGGTGAAATATTAGTAATGATAATAGGCAAATTCAAAATTTCTTTTTGAAGTGTATTTTTTTATTTTGAATGTTTATCAAAAACCTGTACAAATTAATCGGCAAATATGAAATTCTACTAAAACTATCGCCGAAACCCATGGAACACAACAAATGAGGCTTAAAAGTGAACATTATGATGACAATTTGGTTACATTAACGAGAGGAATGACGAAGCATCTTTCAGCGAAATGGATTATTCTGATGATGATTCGTAGTGTGTTATTTGTAAATACATTTTTTTGAATTTTGATAGGAATAAAATATTGTTACCCTTTTCCGAACTGTTCATGAGTGGCTCTGCATATGTCCTTATTTGGTAGAATATAAATTCATTGGTGTTCATCACTGGGTCGAAAACTATTTTTTTGTGTGACAATATTCATTCCTAAGAGAAGTTATCTGTTATATTCAACGTATCGGTGTGATTGTGAAATTTTTGATATATCGATCAGTTTCAGTAACATTAAAAAATTCAAACCCTGGTGATTGCCATACTAACTAAATGCAAATAAATATGTTATTGCTTTAAAACCAACAGCAGTTCAATTTGATTAACCCGAACCAAAACATATGGAAAATTGGCAGTCGGTCAAATTGGCTGAAATTTCATTATGTTATAGTGGGTTGGGTCGTTAGAAAAAAACCTGAATAATAAGGGAAAAATACATTGTTTTCAGAATTGAACTGTGAATATATAAATAATCAACAATATCCATGAAAGAATACCTTCGTGCCACCATATTTAAAATTCAAATCCACCCTTTTGGGGGTGGTTTATTGTTGTAATTTTTCGAAAAACTTTGTTGGCCAGGGGTTTCCAGTAAATATATTTCGTTGCAACAGTACATTATGTTGTAAAGAGAAACATTCTCAATTGAAAATTGAACCATTACATGACTCCTGTGGAATGGAAAAACCTACGATAAATTGAAGTTACTTTTTTGTGATATCTAACAGAAAACAACAACTTTTCCAGCTAAAGCCACGCTGGACATTGAACTAAATCTGATAGATATTGTGAAAGACCCTATATAACTTGAGAGAAGAATCTCAAAGTGAAAATTTGCATTTTCATTCAGATAGTTGATTATTTATTAAATGTCCAGTTTCCATTGGAAACAGTACATTATGATTTCTCAAAACGTACCTTCTGTGCCGCCATAGAAAAAAATTCGGATCAGCCCTCACATGAGGGTTGTTTATTACTGTGATTTTTTAAAAAACTTTGCTGATCAAGGGTTTCCAGTGAAGATATGTCATTGAAACAGTGAATTATAATTGCTAAGAATATACTATGTGCCAACATAGGCAAAATTGGGATACGGGTGTGAAAACAGCCACGGTTTTTTCATCCACGTTTTTCGATTTGGCAACACCGCGCAGTTCCATAGCCTTCACGTAAGTTACGGCTCTTGGTCTTTTATGAAACCAATAAAATAGCGATTCAAATGGTAGATATGTTATTCTTGAACTGGATATTGTTAGGAGTTACAGATCACGAAAAAATAAAAGATAATATGAGGCGGTGGTGTGCGGCTCATGAGGTAAAATGTAAAACTCATACTGAAAAATTATCGGTTGATGGCACGCAATGTGAATGAGTGAAAAACAGTCTTTAACATCTCAACTTTTATACCGCACCACCAAAAGTCATTGTCGGGCCGACGTAAGGGGTAAAGATTTTTTTAAATTCCAACTTTTTACCAAAAACGTATATGGCGATGGCACTCGAACTGAATGGGTAGATAACAATAATTTGCATCCTTACTTCACTCTCCACCTTCAAAAGTCATTGTCGGGCCGTCAGAAGGGGTATACGATTTTTTGAAAAATCCAATTATTTACCAAAAACTTATCAGGCAATGGTACTCGAAATGAATGGGTAGAAAATAATCACTTGCATCCTTACTTTCATCCTTCACCCTCCAAGTCATTGTCGGGCCGTCAGAAGGGGTACAGAATTTTTTGAAAAATCCAATTATTTACCAGAAACTTATTAGGCGATGGCACTCGAAATGAATGGGTACAAAATAATCATTTGCATCCTTACTTTCATCCTTCACCCCCAAAGGTCATTGTCGGGTCGTCAGAAGGGGTAAAGATTTTTTTAAATTACAACTTTTTACCAAAAACGTATATGGCGATGGCACTCGAAATGAATGGGTAGATAACAATCATTTGCTTCCTTACTTTCACCCTCCACCTTCAAAAGTCATTCTCGGTCCGTCAGAAGGGGTAGAGAATTTTGTGAAAAATCCAATTATTTACCAAAAACTTATTGTGCTATGGCACTCGAAATGAGTGGGTACAAAATAATCATTTGCATCCTTACTTTCATCCTTCACCCCAAAAGTCATTGTCGGGCCGTCAGAAGGGGAGAAGATTATTTAAATTCCAACTTTTTACCAAAAACGTATATGGCGATGGCACTCGAAATGAATGGGTAGATAACAATCCTATGGATCCTCACTTTCACCCTCCACCTTCAAAAGTTATTGTCGGGCCGTCAGAAGGGGTAGACAGTTTTTTGAAAAATCCAATTATTTACCGAAAACTCATTAGGCGATGGCACTCGAAATGAATGGGTAGAAAACAATCATTTGAATCCTTACTTCTTTCTTTCACCCCCAAAAGTCATTGTCGGGCCGTCAGAGGGGTACAGATTTTAGTTTGAAAATCCATACCCCTACTGACGGCCCGACCATGACTTTTGGTGGTGAAGGATTGAAGTGGAGATTCACAAGATTGTTTTCTATTCATTCATTTCAAAATTGACATCGCCTAATGAGTTTTCGGTGAGAAATTGTGATTTTCAAAACATTCTGTACCCCTTCTGACAGCCCGACAATGACTTTTGGGGGTAATGGATGAAAGTAAGGATGCCAATAATTATTTTCTACCCATTCATTTCGAGTGCCATCGCCTAGTATATTTTAGGAAGAAAATTGGATTTTCAAAAATATTTGTACCCCTTCTGACGCCCCGACAATGACTTTTGGGGGTGAAAGATGAAAGTAAGGACACCAATGATTATTTTCTACCCATTCATTTCGAGTGCCATCGCCTAATAAGTTTTTGGTAAATAATTGGATTTTCAAAAAAATCTGTACTCCTTCTGACGGCCCGACAATGGCTTTTGGGGGTGAAGGATGAAAGTCAGGTTGCAAATGATTATTTTCTACCTATTCATTTCGAGTGCTATCGCCTAAAACATTTTAGGAAAAAAATTGGAATTTTCAAAAAACTCTGTTCCTCTTCTGACGGCCCGACAATGACTTTTGGGGGTGAAACATGAAAGTAAGGATGCCAATGATTATTTTCTATCCATTCATTTCGAGTACCATCGCCTAATATATTTTAGGAAGAATATTGGATTTTCAAAAAAATCTGTACCCGTTCTGACGGCCCGACAATCACTTTTGTGGGTAAAGGATGAAAGTCAGGTTGCAAATGATTATTTTCTACCTATTCATTTCGAGGGCCATCGCCTAATAAGTTTTCGGTAAATAATTGGAATTTTTTAAAATTCTCTACCCCTTCTGACGGTCCGACAATGACTTTGGGGGGTGAAGGATGAAAGTAAGGATGCAAGTGATTATTTTCTACCCATCAATTTCGAGTGCCATCGCCTAATAAGTTTTCGGTAAATTATTGGATTTTTCAAAATATTCTCTACCCCATCTGACGGCCCGACAATGACTTTTTGGGGGTGAAGGATGGAAGTAAGGATGCAAATGATATTTTCTACCCATTCATTTCGAGTGCCATCGCCTTATGAGTTTTCGGTAAATTATTGGATTTTTCAAAAAATTCTCTACCCCTTCTGACGGCTCGACAATGACTTTTGGGAGTGAAGGATGAAAGTAAGGATGCAAATGATTATTTCCTACCCATTCATTTCGAGTGCCATCGCCTAATAAGTTTTTGGTAAATAATTGAAATTAAAAAAAAATCTCTACCCTTTCTGACGGCCCGACAATGACTTTTGGGGGTGAAGGATGAAAGTTAGGATTCAGATGATTATTTTCTACTCATTCATTTCGAGTGCCATCGCCTAATAAGTTTTTGGTAAATAATTGGATTTTTCAAAAAATTGTCTACCCCTTCTGACGGCCCGACAATGACTTTTGAAGGTGGAGGGTGAAAGTTAGGATGCAAATGATTGTTATCTACGCATTCATTTCGAGTGCCATCGCCATATACGTTTTTGGTAAAAAGTTGGAATTTAGAAAAATCTTTACCCCTCACGACGGCCCGACAATGACTTTTGGGGGTGCGGTATAAATGTTGAGATGTAAAAGACTATTTTTCACTCATTCACACTGCGTGCCATGAACCGATAATTTTTCAGTATGAGTTTTACATTTTACCTCATGAGCCACACACCACCGCCTCATATTATCTTTTTTTTTCGTGATCTGTAACTCATAACAATATCCAGTTCAAGAATAAAATATCTACCATTTAATCGCTATTTTATTGGTTTCATAAAAGGCCAAGAGCTGTAACTTACGAGAAAGCTATGGAACTGCGCGGTGTTGCCAAATCGAAAAACGTGGATGAGAAAACCGTGGCTGTTCTCACGCCCGTAATTGGGATCAGTCCCCACATAAGTGTGGTTCATTCCGGTGATTTTTTGAAAACTTTGCTGACCGAAAAGTTTTTCAAAAAATTTTAAGTACAAACAAGTCTTAAGAGGGTATTGATTCAAATCTTTTCTATGGTGGCACAAAAACTATGTTATGAAAAAAGAAATGTCTTTACTGGAAACCCCCGGGTAGCACAGTTCCCACTTTTACCTATGGAAGCACAAAAACTTCATTACGAGCAATCATAATTCACTGTTTCACCGGATAACCTTCACTGGAAACCCTCGTTCAGCAAAGATATTAAAAACTCACAAGAAATAACTACACTTATGTGAGGGCAGATCCGAGTTGTTTTGTGATGGCACAAAAAGTGTGATTTGAGAAATCATAATCTGCTGTTTCAACAAAATCTCTTCACTGGTAATCCCCGGTAAGCTGAGTTTTTCGTAAAATTACTAGTACAAACTACCCTAAAGAGAAGGAAATTTTTTCCCATGGTGACACAAAAGGTATATATTTAGCAATCATATTCTACTGTTTCAATGAAATTTCTTTACTGAAAACCCCCGGACAACTAGAGTTTTTTGAAAAATCGCAAGTATTAACTACCATTAAGAGTACGGTTGATTCGAATTTTTTCTATGCTGGCACAATAAATATGTTTCGAACAATCATATTCTACGGTTTCAATGAATTCTTTTCATTGAAAAACTCCGGTCAGCAAAGTTTTCAAAAATTCACCATATGAAACTACCCTTTTGTGAGAGCTGATTCAATTTTTTACAATGGTGGCACAAAAAGTGGGTATCGAACAATACGAAACATCTCCACTGGAAATGCCTGGTCAGCAAAGTTTTTCGAAAAATAATCAAAAACCAATTGTAGAATTTGGAAGAGACGTTTGGTTTGGCGGCCGTTGCTATGAGTAACGGCTGCAAAATTTAATTTCGCGTACTTTTGAGAACGCGAAATACTCATTTCGCGTATGATTGTACAAAAAAGCTTTTTTCCATAATGAACATTCACATAAATACCAGATCACTTCTAAACATATGTATTTAAGTGTGGTGAATTATTTGAAGACTCACCAAAAAAACAAGACAAATAGGCACATTGTCACTGATGTCAATTATTTCAGTATTTTAGTGTTAATAGTCAAAACAAGTGACCCAGTGTCATTTTCAATTTGTTCAATATCAGAATCACTCATACCACTAGAATTTTGTTATTGTCTACAGAAAAGGTCATTGTATTAAACAACCTATTGAGATCAATACAGTTGGTTATGCCTTAGAACATAACATTACTTCTTGGATTACCTCATTCTTCCGGCTATATTGTTTTCGGAGGTCAACGGCATCGATTTTAGCAGATTGAAGAACTGATAATTTGACGCTGACACGTCACGGTGCATGGAGTCGGCCTCCGTAGAAAATATTTTGAATGTTTTCAATAATAAAGGTGGGTTTATACAGTACGTGAAATAAAATAATAAATAAAATAAAGTAAAATGAAAAGTAATAATTTCCAGATTGAAGAAAATAAAATACGAAGAACAGAGCGGTCAATCAAAGTTTGGTTTTGAATTTGGGGTACCTGAAGGTTCAATTTCTTTGGTTGGTATAAAAAAATAAAACGAATTATCAAGTAATCGAACATTTCTGGAGACGAATATATTTGAAAAACTGGTCTCTGTCATTGTTTTTCTTAAAATACAATTGATTATCAAAAACATTGAGCCTTTCTTGATTTCGATTGTGAGGTCTTATTTTGAAACAACGGCGGTTTGATAAAAAAACAGTGGACAACAGTTAAAACCTAATCAAATCCTCATTATAACATTCTTCTACTCCTAGATGCGCATTTCGAGAACCAAGTTACCTTCATCAGTAGGAATACTAAAACAATTCCAGTATTCCAGACTGCCCAAGCTAGAATTAAAAAAATTCGATGGAAATGTGAAGAATTGGATCGGATTTTGGGGACAATTCAAAAAGATCGTCTGAGATGATGACATCGATTCGAAAGACAAGTTCCATTACTTCCATTCGTTCTTTGATTTTTTCATTTCAGTTGAAGTTGCAATCATAACTGTTGGAATTCAAAACTGCTAGTAATTTTATTTTGATCAAGTTTATTTCAATACTCAAAACGAAGGTGAAGAACGATCATCATTATATGAAGAATCTTATGGAATTTTTTATTTCAAAAATTTTTTGGGCGATTCTACCAATGATTATTTTACTTCTGATATTAAAATTAGATTTCTATTAGAAATTATTTAGTGTATAGATATCTGTTCTTGATATATGATGAAATATTATTATTGTATACAATAATTTGAAGAAAAAATCAAGATGTACTACTCAGATACATCAACCACCATGCAACTAGAATATTTCACCCAAACAAGTATTAAATTACTTATCGATTAATGATTTTTTTACGTTTTGGATTTTATTATTTGAGTAAAATATTCATTGTTCTACTTTTGTATATTTTTGTAGTAAATGATATTGATAATAATATTATTTTTATATTTCGAATTGGATTTAACATACGCATATGTTTTTTCAAACCCATCTACGAAATCATTATAGTCACTCTTTCAATCTATCCAAAATCTCAGAGCACTTCTACTACGTCCAATTACCACACTAAAAAGGAATGAATAGCAATGAAGCGAGAATTTCCATTTCATTCAATTTCAAAGAACATCGGATTTGTTACACTTCCACAAATTGCATTATTATGAAACCGTCTTGACTGCTCATTCTTATTTTAACAATTTTGCTTTGTTTTGCAGGTGTGGGAATGATTCCAGTGAAAGAGTAAGTGATTGTTTTATTGGAATTCTATAGTAGAGAGCGAATCGTGAATGAAACCGTCGACGCTATTGTACCGGGTGTTTGTAATTTGTCGAAGAGCTTGTTGTAATGTTCATTTATCTTAGATGATTGGTTTTAAGACCCATGAGTACGGAATGGATTTGGAAATGGTGGACCACCTTGAACAACGCACAATACTTACTAAACCAAGAATATTATATTCAATCCGGCCACAGAGTTTAACGATCTTTTTCAAAAGCTCTGGAAATAATAATGAAAACAAACGACTTTGACCCAAAATTATTCAGTTCTACCTTAATTTGATTTGGATCTAGTTATCAGGTTTCAGCGTTATACAGTGTGCGGTATATCTTATACCAATGAAAACTTGTTTATGTGAAACTTTTCAGAAAATTATATTTTTTAACATTCATTTCATTTAGTATATGGGGAATGTTTAAAAAATAAAAATTACTTATACATGAAAAAGCTATTGCAAAATTTTACTTACTTATAACAGAACTGACCGAAGGTCATTGAATAAAAAAATAAAAATTCACAGCTACCTATTCAAACCTCGTTTACTGGAGAAAATAGTCAAAGGTGTATTTTTTATGCAGAGATGCAGATGATTTTAGGAAATTTCTTAGGCATGGTGGATGTTATCCTGGATATTGCTGAATTTACATTTTGCTAAAGCCGGCCTTCCACACCAGCTTTTTGACGCTGTCGTTTTGTCTCTAGCCAATCAGAGTACTTTAAAAGTAGCTGCTGCTATCTTAAATTCATGCTGCAATTTATTGAACCAAGTTCTACTTTAGGCGTACGTCAAGCTGTTGACTTTGTTCATGAACATATGTTATCCTTATTTAGAGACAGAGTCATATAACTGAGATAACCCAAACAAAATAAAACTGGAAATGCTGTTTCTGAGTATTTGTCAAGAGGCAAGAAAAAAATAAAATTTATATAGAATTCATAATTGAATCCATACCTATTACTTTGCTAGCGGTTCGTCCAAATTGAGTTCTGGTTCTTGATCTCAATATCTTATAGTTAATAACAATTTCAAAGATGCTGTGGACATATATTTATTAAGTCATTTATTCAGTGATTCAGCAATAATATACATTTCATATAACACAATAACACACTCTCAGTAAAACATTATTGCCTGACTGGAAAGGGCTATAGTTAGTTTCAATGTACATATAGATGTACACTGACACCAATCTTCCCTATATAGACTCGATATTTGAGGAACTACTACAGTCCCCTTGCATATACGTCTTGCATAGTGTATTGAAATGGGTGTATCCAAAATCGACTCTTCCTTTTGGGTCAACTTCTAAGTAACACTGATCTTTGCTGTAAATCCATTTCTGAATTCAATCATATATTACTCCAACAACCTACTGATTTTTAATGTTTCCCTAAACTTTTTAATTCATTATTAACTCAACCTAAACAGAAGTTAACCTCAAATGCTGCATTTTTTCTGCCCTTGTGGCAGTTAGAAATACCATCACTTCTTCCTGAGAAAGTTGAAGCAAAAAGCTGGTGTAAGGAAGTCTGCCTTAGCGTTGGTACAAGTTCAGAAAGAAATCAGCTGAACGATTTCGTGTAAACATGCAGTCTTCATCCGATAAATTCTTTCAATAAAGCCTTTCTTAAAGTTTGACATGAAAATTGGTATACCTGTATACCAGATCAATCAAAATATGGCGAATATTATAATCTATTTATAGGGTTGAGAATCATCAAGAACTATTTTATCGATCATTTAATACGTTTAATATTTATCAGGAAACGTTGAACATAAATTAACAAAACTGACCAAATTTTCATATAACGACGTTGCAGGCCCTCCCTCCGCTTATACAGGGTGGCCCAGCGAAAACGAAACAAGGCCGATATTTCATATTTATCGTTCGCAGAAAAAAAAGGTTGGGCCCGTCGATTTTTATTGCGAGGGGGACATCTTTTGCGCATATTCTCAACTTTGCCACTTCAAGCCCCTCGGAGGGGTTAGCTCCAACCCTTAAATATTTAATGGGAGTAGGGTTCATGTGATACCGCATTTTGAAGGTAATCGAATTCTCTTTCCAACAATTGTTAGTTTTTTTAATTTGATGCAGTAGTTCTCGAGAAATCATTGCTGATATACTAACAAGTCAACATTGACATGAATTCGTATCAATTTTCAACTTGAATTGTTAGAATTGTGTTCATGGCAATAGTTTGAGAAAATATTAAGTTTTTCTAAGTTTTTGATACATAGAAGGGGAGGGAAGGGTGATTCAAAACATTAGAATACAAAATTTGGCTACTATTTTACTTTTTATTTCAACAAGTGTTCAAAATGTTGGCCTCCTGCTTCCATGCAGTAATAGAGGTTTTGTTCAAAACGATTTCGGACGTTCTGAAGCATCACAGGTGTAATGTTTCGACATTCATCAATGATCCGTTGACGTAAATCATGTAAAGAAACTGGTTCAGTTTTATAGATGACACTCTTCAAGTGACTCCACAGAAAAAAATCTAACGGGCTTAAATCTGATGACCTTGCGGGCCACTCCACTGCTCCTCTTCGGCCGATCCATCTCCCAGGAAAGGTTTCATTGAGATACTGACGAACCGCAAGGAGATAGTGGGGAGGTGCCCCATCTTGCTGAAAAGTCAAGTCATTCGCACTGTAACGGTAATTATTTTCAAGAATTTCTGTCAACGCGGGATCGACAGTATCTTCTAACAATTCCAAGTACATTTGTCCTGTTAGATTTCCTGGTAGAAAAAAGGACCAACAACACAATCGCCATATATTCCAGCCCAGACGTTCAATTTCTCAGAATGTTGAGTGTGACTTTCATGAAACAAGTGTGGATTTTCATCATATCAGTACCGACAATTATGACGATTAACAGTCCCGTTGACGAAAAAAGAACACTCATCTGAGAAACAAATGTTGAACAAAAAATTCTGGTTCGTTATTATCCGTTGACTCATTATCTCACAAAATTCCAAACGTCTATCAAAGTCATCCTCATTTAATTTTTGTACCAGATGGATTTTATACGGGTGGAATTTATGGGCTTTTAAATTTCTTTGAATGCTCGTACGGCTTATGCCAGAAACTGTAGGTAATTGCCTGGTACTCAAAGTAGGATCGATATTGACGTGGCCCAAAACAGCCACTTACATTGCTTCGTTTCCCACTATTCTATTAGGAGCGATTCATTTTCGATTTGCCACCGATCCTGTCTCCCTGAACTTGGCCACTACTCCAATAACATATTTTCTGTGAACATGCTTATCTGGATTCTGTTCATTGAATACCTGTGCTGTAATATAGCGCACCTGCCTTTTTCATAATAAAGTTCAATTATTGATATTATGTCCGCAGTTGAATAAACCATTTTGGGCACAAACAAATTTAAGCCTTAATAGTCAACGACAAACTCTTGTGAGATACTACTGGTGGTTGAATTGGATGTAAGAACTAATTCATCAATTCTACTTCCAAAGGAATAGAAAAACGGCACTATTTATAGTATTTCTGACAGAAGTACCGAATTCCATAGCAGCAAAAACTACTAATAGTCCAGGAGCACGCTACAAAAAGCTGGCCTATCGAGTTACCAGATGAGGAATTTTTTTATGTAATGTAAAAATCATATCCTGCCAGACCTAAAGCTATACAGGGTTTGTACCAACTTTTGTATTTCCAGAGAAATCCTAATTTTTTTTCACATGTTTTACTTGGCATTTTCATTCTTAGTTTAAAAAAGCTGGCCACACCACATGTCATGTACTTATTGAAAACAATGATCATCCGGTAACTCAATAGTCCAGCTTTTTTGCAGCGGGATCTTAGTCCATAAGGTTTTACTAATGAATTTTTAAAAAAGACACTGAAAATACTTTCATGATTTTATGATTTGCAAGCCTAAAATGGTATACTACCTGTCGTTTAAAAATGCAAATGAGAATATTAGAAGCGTGTTTCTGATGTATTAAAAAACTGACCTTAAATTATTCCTCATTATAGTTGGCCAGGATAGGATTTTACCAAACAAAAAGAAGTCATTGTTAGATAACTACACGATGAGAAATACAGCTGAACGTGAAACTAGCGTAACTCTAGATTCTCAGCCGATGATTGTTCTAAACTTGTTTTCTCGAGAACTACTGCATCAAATTAAAAAAAACTAACAAACGTTGGAAAGAGAATTCGATCATAACTTTTGGTATGATGTGGAGTTCAAACTCCTGAACAAAAGTGACCACGGGCACAAGTCAATCCTATGACCAGTTTCCGAAATACAGGGTGTTGAACTTCGAAATTGGCCATTTTTTAAAAGTAATACCCAGTGCTTTTAGGAAAACATCTTGAATATAAATGTTTTGCATGACTGTTAGTGCTTACCATGAGGACTTCCTTTTTGAGGTTTTTTTTTTATTGAAAATATTGTTAGATACAGGGTGAGTGAAGAATTATATGAAACGAAATTCTAAATTGACCCTCTGAAAGTAAGATGTGACCAAACCAACTATCATACAGAAATGCTCACAGTTCCATTATGTCAAAATTGAAAAATTTACACTTTCATACCGGGTGAGACAAAAATTAATTTTTCCTTCTGATGTATTGTATATTTAACATTTTAAGCTTTATGCAAACGCTAGGTGATGTTAAAAATAGCTAGAAAATATTTTTTTATTATTAACTCTTTATTTTACTTATGGCTTTGCTATGATTTTTCAAGTACCCTGTATGATATTTTCGTTGTATACAACTCGTTTCAATAATTTTCATAATAACGAATATATAGCTGGTCGTACCGCCAAAAAATTGCATAATTCAACAAATGACATTTTTTAATATATTATCATTGTCTTGAGAAAATGTGAGTCTTCATCTCGTCGAGTGGGAAATTTGGAATTTTTCAACTTTTTTTTCTGCGAACGATAAATATGAAATATCGGCCTTGTTTCGTTTGTTTTCGCTGGGCCACCCTGTATATAATATATTATTTTGTATATCGAATTGTTCAGCTTGCCACAAGAAAGTTCTATTTCTGTTGAGGCTGTCAATCCATGTTGCATCGGGTTGAATTTTCAAGGCTTATTTCTATGTCTCCCATTTTATTCTAGTCAAGCAAACGTATCTATTATTATAGTAGAACTGTTCGACATAAATCTGTGATAAAATCATAAATCTATGATAATAGTAATTTACGTAACAAGTCCGGAAAATACTGTTTTTTTGGACGAGTAGACCAAATTCTAGGACGAGCGTTAGCGAGTCCTGGAAGTCTACGAGTCCAAAAATAACTGTTTTCGGACGTGTTGCATGCACTATTTTTTCGGCAATCATGTAGAATAACAAATCAATGAGACGCATTTAGTCTAAGAGACGAACAGAGGTCGACTTTCACCCATCTGTTAACCGGATAAAACGATTCCAAATTTGAATATTTTGAATACTTCAGATCTTATTTGTATTATATATTGAAATTCGAACAGAATATAGGTACCAACAGAAACATTCTAATTCTTATTTATATTAATATTTGTATTAAAATTCGAGCACTTCCCGGCCTAGTCCGGGATGTACGTACTTCCCGGACTAGGCCTGGAAGTGCTACTTTCCAAAAGAAAAAGTGTCCGGGAAGTAAACACTTCCCGGATGGTTGCCAAAAAAATATGTTCACGTGAGTCAATGCAATTATCGAAGGCATACCCTTCAGCCCATTGATCGTTAATTGTTTGCTTCTGCTGTTCATTATACTCTCCTTTTGTCCTACATTCTGAATCACCTTTCATCGTGTTCTGCATTCTCCGGTGAATTGTAAGTCCTTGGGGAAATTGCCAAAGAAGAGTACACCATCAAGCTGGTTGTTGAGAGGATAGGTAGGCGTTGGGAAAGTCGCTGAAAAGAGCTTTATCACATCGTTTTTGTCGGACCGGTTAAGATTTGGCGAACTCTCCAGGATTTGACAAACACTCCAGGATTTGGCGCACGCTCCAGGATTTGGCGGAGGCACAGTAATACAAGCCACTTTTCGCCAGCCATCTTCAGAGGAGCTGCTGGGGGAGATTGATCCAGAATAACTCCAAAGGATAAAAGTCATGGTCGACAAGGATCGAAGCTTCAAGATCACTTGTTCGCCTAGACCTCGTAAATCTGTGAAGCCGGTAGGACGGAATATGGTTTGAAGACGGCTACGAGATAAACTTCACCAGTCATTGGAAAAACGCTTTACACCTCCAGGTAGATCCTCTTATTATGGATTATTCTATGTTGATTATGGAAATAATGGACGAATGTGTTTTGGGCATGGATATTATGGAGAAGAACGACTTCATCCTGGATATTAGAGATGCAATTTTGTTGATGGTGATGAAGACATTTTTCTGAGTAATCATTGAGAGAAAATCTAGACAACGAAGTTCTATGTCGAGGAGGAAATTCAAATTCCGAACATCTCTGATACCATTAATATGGCCCTACTGGAAGGAGAGCCAGGACATGTAGGTACAGGAATTGAGGGAAACAGAGAATTCAACATTCCCATCGACGAGCAATGCAAGGAAATACTGCAAGCTACCACCGATAGAGTCAAGTCTCAAGAATTTGAATCATGGACTATAGGAGCAATGGAAAAATGTCAGAAAAATTACAACAATTTGAAGTTATACGAGGTAGTAGTCCACATTCGAAGGTAAGTAGTCCATACTTGAAGTGAAAAATCAAGATTTTTTGGAAAAATAACATGAAGTCGTCCACACAAATAGTTTAATCTTGAAGTTCTAGATAGAGATCCTACCTACGACATGTTTTGAACATATATATGTTCATCTTCAGTTTGAAGTACAATATGAAGAGGGAAGATTGAGTTGAGACTAGGGACTCATAATACACGTAGTTTTAAATATATTTTTATAGGAAAAGGGGTAGACCCACAAAATATTAGAGCAAAGGACATTGTTTGAAGAAAAGTTATAGACGAGCCCAGATAGAGCATATACTAAAAATGTGATCGAACAAGTTCATTTTAGTCAAGTATGGAATCAAGAGAATACTGGCTCAAATTCGAGAACTATTCAAAGTTGACTGACATCAAAGTTTCACAACAAGCAAAAGAAATTCATGGAACAGTATAAATGTTCCAAAAGAGCATGAAAGCATCCAGCGAAACACACGTGTTAGAATTCAAAGGAAAGTAAAAATATACATCAGTTAACTGTACAGCATTCAATGTTATCGCACATTACTAAGTTTACTAAATGATTACAAATTTGTTTCGAAAACGATTCCATGGTTTTCAAGAGTAACGGCATTTTCATTTTATTGAAAAAAATTTACCGGTTTTCTTCTTCACTTATGGAATTCCCTGTATGCGGAAAATTATTTTCAAATTCATGTATTCATACAAATTCAGATATTCACAAGCAATCAAGCTCTTCGAGATAGGTGGTACATTGAATAAAAATTTTGAATTTTATGTTTTTATTCAGGAAAAAAACTGACACACTGAGCTGGCAAATCATCTCCGATATCAATTCATCCTCGAGGTCATCACCACAATTCGTTGAAAAGAATTGTGACGTTCGAATCAATATTATGGTAGCACCAAGGTCGAAACTCGGATGTGGGTAAGAAACCGATTTCTGATTCCATAAATTATCTAGAAAATGAGATGCACGGTGAAAAGGTTCATTGAACAAAGCAACTATCTTATCTGAAACAGGCGATTCATATGCAGTAGGCAGACAAATTGTAACCGGTGAATTTTTCTTAACTTTTGGTATGATGTGGAGTTCAAACTCCTGAACAAAAGTGACCACGGGCACAAGTAAATCCTATGACCAGTTTTCGAAATACAGGGTGTAGAAATTGGAAATTGGCCATTTTTTTAAAGTAATACCCAGTGCTTTTAGAAAAACATCTTGAATATAAATGTTTTGCATGACTGTTAGTGCTTACCATGAGGACTTCCTTTTTGAGGTTTTTTTTTATTGAAAATATTGTTAGATACAGGGTGAGTGAAGAATTATATGAAACGAAATTCTAAATTGACCCTCTGAAAGTAAGATGTGACCAAACCAACTATCATACAGAAATGCTCACAGTTCCATTGTGTCAAAATTGAAAAATTTACACTTTCATACCGGGTGAGACGAAAATTAATTTTTCCTTCTGATATATTGTATATTTTACATTTTAAGCTTTATGCAAACGCTAGGTGATGTTAAAAATAGCGAGAAAATATTTTTTTTTATTAACTCTTTATTTTACTTATGGCTTTGCTATGATTCTTCAAGTACCCTGTATGATATTTTCGTTGTATACAACTCGTGTCAATAATTTTCATAATAACGAATGTATAGCTGGTTGTGCCGCCAAAAAATTGCATAATTCAACAAATGACATTTTTTAATATATTATCATTGTCTTGAGAAAATGTGAGTCTTCATCTCGTCGAGTGGGAAATTTGGAAATTTTCAACTTTGACACATTTTAAAGGATAAACATCATGACAGTTGGTTTGGCCACATCTGCATTTTATAGGACGAATTGTCAATTTCATTCAAGACAATTTCTGACAGATCATTTTTTCAATAATATTTTTCATCAAAAACCAGTCCGAGGTAAATTATGAGTTACGGGAAATCAATATTACTCGTGCCATACATTCATATTTGAGAAAATTCAGTAAAATTAACGAGTGACTTTTCGATAAGGTGGCTGAATGCCTCTTGTTTTTTCTGTCGATTGGAATTATTTGAGTTAAATGAACGAGTCGTTACTGAATGATGATTTGCTTGGGTCAATTATATCTATTTTATCATTATTAGCACTTTTTGAAATTATTGTAAAATTTTCCACCCCATTCTAGCTATTGTTGGAAAAAACTTACATCAATAATTTATATTGGTATTCGACTCGGGCGTTGAGTTGAGCTTTGAAAAATATGAAAAATGAGTTTCGCTACCTGTCAAAAGTAATATTTTCTCAGAATAATTGGCTTATTCATTCGAATTTCAAAAAAAATCTCCAAGCAAAAAATTATTTCTATCGAATTTGAACGTTCTATTGAAACTTTCACTTTTTGCCATTTTTTCGATAATTATAAAAGTTCTGAGATATTAAAAAATTATCAACTTCGACAAAACTGTTTTATACCAGTAGCTCTAATATGCGACTAAATCTCAATTTTCAATCTTCAACAAATATGTCATTTTCTTTAAAAAGTGAGAATTACTGCTAAAAATATTATGTAGACGTATCTCCGTTGTTGAAGTTGACGTATTTTCAAGCGTTTAAGACAGAAATTGATTTAAGTGGATTTTTTTAGTATTGGAACGATACCAAAGTCATGATTCGAAACATCATAAAACTTTCTTACGTATTGAACCAAAGTTTACGACTTATCACGGTACAAATTTCAAATGTCCGGCTATGAAACTTTCATCAATTTTGTGAATTAAGCTATGGAGACAAATGAATTGGGTAATCTTTAATAAAAATCGCATATGTTTCAAGAAACTTACAAGAAAAGCGTTCAAACTCTAGAAATGGGTGTAAAATCGGATTGGA
The DNA here is from genome assembly GCA_944452925.2 of Chrysolina oricalcia. NCBI lineage: Eukaryota > Metazoa > Arthropoda > Insecta > Coleoptera > Chrysomelidae > Chrysolina > Chrysolina oricalcia. Next base: position 13,422,501 of record OX101825.2, on the reverse strand, counting down.
AATAATTTTTTCTTTGAAATTTTTTGAAATTCGAATTAATAAGCTCACTGTCGTATATTGGGTACACAATAAGAGTGTTTGTGAGGAAATATTACTATTATCATTATATTTCTCCGCTCTAGGCGAAACGAATGTCATCCGAAAAGAGAAGAAGAATTGATGAAAAATCGAAAATACTCTTTGAACTACGCAGGCTTTAGATAAACCATATTCTTTCAATTAGTGGTTCCGATCATAGAGGTTCTTAGTGGAATGATTGTCTCGAGACTCTCAAATCTGAACATTATATCGGCTTGCCGCAAGCCAGATAGATGCAGGAGACCGCCATCTTTGGTTCACATCGTACATCGTCTGCTCAGGGCACATGATTGTTAGATCCAGTAATCACATATCCCATACGATAGTGGGGAGTGCTTATTTGTACAAATAATACCAGCATGCCTCTAGATGCATCGATGCTTCGGAAAAGGATATTTCTAAGAACAAAAAACCTATTCTGTTCTTTTATATTCTATTCTTCTGTTTCCACATTATTGCACAGTCTTTCAGTAATGTAAAGTACATTTTTTCGGAAATCCCAAGCCTTGTCAAGGTCATGGTATGATTTTTATTCATATTAAAAGTTTTCGATGGAAGATCATTATTGTAACAAAAATAGACTTTGTTTCAAAAATTTATTTGAAATTCTAAAATACAACTGCCAATTTATTTCAGATAAATACAGTACTTTCGCTGTGCCACTCTGTATAAAATTCTATTTGATAACCGAACAAATGACCATCTATATGCCCTCTTCATTCGCGGCGGGAAATTTATATACACGAAAGGTTTGTCAGGATGACCAATACTCTCAGGAGTGCAGGTTTGTTCACGAGTACGAGCGACAGGCCCGGCTCCAGAATCATTACATCATAAATAATAGCGTTTTGGGTGGAAAATTTTTATTTCTCGCAGAACTTTTGAAAAATTACTTGTGAGAAATAAAGTGTCTAGTTTACTTGTTCCGCAGCATATGTAAAGGCCCTGACTGGAAGCCAGGAATATTCGTCCAGTTCACCAAAGAAGGAGGCATTGCCAGGGAAGCGGGTTTGAGACCTGGTGATCAAATACTGCAATGCAACAGTGTTGACTTCTCCGATATAGCATTCAACGAGGTAAGTTTTGTCCAGAAATATTATTACTATTATGTCCATTGACGTATCGAGGTCTTCAATAAGTTCAAATGTTTTTATGGAATATTTGTTTAGTACCTACTACATTGAGCATGAGCATTGAGCATTGAACAACTTCTCTGGGTCGGTTGGACTCTAGTTATTAATGTTATTATTAATAAAATGAAATAAACATTCAAACTTATTAATAACGTGTTCATCAATTTTCTGATGCCACAAAAGTCCTGTCAGTCACATAAAATATCAAATAAATAATACCAATCCACTTAGGGCCAGTTTCACAGGTTCCAGTTAGAGTCCATATCAATTAAGTAATGGTTAGATTGTGAACCTGTCAACGTCATTGAAAGAATGTCATTCACCGTCTAAACTTTCAGTTAGTTATCTGAAGGTTAACTGGGACCTGTGAAACTGGCCCTTAATGCGGCTCTACAACATAAAGGCGAATTTGAAATTAGGGTGAGTCCACAACATTCGGCCATCCTATCACTTTTCGTCCCCGAAAAGTACATAATGTTGGTATCGAATGGGCTTTTTGCTTTCTCTTCTTACTTCCTCTTTGGTTGGTTCTTCGTCATAACTCTCTTCATTACTATTTTTTTCATCATCTTCCGATTTGTACATGTTCTACCTCTTCATGGAATCTACAGAAGCAATTCCTCTATGAAACCGTGATCTTTGAATTTCAGGAAGATCTTCAATCATATATCTATCATGTGGAAGTTTTTCAGTTACGACATAAGGTCCTTCGAATTTTGGAGCTAATTTTATTGATTCGCCAGTAGACGGCGATTCTCTTTTCGTTATGACTAAATCTCCAGGTTGGTAATCAGTAGATTTCAGTTTTCCTTGGTTATATTTTTCACGCTGCTTCGCTTGATCTTTCCTTATCGAATCAATCGATTTCTTTTGTCTTTCCTCAATTCCGTCTGAAGTTTGGTTCAAGTTCTTCATAACATCATCTATAGGGTTACCATCGAAACTTCTTGGGGTATAATTGGAAAGAAGATAAAAAGGTGTTGATTTTGTAGTCCTGTTCATGGTATTGTTAATGGCATACTGAAGTTTTCCCATGTATTAATCCCAATCTCTTTGATCCTCTTTTTGGCACATCGAAGCTAGAGCAGGTGTGATAATTTGATTCAATCGCTCACATTCATTCATGAATATTATTTTCTTCACAAAATTTCTCAAAATTGCAACCAGTAAATGACGTACCTTAATCAGTTATAATTCTTAGTGGTGGCCCTACTGTGTTAACAATATCCCCTGAAATTCTTGTTGTAACAGCTGAAGTTGTGTTCTTAACAGGTGTTAGAAAAGTGAATTTGGTAAATCCATCGATCATAACTAAAAAATATGTATTCCCTTGAGAGCTACGAATAAATGGTTCCAAATGATCCATATGCATATTATGGAATGGTTCACCTACTTTGTCATTGGAATGGAGCATACCTTCTTGTTTTCCTCCAGGTGACTTGAAGAATAAACATTCAATACTTGATCCAAGAACTTTTCAATAACGTTTTCATCAATTTTCTGATGTCACAGAACTCCTGTCATTCACAAAACATAAAATGTCAAATGAATAATACCAAGCCACTTAAGGTGGCTCTACAACATAAAGGTGAATTCACAATTAAGGTGAGTCCACAACATCCAGTTATCTTCACAGTATTCCTGAACAGCTATTCTTGGTGAAAGTTTCGTTGATGACACGGTCAACTTATACGAAGAAGAAACATGGTCGCAATTAAAAAAGAAAGTAGAATCTGATCTCCCTCTCATCAAAAAATGGTTTGATAATATACTAATAATTATCAATGAATTTACAGAAAACGTACTATGTGCCTTTCTGGAGTTATAATTCTCAACTTGCCAACAATTACAATCAAATCAGTTTCCAAAATAATTTTCAGTATTAATATCCCTACAAAATGCAGAATTTTCAAACAAACACTTGTATTTTGCTGTCACGACAACTGTGTTGCTTAGGAACACCACGAGAGCTTGCCCGAGTGGTGTTTTGTATACGCTGGACTTTGAACTACATACACTATATAACTTGAGAGAAAAAATCTGAAAGTGAAAATTTTCATTCAGATAATTGAAATGAAAAGAAGCTATTTTTTGTAATATCTGACAAAAAACAACTAGTTCCCCAGCAAAGCCACACTGGACATTGAACTACATCTGATAGAGATTGTGAAAAAAACAGAACTCGGTAGAAAAAATCTGAAAGGGAAAATTTACATTTTTATTCAGATAGTTGATTATTTCTTGAATTTCCAGTTTCCATTGGAGATTCATGTCTATAAATGAGATAAGGGAGAATGTTTATTCAGAAGTATCACTCACAAAAAATTGCTCATTTCATTGATGGGTGAATTGCAACCATTTCGCTAGGCCTCCAATACGATTTGGTCGGCAAAAATCTATTCCACTCTTCTAAAACCATCAGGGAGGTCGACAGAATTGGAAATCATACTCTTCGAAAGCAATTCCATACTGTACGATGGAATTGTTGGACTACTCCTTGGGCGGTGACACTTTGAAAATATTTTTTTGACATAAAACCTGTCATGGGTATGGCATGTTGATTTCATTGAAAATATGAACAGGATGTTCATGAAGTCAGATGTGGAATCATCTGCGACTGAAAGACAAACTTCAGTCGCTATTTTCCATCGTTCAAGTTAACCTGTCTTGGAAGGGGTTCATGTTGAAAAGGAAAACATTCTCAATTAAAAAATTTAACCAAACATGACTCCTCTGGAAATTTTAAAAACCTGATATTGCTGAACAAACAATGAAAATTCCGCACGACCCCTCTCCTCATTTAAAATGCTTGAGGGGGTGCTCATCATTGACAGGTAGTGCACGAGAGTTTATACTGTAAAATCAAATTGAGAATAGAAATCGAGCTCTTTTAGGTTTTTATTGAAATACATAGTAACAAGTTTAATTTATTTCATATCTATGGACCGTACTGTATATTATCAATTGAGTATTGTTAATCTTTAATAGTTTTCATATAAACCACTGATGAATACGTTCACAAACAAGCAGTGTACACTGATTCGTGGTATGCGTCGAATTCACCTTTGTACCCAACCTTTTGCAAAAAAGTTATTTTTTTTTTCCTTGGTGTTTTGGCATCGACTGCTATGGTCATTAGCCATGTGTTCTGGATAGGCCTTGTTACTAACTCCATACGCCACTTTAGGAGCAGCACTGTTAATTTTTAACGCAACAGTGATGTTTACTATTATTATCTCTTTCTTCAATAATGCTTTAATACCAATTACAAAACAAAAAAAAAAGAGTTTCAACATATGAGTGAATAGTGGAACATTCAGATTAAATATGATTTTATAGAAAACGGAGAAACTCAATAAAAATTGCTTTTGACCAATTTGTTAAAATCGTTGAAATATATAATTTTCCGACAATTTCGAAATTCTTCTTTCGCAACTCCTTCTTATAAAAGGATATATGTGTGAAATACTCAGTCATTCAAAAGTATGATAAATATGAACATATAAAATTTCCACATGTAGCTCTTCCTTTTCATACTTTCCATTTCGCAATGGATCCTCTGTTGTATCATAACATAGTTTGCGGTCACCCAGTAGGTGGAAGGGCAGAGACATTACCACTTTCATTTAGTTGAATTATTCAATTAAATAACATAATTAATACGAGAAGAAAGTTCATTATTTAATTGTTACGAAAACAAAGCTGTTTTGAAATGATGTGGGAATTACTATATTTGGGTAATTGATATATGTTGAGAATTCGTGAACTGTATCATCCGTAACCAATTGGACATTCTACTTCCTTGAGAAAATGAATGCAAGATACATCTGGAGATAGTATAGTTTGTAGTAGAAGGCAGAATCTATTTTTAAAGTTTTTGAAGAACTATTATCAGAATCCAAATTATTGTTTGTACACTAAAGAATAATTAGGGAAACTGTTGTTCCCGTTTTGAACTGATGAATCTGCGAGTGGCCACCCTGCTTGATTAAATCATGAAGTATGCCTTTTGATAACGGGAAACACAGTATCAATATTGTTCTCCAGATTATGTTCAAAGCTTACCGGTGAGTATAGGAAATTTGCGAAAGACTGGAATCACAAAAATCCATTTTCATTAAGGAAAATATTAGTAAATTATAGATGAATTGAGTCATTTTTGAAAAACAAAGAACTTACTTTTTAACTCTGTTCTTAAAAATACGCTTTTTAATTTCATAAGTTATTGAATTGTACATCTCTTTACCATCATGATATATTTATTATTTACGTTACATCTGAAATTGCTCGGTATTGAATAGTTTGCTTGTTTTGTTGCGTGCTCATGAATGCTTTTTTCTTCAATAAAATCTAAAGTAGACATTTTCTATTGGGGATGAATGAAGGGACAAATGTTGACTTCATTAGGTGAATTTAAAATTAATCCACTTAGTAAATTTCTAGTTTTATGTGATCGCGGTTGGTTCTAAAAATGGCAGGTTGTTGATACATTTCAAAATTTACATTTCAAATCTTTAAAACATTTCAAAACAGAATTATTAGCGGTTCTCCAAATGGATATCAAATACTGTTAGTTTGAATGGATGAGACTATAGTAAATATTTTTCTGGTATTTGACAGGAAGACATTTCCTAATTTTGAACAGAACACCAATGACTGGTTGTAAAGGGAAACATTCTCAATTGAAAATTGAACCAATACACGACTTCTCTGGAAATGGAAAAACCTATGACAAACTGAAGTTACTTTTTTGTAATATCTAACAGAAAACAATTACTTCCCAGGTGAAAGCCACGCTGGACATTGAACTACATCTGATCGATACTGTGAAAGATCCTATTTAACTTGTGAGAAAAAAATCTTAAATAAAAATTTGCATTTTCATTCAGATATTTGATTATTTTTAAAATATCCAGTAGTCTGATTAACAAGTTCAAAAACGTGTTAATTCTTGATCAAGATATTAATTTAAAAATTTGAATGAATTATGGTATCATCTAGACACTTGAAAGAATGAATCCCCGTTGAAAAAAAAAAAAATTAAGTCAATTATTCAAAAAGTTATACTATTGTTAATTAATAATTTTTTTTCCAATCTCTGTTATCTTAAATGACTACGTAGAAGTTTAAATAATATATCTATAAATTTTTGGCTTCGTGGAGCCCTTCTTATACATATACTTAACAAGATCACACGATAAAAGTAAATAAAAGTTTATTATTTTGTTTATAATGATTTGTTAAAGTTAACAAAAAGTTAAAAGTCCAAGAAATGTTGTTAATAAAATATTTTTCACCAAATGGCATTCACAATGGCATTCAGTAACGTTAGAAAAAAATTACTTATTAATAAATAGACAATATTAATATTTTTCGAAAACAAATTTTTACCACTCTATTGTCTTGGCAAAATAATGATTAAAAATTTTTTTGTTTTCTTGAATAATTTTTTTTATTGTTTATAATCGTTTTTTTAATTTTTTGATTGTTTAAATAGTTAGTTAAAAAATTATTTTCTTTTTAAAAATCATAATAGGCATTTCTTTATAGATTAACAAAAAAAATATTTTTTTTTATAAATAAAAACTTTGTTTGTTAACTTAACAATTTGTTATAAAGAAATTCTAAAACCCGTTATATTTTTTTCTGGTGCTAAAAAAAATTATAAAGACAGGCAAATACATCAAAGTATTAAAAAAAATTCTTCTATTTTTTATAAAACTTTTAAATATTACACCGAACCGAAGTTGAACCGGCAGCATGATTTGTTTACTCAAACGTTAGGAACTCAAAATAACTTATTATAAAGCAAAGAAAATGAAAATATTGCAAAATATAAGTAAGTGATGTAATTAAGATATAAAAATTCATATCTAACAAAGAAAGACTTAAGTAGATAATTATTAATTAAAGCACGTATATAATTTAAACTATAAGAGAGACAGATATGATGTAAAGGTTCATGTATAGATATTTTATCACTAAACAAAATTGTATTGAGGTATATAGCTGTATTTTCATTATTTAACAAGTTATAAGCCATAAAAGAAAAGAAAATGCAAAAAATCTCAAATTTTTATAAACAAATGCTTATAACAGCTGATAAACAATAGTTATGAACTTGTTCATTAGCTTATTTTAAAGATTGATCAGTCCTTTATAAGAACTAATTGAACGTCCATTATCGTATATCTAATAGTTTATAAGTTATATCAATTTGTTACTTGACAAATCATGCTGCCGGTTCAACTTCGGTTCGGTGTAATATTTAAAAGTTTTATAAAAAATAGAAGATTTTTTTTTAATACTTTGATGTATATGCCTGTCTTTGTAATTTTTTTTAGCACCAGAAAAAACGGGTTTAAGAATTTCTTTATAACAAATTGTTAAGTTAACAAACAATGTTTATATTTAAAAAAAAAGTTTTTTTTGTTAATCTATAATGATCTATTATGATTTTTAAAAAGAAAATAATTTCTTAACTAACTATTTAAACAATCAAAAAATAAAAAAAAACGATTATAAACAATAAAAAAAATTTATTCAAGAAAACTAAAAATTTTTTAATCATTATTTTGCCAAGACAATAGAGTGGTAAAAATTTTTTTTTGAAAAATATTAATATTGTCTATTTATTAATAAGTAATTGTTTAACAAATGATATAAATTTTTTTTCCAACGTTACTGAATGCCATTGTTAGATACAAAAATAGCAATAGCATAATATTTGGTGAATAAAATTTTATTAACAACATTTCTTGGACTTTTAATTTTTTGTTAACTTTAACAAATCATTATAAACAAAATAATAAACTTTTATTTACTTTTATCGTGTGATCTTGTTAAGTATATGTATAAGAAGGGCTCCACGAAGCCAAAAATTTATAGATATATTATTTAAACTTCTACGTAGTCATTTAAGATAACAGAGATTGGAAAAAAATTATTAATTAACAATAGTATAACTTTTTGAATAATTGACTTAAATTTTTTTTTCAACGGGGATTCATTCTTTCAAGTGTCTAGATGATACCATAATTCATTCAAATTTTTAAATTAATATTTGTTACTAAAAAAAAATTATTTTATGTGGTACAGTGTCTTTAGCGGTAGCGCGCAGCCCTATTTTCGGCGTTGAATTAAAATTATAAATAATAGAGATAGAGTTCCGGGAGTAAGAACTTTTTTCTTGGAAATATCCTCCTCTTTAAATATCTTTTTTCAAAATTCGTTAAATATTCATCATTGTTGAGTTATAAACATAAAACTAAATGCCATATTTTCTATGTGCTGATACAAACTTTCGATACATTTTTCTAGACGTCATTACGAATCGAATGAGCTATCGCTCATATTTTTAGGAGCTTGATCAAGAATTAACACGTTTTTGAACTTATTAATCAGACTACAGTTTCCATTGGAGATTCCTATCTATAATTGAGATAAGAGAGAATGTTATTCAGATGTATCACTCATACAAAATCGCTCACTTCATTGTTCTACGACAGTTTTTTGTCAATATTTAGACCTAAAACTTTAGTAACTTGGGTATATTTTATAGAATCAGATCGAAATAAAAGAGGATTATTGGATTAGTTCTCATTTTCTGAAAAACAAACATGAATGTGGATTTATTAAAATTCAAAGTGAGTTTAAAATGTTGCAACCGTACTGAAATCTCGGTTAGGCCACTTTCCACACCAATAACTGGATTAGTTTGTTTTCTCAATTTATCAATTTGCTTGTTCCATAACAGTTTTCTGTCAGTACTAAGACCTAAAAATTTAGTAACTTGGCTATTATATTTTATAGAATCAGATCGAAATAAAAGTGGATTATTGGTTTGTTTTATTTAGAAATGAATGTGGATTCATTAAAATTCAAAGTGAGTTTGAAACGTTGTCAACGTGTTGAAATCTCGCTTAGATCTTCTTTCATTTTCCACGTATCTCGTTGGGCTCATTGGTAAATAGTCCATTTTTTTTCAGTTCCAAATTTATAAAGGATTTGAAATAAGTTAAAAATAAAACAGGTCCCATGTGGTACCCCACATTATTCATGTCTATCAAGGAACTACCAATACCATTAGCTAATACAAAATTCTTTCTATTCGTCAAATAATTTTAAAACCATTCATATATTTTCCCCCTTATACCTATTGGGTATAATATATAATAAATAAAATAGTGTGGTCAACCGTACCAAATGCAATGTTGTCGATTTGAATCTGCTTTTCCAAAAGATTGTTTGTAGCATATAAATGTGGTGTAGATTCAAGGAATGGTAATTCAAAAATACATTTAATACTTCTGTTTTGCAAAGATTCGAGGGGATGCAAGATAGTACAATTGGCATTTCCCCATACAGATATTAAATATTGCAATTTTGAATAAATTAAACTGAAATTTTTAGATATTTCAGGAATGTAATATCGAATTTTGAACAAAAAACCAATTATAGGAGATTCTTTTTTTTCGAAGATTTTAAATATGGCTGTTGGGCGAGTGCAATGCTAATGGACTGTATTTAAAAAAAATGAGAGAGAAACGAGCATGACAAGGATCGCTTACCTCGAATACAATGTAGCTTTGAACGGTGCTGGAGCTGGCTCCTCCGGACGGCCGTCCTGGGCTGTTCTTCTTGGAAAGGTAGTGACTATGCAAAGTCAACGGCAAGGTACTGTGCGTAATCGCCGAATATCTCGAATAATTCTTGTCGTGACAAAGTATCTGAGAGTGCACCTATTTTTCTCCGGTGTTGTCAATCTGACATTATTCGGTCGCACTGCCTTCTCGAATCTTCGAGTTTGATATGTGCGACCCTGGTACATGCTACATTGCGATAAAATCCATAATTGGAATAAATTTTCATGAACATAACTTCTGAAATTAATATTTGAATTCAACTACAGTGTAGTATTGAGAAAAACAAAATAAACTTTATAGTGTGAACTAAACAATGGCTTTTCCAAGAAAGGTATTCATAAATGAATAAATCCCAAAAAATTTGTTGTTTCTGAATATTTTATATTTTTCCCGTTAAAAACTAATGAATTTGCAATATATCTGGATTTTTTTGACAAAAACATAAAGGAATATCTATCTGTATTTACGAAATTATTTTTAATACAGCTGGAATATTTTCAATTATTTCATTGTCATTTTTCCGAAAATGAATTGATGATCCGCACATAATTTGAGCTCCCCATGCAAACTAAGATTGGATATTTAATTGAAATATATAATTAATATTAAAGGTCCAAGAATTGAACCTTGTGGTACACCACATGTTATATTCCCCATCAAACTTTGAACATTCCCCATACAAACATATTGTTTTCTCCCAGATAAATTATTTTGGAATCATTCATGAACATGATCTCTAATCCCGATATTGAATAATTTATATAATAAAATTTCGTGATATGCCGTATCAAATGCTTTCGATAGTTCCAGTGACACTAAACAACATTGGAAGTTTTCATTTAGGTTTAGCTGAATTTTTGTAATCAAATCCAACGCGGCAGACTCAGTGTCACTAGATCTTCGGAAACCATATTGTCCATTATACAAAAAATGTATTTTATCAAGGTAATGCATTACTTTTCGGTTCATGATTTTCTCAATAATTGTGGATAGAACAGGTAATACTGATATAGGGCGATATATACTTAAACTTTCTTTTTTACCACTTTCAAAAATAGGTGTTACTCTAGCAATTTTCATTATACGATATTCGAATACGAAAATTTTCTATTCAAGAAAATTGTTATCTCTTGTACACATTGTGTTATTAACGAGATCTCTACAAACTTTGGTGGTGTGTACAAAATCATACATTTGGATTAAAATAGATTAATATACTAATCCAATATGGATGTGGAAGGACAATTAGAAGGAGCTGCCTTAGGGGCTGCTAACGATCAACAGCTATTTCTCCACAACATTATTGGAATTGTCGTTGACAAAAATGGAGAAAACAACGTACAAACAATTCAGTATGAATAATATACCAACTTTTATTTTGACAGAGAGGAAATATTTCGAGTGAAATATTCTTTGCGAATACCACTTCAAATCATTACTCTCACAAGGAATAATGTGGATGATATTTATGATATTGAATTAGCAGATGATGACTACAAATACATAAACTGGCGGAGCGAGGGAATGTATGGACATTCTCGATTATGGAATCAGACGGTAAGAGATTGTCCCCTTCTTGAAATGCCGGGTGACAGTTCGTTACCTGCCATACGATTCAGTAAAAGGCCGCTGACAGTAATTCCCAAAAGGGAAGACTGGGTGCGGATCGGGCACCGCCTGCTTCCCACCAAGGGGATCATTTGGTACACAGATGGCTCCAGAATGGGTAAGTCAGCCGGCGCCGGGGTATACGGGCAGTCTCCGAAAGCGGAACTTTGTTACGCTCTAGGAACTTTTGCTACTGTATTTCAGGCAGAAATGTTTGCCATACTCGCCTGTGTAAGAGAAAATCTCAACAGAGGCTACCGACAGCCAAGCGGCGATCAAGGCTCTCACATCATATAGAGTCACTTCGTTGCTGGTGTCTGAATGCATCGATGATCTGCAAAGGCTATCTTCCGCCAATAAAGTAAAGCTACTTTGGGTCCCTGGTCATACCGGAGTACCTGGAAACGAACGGGCTGATTATTTGGCCAGACAAGGTGCGAAAAGCCCAGCGATGGGACCAGAACCTATCATAGGAGTTTCAAGATCATGGTGCGTCTCAACCATGAAGGAAATTCTGGAAGTAAAATTCCAGGATACATGGAAAGATACACCAGGCATGAGGCAATCGAAACTCCACATCGGAGGCCCTTCTACCAGGAGGACCAAGACTCTGCTCACACTGAGCAGAAAGGAAATCAGATTAGTGACAGGGCTCCCTGACGGGACACTGCCACCTCAACAGGCACCTCAACATTTTAGGTTTCACGGATGATACCGAATGCAGGTGGTGCTTGGAGGATGAGGAGTCAGCCACTCACATCCTCACGGAATGCCCGGCAGTGGCAGCTATACGGGAAGCACACCTCGGGAGCATCGTACTGAACCCGGAGAGTGTGAGGGTGGTATCGGTCAGAAGGCTGGCCTCTTTCGCTCGCGAGATAGGCTACCTTCAAAACTGAACCATCTCCCAGCAGTAGTGGGTGCATAACGGGCCCGATTGAGAGGCCTACATGCTTATGGCTTCGTCCGCCCACATACCTTGTTCTATCTATCTATCTACATAAACTGTTGCAGGAACCACACTATTATGTATCTTATTAAGAAGGCTCTATCATAACCCATTACTGGATTTGGAAAAACTTTTCCACTATTCACCCGAATCCACTACTAGCTATATTTGTTTTGATGTTGGGTTCAACATTTAGTTGAAGATTCACAAAGATATTGCAAATAAATTTTAATAAGTCAAAATAAAATCGACCTAAATAAAAAAAGTTTCCTTTATTTGAATTAAAGAAGAAAGCCTGTAATGTATTAAAAGAAAATTTCCAAGGTTATATTGAGTGTGCATGCGCATATGACAGATAAAGGAACACAGTTTTGAAGAATCGTCACAAAAGATGTTGCGATAACTCTTTATTTACAAATAGAAAATCCTTGGAACAGAACAACTTCATCCACAATCACAGTGAGGACTGTACAACAGCTTCTTCAAGCGGAGAAGATATAATAATTTACATGTTTGCTATGTTACCTTAAATATACATCGTAAATTAATTAGGGTGCGGTTGTATACCTGTCTCCTAATAAATTTTCAATGTGAACATTGCATTACTAATTATATTCCATCTAACCTTTCCAGAAAAACAAATTAAGTAATGGTGAGTTATTTAATTCAAGTTGGTCATTGAGGAGGTTCTCAGAATTTTTCCACTTATTGATCTCCATACTTTCCAAAAGATTAAGCTTCATACCTTTGTTCTCTACATGAAGGACTTCGAAATCATGGTTGAAAGTATGGTTTTCGGTCAATAAGTGGTTAGCATAAGTAGAGTTTGTTTTTCCGTTTACAAAGCTATTTCTGCGTTCAGTTAGGCGTTTTTTATAGGTTCTACCAGTTTGACCAAGATAAAACTTGGGGCAACTACCACAATTTAATTTATAGACTCCACACTTATCTTGTTTTTTTACTTTATCCTTGTTATTTTTAATATGTCTGCCTAAAGTGTTGTCTGTCTTAAAAGCAATATTGAAACCTTGCTTTTTCAAGAAATTACCTATTTTAGTGCTAGGATATAAGTAATTGTTTTAAACTTTTGGTGGTCTTTTAAACGAGGATAAACTTCTTGAATTGATTTCTTATATTGCTTTTTAGACAGAAGGTTATCAATCAGAGACGATTTATAACCATTATTTACTGCAATTTGTTTGATAATATCTAATTCTTTATTAAAATTTGATGTACTGAGAGGAATACTAACTGATCTATGTATCATACTATTGTAAGCTGCTGCTTTATGTTGATATGGGTGTGATGAACTATTGTGAATTGTTATATCTGTATGAGATGGTTTGTGGAAAATAGAAAATTCATGTTTATTGTTTACTTTAGTTATTGTCAGGTCCAGAAAATTTATCGAGTTGTCCTTTTCAAATTCTATGGTGAATTTGATAGAAGGGTGAAGAGAATTAATAAATTCCAAGAATTGATTTAATTGTCTAGTTGTACCTGTGAAACCTACCAAAATATCATCAACATACCTATGCCAATATATGAAGTTTTTGAACATTTTATTCCCTTTTATTTGAGTTTCCAAATTATCCATAAATATTTCAGCCCTATTTAAGCCCTTTGTTGGCTGAAATATTTATGGATAATTTGGAAACTCAAATAAAAGGGAATAAAATGTTCAAAAACTTCATATATTGGCATAGATGATATTTTGGTAGGTTTCACAGGTACAACTAGACAATTGATAACCTTCTGTCTAAAAAGCAATATAAGAAAGCAATTCAAGAAGTTTATCCTTGTTTAAAAGACCACCAAAAGTTTAAAACAATTGCTTAAATCGGTGAACCTAGCACTAAAATAGGTAATTTCTTGAAAAAGCAAAGGTTTCAATATTGCTTTTAAGACAGACAACACTTTAGGCAGACATATTAAAAATAACAAGGATAAAGTAGAAAAACAAGATAAGTGTGGAGTCTATAAATTAAATTGTGGTAGTTGCCCCAAGTTTTATCTTGGTCAAACTGGTAGAACCTATAAAAAACGCCTAACTGAACACAGAAATAGCTTTGTAAACGGAAAAACAAAAACTCTACTTATGCTAACCACTTATTGACCGAAAACCATACTTTCAACCATGATTTCGAAGTCCTTCATGTAGAGAACAAAGGTATGAAGCTTAATCTTTTGGAAAGTATGGAGATCAACAAGTGGAAACATTCTGAGAACTTCCTCAATGACCAACTTGAATTAAATAACTCACCATTACTTAATTTGTTTTTCTGGAAAGGTTAGATGGAATGTAATTAGTAATGCAATGTTCACATTGAAAATTTATTAGGAGACAGGTATACAACCGCACCCTAATTAATTTACGATGTATATTTAAGGTAACATAGCAAACATGTAAATTATTATATCTTCTCCGCTTGAAGAAGCTGTTGTACAGCGAAACAATTGTCGCGGGTTTTGTAAACCTATTTATAGTAAAATCTTTTAAACATAGTTTTATTATGGATATTAATTATCATACAATGAGTTTTTGTTATTTATTCAGATCTTATGCAGTATTGACCTGTATGCATACTTTTATACCAGTGCATTCATTTGTGATCTCTTCTTGAATATCAATAAAACTTAAACCGATAGAATAAAAATCTTCTGATCATCACTCCGTCATTTTCAGGCTGTCGGTCTTATGAAAAACTCTCGCCAGCTGGACCTACTGATAAGGAAAGCATCTAATGCTGAATTGTTCCCAGGAGAGTCTAGTGGCTACAATAGTTCTGCCAGTAGTGTCACCGAGGATCAAAGTCCCACTTGGGCCGACCCCAAACGGCTTTCCATAGTCAAAGAAGAAAACCAAAATTTGGATGAACGATTGAACAGCCACAAAAGATTACAACAAACAGGTGAGTGGTGCACATATGTTCAAAATTGAAATGCTGGTCTTGCAGGAAACCAAGTACTTGAATTATCGATGGACCATTTCATTATTATTAATAATATACAGACTCTGATACTTTAAAACAGAATATGGACTTCATATAAATGAATAAATATAAAACGAACTATGAAGTGGAGAAAGCTAGGTATAGCAATTATTTCCAATCGCAGGAAATGGGGCTCGATTTTTGACTCTGCGATAGAATACATTGATCCCTATCAGTTAAAGAGACGCGGGTCTAAAACCGCGATGAGAAGCTATACGTCTTCCTTTTGGTGAGATGAAAGTCCATCTCTAGAAAACCCCAAATTTCAAATAAGTCGGACAGGGTCCACTCCAGTACGAAGAAAAATGTCTATCGAACTTTTCAACGATTTCTATATGTCTTCCGTTATGATAATTTTGTTAAGAAAGAGACTAGTTATCATCTGACAGAGCGGAAGTCAATTTGGTTGAGGCGCAGCAATAGTCAAAACCTATTTTTGCACGTCATAAAATATTTTTGATTTGTTATTTTTATTATTCTGTTCATAGACAATCGTATGATATTTCCTAGCTTTTATTTTTCCTAAATAATCGTCTTTTGCTCATTTTATTGTAATGCTTTCCGTAAGACTTATACATTCCTATATCTTTGAGAAACTGAAGGTTTATTCTTGAATATAATCCAAAGCAATTGGTTTGGAAGACCCCATCCAGGTTTCGCTAATGGACATTTGCGGTTTGAATTCTAGTGTAGTACATAAATTCAACTAGAGGCGTTTTCCAGCAAAGGAGTTTGAAGCTCCTGGACTGCCCAGATACAGTTTCGGTAAAGCTCCTGTAGAGCTCTTCAGCGTTCTAGATTTTGAAGAACTCTACAGGAGCTGTACCTGGGCAACCCAAGGGCTTCAAACTCCGTTGCTAGAAAACGCCTCAGTTCATATTTCAGAAATCAATTTTTCGTTTACAGCTTCAACATGTAAAGAGTGGAACTTATCAGAATGGGATGAGGAACCTCAAGAGAAAAGCGTTTTCAAGCCAACAATAATAAATTTGTCTGAAAACGGGACCACGATAAAGAATAACGGAACTGAGTGCCAACCAATATCCCATGAAATCGAAAATGAAAACAGTGACGAATGTCAAGTGAGTATAGGCGTCAGCAAATTGATTGCATGATATATGTTTTGTTGACACACCCTTCATTTCGATTTCAACAATAGTTCTGTCTAATTTTAAGAAAAAAACACCAAAACTACGTCAAGTTTGTATCTTCAGGAGATAAAAGCTTACCATACTACTTACTCTAATACTCCCGTTTATATTATTTATTTGAATGATACATCAAATTGTCTAATCTAATTGATTACCTAAAATTCCTAATTAACCTGTTCTGCTACTTACCATTGTCAAATTTACTCATTATCGAATTGACTACACTTATTGTCTACCTAATTTTTGGAATTCACCTGCTCTGAATGATATCAATCCTACTTGTTTTGGATTTGATGGCAAACATTGTTTTGGAAATTGATGACTTTATTGTGAAGAGGGGAAAACTATTGTATTACGAACTTGAACAATGGGATGTATGGAATAGGGTCCTTATCAGCATTTATACTATCTTTACACTACTTGGCAATTTCCAAACTGTGGAATGCATCGAGAAGTCTACGGCCATGAAACAGTCTAATTAATTTGAAACTTGTGTCATCAAATCGGTGGTTGTGGTCTAAAACATGTTGGGCCACACTCGATTTTTCTGGTCTTGAACATCAGATATGACCAATGTACTTTCATTGTCTTTCGGGTCTGACTCAAATATTTCTCATCGTATTCTTTACAGTAAATTTCATAAATCCCCAACTTTTTTATTCTGTCTTATCTTTTGGAGTACACTAGGAAGGGAGACAGAGGGTTACCCATTGCTGTACCTTCGAATTGCTTGTATACAACTGGAAGCAATTTTGTCTCATACAATGTCTGGCAAATTCTGGCGAGAGTTAAATACTCTCTGACTATTTGGTTATTAAAACCGATGGTCAGCAGCATCTCGCTCAGATATTTCTGAGTTTTGGATATTGGGGCACTTGAAAACAAAGAACTTACATCAAAAGAGATCAAGATTTCCCCTTCTTCTAGTTCTACGTTTCTAATCTGGTAGACAAATTCTAATTCTAGTCTGGTATAATTTGTATTCATTGAATAGAATTGATGTAGCCGATTCTTGATGAAAATCCATATTGTTTATCTTTTATAATAAAGCTTCAACTTCATTGACTCTCTCAGATTATGGGTTTACTAAAAATTATATGGGTTATGTGATAGTCATTAAAGAGTTTCATTATGAAAGATAGATCGCATCTGTATTTCGTATACAATATTGGAATTGTTCATATTCTAGGTGCCACCACAACGTGATACCAAAATTGTCGTCGACGTCCATAGGAGCGATGAGGATGATACCAACGACTGCCCCAATAGGTTAGCGAAGAGCCCTTCTGGAAGTAGTCTGACAAGTAAAGCCAGTTTTAGTAGTGCTGCTAGTAGTACTCTGTCATCGGCTCTTTCAATTGAAATACAACGACGAGTGAAAGTAAGTCGAAATAAGCAGATTTTTTTTTTTTTGTATTTTAAATATCTCTGTGGACCTTTTGAGTCTGAAACGATTGAATCGCATACTCAAAACTTTATTGTCAAGTTCAGTGACAAATGCGTTTCAAGAAAGCGCATTTTTTCATAACAAATTCTGGCATATGTTTTCTGAATGTACAGAGTGAACATGATCCCAATTACCAATAAATGAAAATAGTTGTAACAATCTCCACCCCGTAACGAACTTTAGTCTTCACCACTTGTTGGTAGAAAACATTGCTCTGGCGCGATTGGTAATTTGTGATCGCCTTCACTTGTTTTCACTTCAGCAACTCTAATCACTCCATCCGTTCAGTGATGCTACCTACAATTCACTGTTTTTTTGGAGATTTCTCGTCAACTATAAAAAAAACATGTTAATTATAATTTGAGAAATATTTTTCGGGAGTAATTACACAAGTGCTTCAAAATTACCGATACTTTTCCATGAAAGCATGTTGTCTAAAAACTGGATGAGTTTATTTTGTCGAAAGAGCCCAACTCCGAAGGAGGAGGACTCTTTTAGCAAAATATGAAAATAACCGAATGCAGTTTTTTACTGACAACATGCTTGAATGGAAAATTATCAGGTTTATTTTGATGCACGAGTGTGATTCGGTAGAATATTTCCGGAGTTAAATCAAAAATGTACGTGCTGAGTTTGAAATTTTATTTAAACGTGACATTTCAACGACGTTTAAAATTCAGTATTTATGCCTGTCAGGATGACAAATGTACATTTTAACAATCGTTACTATAGATACACGGACCGAGCGGGTAATTATCGATACCTACCGGGTAATGTTCAGCCTGAAAATGTCCCGCCGGGAATTTTTCGCTGTAATTGATCGAAAATATCCCGCTTCATATGGGATTTTTAACATATGATGGAAATATTCTACTTAATAATTCTCGAAACCAACCTCTCCACTAAGCATTAGCAAGACTTTCTGCAATTCTCCAGTACCTTATATTCTTGATGAGTGAAGATAACGAAGGACATCACAATAAAATAATAATTCCCATATGTACAAATGAATATCCTTCAATGCATCATTTCGTTACAATTCTCTTGATTTTTTCAATTGAATTGCCAACAACATACTTTTGAATAATTTATGAACTCGGTAAATGCATTTCCTATGTACAATTTAGCTTTCTCAAATGTAATGAATTGGTTTAATGTCATATTATTGGTTCTTTTGTACAAATCTGAGGATGGTGCATATCAAGGTTGTCCAAATTTTACTTTTATTGCTTCATTCATCAATTTATTAATAATTCCTTTTTGTTTTGACTGCGGGATATAATATGTGCGTTATATATCAACAATTGAATGTTTTTCTCAGAAATTGTATTCTTCCGATAACTCTTATCAGAAGAATAATAGCATTTTTTATTTTTTCTATATGACTCTCAAAATTAAAATTTTGGCAGTCATCAAACCCATATAAGTACTTTTGTCCCTCTGTTGTAGCTCTGTTTTCAATTATATTGTTTAATTTGATGTTTTCCATATTCTATTGTTCAAATATCTTATGGATAGTTTGTTTCTAAATTAATAGACAAGTTAAATTCATTATTTCGATTACCGACGTTAATACTAATGAAAGTTGTAGATACAGATTTTTATTATTACACAGAATAGAGCAGTTAAAATCGAAGAGTCGATTGACGAACAAATACAGAAGAAAAAAATGCTCAACGGAATTAGCACAGATCAGCAGTTTCAACATAATAAATTGATGAACGAATTCAAGCAGGCCCACCAAAAAATGTTCAAGTCGACCGGTGAGTTGGATTGCTCCAAACAAATTGCATCTTTTGGCAAGGAAACAATGGTGAGTACGTCAAAATATCATGCGTAGACAAAATTTTTCCTATATTTGAATTCGGTTGGCTCTATTGGGATCCAGAAAGGAATGAATATTAGAGTAATGTTTACTAGATTTGCGATCTTGCTGGGATGATGCCCAATATCCACTTTTACACAATATTTCCCATCTAGAATATCTTACTAAAAAAATATAGTAAAAATATAAAGGGGTAATTATTCTACAGTTTTTGTGGTAAACATTCTCTGTTAAATCGATAGTATTTGAAATAAATGAGGAAGAAGAAATAGATTTTTTCGAAAACAATGTTCAACCCCTCGTTGAAAATTTCAAGTTTGCTAAACCAATATGAATCAAATCAACTGAATAACTTTATCAGTAAAATCCAAAGCTCTCGGAATCGATGAAATATGTATTGAAATGATATTGCGCTCGTGCCTACTTATCTTACCAATAATATCTCATCTATTGTAAAAGAAGTTTCGAAAATATTGGAAATGATTTTCCCAAAATAGCTGTTTCGTAATTAGAAAGTATTGTTAAAAAAAAAGCTTTTATTTCCAACAGGTTTTACACCCAATAACAGGAAATGCTATAAATAATTATTGACCTTCCGTCTATTAATTGCACTTATCAGAATAACATGTCAAAAACGAAACAAAAAAAAATAAGTTCATTTCAAAATAATAACTATAAACAAAATGAAGGTGGTACAACTATTACTAGTGAATATAATACCATGAGACTAGAAAACTAAAAATAACAAAAAAATTGATTTATATATATATATATATATATATATATATATATATATAATACAGAATCGTAACCATAAACAAAAGTATGTTGAATATCATAAAAATTATAAAAATTCAACTCATAGCTTATCTCTTAGTGCATCGTGATTTATATCACATAGATGAGAAATTTGGTTGAAGTTTTCACACATAATATAAATTGGGGATTTCATCATCATTCTAGTTTTAGTAGCAACATTGTAGAACATGTTTGATTGTCGACTGTTTGATCTCGGAATGAGAAAATTAATTTGGTTCAGAAGTACGGAGCAATCAATTTGGTTATGAATCAATTTATATAGAAATGACACACTCAAAATTTTCTAACGAAATCATTCCGAATCTATCTAGGAGAATTTGATTTTCTATTCCTCTAGACGGGTAAGTTACAGTTTCCTTCATCCACAAATATTTCAAAAATTTTCTTTGAATACTTTCAATCCTGCTTGTATGGTATCGGGTTATAGGGTACCATATAAGTATACCATATTCAAGTTTCGATCTTACATACGAGTAGAAAAGGAGTTTAAGTGCGGTCTTGTTCCTGAAATTTTTACAATTCCGGTAAATGAAACCATCTTTGAGGCTGCAGATATAACAGTGTCGATATGATTGCTAAATGTGAATTTCGAGTCATATATAATACCCAAATCTTTAGTTTCCTCATTTCGTTTCAGTAAACTACTGTTGATGAAGTACTCATATGGAGTTACGTATTGCTTTCTGGAATATGTCATGCTGTTAAGTACTTATTGGATTATTTTCCAATAACAATACCTAGTTTTTCAGCTGTCACATTAATTATGTTTTTTTTCTCCGAAACTAGGAGATAAAAAACAGTAATTGCTAGTTCTACTTAGTTATTGTCTCAGTGAAATGAATCCTATTACGCTATATTTGGAATTCTATTCAAATATATGAATTCATACATTTTTACTTATTTTTTCATGTATCAATATTTATAAAATAAAAGGAATAACAAAAACTCTATAACATTTTTAAAAAAATAACACAAAACAGACAGACAGTTACGTAAAATCTTTCTTTGATTCCGTAAAATCGAGTTTTCCAAAACGAAAGAATACAATAACAAGATTAAACACGAATAACAAACCGACGCAAATGAAATTTTCTGTTATATTATTTTAAGTGACAAGAAAATTCATCTAATGACATTTTTATTTCAGGAACGTTTGGCCCACAAAGAACTTTCACAGAAGCTTTCTCATAAACTGCTTAATCTTGCCAACAATGACTTGCAAGACAGAAGATTGCAGACAGATGATCAAAAACAACCACCACCTCCACCACCTCCAGTAAGTAAATTAATTTATTGAAAAAAGTACCATATTGAGTTATGGTTATTCAAGTCTCGAGGGCAGTTATCAAAAACCTACTTTGGGTAATCGATAGGCGAGGTCTCTATGGTCAGTTAGTTATCGAGGTTATGTGTACGATATTTGCAAAACACAAATAGTTATTCATATTAGCTGTTTTGAGACGGTATCCTTTTAATACTTTTCAAGTCGCTGGTTTGGAGATGAGACAAGTTTTTGTCTATCGGAAACCTCTCAAAAACATCAGGGGTTTTCTTCAAAACGTATTTATTCAACAATAACAACATTCGTTGTGACAAGGTTCGGCATACGCACACATTTACCATTAACAGCTTCACTATGATCTAAAGGATACATTTACCATAACACTGTGATCTAAGGGCTTCTGAACTACAAATTTTGTGAATTTAACGGTGCCAAGAGAATTTGAGACCAGATCGGTAGAGCTTTTTAAATACAATAGATCTTTATGCAAACACAATCGGGTGTCAATATATTTTTTATTTGTATAACAATCGTTTCGCTTCTCGCCACGCCAACTATTGTTTGTGCGTAAGTGTGTACGCGGTAAAGAATGAGATACTTTCAGCAACGTTGCCAAATTGAAATGAGTTTCAGTTGGAATGCGGAATTCCAACATTAGCTTTTCGTCATTAATTTTGTCCACGACCATCAGAGAAGTTGTCATATCTGAAATAAAAATTTATAACATAATGCTAACATTCCGTCTCTTTGACAGCATGCCTTCTGAAATAGTATATTTCCTTAAGAGTTCAAAAAATAGGCTTTTTCCGTGCGTGTGCGACATGTTCCCGTGAGAGGCGAAGCCGAACACGGGAAGTCGTGCAAGCACGGAAAAAGCATTTATGGACGAGTAATGAACGATATTTTTCATTATAACAGAAAGTTACTTATGATATCTACAGTCACTAGTGAGCACGAAACAGCTGTCAAAGGTTTTTCATTTTTCATTATATCTACCTGAAAACCACAGATTAATAAGAAAAATATCCAGAACACAAAACAAGCGTTATTTACCCTGTTGGTAAGGAAGTATTCAAACAATTTGCTATTTTTAGAGAACTGTCAACAACATAATATTTAATTTTGACATTTAAATAGGCAGCTATAATGACACCAGCGCACGTAAATATCCTTTTTCGGTATGCTAAATAAGCATGTAAATATAGGTAGTGTTTTCAGATAGGTATAATGAAAATATATTTTCACTTCATAGCAATTTCTCAGCTTCTATTTCCAACCGACAAAACTGAAATATTAGAAATCCTCAAAAGAACATGCCCTGATCCTGATTTTTTATTACTAGGCATATTTTTGAATCGGAAGACATGTTGGTAGGACCATTCACTAAATTAATTTATAATTATTCTATAAAAGGTATTTTTCCAGACTAACTGAAAGAGTGGAAAGGAAAAGGAACCTGAAAATTACATACCAATAGCCTTAATGAGGATTTTCCAAGAAAATTTGAAAAATAGAATTGTTGATTTCGTCTCTAAAACATATCAATTTGATCTGACTCAATTTGGTTTTCAAGAAAAGAGTGGATCGCTAGCAGCCTTTTTAGAAATTATTGATTCAATTCAAGAAAATTTTGACAAAGGTAATTATGCGATAGTTGTTTTCATGGACCTTAAAAAAGCCTGTGATGCTGTTGACCACTCAATACTTCTAAAGAACTCAGAGTCGATTGGTATCAGAGGCATTGTAAACGATATTTCAAAATCCTATTTCTAAAAATGTAATTGAATATTAACAAAGGCATTCCCTAAGGGCCAGTTTTAGGTCTGATTTCATACGCATTGAAAAATCTTTAATTCTAAAATAAACGATGAACAGGGATTTGAAAAATGGCTTTATTCCAATCCTGTCTCTGTTAATTCCAGAAAAACTGAATATATTTATTTTTCAAAACAGAAAATAACAAAATATTAAATGAACATATTGATAATCTGAATGAAAATATATTTTCCATTATTTTAGCATTGAGAAGATGTCCCAAACTTAATCCCAAAATAACTAATGATTTTTATATTCACATATTGTGGGTATAGAATCAAATATTTAATTAATAAATGTTCTGAAAATAATTCTAATAAAATCTCCCCTGTATACAGGAAATCGTTGGAAGTACTATATCGTCTACCATTACACACTCCAACAAATCAATTTTATTCAATGACGAACACATTCTCTTTGGATGAGCATTATGCTATGGACACTCTCAAAGTATCACCTTATCGAAAAAACGATGAAATCTTTTATATTAACCAGAAATTCAAGAATTCACAATTACCGCACATGACAACATAGCTTGTTCCACCTTGATTCTGCAAACTCTTTAATTGGCCAGAAAATATTCACTCATGAAGCTCTTTCAAAATTCAATGATATTTAATATATGATATACGATATTTTTTTTATTTTATTTTATTTTTGGTATTTTCATTTCTTCGTAATTCTGAAGGTTTCATTGAAATAAGTATGTGAATTCAAAAAGGTTCATGACCAATCTCACACCAGTTTGATACCGCTTGACTGTTCATGCTGTTCTATCATAGAAATCATCATAATAGACAATACTCTTTCATAATTTTACAAGCGTTTCTTGAAAAAAATAATGTACACAATAAGAAATGGGTACACATTTATTTTATACTTGTAACATTCAATTAGTAATTCACGTTATTATTAGTATTATTAGTCATAACATTTCCGTTCTTATGCAGTCCAAAGTGTGGTCCAAAGGTATTTCATTCTATCTGTGGAGACGAAAAAATATTCTTAGAGACTGTTCTGCATTAATAACGTTAACCTCAATAGTCATCGTAGCGACAAGATTTGAATTAGAGTGCCAAAATTATTGTTCATTACGTTTGATAATATTTAGAAAAAATTATCGTAGAGAAAGAACAGTAATATAACGATTTTATGGATCGCCATCCGGGTCCCACTACGCCCCGACACCGCTCACGGCACATAACTTTCGTTCTATCCGCAATGCGGCTGCGGGCGCAGTGGAGATTTAGATACGCTAAATCAACGCGCTTCGTCCTGTGCCGTCCGAAGACCACACAGGTCGAGCTACCATTTGCATATTACCAATGGTGAGGCCGTATACTGAAGCATACTGCGCTGCAGTGTCAGTGCCCGAGCAAATTCAGCGTTGCTCACCCGCCGAAGGGGGCATTGCCTCCCACCCCAACCCTAAGGGTGAGGGCATTGGCCACCTCTACCGAAGTACGGTATTTTTTTACATTGTCCTATCCAACGAAACCCCCGCCCCCTAGAGGCCAACACCTTATGTTTGCCTTGACGGGGCTCCCCTTCCCCCTAGGTACCCAAGTTAGTCAGATTCCTCCGACAACGTTGATGGGTCGCCGTCTGCAGTCGTTTTCACCCATACTGCATACCCATGTCAGACTGAATCCCTCCAGCCTACGTTAGATGGGCGACCGTTCGTGACTTTTCAGCCGCTACCATGTTGACTGGACGAGGACCCACGGCTTTCAACCAACGGTGTTTGGAATCGCCGCGGGCACTCCTCGCCGAGGGCACATGGTGGACCCCCGGCCCGTGGAGAAAGAACAGTCTGTTACTCAGTTAGAATGAGAATTCGCGTTGCTCGTGGTTCCTCATGCTCGCCTTCGGCTTTCGCTTGGAACTTCCGACTCGCATCGAATTATCGAATTTTCCTTCTAACATTGTTTGAAAATATTCTATTTTCGTATTGTTTGAAATCTTCAAATCTTGTCTCTAGTGAGCTGTATGCATATATGCAGACCTGTCTGTCTGTTTTAAAATACTGTGATTATAATTTTTACGCTGATGATACCCATTTATATTTCTCATTCAATCTTTCAGATTTGGCTACAGCCATAAATTGTTTTAACACTGATCTAGAATCATTAGAAAAATTATCAACCGATCATGCTTTTGAAATTAATTCAAAAAAATCCGTGGTGACGATATTTGGCAGAGAAAATATCTCAGCCTCCACGAATAATCAAGTCTCTTCGAAAATAGGTAGCTCGCATATACCTATTAAATCGTTTCAAAGAACGTATTACGAATAAACTGAGAAATGCATATTCTTCATTTAAGATCCAACACTACCTTGGTAAAACGGGAAGTCGTTTTGAGCCCACAGTTTTTGTTTGAGATTTTTTAAATTTTTTTTCTACATTCATGCAAAAAGCAAAACTTTATTGAACTATATTCAGTGGAAAAAGAAGTTCTTTATTGCACTAGTGCAATGAAGTTTTTATTGCACTCATCTGTCATTCTACTTCAACGTGCTGTCATCATGACAAACATAAACGTTTAAACCTACTACATATTTAGCAGATATTCTGTGAGATTGGCAATAGGTACTTCACTACGAAATATTCATATTGAAAATTGCACCAATTGTTCATTCACTTTCAACATTGAGGGTAAAAATAAAGTTTGAGTTAAATTGTTCGTAACGTATTAGTTCCTGTTTCAATGCAAATCGACATTAATAATAAAGTATTCAAGTTGCGCTTTTCATTTTCCTACACCTAGTGCCGCACCTCAATAAATCATTTTTTGCTTTTTGCATGAACGTAGAAAAAAAGTTGTATGCAACTCGTGCAAAAATTGTTTATTGCACTCGACGTGTTGTCCAACTCGGCCTAACGGCCTCGTCGGACAATTTCACGTCGAGTGCAATAAACATTCACTTTTTGCACTTGTTGCATAAATAACTATTTTGCATTACTCAATGTTTTTGTGTAAATTCCGGAACTTAAGAGACTTTTGGTTATGATAATTTTTAAGAAAAAAAAATTTGAAAGACATGATGAATTAAAAAAATTGCGACGTTCCGGAATTTTTATGGGACCACTGAGCCCATACAAAAAATATCTCCTTTATGAAATCAATGGTTTTTGCAAGAAACGGATTCTACGATCGGGGAATTTATAACTCATTGGCGCTGTAGTCGAGAACGGACAGGTGCTGGGTTGCCAATGTTCATCGAGTTCATCTTCACCCCCATTCTTGATAAGTATGCCAACAAACCTTAGCTGGAAGGGATGAGGAAGAAATTCGACTTTTCGGTGATGGTAGCTCTTAAGCTGATTTACACGCGAAGACAATTTCTGTCTGAGGAGGTCAAGAAATTGATATGTGATTCCTTGGTACTCTCACACTTCAGTCATTGCGATGAAGTGTACGATGCTTGTCTGAATTGAGCTGATGTTCGTTGAATACAGAAAGTGCAAAATTCGTGTGTTCGTCTTATTCATGGCATACGTAAATTCAGCCAAATATCTATTTCAGAGAGGCTCAAAGAGTTAAGATAGCTCAATATGTATAATAGGCGACGTCACCATATGTCGTGTATGTTCCATAACATTTTTAAATCGGAAACACCTTATCTTCAGAAAAAATTAAAATTCAGGACAGGCGTCCATAATCTAAACATTCGCCGTCGAACATTGCCTACTGATCCTAAACACAACAAAGAAATATATAGACGTTCTTTCTCCTACAATGTCGCAATTTGTATCAATAATATTTTCAAACTAGATCGTACACTTCTAGAATTATCTCGAACAGCATTCCGTTTCAAATTCAAACAATATTTATTCGATGTCCAGTGAATTTATGACTAAGCTGTAATTCTTTCTCTCTTTCGCTTTCCTCTTTTTTTTTCTTCTGTTTCCTTAAATTTTATCAACACATACGTTTATATCAAATGGGTCATTACGCTCTTAAACAATTTTTCTTTATTTTTTTTTGGCCGTGATGGAAGAACAGAAACAGTATCAGCTGTTGTCTGAATCAATGTCCCTTTTACTCACTGTATTATTCCTATGCTCCGATATTATGTGTCGGAAATTTTTTGTGTCATTTATTGTTATTGAAATGTACATAATATTATTTTTCTGTATTACATAGTGGGTAATGAAAATATTATTATTATTATATATGCTGACCTGTCCGCCAATTACTAACGTACCGATAATTTGGAAATTTTGTTTACAGCCACCATCGAAAATGACCGCCAGCCCCACCGTCGTCCCCCAAGCATCGAACGTCCGTTCAAACACCCTCAAGCCCAACAAAACCAAACCAAAAGCACCTCCAGTCCCTGCAAAGCACTCAGTCCTCTCTTTCCGCCAACCTCCCCCATGCCCCACTCCGGACTACGACACCCTCAGCCTCTCCTCCACGTCGTCCACCATCAAGCCCACCAGCCAAACGATCCAGGAGTCAGTGGAGATGGACTCGCTTGATTCCTTCAAGATGAATAATCCGTCCAGTGCCGACCCCAAACCGCCTAGTACGTACTTCCAGAAGAGGCTGCTGTCGGCGCAGTCTTCGAACGCGTCAATTTCTTCTGCTGGAACCCTGGAGAAGTCCAAATCTGTCAGCGTCACCATCGGGGAGTATCCTTCGGCAAGGAGTCAGCCGGGGAGGTTGGATTTTTTGCGCAGGGGGAACGCGGTGGCTAACAGAGAGTACTCTGGTGGATCACTGGCTTCTGAGCTGTCCCAAACGTTGAAGAAGTCTAATCTCAGGAAGAGGACGGAGTCTATGGTACGAGGTCATGCATTATTATATGAACGTCATTGGTCTTGAGAAATTATTCAATTTTTGAGTTACTTGACATGAAGTTATTTTTTATATGGTTTAAAGAACATCGCGAGTTAGAATTTTTTGAGTTCCACTAGCTTTTACAAATAAAGCTCTCTAAAGCCGGCTACAGACGACATTGCAAGCGTTGGCCAACGCCCACTCGTTCCAACGTTGGCGAATCGTGTGAATGCAAAACATATGGCAATGCAAGGCCAACGTTTGTGCTGGTCAGGGTTCGACTAGGAAGTGGTAATTTGGACACACATCAAAGGTACTTGTTGTAACTCGCCAGAGGGCCGTACACACGACATATTCAGTACGGGTCTAGTCATTCAAGACAAAACATGAGGGTAGATGTGTTCAAACAATTTCTAATCTGTTCAAAAGTTTCATGTTATTACTTCCATTGTATTTAAAAAAATATTTCTTGTGTGAATATTTATTTGAATATTATTTATTAAACCTACCTTGTCCTGCTCAATTTGATCGAATTAGTCCAATACCTCAATAATAGGTCTATTGTGTATATTAGCCGTCAGACAAGCGCAACGAAGGAGCTTACGAAAGGCTGTCCTCAAGGCTTAGCAATAGTTCCATTGTAGAACGTTACTGTAGAGCCACTGCTGATATTACCATGGCCAGACGATATTAAGCCTACTGCTTATGACGATGATATAGCTATGAGCATAACAGCAGACAACAAGAAACAACTAGAAGACAATGCTGTTGATATTTAGAGTAATTAGGCAAGAAGCCGTAAATTCGAAATTTTGCTAGCCAAAACTAAATACATCATACTTCCAACCTGATTGAAATCAAAAATCATGTGGTACGTTGAAGGGCTGCTCTATCGCCAAGGTACTTAGGACTTCTAATCAATGAGAGGCTCACCTTCACGAAGCATGTCTTATACATCACCAACAATGCTAGAGCTAGAAAGACAGGCATTGGATTGGAGTGCTTCCAGAGATTCATTGGACGCAATCTATTCTAGGTCAATAACCCTAATAATAGGATAAAGCCCATATTAAACGGACGCTCAGATCCGAGCAAGCTACATGTTTGGAAACCATAATCGGGACAGACAACTATATTCCATGTGAAGCCGCATGTCTTTTCTGTCCTCATTGATTAAAAATGACGACTGGCCTGAAATGAGAAGAGACAGGCGCTACTATAGTATTCAGAGCAGAAATAGCAGCAAGAAACTAGAGATAATGGACGATCACAAACCTTCATGTTGAAAGTGAATGCGCAGGGAGACTGAAAAACGACAAGCAAAGGCAGACCGCTTACAAATTCCTATCAAACCTTGACACCTTGAAATGGATTGACACACTGAGGACCAGACCACGATGTTGATCAGCCCAAGCCACTTCAGATTCCATCTAGCGATAGTAGGCAAGTTGCAAGATCCCAACCGTGATGTTTGCGAAGACAAAACAGTCACACAATAACACAGAATCTCCAGGTGCCTGATATATGCAGAAGAAATGAGAAACACCAGATTGCATGAAGCGGACCCTTATGAAACCTCGCTTTGGCAGACAAGGACGTTGAATTATTATGAAATTTTGTCGAACCCTACTTAAATAAGGTTGATAATTTAGACAGGGAAATCAGCCTGCTCTTTTACAAACGAATGTAATAGAGACTAATCTTATGTACTACTCATGTGAGCAGCTGCACACTTATTTCAGTTAGGAGGCTAGGGGAGTTGGGTTTAACAATGGAGACTCCCCTTTTGTTTGTCAGTTTGCTGGGAATCTCGAAACACTGAACTATCAGGTCCTCCAATTCGTCTAATCTTATTCTTCAAGGATCCTGCTCATTTTAGGAGCATAGGTGGAGGCGTGATCACTTAACCGTTTCCCTTTTTAATATCGTAATCTACACTGGCGATATAGCCATATATGCCCACTCCTTGTGGAATAAGACAGCAGCTGTGCCCGTCTGTATCATTTTACCGTATCTGGAGTATAACAAAATATTACTGAACCCGGACAAAACGGACCACATCTATTTCAGCAAGAAAGTCAATAATGTGGAAATGATTTATATTTTTAGAAAATAAACAGTTTTCGTGGAAAATAAAAAAGTTTCGCTAAAATTCGGTATTGCCTCTGATAATTTAATAGAACGAACCTTTTTTCAATTTGTATTTGACACCAGGGGCAATTTTTCAGGAATGCAATTTGAATTTGGTCCGAATAAAATTTTCATGAAGGTAGTGACGAGTATATAGCTCCTAAATCTCTGTCATGGTCATATTGATAAGATGACCAAGGTATCGTATATACAAAGTTAATAGAAATCCGATAGATAAAATTCCAACTCCATTTATGCGACAGTAAGAACAGAAACAAACTGTATATTTCAATTGTTATTATTTTATTGGGTGCAACACAATTTGTTTCTCAAATACACAGTATGTAAAATTTGGAAAAACCGTCTTCATTCTAAACTTTGGGCAAAATAACTAACATTTTTCATAAATACAAATCTATCCAGATTCCCTCTCCGTGGTGTCAACACGAAATATTTGGTAGACTTTGATCACGCTAATTTGTATTGTCGTATGGAAAAATGGGATATCGATATGAAAGTCATGATCCGTGTGCATTCCAAGCTTTGAAATTGCATAAAGGATCCCGAGACTGATGAAAAAGTATTGCCGTTCAGCGTATAGGTACTCGCTAAGTTATTTGTCAATGATTCTTAGTTTCAACATAACTTTTTGCTGGTTGGTAATATACTATTTTTGACTCGTTTTTTTTGTTTATGTTCAGGAAAACTTATTCAGCAGCCCACAAATCAAACCTCAAAGTAATGGATCAGTGCGAATATCAGTAAGCAATCTGTCAAGAGGATTTGCGAAGTCGACAAACGATTTGACTGAAGATCCAGGACCGAAATCAGGAAATAGAGTTATGATTAATATCAATCAAAGCAACAAATTCGGATCTTAGTTAATATTTAGGGTATGTATTGGACTATTTAGTAATCCAACCAAATTCGTTAGATGAGAAAGGCACTAATATTTTTTTTACCTGGAATTAATATTTTATTCTGTTACAGGTTATGAACTCAACACTGGAGTGAAACTGCAATAAATGGTGATGTTATTGAACTCAATTCAACATTGTCAGTTGTTCTAGATGGCTATGATTAAAGTGCAAATATTAATGTTTACTTACACAAATAGTTTCAGTATATGTTATTTATAGTTGTGTGCCTATTAACCGTCATTTTCAACTGTATTTTTATTACCCGATCAAATAAAAGATATTATAAGATACGTTCGTTAATTTTTTGACAGTGTCCAGAGTGGTCAGTTGTTGCTGATTGAAGTTATCTCTACGTTAACTAACACTAAGCAACGCTCAGAAGTCTATGTGAGAGTTATGTGAGTTAAAGGAGAAGGGATCCCAACTTTTGAAATACGATCTTCATCATGGTCCAGACCATAGGATACGCATCCACAAGTATTTACGGTTGTTTCACTTCAGGTCGGTACCACACGATGTACCACCTACGCTGTTTTCTTGAAAAATGTAATTTCAAATCAATATTTCGCTGAATAATCTGATGAGAATAATCACGAATAGTAAACTTTGCTATTTCCTTGTATGTCAAACAGCTTCGATATTCAGAATATTCCAATGTTTTGTTGATTTCACAAAAAAATATTAGTAAAAGTTGGTATTTACAGATTAAATCAAAATAAGTAACCGAATAGTTATCTTAAGTCTTTGATTTGTGAAAAAAGTTATATTTTTTGAAAGGGCATCAAGAATAAAGTACTTACCTACCTCTATTTTTTGAAATACTGAAAAGTTCACTTGGGCCAAGTTCCAAAACTTACTGTGGAGTAAGAGTAATGTTAATATGTATTAGCTCGACAGAGAGTAAGCTGGGTTTTGGAACGGTGTTCGATTTTATTACGAAGGACAGAACCTTCAATCATTTCTCGTTGGTTTATCATCGAAGGTTTTTTCATTATTTTTATATAAATATATCAGGCAATTTGTGGTAGCTGCATCATTCCAAAACATTATTTCTGGTTCTTTTTGAACGACAGTTGTCCCAGTTGAACCCAGTTGTCTCCCACACAAGATTTCTCGGGGCTTTCCACCTCAACAATTTCAGAAGAAAACATCTAAATACTTATTGGATTCAGGGAGTTATATCACTGATTCACCTAAAGGGTACTTTGACTACTGTGAAAATTATGTATCTACGTCAATACAAACATTTCATTTCACTCAACAGAATTTTATCAACAATCTTGTATAATGTATAGATAGAACGTACTTTCGACTTTCGTATTGAAGTTTGAAACGATTTTACCTTACAGTTTAACAAATAAATGAAAAATGTGACAGAATAACTGTCAGAGTACTCTTCTACCCTTCTTTTAGGTAAGGTACGGTTGAGTAACACATACCTAAAAAGAGTATACGGCGTAAGTGAAACGACCGACCGGTCAAATATTGAAGGTAGCCATTTTGATCTAGATATGTCATTGTATAGTCGTGTCTTTCTGCGAGTTTGGAAGTATGTAACACTCCATACAAATAATTCACTGATGTGTTGCCTAGTTTCGTCAATCGATTTAGAAATGATCATTGGCGAGTTCAATCATTTCCATTGATATGAACATATTTGGTGCCTTTAATGTCAATATTAAACATTCTCAAGTAAAAGGAATTGTTGTAAATGAAAAATTGGATACGAGTAAGTTTGATGTCAACAGAAAACATCTAAATGCACTGACACTTAGGTATTGTTTGATGATTGTTAATAGTAATTTACGTAACAAGTCCGGAAAATACTGTTTTTTTTGGACGAGTAGACCAAATTCTAGGACGAGCGTTAGCGAGTCCTGGAAGTCTGCGAGTCCAAAAAAACTGTTTTCGGACGTGTTGCTTACACTATTTTTTCGGCAATCAAATAGAATAACAAATCAATGAGACGCATTTAGTCTAAGAGACGAAGAGAGGTCGACTTTCACCCATCTGTTAACCGGATGAAACGATTGCAAATTTGAATATTTCGAACATTCCGTACCTCCCGGACTAGGCCGGGAAGTGCTACTTTCCCAAAGAAAAAGTGTCCGAGAAGTGAACACTTCCCGGATTGTGGCCGAAAGTAGTAATTCACGTAACAAGTCCGAAAATACTGTTTTTTTGACGAGTAGACCAAATTCTAGGACTAGCAGGTGTGGAAGAGACAGGTTGAAAGTCTTTCGCACATAATCGTAAGCTCTAGCTGAATAAAAATGAAGGGTGATTGCAAACTTTCTCAGTGTTTCAGGATATTTAGTGGTAGATTTGGATCCGACGTTGGCTAGCATTCTATGTATCACAGCATTTGGAACGCCAAAAGTCTCAAGATGGTCAATTGCAAAAGTTGAGAGCATATGTTTTGATTTCAATTCCCTCACTACATATTTCAAGGATGTCACTCTTTTCTTGAGGTTCTTCACTAGCCGATTTGCTCTATATAATTTTTTTTCTTTGTAAGG
Organism: Chrysolina oricalcia; assembly: GCA_944452925.2. Classification (NCBI taxonomy): domain Eukaryota; kingdom Metazoa; phylum Arthropoda; class Insecta; order Coleoptera; family Chrysomelidae; genus Chrysolina; species Chrysolina oricalcia. Next base: position 13,388,399 of record OX101825.2, on the reverse strand, counting down.
TAATTTTACTCCTTGTCTCTTCCACTCTTTTCTGTAACTTTCGTGGACTAGCACTGAAAAAATTAATATGTTTTAATGAGTAAATCATCACTTCATAGCCTATTTTATTTTCTTGAAGAAATAACTGTAAGTATATTGATGTTGATGCCTTTGTCACCACTGAGGTGAGGACTTCGTTTCCTTCATTGGTACGTTCATCCAAGTTCAAAACTGGCATAGCGTCTACACGTAGAAAATGTTTCCCATTTATCATACAAATATCTTGTTGACGGAAATGATCCGAGTAGATGAATCGATTTTTGGTGCATGGAATCCCCTCATTGGATCTGCCAATTGCATGTAACCAATTCTTGGACATTTCACTGCAAGAGGGGAACCTAAAAAAATTGTTCTGTTAATATATTTTGAGTTATTTTAATAATTATTTTTGTCGTACCGATGAAACGTAATATTTGATTCAGGGAGAACGAGTCTTTTGATATTTCTGCACTTTTTCACGTAACACGACATCCTAGTTATAACAATACTTCGAATTTCAACAACACAATCACAATCAACAATCCGAACAAAAACAATAAACAATCCAAACCCAAGCCAAGCCAGTTATCAATTGTCAAATGTCACGCCAAAATATGACATTTGTAGATCAAAATGGCGTCTCATTCCATCCCCATTTAGTAACAACTCAGAACGGATGCGCAAACGACTTTTAGCAGTATACTCTTTTAGGTATGTGTTGAGTATGCTCTGGGGTAAATTCGACAGGTTTTGAAACGTTTGACAAGCGTAACATAATTCGTAAGCGTAAGTTTTGGAACAGGTGAGAGTAGACTCCGGGTAAGAGAGTAAGGTTTTGGAACACAACCTTGAATATTTCGTTTCTCATCCGATGAAGTATTTATGTCTTCAATATAAGAGAGAGATATAAGATAGATCAAATTGCAATATTGCAGTCAACAATGGTGATAAATCGCCTTTGATTAGATAACCTTCTGTCTGAGAAGCAATATAAGAAAGCATTTCAAGAAATTCATCCTCTTACTCTACGAGTTTAAAACAATTACTCGTAGTGGTGAACCAAGCAATGAAATAGGAAATTTGTTGGAGAAGCAAGGTTTCGAAATTGCTTCAAAGACTTACAATACTTTGGACCGAAATATTAAAAACAATAAAGATAAAGTGGAAAAACAAGAAAAGTGTGGAGTCTTGGACAAACTGGTAGAACCTTCAAAACGCGCCTAACTGAAAACAGAAATAGTTTTGTAAACGGAAAAATAAATTAGACATATTATACTACCCATTTATTAATCAAAAACCATACTTTTTTGTGGACCATGATTTCGAAATCCTTCTTTCTCTTTAGTTCATTGCTGTCGTCCAATGAGGTGCAATTGGCCATTGAAATTCTTCATGTTCAAAACAAAGGCATGAAGCTGAATCTCTTAGGAAGTTTAGAGATTAAGAAAAATTCTCAGAACCTTCTCAATGACCTTCTCGAACCGAATAATTCACCACTTCTAATATGTTTTCCCGGAAGGTTTAGATGAAATATAATAAGTATTGGTACTTATCGAAAATTTATTGGGTGTCAGGTATACAACCGAATCCTAATTCAAGGTAACAGCAAATATGTAATTTGGTGTATCTTCTCCTCTTGAAGAAGCTGTTGTAGGGATAGTTTATCCAATCTCAGTTGAATATGACTTCATTCAGCTCAATATATAGGGTTAGTTTAAAATAGCACATGGTGTAATAACGAATGAAGGATGAAAACGGAAAATTAAATAAATATTATTCCCTATGTAAAGAAAACAGTAGACCAGATTGAGTATATTTTACGTGTAACCGTTCGAAGCGTGGAAAGCAATCAATAATGCGCTGACCGCATGTTGCATAAATTACAGTAAATCACCTCTTAATATTTGTATTGCTCTCCGGCAGCCTGGTGATATTTATGAAAAGAAGAACAGTAGCGTACTTAATGAACGATCAAACACAACTCAATATTTTCTCTCTAAATTTGTTTTTCCGTTAGACTAGGTTTAAATGTAAATAATTATTGACAAACACTATTTGTTATCATAGAATTATCCGAAAACAGGTGTAAAACTGTTCTCAAATTAATTAACATTTTGAGAATATGAAAGAAGGACATTTTAATAGCATTCTTCTGCTTGAAGAATCCATTGTATTTGCAAAACATATGTCGCGGTTTTTTAAACTAAAATTGTGAAACGTTTGTGTATTTAGTGTTGCAACATGGTACTTTGGCGACCATTCGAAGAACGTGAGGAACAAGACTCACAACCTGATGAACAATTCGAAGAACGTGAGGAACCAGACGCACAACCGGATGAACAATGAGAATTAAAAAAACAAAGATCATCATGTTCAGACCCAAAGACTTGTTCTAAATATATATAAAGATCTTAAAAAGGAAATGAACGACAAATGTGACAATGAAATTTTCGGAATGATATCTCATCCCACCAGTTTGGGGTATTCAACTATTTACAGAGTGATTGAACAAGGGGATGTTGTAGATCATTATCGTAAAAGAAAACGAGAAGATCAGAAATTAAACAAAGTTGATGAGGCCACAAAAGATTTTCATCGAAGGCAAGTTTATGATTTCTATAAAGAAACGAAGTACCTACCTTGGAATCAATCAAAAACAAATTATCTTATCATCCTCAGTATTCATATAAGTCGCAGAAAACACTACACCAAATTCTTTTAGACTGTGGTTTCAAACACAAAAAACTTAATCAGCGAATGGCAATAATGGAATCACCCCGGCTCGTTCTGCAAAGGCAACATTTCTTGCGACAAATAAAAGAACATCAGGAATCGAAGAGACAATAGTATATCTTGACAAGACTTGGTTCGATAGTCATGATGTGATTCGGTATGGATGTGTAGATAACTCCCGAAACTGTTGTCTCCAAGCACCATGTTCCAGAGGAAAACGTGTAATTATTGTACACGCGGGTCGTGAACATGGTTTTGTACCGAACGCGTTGCTGTTGTCAGCAAAACAAATAAAAAAATGTTCAGCAGATTATCATGAGGATATGACTGCAACTACATTCGAAAAATGGTTCAGTGAGCAATTATTACCAAATATACCACCAACTTCTGTTATTGTAATGGATAATGCGTCATACCACTCGCGTTAAAAGATAAAATTACCGACGAAAGCAACAAAAAAAGGGACATTTTGGAATTTATGGCTTATAAAAAATTTAATATTCCCCAAAAAGCCACGAAGGTGGTATTACTACGTATATTTAAAAATGAAAATTTTGAAAAAGAATATATTATTGTTGAACTTTGTAAACATTCTGGTCATTCGCTTCTGAGGTTACCTCCGTATTATTGTGTTTTCAGTAGTAATACCACAAGTGATTGAATTTTTGCGATGAGTCCGTCGATTCGTTTCTGAAAGAAACTGAACTGCTTCGAGAAAACACCACGAGTCCGCAGTTCTATTGGAGATTTGCCAACAAAATTTATTGTACCCGGTTTTTGTATGCCTAAATTCCAGTACTGGCAGAAAAACCGTATTTTTTTTCGAATTCCTATTTTGTGGATATTTTAACATAAGCTATTCATTAACGACATTTTGAAATCATTATACAGGGTACTCAGAAATGAGTTTTAATTCAAACCATTTTATAATAGACATTAGTAATTGATTTTTTAATCAATTTCCTTTCAAACTGAATTGATTGTACGGAAAATTCAAGTACGAAAAAATTTTCGGAAATTAATTGTAAACTGTTTTTGACTTAAATAGAAATAGCTAAAATTTGGGAAAAAATTCAAACAAAAAGATACTTCAATTATTAGGATGTCACCTCGACATTCTCAAGCACAGTCCATTTATTTTCATTTTGAAGGAAATGATTCAAGGAAAACGGGAAAAATATAATCTGCCGATTTCCACAAGCCGTCGACGTAAAGAAGATCATCCATTAAGTTTAACGCGTGCAGTTCCAGTGAAGCATGTATTACCCACTCCGCGCCTGTCTCTTTCTCTTTCACTCTGCGAATAAATACATATTTTGGATAAAATAATAATATTATTTTATTGATTACCTACCCAACAATGTAACTTTCAAAAAGTTTGAAAATTTCACTTTTTATTAAGTTCGGATACAATTTTTTTACCTCTCATTTATTTATTTATTTTTTGTAATCGAATCAGAAAAAGAGAGTAATAAGCATAGACAAATAAAAAATTAAGAGACTGTTTGAATGAATAGCGATCTTGACCACCACGTTTTTGGTTGGGCCAGTTGCGAATGGAGACGCTGACCGTAATCGACAGACGACTGATGATTGACATGATACTTTTCCATTACGGCATTTGTCAGAAATCAGAAGATTATTGTTTTGTTGATATACACTATTTTTAATTACCTATAACGGCTACAACAAACCACGCAACAATTTCAGAATATTTTTGTGTTAGTGTCCTTGAAAAATTTAAAATATCAATTATATTATGGATTTGATTTATGAACCAAACGTCGAAAATGGAATGTTTTCCTATTCGAGTTGATGCTCAAATTCCTGGAAATCTTTTACAAGGTAAAATATAGAGCTGCTTTCCACAAACTGATAGGTACTCATTTCCATCCGTCTGTTGCAGAAATTTAGTCACAAACTGACACTACTAGTGATACTTCCATCAATCAGTTTCCATTTCCTATCACTATCTGAATATTATTTTTGTTGTTCGTTGTTCAAAGTTTGATCTATTTTTATAATTTTTATTGTTTGTTTTGTTAGGATTTATTTTCTGTAGTAGTCATCTAGGTATATAGTCTTGAATTGATGATGAGAAAACAGAATTTTTATTTTAGTTGTTTTCAGAGTTTTATTATTGTGTAGTTGTACTAGTCCTTGATAAAATATGTTTTTATAGCTTTTAACTTATCATTCTCGTTTTATATCCTCTGATTTTGTTCTTGATATCATGAAATAAAGATTTATTTTGAAACTCTTATTTTAACCACGATCGAACTAACAGGTTCTACGAACCGATTTATATATTTTATAAGTGATTTGCAATTTCTTCATTTCATATGATACAACTATTCATATGAAATCCAGAAATGGCAAATCGATCAATAATTATAAAATATATACCTTATCAGTAGTACAGTAGTACAAGTAGAAACACGATTAAAAACCCGCCTTGTCTCAATCGGTAAATGAAATCTGTTTTACCAACCGTACTAACTTAGTTCGGCCAGTTGCGAGGTATGTCGCCACTGTTGATCGTGTTGCCAATTTTTACTGCAGGTTTTACAACTCTCTTTATTTTTAGTTTCTCTATGGTAATAAGTATACAGGGTGTCAATTTGAAAACTTCCCACCCTTAATATCTTCCTTCCAGTAAACAATATGAGTAATCGAAAAAACAGGTCAATTTTATTGTCAAGGGGGACACTTTCACGGACTATTTGTAGCCCTCGTGGTTCAACCCCCTAGGAGGGGTAGATGTTACCCTTAGAATTTTAAATGGGAAGGGGGGTCAAGTGGCACATCATTTTGATGGGCGTTCAATTCTTGTTCCAATGGTACCCTGACTTATTATTTTGTGATGAGCATTTTCCGAAAAATTGCGTTCTAAACTAACAGAAGTAATTATTAGAACGCCTATACTGAGATGCATTATTGTATTGACTCCCTTTAATAAAAATGGTTAGAAGAGTAGGTGGCACCGCTCCAACCCTTGAATGACAGGAATAAATTTATTACGCATGGGATTTTTTATTTGGTGGTTATTTTTCTTCTACACAATAAAATTTAATTTGCGAGAAAGACATTTCCAACATAAAATCTACTTACGCTTATCTTATTAGCTGTTCGAAATGTTGTCCATTTTGCTCTAAACAGTAATACAGTCTGTTTTCGAACTCCCCTCTAACATTACGGAAAACTTCACTAGGAATTGACCGGCATGCTGCTGTAATTCGTCTTTTAAGTTCGTCAATATCAGAAGGTTGTGTTTTATAAACAACGGATTTAAGATGCCCCCAAAGAAATAAATCTAAAGGTGTTAAATCCGGTGATCTCGGAGGCCATTCAACTGCTCCCCTTCTGCCAATCCATCTACCCGGAAATCTCTCGTTTAACCACTGTCGGACGGGAAGAAAATAATGAGGTGGAGCACCGTCCTGCTGGAAATGTAACAGATCCTCCTGCAAAAGTTCATTACCTTCTGCATCAATTTGAGTTTCTAGCTCGTGAGTTATAAGAGGATCGATAGTCTCTTCAAGCATATCAAGGTACAGATTGCCAGTCAAGTTTTCTTCCAGAAATAATGGACCAAGAATGGCATTTCCAAGAATACCAGCCCAAACATTAACTTTTTGTGGGTGTTGTGTATGCCCTTTCCGAAAAATATGTGGGTTTTCGTCACTCCAATAGCGACAATTTTGTCTATTAACATTGCCATTCAGAAAAAATGAACACTCATCGCTGAAACAGATGTTTAACAGAAGATTAGGGATGGTATTGACTCGATGAGACATGATTTCACAAAACTCTATTCTTCTATCATAATCATCCTCGTGGAGCTCTTGAAGAATCTGCATTTTATATGGATGAAATTTATGCATTTTCAATGCTTTTCTTATAGTCTCGCGTGACATTCCCGTCTGTTCTGATACTGATCGTAAGGAGCTCGTGGGCTCTGCAGCAAATGTTCCCAAAACTTCAATTTGAGCTGCTTCATTTAGTACTCTGGGGTTATTTCTTTTTTTATTTGTCACTGAACCAGTTTCGTAAAACTTATTCACCAAATCAAGCACATACCGGTGACTTACATTACAATTTGGATGTCTTTCGTTAAAAAGACATGCCGCCCTTCGTGTGCACTTTCCAACTTCTCCATAAATTACAATCATTTCAATTCTGTCTTGAAGAATGTAAACCATTTTTACACTTTTATACACTTATTAAAGTAATTCCTAAACAGCCCAACAGGTACAACGGTATTCACAATACTACCACATAGTTCAAATTTGCTAACCAATTTTTTGCCGGAAAACAGAAACTTTTTACAGCAGAAGTAGCAAAAAAGGAAGGCTATCTGTACAATTTCTGCGATGACACTTAAAAATTCAGCATTTAATAAACACAACTTTACTACCATCTACGTTTTACTATTAGACTACTTTTTTATGTAAAGTGTTTGGAGCTAATGGCTAGTGTTACCCCTAATAAAGGGTTGGAACGGTACCACCTAATATTCTAACCAGTTCTGGCCAAACCATGCATCTCAGTATAGGCGTTCTAATAATTACTTCTGTTAGTTTAGAACGCAATTTTTCGGAAAATGCTCATCAAAAAATAATAAGTCAGGGTACCATTGGAACAAGAATTGAACGCCCATCAAAATGATGTGCCACTTGACCCCCCTTCCCATTTAAAATTCGAAGGGTAACATCTACCCCTCCTAGGGGGTTGAACCACGAGGGCTACAAATAGTCCTTGAAAGTGTCCCCCTTGACAATAAAATTGACCTGTTTTTTCGATTACTCATATTGTTTACTGGAAGGAAGATATTAAAGGTGGGAAGTTTTCAAATTGACACCCTGTATATTCATTGTAACGGAAGTAGTTGCCGACTGATGTTTTAGCCTTACTCCCATATACATATACTATGTAGGCTTATTATGGCGATTACCTGTCAAAAAACAACTACTCCCCAGGCTAAGACCACTACGGGCATTGAAATATAGATAACAGATACAATCTGCCCTTGTGACACAATATGCTATAAGGTATTTCGAAAAATTATGAGAAATTTCCGATTTTAACTTTTCCTCGCCAAAAGATAATGTATGTATTTTGACATGCATGAGCTTCTTCATAGAATAAACATTTTTGGGGCTTTCTATACGAAAAATTTTGAGAATGTTTACCTGTATTATGAATTGAATTGCCTGAATCAAATAAAACTACATACGTTTTCCTTTACAATAATCCAAAAGTATAACTACCCCTCTAGTATTTCCACCCCAACTTCTTCATATGAAAACATAATGCAGATTTCTGGATTTCATTATTTTCGCTGCAATGGAAACTGCACAATGGCGGAACTCCATATAAAAGCTGTCTGTATTATGAACTCCCTCGATTGGCTCAGTTTGGGCTTAGGCCCACTAGATGTCAGTAGATGTATAAACCGTCTTCTATGTTTCTGATTGTAAAAACTGATGATAAATCTTCTTGGGATATAAACGTCATGAGACTTGGAAAGTTTCAGGAGATATTTATATCAGTAAGATATCTCTCGTGCACTTTATGGCATTTTTTTAGGATTAGATTCCTGCTGAAATTTATATTATTATCAGATCTCTACTTCTGAGAATCCCAAGAATAGAGCAATGGACTGATCAACTGTCGGAGATTTAATACTAACAAAAACAACACTTTTAATTTGATGTTACAGAATTTTTTGAAAAAAAAAAATCGTTCTCAAGAAGTTTTGATTATCGTTTCTATAGTGAAAAGGGATGTTGCGTTACATTGGCTTTTCGAATTCCATATTTTTTCCTTCAAACATACCGGGGTACCAAACTGTTTATATGAAATATCGTTTTTCTGATTCATGATGTCATCAGAAATCTGTTTGGTGAAAATTGAACTTTCTTTCTCTCATTGAATGATGGTTATTTATAACCCTCACATCTTGAGGAGATTTTTGCGCTAGAGCATTAAACGAGGTCTGGAAAAAATTGTTCCAGACTGGTCAAAGCACTTACTTACCTCCTACTATAGTACTTCAAAACAGAATAGTTCCTTGATATATAAAATTTCTCATTAATGATTTTATAGAAACATTATAGAAGTAAAAGCACTACGGAGCGATAAATACACTGCGAAAACACACCGTCGATATGACACCACAATCTATACTGATAAATTTCAGATAAAATTACTTGTCTAGTACCTACAATTTTAATTACAGTTTTTTGCAGTACCTACTATGATATTTTTCAGAAAAAATTTATTATTTCTTTTGTAAAAGATAAAAATTACCAGATAATTATACATTCGAGCGTGTTATAAAAATTGCACTTGGTTATTTTCCTATTTTGTAAAAGAGCCCCCGGAAACCTGAGATGATCACGACTATACATGTTTGCATCATCAAGACTGTTAATACATTTTACATCATCTGCAGATAATGACCCATTGCTGATAAGAAAATCTAAAGTAATGTTTTCAATAAATAAGTTGAACGATGGAGGCGCAGGTGTGACCCTTGGAGTACTCAGTGCTCTCGATATTAACTGTATAGCTTGATAAAATAATAATGTTATATCACATGATGATAATAATTAGCGTATCCACTCAATTCAACATTTAGCTAATTAGAGATAAAGCAATATTGTGAAATTAATATAAGACACAGAAGACGCAGGTATCTAGCAGATATATCTAATGGGTATAAATAAGGACAATTCTGTATGTAAATATAGTTCAATCTTCCTCTTGAAAATAATCACTTGGTGTTTGAAACACGTGTCAAGGAGATAAATAGCAGTTTGGTGTTGGTATAAAACTCCAGTATATACAAAAGTAACAATGATCAACTCTGATGATCTGTTAGATAAATAACAGTTTATCCACTGGAGTGCTACGCTATTTGAGCCATAAAGGTTAAAGTTTGTGAAGTAAGAGTTCGTGATTCACCTGTCCTGTTAAAAGTATGAGAGTTTTTGGGAATTTACCTAATCGAAGGTTCCTGAATCTAGTGGTGGAGTAGAAATGTCATGAAAAACAAAGTAAATGAAATTCAGCTATTTTTTTAAATGAAAAATAATTGAAGTGTGCCCTGAAAATTAGAATAATATTTTGTATATTTATATGTAGAATCTTTGATATTCTTCCTGCTAAAAAAATTAATCGTTTTGAAAATGAAGATTGAGATAGTCTCCAGTAGGCAAAGTTTGATGAGAGGTCTTCTGTAGGTGCCCACGGTTGTTTTGATACCGACCACTCGAATGTGGTCATCTGAGAATCTACTATGAAAATTACATCGCCAACTTTGATTTTTCTTGTGGAAGATGAAAACGGTACTCTTTGTTAATACAGACAAATATTCTTTGATCAATCACCGCCAAAAGTGATCAGCAAGTAGTTGCGATTGAAAATGTGTTCATCACATTTTTCAGAGATTTGAGCTGCATGCATGCAGAATTCTCCAACAACGCTTCCACTGTCTCCATTATTCAAATAAACGGGGACGAAGGGGCGGCTGTTCACCATATTTTCTGCTTGTATCCTTAATGTTGAAACTTCTTTTATCTAGAGTTTTTCAAATATGTGAAGTTTGCTAGGTGTGAGCTCTTCATTTTTGGATGACTTTCCCCTTTTCTTGGATAATTCCGAAACTCGCCTTCGGATCGTTTCGGAATTTTTATCCTCGAGAATAATAGCTATCATTATACGCTCGTTGAAGAATATACTGTTATTTTTGATTTTCTTTTGAATATCTAGGTCAGACAACTTTCTGGCCACATGCCACATTCTTTGTTGTTGTCAATTTTCTTTGCGATAGATTTCAATCTAGTTCAAGCTGTGAATTTGTTGTTTGGTTATTTTTAAATTATCGTCTTTCCATAAGAGGCCAGTTTTCCTATTATATTGGTACTGAGGTGGCATAATGAAGTTTTAAAAGGAAAATGGGAAGGTATTGCTGACATGCATCAAAATAGAGTGGGTTTTGATGAAGTAAATAGCCAGGTGGAAGTACCGATTTATGGAACACGAGGAGATGAAAGATGGTATAGTTTTTTCAAAATGCAAACACAAGTGAAAACTGGGTAGAGTTTTGGTCCATTTTACAAAAAATCAACTACCTGGTTACATATAAGACTGGCGATTACTGGAAGCATTCGCTCCACGCCAACGGCAGCAATGGAAGTCCTCCTTGGATTACTTGCTATCCACATAGTTCTGGAGAGAGAGGCAAGATGGGCAACATACAGACTTTATCAAGCGGCCATTAGTCATGTGTCATGAGAGGCAGCTGGAGGGCATAATAGCTCACAACATTCTAGGAATGCCCTCAAAAACATGCCTAAAACTATCAACCTTCACACGTCCTACACTGTGGTCTTTCCCGAAAGAGAAGACTGGGTCCGGAATGAAACCAACCTATGTAGGGCAAATGAACGTTGGTTCACCGACGGTTCCATAACTCAGGAAGGCGTCGGATCCGGAATATATGGGATGAACCCAGTAGTGAAACGCTCGTTCAGTATGGGCAAACTATAGCTACGACATTTCAGGCAGAGGTATATGCCATTGAAATATGTGCCAGGGAGCTGGAAAATCGACACCACACACGAAAAACAATAAAAATATTTTCAGATAGTCAAGCAGCACTTAAAGCGCTTGAATCCAACTGCTTTAAATCTAGGGCAGTATGGAACTGCAGAGACACCTTAAACCGACTGGCGCAACGCAACAACGTTACCCTAGTCTGGATACCAGGTCACACAGGCCTAGAAGGAAATGAAATAGCGGACGCTCTAGCAAAAGGGGGGGCCGAAACAACGTTCACTGGACCAGAACCGGTAATCGGTTTAGCATATAGCACTGCCAAGAATGTCATAACAGCTTGGGCAGACAATAAAAGACTCGAGTACTGGCGTAGTCTACCGGGCCTAGCCCATTCTAAAGCATTTATGGCTTGTACAAGGAAAAAACAGGACTCTGACAAACTGCTAGAACTCTCAGAGTTATAGTAGGTTTGCTTACTGGCACTGCAAACTCAAACATCACATGCATAAAATCGGACTTGCACAAGATGCAGAGTGCCGGCTATGCATGGAGGATGATGAAACGGCTGAACACATTCTGTGTACATGCCCTGCAGCGGCCAGAACCAGATTCTCAATATTTGACATTAAGACAGTAAGGCCAGAAAACCTGGTAAATTGTTCTCCCAATACATTCCTCAATTTCGTCAAGAGATTGGATATACTGGGAGAAATATAACCATAGGGTGAGCCACAATAGGCCATTGGCCGCAGTGGAGGGCCTGATACGGGCCCACTCACGTTCAAACCTAACCTAACCTACATATAAGAAAGAATTGAAATCATTCATATACAGCCAAGAGCGAAAAAAAATTGCTGATTTGGTGGAACTGAATTTTCTTTGAAAAAGTACATTATATAATATGTGTGTGGATATTATTCTTAAATGTCTAGTTGTAAGATGATATTTTATTGATTATTGTTCCTACTGGATCTTTTAACATTTTCTTTTGATCCATTTTATTCAAATAGATACTGTCAGATTTATATTGTATTTTAGGCTACACCGCTGTTCCGTTAATTTTTTTTATTTCGTTTACACTGTTTTTTGTTTTTTTTTTCTATTTATATTGATTTTATATGGCATTTCACGCAATTTTATCCTACATATTCTGCGAAACAAGTGCTACAGCACTTATCGCATACGGACTTTATTCATATCTATTTATGTACTGTTTTTGTAAACTTATTATCTCTGAATAAAGTTATATTATTATTATTATTATTATTTTCATTCATTAGAATATTATAAACACTATAAGTTTGGCAAACTGTTCGAGGCAATTTTGTGTGGAGAACTTTTTTTCCTTGTGAAAATTAAAATAACAACTCATCAGCATGGTTTCTTTTAAAGAAGGTCAATGCTAACTAATATGATCCCGTACGTACAAAACTTCTATGAAAATATGGAGAAGGGAGCCTCGACCTGCGCCGTGTATACTGACTTTTCAAAAGCGTTCGATAAAGTTCATCATACTACTCTGATCGTTAAGCTAGAAAATTTTGGTGTACATGGTGATCTGTTGAAGCTACTAATCTCGTATCTATGTGATAGGACCCAATACGAGGCATTAAATAACTATCAATCTAACCTATTAAGCGTGTCATCAGGAGTCCCCCAGGGGTCACATTTGGGACCACTGCTTTTTAGTATTTTTTTGAGTGATGTCGAAAATTGCTTCAGATCCTCCTCTATCTCTCTGTATGCGGACGATTTGAAAATCTACAAAAAGAGTTGAGAAGAGGTTAGATTATGAAGTTTTACAAGACGACCTCAATTGTTTCTCTGATTATTTCAGGTTAACAGACTTGCTCTGAACATAAAAAAATGCCAAACAATCATTTTCAGTCGCTCTGCTGATCCCCCTATTACTGTACTTACGACTAATAATGTTATAGTTCCTGAAGTATCGGAAGTTAAAGACCTGGGTATAATATTGGATAAAAAACTAAGTTTCGAAACTCATATTGAAAAAATTGTTAGGAAAGCATTGAAAATGCTGGGATTCATTTTCAGAACCTGCAAAGATTTTAGACATTACGATTCCTTAATTTCTCTCTTTAACACTTTGGTCAGATCAATTCTAGAATACGGAAGCACGATCTGGAATCCTGTATATGAAAAATACATTAAAATAATAGAATATGTTCAAAAGAAATTGGCAAATACAATCAACTACAAATTTTTTCGATATAGAAGTTATTTCTCATACAATAGTAACATTACATTTTACAAACTCGAACATATCTCATCAAGAAGGGACTTTTATACGAGAGCGTATAAGGGCCACTAAGTTTTTTTTTAATTTTTCCGACTTCAAACTCGGAATTTCCGACTTCGAAGTCAGAACTTTGTTTTTCCGACTTTAAACTCGGAAATTCCGACTTCAAAGTCGGAAATTCCGACTTTAAAGTCGGAATTTTGTTCTTCCGGCTTCAAAGTCGGAATTTTGTTCTTCCGGCTTCAAAGTCGGAAATTCTAACTTCAAAGTTGGAAATTCCGACTTTAAAGTCGGAATTTTGTTTTTCCGACTTTCAAGTTGGAAATACCGACTTCAAAGTCGGAATTTTGTTTTTCCGACTTGAACTCGGAAATTCCGACTTTAAAGTCGGAATTTTGTTTTTCCGACCTTAAACTCGGAAATTCTGTCTTCAAACTCGGAAATTCTTATATCGCAAGTATAATTGCAAATTCTGCGTGCTACCTGGACATGTACCCACTTACCAGGAATGGCTTTGTGTTGATCACTAGAGACATAATGTCATCTCTAAGAATATTAGTAGTTGATAAAATCATTCAGACAGATTTAGGTTCCCCATTTTCGCATACAAGACTCGAATAGGATTGAATAGTACATCGATGTTGAGTGAAATGGAGGGAAATTTACGAACAGAAATAAAAGTAGTATATTGCCCATATCTTCACGCGAGCCATTATGTTTTTCGGACTAGTGACGATGTAAGTTTTCATAGTTCTAATGAGCTTGTGTGGGAAAATCTGTCAAAATCTCGATTTTTCCTCACAAGATTACACCTTCATTTTGACCCTTAAGCCACGTGCAACACTAAAGCCTTTGGTATTCCGAAGCCAGGTTCTATTAAATAATAATTAGGTGAACACAGCTCACGTGAAAATATGGGCAACATACTCCTTTTATTTCTGTTCTGGAAAATCGAATTTTCCATATGTTCTTCCCAGGAGCCACTCTTAAATTTCCCTCTATTTTACTCATTATCGATGTACTTTTCAACCCTAAATCTGTCACTATCTATAATTTGCTCATCATTTTAAAAAAATTCATCACAAATAAACTGATGAAAAAATTTGTTTGTTGCCGTTCTGAAGAATAACATTGTCCTGTATGTTACCTGGATCCATATGATATCAAAATTTGAATTACATCAAACGTTCAATAAGACCAAAGGAAGTGTAACGCCGAGAGGAGTGACAGCTAGCCGTTTCAGACTTTTTGGGCTTTATTACACAAGTAGAATAAAAATTAAATTATTTAATTTCTCTACTCTACTCTAATTCAACAATAGTTATTTATGTACCAAGGACGAAAAACTGTCTATTATAGTCGAGCCTGCAAATTGATAGCCGAGGCGCAGCCGAGGATAGCAAGCAGGCGAGACAGTAGACAGTTTTTCGCCGAGGTGCATATTACATTTTTTCGTCGACCTCTACATACCTTTATGAAAGTAAGTACTCGCATGTTTGCTGGCCTCAGCTACGTCCAACTCTTCGAACTGCAGACTCGATCATAATTTTAATGAATATAAACAAAATGTATTTGAAGTGTAACAACTCTCTATTTCAATTATACTACAAAATTAAATCAATCTCTAAGATGAATATTGAACGTACAGTTTGTGCAATTATTGATATTAATTCCTGCTGTCGAAGAAGATGCAAGAGACAAGTTTTGATTTTGGGTTTTGATTTCGTAAATAATTAATTTGACAACAGCAAATGACAGTTATTGTCACAGGCGCCTATGTATTAATTAAAACGTGGATTTACGAAAATGACTCAATCGCCGCTTTCGTACCGTGCCGTATCATAGTGACCACAGCGGACGAAAAGAGTTTGCGGACGAAAAGTGTTTGCGGACGAAAAGTACTTGCCTTCAAAAATAGTCGATTTTTCGTCCGGAAATTAGTACGTAAAATGTCATTTTTTGCAGAGGTCGACGAAAAAATATTTTTCGAATAAATATCATTTGAATTGTTGTGACTCATACCAAATACCTTCGGAATACCTCCTTTAAAAATTTCGTGAAACAACTTTTAGTTATGATATTAGTCAATTTTGATGAGGTGATTTTATTTCCGACTGTAACTGTCAAAAAATACTTGAAAAATAAGACAATAGTTATTTACGTAACAAGTGGGATATAGACATTATTAACGCACGCATGTGAGGATTGCACGACGAAGCCGTAGGCTGAGTCGTGTTATCACATGACTGCGTTAATAATGTAGTAACCCACGCGTTGCGTACAAAATTTTATCTACAACTACTGTCAACGTTTTCATAACTTACTTTGAATGTACCTCATGAATATTCCACTTCGACGTACCTACTCATGACAGTTTACTGATAATTGAAAACAAGTTGCCTGTGATCATTTTTGTAACCGTAGCAACGGTAGGTATAAATAAAGCCGTTTATAGATGTTAAATTGAATTGTCCGATCGATATCCAGAACCATCATTAAGTTTCTTGAGTGAAAATGTCTTCAAGTGAAGATGATCTACCATCCGATATTGAAAATGCGGCGACAAGTGTTATTTCAAATCTCGTGCCCGAGAAATCCCGAGAAAAATACAGTTTAGTGTTTGATAGGTATGAAAATGGTGCAGAGAAAGGAAGGTTGCTAACTTGACGGATGAAAAGGTAGTTTACTTCAATGAACTAAGCAAATTACAGAAGCCTTCATCAAGTTTTCACGTAATTCTTGAGAGAAAAATAACGTTTCGTTGAATTTTCTTTGTATTCATTCAATAAACGATTTATTTGATTAAAATTTATTTCTTATCTCATTACCGCACTAGTGCGGTAATATATTCAAAAAAGCACTAGTGTGGTAATAAACGTCATTATAACATTAAAAAAAGTGTCAAATCATAATCATTACTTGACAGTTGTAGATAAACGGTTTGCAGTGATTATTCACCCATCACCAAATCTGAAATGACTGTAGGTAAATAACATAACAGAAATGTCTTAAAGGTAGTGGAGATATATTCGGCCACATGGCAGACAAGATTTAGCAACTACATTCAGTTATATTTTTGGAATGGAATGATTACACAATTTTTCACATTTATATGAAAAAAGACGTTTTTTCTACTTAACTTGTAGAAGGCTGAAGATGGATTCTCACTGAATCCGAAACTTGTAACCCCTACTTTGAAATTTGTTTATAATTAAAGTTGTGGAGATGATTGTGTGATACTTCTTCCCGATCCATAAAAATAGGTGTTCCCAAAATTCTGAATGACATACTTAGCTGAATTGATTTTGTTTACTACAAAGATTCTAAGAGATGATATTGTTTTCATTAAAAAAAATGTATACTTAAGAAGCTTTGTCCAACACATTGACAACAAAAAACATGTCCTTTCAAAAATAATAGACAACAGTCTCTAGTACGAAAGCGTATAAGGGCCACTGAGATTTTTTTTCTATTTTTCCGACTTCAAACTCGGAATTTCCGACTTTGAAATCGGAATTTTGTTATTCCGACTTTAAACTCGGAAATTCCGACTTTAAAGTCGGAAATTCCGACTTCAAAGTCGGAATTTTGTTTTTCCGACTTTAAACTCGGAAATTACGACTGTGAAGTCGGAAATTCCGACTTAAAAGTCGGAATTTTGTTTTTCCGACTTTAGTCTCCACAATTTTAATTATAAACAAATTTTAAAGTAGGGGTTACAAGTTTCGGATTCAGCAAGAATCCATCTTCAGCCTTCTACAAGTTAGGTAGAAAAAACGCCTTTTTTTATATACATGTGAAAATTGTGGAAAACTTGAAATCAAATATTGATACTATGTCCAATGCCCAAGCATGGTTCAACTTAGTTGATTCAAAAAGAAATTATTTGAAATGGACTTCTACAGAGAGTACCTTTTTTATACTCATTTGGTGAATTGAGATGAAAGTACATATTATATGTGTACTGAAACCACTAATTTTGGAATGATCTGTAAACTTTTTAATTAATACACCTAGTAAAAATTGCGATTTTCTTTTATTTCATTGGTGCATCTGATCGTCGGTTCCATTCCAAAAATATAACTGAATGTAGTTGCTAAATCTTGTCTGCCATGTGGCCGAATATATCTCCACTACCTTTAAAACATTTCTGTTATGTTATTTACCTACAGTAATTTCGGATTTGGTGATGGGTGAATAATCACTTTAAACCTTTTATCTACAACTGTCAAGTAATGATTATGATTTGACACTCTTTTGAATGTCATAATGACGTTTATTACCACACTAGTGCTTTTTTGAATCTATTACCGCACTAGTGCGGTAATGAGATAAGAAATAAATTTTAACCAAAATAAATCGTTTATTGAATGAATTCAAGGAAAATTCAAATAGAAAACGATAAAAATTCAACAAAACGTTATTTTTATCTCAAGAATTACGTGAAAACTTGATGAATGCTTCTGTAATTTGCTTAGCTCATTGAAGTAAACTAGCAATCCCTTTTCATGCGTCAAGTTAACAACCTTCCTTTCTCTGCACCATTTTTCATGCCTATCATGCATACACTAAACGGTATTTTTCTCGGGATTTCTCGGGCAAGAGATTTGAAATAACACTTGTCGCCGCATTTTCAATATCGGATGGTAGATCATCTTCACTTGAAGACATTTTCACTCATGATGGTTCTGGATATCGATCGGACAATTCAATTTAACATCTATAAACGGCTTTATTTATACCTACCGTTGCTACGGTTGCAAAAATGATCACAGGCAACTTGTGTTTTCAATTACCTGAAAACTGTTATGAGTAGGTACGTCGAAGTGGAATATCCATGAGGTACATGGTACATTTAAAGATAGTTATGAAAACGTTGACAGTTGTAGATATAATTTTGTACGCAATGCGTGGGATACTACATTATTAACGCACTCATGTGATTACACGACTCAGCCTACGGCTTCGTCGTGCAATCCTCACATGCGTGCGTTAATAATGTCAATATCCCACTTGTCACGTAAATAACTATTGTCTTATTTTCCAAGTATTTTTTGACAGTTACAGTCTGAAGTAAAATCACCTCATCAAAATTGGCTAATATAATATAACTTAAATTTGTTTCACGAAATTTTTAAAGGAGGTATTGCTTGGGTATTTGGTATGAGTCACAACAATTCAAAATATATTTATTCGAAAAATATTTTGTTGAATTAGAGTAGAGTAGAGAAATGAAAGAATTTAATTTTTATTCGACTTGTAATAAAGCCCAAAAAGTATGAAACGGCTAGCTGTCACTCCTCTCGGCGTTACACTTCCTTTGGTCTTATTGAGCGTTTGATATAATTCAAATTTTGATGTCATATGGATCCAGGTAACATACAGGACAATGTTATTCTTCAGGACGGCAACAAACTAATTTTTTCATCAGTTTATTTGTGATCAATTCTTTTAAAATGATGAGGAAATTATAGACCGTCAGATAGTGACAGATTTAGGTGCCCCATTTTCGCATACAAGCCTCGAATAGGGTTGAAAAGTACATCGATAATGAGTAAAATGGATGGAAATTTACGAGTGGCTCCTGGGAAGAACATATGGAAAATTCGATTTTCCAGAACAGAAATAAAAGGAGTATGTTGCCCATATTTTCACGCGAGCTGTGTTCATCTAATTATTAGTTAATAGAACCTGGCTTCGGAATACCAAAGGCTTTAGTGTTGCACGTGGCTTAAGGGCCAAAATGAGGGTGTAATCTTGTGAGGAAAAATCGAGATTTTGACAGATTTTCCCACACAAGCTCATTGGAACTATGAAAACTTACATCGTCACTAGTCCGAAAATCATAATGGCTCGCGTGAAGATATGGGCAATATACTACTTTTATTTCTGTTCGTAAATTTCCCTCCATTTCACTCAACATCGATGTACTATTCAACCCTATTCGAGTCTTGTATGCGAAAATGGGGAACCTAAATCTGTCTGAATGATTTTATCAACTACTAATATTCTTAGAGATGACATTATGTCTCTAGTGATCAACACAAAGCCATTCCTGGTAAGTGGGTACATGTCCAGTTAGCACGCAGAATTTGCAATTATACTTGCGATATAAGAATTTCCGAGTTTGAAGACAGAATTTCCGAGTTTAAGGTCGGAAAAACAAAATTCCGACTTTAAAGTCGGAATTTCCGAGTTCAAAGTCGGAAAAACAAAATTCCGTCTTTGAAGTCGGTATTTCCGACTTGAAAGTCGGAAAAACAAAATTCCGACTTTAAAGTCGGAATTTCCAACTTTGAAGTTAGAATTTCCGACATTGAATCCGGAAGAACAAAATTCCGACTTTAAAGTCGGAATTTCCGACTTTGAAGTCGGAATTTCCGAGTTCAAAGTCGGAAAAACAAAGTTCTGACTTCGAAGTCGGAAATTCCGAGTTTGAAGTCGGAAAAATTAAAAAAAAACTCAGTGGCCCTTATACGCTTTCGTATAAAAGTCCCTTCTTGATGAGATATGTTCGAGTTTGTAAAATGTAATGTTACTATTGTATGAGAAATAACTTCTATATCGAAAAAATTTGTAGTTGATTGTATTTGCCAATTTCTTTTGAACATATTCAATTATTTTAATGTACAGGATTCCAGATCGTGCTTCCGTATTCTAGAATTGGTCTGACCAAAGTGTTGAAAAGAGAAATTAAGGAATCGTAATGTCTAAAATCTTTGCAGGTTCTGAAAATGAATCCCAGCATTTTCAATGCTTTCCTAACAATTTTTTCAATATTAGTTTCTAAACTTAGTTTTTTATTAATATTATACCCAGGTCTTTAACTTCCGATACTTCAGGAACTATAATATTATTAGTCGTAAGTACAGTAATAGAAGGATCAGCAGAGCGACTGCAAATGATTGTTTGGCATTTTTTTATGTTCGGAGCAAGTCTGTTAACCTGACAATAATCAGAGAAACAATTGAGGTCGTCTTGTAAAACTTCATATTCTAACTTCTTCTCAATCTTTTTGTAGATTTTCAAATCGTCCGCATACAGAGAGATAGAGGAGGATCTGAAGCAATTTTTGACATTTCGACAATTAGATTGATAGTTATTTAATGCCTCGTATTGGGTCCTATCACATAGATACGAGATTAGTAGCATTCCTGGCAGGTACAAGTCCAGGATACACGCAAGATTTGCAATTATACCCGCGATACAAGAATTTCCGAGTTTGAAGTCAGAATTTCCGAGTTTGGGGTCGGAAAAACAAAATTCCGACTTTAAAGTCGGAAGTTCCGACTTCAAAGTCGGAATTTCCGAGTTTAAAGTCGGAAAAACAAAATTCCGACTTTGAAGTCGGAATTTCCGACTTTAAAATCGGAATTTCCGAGTTTAAAGTCGGAAAAACAAAATTCCGACTTTGAAGTCGGAATTTCCGACTTTAAAGTCGGAATTTCCGAGTTTAAAGTCGGAAAAACAAAATTCCGACTTCAAAGTCGGAAATTCCGAGTTTGAAGTAGGAAAAATAAAAAAAAAACTCAGTGGGCCTTATACTCTTTCGCACTTTTATGATATTATATTCATTTTCAAATTGGTAAATAACCTGATAGATTCTGAATCTTGCTTGAGATACTTGTCTCTGAATTATTGTAAAACATACAACACTCGACAAACACAAATATTTTTTGTGCCCTATTTCTCGATCAACTATTATTGTAATTCACCTCTCATCCGATGTGTAGTAACATGTAATACAATGTGCGACTCGAGTGACTTCTTCTGTGTAGGAATTCGAATGTTCAAGGCGATTGAAAACTCAGCTCTCCACTCTTTATAATATGTAATTAAATTTGAATTTTGTATTTATATATTTTCTTCACACATACGCTTTTTACATATTTATGTAATTGAATTTGAATTTTGTATTTATCTATCTTCTTCTCACATATGCTATTATCGCATCGTCTCATTCCACTAATCATCTGAATTTGTTAATCTGATTGTTATGCTGTGCCGTCCTGTTATTGGATTTGTATCTGTTGGATGGCCTTGTTTCAAATAAATAAAATAAATAAATAAATAAGTTAGATGGACTTTGATGTACGCAAATTATTTTGTGTCCAAGAAAGAAATGATAACAAAGGAATTTTGATGAAACGACAGTTGACAGTGAAATGGGAGGAATTTGAAAGGGAGGTGGTTCATGGAAAAAATATTGGAACGGAACTGAATAGATAATGATCAGAAAATAATACACTGAATATAACGAAAAAATTGGGAGCGGAAGAAGCGGAATGAAAGGGTTCAAGAAATCCGGAATCTGAGAATCCGCACATCTGGCTGATGATGAATGACATTCCGTTGAAAGTCTGTAAAGTTGACATTTTCATTCGGATAATTTATCTCATCAATCTCGTACTTTCTCCGAGTATCGTGAA
The DNA here is from genome assembly GCA_944452925.2 of Chrysolina oricalcia. Taxonomy (NCBI): domain Eukaryota; kingdom Metazoa; phylum Arthropoda; class Insecta; order Coleoptera; family Chrysomelidae; genus Chrysolina; species Chrysolina oricalcia. The sequence continues at coordinate 13,366,394 of OX101825.2, read as the reverse complement.
TGTAATCACTGAATGTCAATTATGCCTGCTAAATTTGTTTCAGAATAAATTCAATTGTTGGGAATAAAGTTACCGAGGTAGCGAGTTGTGTCAGCCGAAAGAGAATAAGTTGGGTTTCCAGTCGGATGGATTGGAAGAATGTTAATTAATTCTAAACTCTTTAGATGCAACAAACTTTTCCGATAATGGAACTTGATGGGGAAATTAATAAAAGAGGAAATTCGCAGAGGAAACGTTTTATAAGATGAGAATTAACTTTCTGAATTTCTATAGGAAGCACATCCGATGAGGAGATGCTTGCTTCGACAGGATGCTCCCAACGTCAGAAGAACTTGTGAAACAGTATCATAACTTCATATCTCAGATTTATCGGGTAGGAAATTAAGGCCTATGGAATCTCATTCGATAACTTCAAATATGAAATTGAGAGTGAAGAAATATACCATAAAATATGAGATACAAAAAAAATCAGAACAAACTTCATTATTAAAAGTATTATCAAAGGGGGTCAGGAAAATCAGACATACAAGAGAAGGGTAAGGGGAATTGATGATGATAACTATCATAAGAGTTAAAAAAACATCCCTAATAGCACCATGAAGTCCGATGGTAATCCATAGGACATCCTCTCAGGACGTTCGGGACGTCCTTAGGACGTGCAGAATTGGTACCGCGGACGTCCATTGGACATCCGCGGGAAGCACCAATGTCTCGACTTCTCACCAAAATTGGACGTTCTATAAGGATATCCAATGGACATCCACCTGGGATGTTAATCGGACGTCCCCGAATTACATCAATCGAAAGTACATCTTGGACGTCCTTAGGACGTGCAATATTGGTACGTCCTTAGGACGTGCAGTATTGGTACCGCGGACGTCCATTGGACATCCGTGGGAAGCACCAATGTCTCGACTTCTCACAAAAATTGAACGTTCTATAAGGATATCTAGTGGACATCCACCTGGGATGATAATTGGACGTCCCCGAATTACATCTATCGAATGTACATCAGATGTGTTTGTTCGTACATCTCTTTCAGGACTGAGATTATGATATTGTTGTGGATTACTGGAGATACCAATTTGGATGGAACCAGATATACTTATAGTTGTCGTCAAACATATAAGATAAATAAAAAAAGGCGCAAAAAATGGTCGATTAGCATGAAATTGACTCCCATGCCGCCAACCAGGGTCGGACTTGTACATATGCCGCTAAATATTGTGATGCGTGCAGATTATTCAAGTTAATTTAACAAAAGCACTGTAACTTTTGTATTCAGAATCATCCATTTTTATAATTATTAGTATCCTTAGATTGGGTAAACAACTGCCCCGTCGAAATCTAATTTGCTAATAGCTGGGCGTACCGCAAACAGCTGTGATTTCTATTATAACTACGCCCGACCCTGCATGGAAAAAACATTCCTAATTGCTGTGCGGGCCTTTACATCTTCCGCGCTAAGTGTTACGTGGGGGCGATAGGTGGAATAATTTGAATAGAGGTAGAGATGTCAATAATTTTATTTATTGATTTAGTGCGATTTTAGTCTGAAAAACTGTTTGGTTATTGACAAAATAGGAATTAATTTCCTGGTAATTTTCTGAAGTTATGTAAGTATTGATATTGACTCACACTGATTTTAGCCAATATTCTCATGTGAATACCATATAAGGTGTGTATGGCGTGGAACTATGCATTTTTGGCAGAAATATATATTTTGTGATTGGTTTTTTTTGGAGGAAATGTGAGGACTAGCACAATATTTGCTCATACAGGATGATTCCTAAGGTGGACCGGTCCTTTCATTGATTTCTCACATTGCACAGAAAATAATGGCTATAAGTGAACATGTAAAAGACAACAATTCGTTTTTGAGATGCAGGGCGTTAAAGTTGAAAATTAATATTGAATTTACTTCAATTACTGAAGGATCACCAATCACATACTATTCAAGATATCCAACGAAGGCGATCCATTACATCCAGTGGAAATGAGATATAACCAGATGGTGGGAGTTAGACTGTATGTTTTTCACCCACCCAGCTATTTAGAATATTTTAGGGAGTCACAAAATACCCAAGAGCAGATGAATAAAAATATAATTGTACGAAACAGAATGCCAGTGTCCAATATTGATTATATTCCCAAATTTGATTTCAGGATATGAAAGTACATTAAATTTTATGTAAGAAATAAATATATGATTGCACTAAAACTTGATAGAAATCACCGATAAAAATCGAGAAAACTATATTTGGCACCAAAATTTAATGTAATTGTGTCGGATGAAAAGTCCGTTCAAGACACCCATATGATAAATATAATTTTGGAATTTTAGCACAATTGATCATTGACATACCACACTGAGAGCTTCAATCAGAAAAAAATCACACATTGTGCATATCATCTATTAGAAAATCTTCAAACACCAAAGTATTATTCCAGTTCAAAGTGAAGTGATTTTTCGCAATAAAATCTGTATAAATAATGATAGCGTGGCAACGCACTATTCAATCTGAAAACATAGAATTACAGAGAGTTCATATAAATGAAACACAGAGCGATCAATTGGAAAGTTGAAATTAAGTGGGCCCTTCACGTGCAGTTTTTCACTTTTTCGTGACTTCCAAAGTGACACTCTATCGCTCCACTCCAAATTCGAACGTGAAGTGTCAACATGCGCCTGGCGCTTCTCGCATCTGACGCGGCGCGAGACGTTCCAACCTTCTTAAACTTCTAGCGCGATTCGAACAGAGGAGTCATCCAAAACTGAAAGTGATGGGACAATTCCCGCGCCGTTCCGACTGTAGAGAAGAACAGTCGAATTGAATTGTAACGAGAAGACAGGTATAGTTGCTTCGAGAAGTCTTAATGTGATTTCGGCGCAAGTACCATTTTTGGACCAATACTCTGTGTCTTTCTTCTGGAATCTTCATTTTCTAATTTTATACATGCAATTTTTTCTCTTTGAATGTAAAGAACACATCGCGAAAAAAGGCCCACTAGCCATCGAAAAATAACTGCACGTGAAGCTGGCCCTTTTTATTTTCATGGAAGACCATGTTGGTATATGCACTTATTTGAGAATTCCCTTCTCTAGATCACTTTTAAATTATCTGAACAAAAACATCTGAATTCCTGACAATCCAGATGTTGAGTCGTGAAGAATGCAGTACTGAATGAACACCCTGTATATACAAGAATGTCTTTTATTTGTAATTTTTTTGTTGAATAACTTTTACATTAATGATAAATTAAATCATTATACTGCATATATTTTTTGAATTACTCGTATCGATCTCTAGTATACTCATTAATCTAAATAAAATTTTATTAATTAATCCTCTGTCAATAATGAATTTGATGCAATTGAAAAATTCTTTACCCATGGCGAAGTTACCTATAATGCACTAGCTATTTCAAACTCTTGCACCACTTGCCCCCACATTATGTGGCACGTTCCAGGAAAAGATAAGACCATTTTTTGCGGCTTTTTTTATTTATCTTATATGTTTGACGACAACTATACTAGGTAAGCTCAGCACTCTCTCAGAGTCATTCAATTCGGTTTTAGAAACATCAAATACATCTGAATCAGTCGAGACTTCTCTATTTGAAGTTTCTGACAATCGTTTAGCAATTCTATTGTACTGGCGTTTTGATATATTTCGTTTTCGTTTGTACAAGTTTAAAGGATACACACAACTGTACTTACGGAAATACCTTTTTCAAAACAGTGTTGAATAGGTTAGTAATAACTATTGAATAGTAGAACAAAACTTTTATTTTGATTTATAGATGTAACTATACTGAATACAAAATAACTTCCACAACAGTTACTGAACTAACTAATCACAAAAGATGATAGAAAAGCCGCCATAGCTGGTAAATACTCAACAATTGTCTGTCGATTCGTCAACACTTCACCTGAACACAGAACACAAAACACAGAAATCAACTTTATGCACGGAATCCATACATAGAGGAATTGTTCGGTTTTAATTCGTTTACGAACAAGAGAGACAAACATACATTTTGTGAAACAGTGAATCGTATTGGCATACGCACAAACTCGAGAATATGGCCCCTGATGATCTTATTGATAGTGAAAAGGGTTTTATTTCAGATGGGTTGTTTTCGCTATAATGTTCAGCCCTATTGTAAATATGCGATCCATTTTATACCTCTTCTGTAAAACCACTAGCTGAGATGTATACACGGGTACTGGGTACACATGTACATATGATCATCCATCCTTCATCTTTGGATGGATGCACCTAGGAAACATTCCGAAAAATGTTCAATCCAGGACATCTCAAGGAAGTCCTTGCAGGGACATTTTCTAAAATTCACTGATTGGGACGTTCGATGTACATCCATCAAGGACATTCCAGAATGTCCCCATGCCAAGACAACCATAGGAAGTCCTTTCGAAGACATGACAAATACATGCCAACCAGGACATCCAATGGATATCCTAGAAAATTCTACAAAGTATATCCGAATCAGGACATTCCAAGGAAGTCCTCGCAGGGAGATATTCTAAGAATTACCAATTGGGACGTCCAATATTCATTCATGCAGGATGTTCCTGAATGTCCCGTACCAGGACAACCATGGGACGTCCTTTCGAAAACATGCCAGAATAATTACTAACAAGGACGTCCGATGGATGTCCTACTTAACATTACAAAAAATATCCGATCCAGGACATCCCAAAGACGTCCTCGCAGAGACGTTTTATACGATGTACCGATTGAGACATTATTGGGACATCCATAGGAATTCCTTTTGGGAAATTCATGGAAATACACTGAATCGGACGTCCCAAGGACAATGATTTTAAGTCCCGGATATTCGGACAAGATTTGTACCAAATAGGGACGTCCCTAGGACATGGTGTGCTATCAGGGATAGTTCATAAAATAAATAGAAAAATATTAAATAAAGTTATTATTCCAAATATAAGCAAAAAATTCAAGTTGTGGAAGGAAACCAAAAAAAATCAAAAAATATCAGAAGATTGAATACTGGATAATACAATCAATCAATCATATGCATATTATTGCAAATATTAACGACAAGTCATGTGGTTTTACAAATTGAAAAAAAAAAAAACATACCAAACTGATGAAATGTACTGGCTGACTAAAATTTGCATAAATAAAGTAAATAAGATGTAAGCACATTGATATCAATCATAAAAATGAAGGGACATGCATATTTCAATATCGACACAAGGCTAACTATATAGTATTTCTCCTATTTCTTTTTAAAACAATTCAAATGCTTCAATTTCCCTTTGATGAGATGGTAAGCAATAATTTTCAGCCCATTTCAGATTACAGATTCTTTAGCAAAATTGGTTTTTGGTAAAGGAAATGCTAATCTAAATTTTTGCTAAGAACTGTATTTCCAAGATTTTTATGGATTATGCAGGAGGTTTCTAAAATAAAGATCGAATTAACTGAGAGACTTCTGTGATTTCTGATAAGCTCACTTCGGGAATCACGTGATTTTACTTTACAGAGACTCATAATGGCTATTTCTCCTACGAGCGTGCGGAGAAGTAACTTTTCCGCACGATTTTTCGTTTTGAAAGTTCCACTTTTCCGCACGATTTTTACTTTTCCGCACGATTTTTACTTTTCCGCACGATTTTTACTTTTCCGCACGATTTTTACTTTTACGCAAGATTTTCTCTTTAAAGCACAATATTTTAATTCAAGATTAGTATATTGTACAATGAGCATGAAATGACATACATTTCCCACGAGTAGGTAGGTATATGAAATTTTGTAGTACGAGCGAATTATTTTTTTCATAGCAGATTCTATCAAAAACACTCATGTCGTCATTGAATATACAAATATTGAAAAATATAACGAAAATTGAACAGTAAGTACTCTCATCGATTTCAAAACAAAAACAAAAAAAAAGTACGAATCACCTACCCCATTGACCATTAACCAGCGTAGAACGACTGCTCCCTTACTTTACCAACTGAGCTATTTCAGATATTAATTTAATTGCTATAATACCATATCAAATCCTGTCAAATTTTAAATATCACTGTTTATTTTGATAATGTCTTAATTACTTTATATTTTGAAATTAATTTAATGAAAATTACGGAATATCGGAATAGTAATTTTCCTAACAAGTGCGGAAACAATACTTTTTCTACAAGCGTAGGAAACAAATTCATTTTTTCAATTATTTATTCATGCAAATGGAAACAACTAACAAGAGTAACATTTCCTATCCACTAATTATTCGTAATATTTATTGTAAATGTACAATTTGATGCATTATGTAAATTTATAGCGGAAGCCAGCATATTTTTTGAAGATGGCTGATTTCCTGAAGAAGAAGGTAACTCGGGCAATACATTATCGAAAGAAATCGAATGTGCAGGCACAGGCATCAAATCGTCGCCGATCGATATAGACGTGGATGGTTCTAAAATGCACCCGGAAGACGATGTAGTGTTCAAATTGAGAATTTTGTTGGACATTTCTTTTTTTCGATTGGTGGAGTCTTCTAAATACCCCTCTGCAACTGGAGTCGATTTCCATCCTCCTAGGTGTTTGATATTAGTTATACCCACACCACAGTCAGCAAGTAAAGTGGCTGAGGAACGCCTGAAGCTGTGACCAGTGTAAAGCTCTGGATTTTGAAGGAGCAGATATACTGCTATTTCGGAGGGTATCTTTCATATGGTATTGATTCCTACAAATTGCACAGTACATTTTCCACTTTTGTAATACAAGAATAAACGACGGTGAGGAGTCTCTTTTGGACGTAAATGTACATAATTTCTGTATACGTTCAAAAAATAACCATCATTTGCTTCTTCAGATATCACGAAGGATCTAGAGGAATTATTTTTGGAATCCTTGATATTAACAATTATCAGGTTTTCTTTGTCGTCTATGTCGTCAATGGTGAGTTTTGTCAGCTCTTCTCGTCTGCAAGCACCAGCTAATCCAAAAATTGCTACTAACTTAATCATGAGGTATATGTCATCGGGTGCTTCAGTCATAAATTTTGAAACGTCTTCTTGAGTGAAGATTTTGGCCTTTTTCGGTCGAAAACCGACATTCTGTCTTTTAATGAATGCAATTATTTTGTAAAATTTGCTAATATCCAAATTTTGCTTTACTTTGAATACACTCTTCAACATTGAATATCTTGCCCATAAAGTGTTCGGCTTCCATGTTTTAGACATTTCTAGAAAATAAGCCAAGAATACTTCTTTATTTGGTGTATTCACTTTCTTATTGTTGCACCAGTCAATAAAACTCGTGTATTGATTCTCATACCTTTGTTTAGATTTCGTTGGCAATAACTCTAAGTTCGCATCTGTAGCTGCTTGTACGATTTCTTGTGGAAGTTCTTCATCAGATGAATAATCCATTGTGGCAATTTCACTAAATCGAAAATTTTATATAAGTAACGCTTTGTCTGTCACTCTGACAATTACAAACAAATTTGTGTATTGATCGGTATGACAACATCAATTGTTACCTACTCGTTATCAGATCAATCAAAGCCTATATATAGGGTGATTTTCATAACAATGCATTTTTATTTATCAATATTTGTTCATTTTTTCAATAAATAGTGCAAAATGATGGATGATTTTGAACAAACCCACTTAGTATTGCAACAAAAAAGCTTGAACTTTCATATTTTGTCACCCACCACTTACATTTTACGAGGATATCATATAAATGTTTTTCCCGCACTAGTGTGGGAAAAAATTTCCCGCACTAGTGTGGGAAAACTTTTCCCGCACAACTGTGGGAAAATGACATTTTCCAAACTGAATTGCGTGCGGGTAGAGGGTGAATCACGCACTCTTGTAGGAAAAATTATTATCAAACAGTCGTTAATACACTAGATTCAATCTCATATTATAAATCTCGCGGAAAGATAAAATCATGCGGAAAAGTTACTTTTCCGCACTAGTGCTGAAAAGTTACTTTTCCGCACGATTTTTATATTGTTGAAAATGAGGATATTTAGGACTAACTAAATGATCTATGTAACTATTCTGTCTTATGTGTCATTTTGTAGCATTATTATAAAATCTTGTTTAATAAAAACCTTTTTTTTTTTTCATAAATAAGATGGACAAAAACACTCGTAGGAAAAACATTGTACCTAACTCTTGCGGAAAACGTCTTTTCCGCCCTTGACGGCTTGCCCGAACTCCGCTCCGCATCGTTCGTGCAACTGCCATCGCGTGCAGAAAAGTACTACTTTCCGCACTTGTTAGGTAAATAACTATTGTACCATCTGCAATAATTGATTGCTGCATACACCCCAGAATGCAATGCCATAGAGCATATGGGATTCAATAATCGCAAAATGGGCTGTTTTAGCAATAGTAAAACCCAACTGTCGTGATTATCCTAATGGCAAAGCATCCGGACGAAAATTTTTTGCTTAATTTCGGGACGTGCTCCTTAAATTTAAATTTTTTGTCTATGTGGACTCCGAGAAATTTTGTGTAGGAGACATTTTCGATATTTCTGCCAAAGCTCGGGTCAGAAAGCTCGTAGCGGAATGTTAGTATATTCGATTTAAGGGCGTTGAAAACAAGCAAGTTATCGTTACACAAGGATTTAACTGAATCTAAGTCTACTTGAATATTGTGATGTGATGTGTGCTCATCTTTATCATGCCAAAATATGGTGGTATCATCGGCAAATACTGTATTCTTCCCAGATATACTAATTTTTCAATATCGTTTGTATGAAGTAGGAACAGTGTGGGTCCCATTACGGAGCCCTGTGGTACGATTTGAACCACTGTTTGCTGACTCCTCTGAAACCATAATATTCAGTTTATCCAGTAGGATTTTGTGACTTAAATGCCTCAAATGAGTCACACAACACTGCCTCACCTTCAATAATTCCGTAGTAAACTTGTGCTTGAAGGGAAAATATTCATATTCATCATTAGTGCTATTTTGCCTTTGAGAACCAAGCTGGTTCTCACTCTAGATATCATGTTCAATAAAAAAAATTGTGAGTCTCTTCTGAACTATTTTTTTTCATTATTTTGGCCAGGGTAGGTAGTAGTGACATTGAACAATAATTGCAAGGGTCTGCCGGATCATCTCCTTTGTATAGTGGTAGTATAACTGAGGCTTCCAAAAATTGTGGAAAAGCACCTTGTTCGAGTGATTGGTTGATGAGAGCTGGAAGGTTTACAAATATATGGCTTTGTCAACAATCTCAGTACGACCACCAACTTCTGAATATTAACAGAATTTAAATCTAGTATTCTGGACAAGTGAGAACAAGTTTAAGTGGTATACACGGACTTTTGCAAAGCCTTCGATAGAATTCCCCATCACCAACTTATAGACAAGTTATAAAACTTTGGTGTTTCCTCTGAATTGTAACAATTAATGAAATCGTTCTTAATCGAAAGAGAGTTGTTTGTGAAATATGAAGGGATTGAATCCTTCACATTTGTTTCGACATCTGGAGCTCCGCAAGGTTCAAATCAGGGAACCACTCTTGTTCCTTTTATTTGTCAATGACATTTTGTAAATCTTTGAACTCGAAAACTATTCTTTATGCTGATGACTCCACGGCGAGATCAATTATATTCGAAATTGTTAACTTTTACAAAAAGATTTGTCATCTCTAAATGATTGGTGGATAGATAACAATTCACTCCTGAATTACACTAAGTGCAAGATAAATGACCTTTTCCGCATAAATGCTCCTCTTACTGTCGATTACTCTATATCAACTCAACAACTAGCATGTGTTTCTGAATGCAAAGACCTAGGCGTGAGTATTGACGAGAAGCTCAATTTTGTGAGTCACATCAACACCATTATTGGCCAGGCCACTCGTAATTTGGGGTTCCTTATCAGAACTGGTAAATAATTCCATTCCTTCGATTTTTTATGCAATGTCTATTATGGAATGGTTGAAAGCAAGCTGGAATTTCTTATGGATCCCCAACTTCCTACATGAAATATGTGGATACGTTGGAAGCTGTCCAAAAAAAGTTTTTAAAATTTGTTTTTTTAAAGAAATATGGAATTTATCCCGAGACTAAACACATAAAGGACTTTAAAAAATCTACAAAAAAAATGATTTGAAAATAATCCATATTAACATACGCAGTATCCAAAAACATTTCGATGAATTACTATTAGTGTTATCCACTCTTAATATAGATTTTGATCTAATAGTATTAACGGAAACACATAACATTAAAGAAATTTCTCTGTCTTCATTAAAAGGGTAAAACGTTATATACAATGATGGAAATCTAAATAGAAATGATGGTACCATTGTTTTCATAAAAACTGAACTTAAACACTTTTACGAAATAATCATTAACATGCCTGGATCATGTTTTTGTTAGAAGAAATGATGTAGACGAACTTGCTGTATATATTTAAATATGATATAACAGACCACTTCCCAATTGCGTTGATTATCAAGAAAGATCAAGATCAAAACCAAAACAAGACGAAAAATAACTTCAAAAAACAATTTATAAACTATAAAAATCTAAAAATAAGTTGGAGAAATGAAACATGGATAGGGATATATAATGAAAATAACACTGATCAAATAGCGAAAAATTTCATAGAGACACTAAAATACCATATTGAAAAAAATACATATACCAAAACATATAAGAAAAATTCTACCTTCAGGAAACCGTGGATGACAAAATGTCTGATAACATCAATAATAAAAAAAAATGAATTATATGCAAGTCTACGAAATAGTCCAAATGACCTAAATCTAAAAAAAGAGTACTCAGTGTATAAAAATAAATTAGGTAAGATATTATCAAAAAGTAAAAAACTATATGCAAACAAAATAATTAAAAAATGTGAAAATTCTTCTCAGGGTGTCTGGAAATGTGTAAATGAAATATGTAATAAAAATAAATCAAATCCTAAAATTGAAGAAATTAATTACGACAATCAGACGTATACTAATCCGATAAATATAAGTAACATATTCAATGAATATTATAGTAAAGTGGGAGAAACATTGGCGAAGGAAATAAATCTCCCGCAAGACTACGACGAAAATATAGAAATGCTGCCAAATAGTATGTATGTACTCCCGACAACAGAAAATGAAGTTAGCAACACCATTAACTAACTCCCTTAATAATAAAAAAGCTCCTGGTGAGGATAATATAAGGGCAGAAACACTCAAACGAATCACAGACGAAATAAAAAGACCCCTTACACATCTAATAAATAGAATATTTTAAACAGGGATATTCCCAAATATCTTTAAAATAGGACTAGTGAAACCATTATATAAAGCTGGAAAAAAAACGAGATCTCGAATTATAGACCAGTGTCACTCATATCCAACATATCGAAAATCATCGAAAAGCTAATAAGATATAGGCTAATGAATTTCCTCAATAAAAATAAAGTATTATGTGACAGACAGTACGGTTTTAGAGAGGGAAAATCGACCGAAGATGCAATATTGAAATTAACTTCTGAAATATACAATGCGCAAGACAAAAAAACTCCTGCAATCTGCATATTTGTCGACCTCTCTAAAGCATTCGATACTGTTTGTGACGAGAAATTGCTGAAGAAAATGTGGTCATACGGAGTTAGAGGACGTGCATTTGAGCTCTTCGAAAGTTACCTAACTGGAAGAAAACAGCAAGTATATATTGAGGGTGTCGTAAGCGAATGGAGAAATATTAACTATGGGGTTCCACAAGGAACAGTCCTGGGCCCTATAGTTTTCACAATTTATATGAATAACCTACTCCAGTTGAACACCAAAGGTACTATTCTCAGTTTCGCTGATGATACAGCTATTTTTTACAAAACTAATTCATGGAAAGCCTGAAAAAAGAAGCTGAGGATGATATGCGAAAAATAAAAAAATGGTTTGAATACAATATACTTTCTCCTCATATGCCACCAACTTACCGAATCTAGGACCATTAGTCTTGAGTGATGCAGAAATTATTCCAGAATGTGAATCGATAAAGTACTTATCGACAGGCATATTTGCTGGGATATCCACATAAAGAGCGTAGTAAACAAAATACGAGGATTATTGACTAGATTCAAAATTTTGAAGGAATTCCTAGATACTAGCCATTTGAAAATTATATACCATGCATTAGTACAAAGTTTGATGTCTTATGGGATATTAGGATGGGGAGGTGTTACAGACAATCATCTAGACGAAGTATACGTTGCTCAGAAATGGATACTGAGAAAATAATTTTCAGTAAAAATATTAAATACCCCAGAAGCATTATATAAAGAAAATCGAATATATGACGCAATACAGTTATTTGCAATGAAAATTCTACAAAATATACACAAAGGAAAAATACAGATTCAAAAAATAAACCACCGCTATGACACACGGAATAAAGAATATAAAACGGTTTTAAATAAATGTGAAAAAGCAATAGGTCAACACAGCTGCGAGTACATTAGCTCCAAGTTATATAATTACATCCCGAAATACCTAAAAAATATCCAAAGTTATAACGAATACAATAAAAAAATCAAAGAATGGTTATTTACGGAAAACCGAATGGTGTTTAGTGATATCATAAATAAATGCATGAGAATATAAATGCATGAGATTATTATACTCATATATGTATATAGGTGTATGTGTTTGTGTTTTGATAGATCTTTCGTCCTTTTCCCAAGTTTTTATAAATTCTTGTTTATATTCATTCTCCGAATCATATAAATATTCCCTATACAATATTTATATTTCACAAATAAAATATTTATATTTCACAAATCTTTTATGTTACACACATATATATATATATATATATATATATATATATATATATATATACGCCACATACAAGCTGATACCAAAATATCAGCTTCTGTGGAATTGAACGGTTTATTTACAGTTTTACAGTGTTCTATTATATCAAAAATTGTAATATTTATTTAGTAAATAAACATATATTATCATCTGGTTCGAAATGATTCTCAACGTTGGATCTGAAAAGCGGAAAATGGCAAGTGGAAGTTCATCCTGTCGACTGAGACTAAACAGTGTTATCACCGGACATGGGATGTACCATCAAGTTCTTCCTTTTGGTTTATGTAATGCTCCTGACACCTTTGAGAAACTTACGGAACTAGCGTTGAGAGGTTTAACGTGGAAAATCTGTACAGCCCACTTAGATGATGTCACGGTAATGGAAACAACTTTTGACAATCACCTGAATTATTTGGAAGAAGTACTTTTGAGATTAGAATATGCCAATCTTCAACTCAGTCCTAAAATGAGTGTTTCTAGATGTTTCCATAAAATGTATCGATAAGTTACTGACAAAATTGAACAGTTCTTTCAATACAACAGTCTAGGAAATGCAGTATCTGTGCAAACTGGTTCATCTGCCCTTGTATAGATTTTCTTTATTTAAGATTTTTGCAATTTCGTTTCAAGACAAAGCTTTTCCGTTTCTTATGTCACTGCTGACAAATGATTCCGTATCATACAATTTTATCCCAATTTTCTTCCCTGTTGGTTCGTCAGGATTATGAGATATCTTCTTGTAAAATCAAAAAATGAAATAAACTGTAGTTTATCTGGAAACGAGTCTTTTTTTTATACACTGCCCCGTAACTCAGCTAGATTAAGAAAACGAAATTCTGGAATATTCAATTATTCAGAGCGAACGAAAACTTTCCGGGATACTCGACTCAATGCAACTTTCACCTTTAATAAAAAGTTAATGGCATGTCGTATGAATACTAATGGAAGAAAAATGAGGGAGCGAATATACATTTCAATATTCTCGAAAAGCAGTCATTAAAATTACTTGGAGGTTTCGAACACCACTAAGTCGAGAAAAATATGTCAGTGGCTTACAGTCGTGAAGGAGCATGAAAATTAATCGAGGGATGTATGGAGAATATGTTGATGTTTTTCATAGCGAAGCCCATATTCAGTGAGCACGTAAAGGTTGAGATAAATTCGCCAAAATCTTTACAGAGCAAGAAGAGAAAAATTGCATGCACATTAATTTTAATTTTCAAACGTGTTTTTTTGACATGTCCTTTTTTTGGGTGACGACCCCATATTTGAAAGTGTTGTTTCAAAGGGGACATTTTTCTGCTTATAATACATAATGAAATTGACAATATTCCACAGGCCATCGGTGATTGTTTTTTTTTGCTGTCAGGTTGGTGATATAATTTTTCAATTTCCGAAGCACTGATTTGATACAGTAACATGTGTCAACACTGTCAAGTGTCATATTCAATTTTTTTAAAGGACCACGCACACATCTTATGGGAAAAAGTCTTTCGGCTGGATTTTCTATATGTTGTAGCTGAAGCCATTCTGAGTAAAAGTCTCCATTGGCCCAACTCGATCGTATGACTAGATTCGGCGCAAGAGGGCGCCAAATCATGAATTTTGTGATTTATGGAGAAATTCAGTTGATTAAATTTTTTTGAAAATCTCATTTATATTCAATATTGTATGCGACTGAGCATTCCTAAAGTCCGCGAGAAATATTTTTCCATAATACAGAATAAAAAAAAATACACTGTTTTTCTACAGGGTTGTCAACAATATACTCAATTCTTCGGTAAATGAATTCGCCTACGAGGATATAAGTTTATTGAGTTTATCATTGAGGATCAATCAGAATGGTTTGTTGTTCGACCGTGAATCATTTTTCTATAAAACAAGAAGAAAGATTTTCTACAGGGTAGTTTCCAATATAATCAACTTCTAGGTGAAAGAATTCGCCTTCGAGACTATGAGCTGATTAAGTTAATTATTATTGATGGTCGATCAGAAGGGAATTTGATCTCTCAAAACAAAATGCAAATGAATATACATAGTGTTTCATACAAGGAAGACTCTATTCGATTTGAATAAGTAATTATTCTTCTTGAGGATTCAATCATGACTTCGTCCTCAACACGTGAAGGTTCGGCGATGAGGGCGCCAAATAATTAATTTTGTGTTTTTGTAAGATTTAGCAAGCTATAAAATATGAATATATTTTGTGAGTCATCCAACGAAATATATCTGATGTTCTGAGGATATTGAGTATATTTCCGTCGACTATACAGTGCGGCTTTTTTTTAGCCCCCTCCTGTTAACTTTCAAACGGTGCGACGTAGAAACATGAAAAAAAAACTGTTCAGAGGGTTTCACCGATAATACTTCTTGAAACAAAACATATGATGATTGCTCGACGGGTCGCGCTGGGGGGCACATCAACTCAAAAATTTTGAATGGCATGGGAGGTCAAATGTCACATCATTGAAAAGAAAAGTTTATTCTCTTAACAACCATCCAATTTTTTTTGACTTTGTTGATATTTTTTTCGCAATTCAAATTCGAAATATCAAATATAAATGCGGATCTGAAAACTACTTATACCTCGATAAATTTGAACGGTTTGATGTGGAATAATGACACCAAAAACATTTTGAAGGGTATTACTGATACTACTTCTTGAGAGAAGAAACATTGCGCATAGGGGTGCAATCGGTTGACGGAAATAACAATAACAACAATTACTCGACAAATGGCGCTGGGGGCACATCAACTTAAAAATTTCGAAAGGCATAAAAATCGATATTGGGAAAGAAATTCTCATTAAAATTCAAATATATTTAGATGGTTGTAAAGATAATTGAATTCTCTTTTCAAGGATGTGACACTTGACTCCCCATGCCATTTAAAATTTTTGAGTTGATGTGCCCCCCCGCACCCCCTTTCGAGCAATCACCATATTTTTTGTTCCAAAAAGTAGTATCGGTGAAACCCTCCAAACGCTTTTTTTTCATGGTTGTACTTTGAACCGTTCAAAAGTTAACAGGGGGAGACTGAAAAAAGCCGCACTGTATATTTGAATTGAATGAACTGAGTTTACCCATCTGAATCCAAGGAGAATTCAATCATAGGCATGGAGTTATTGAACTTGGCCCTTGATTTAGAAAACTAGAGGAACATTCATAATTTGTGTATGACACAAATGCATAAATTCTATTCATTAAGTATTTAAATGGTATTATTTGTAAAGGTCTGTTTTTCCGAAGACTTTAGGTATTTATTTCAGAAATAACTTGACAACGCCGCAAAATTATTTAAAAAAGAAATATCTTCGTATGTAAAATATTTTGCTCAGTTCAATGGTGGCTAAATTTACAGGGTGGTTCTTGTAAAAAAGTGATGCTCTGTGTTGCCCTCTTTAAAGAAACACTGTATATTCTGAAGTATTTTCATTATACTCAACAAAGTGAACTTTTATCTGAAACATTTTTCACACATGATAGGGGAAATACTGTACCTCCTCATACTAATGGGCCACCCTTTATATATTATGCACCCTTACTTATTTCTTATTTCAGACACTCTGTATTGATATCTCATTAAATTATGGTCGATCAACAAACCATTCTGATTGATCCTCAATGATAAACTCAATCAACTTATAACCTCGTAGGCGAATTCATTCACTGAAGAAAATAGTATATTGTTGACACCCCTGTAAAAAAACAATTGCGTTTTTTATTCTGTATTATGAAAAAATATTTCTAGAGAATTTTAGGAATGCTCAGTCGCACACCATATTGAATATAAATGAGATATTGATATATTTTCATTTAGCTGAATATCTCAAAAAATCACAAAATTCATGATTTGGCGCCCTCTAGCGCCGAATCCAATCATACGATCGGGTTGGGCCAATGGAGACTTTTACTCGGAATGTCTGCAGCTACAACATATCAAAATTCCAGCCATTTTCACCGAAAAACTTTTCCCCATAAGATGTGTGCGTGGGCCTTTAAATTTATTGAAAAAATATTTGCAAAAAATCGACCCTGTTGCAAATGTTCTATTTTGCTGGAATGTGTAATATTATACAAAAAAATATTTTTTACAGATTCCCGTAAACTAAAGAACGAAAAAATGTTTACTCTATTTGAATCTTCCCATCGACGAACTAGAATTCTTTCATCGTAAAAGAATTCTTGGAGATCATTTCAAGAAGAGTGAAAGATTTAAGAAGCGGAAGACACCGTTTTTGTCAAAACTTTGTGATGTTGTTGACTTCCATTCTCATGTTTGAGGTTCATATAAAGTCAAATATTTCGCGTTTCTAAACTGTAAGATGGCACTGACAAGATATATTTTTCATACCATAGTGACAGCGATCTACCGACTATCCAACGGTCAACCCTACTGCTAATGCATTGTTGCCAAATCTCAACATTATTCGGAGTACCGCGAAATTGCTCACAGGATTATTAATTATTATCTGGTATTAATTGTGGTAATGTGGTTCAATGCATCATGTAGCTATATTACGGATAGCCGGATTAATAATAATAATAATTATTATTACATTTCTTGTTCGTTGTGGAGATGATTTTGTGATTTCTTTCTCTTCAATAATGAATTAGTCATCTACTTTATTACCTAAATTAGATATATATATATATATATATATATATATATATATATATATATATATATATATATATATATATATATAGAATATACAGGGCAATTCAAATTCGACCCCCACCATTGGGATCTCCCAAACTACAGGAGATACGTCGAAGCTTAAATTGGGGCAAAGTTGCGTATTCTGGTGCTTAACAAAATACTGTTTTGAAACTTGGTATTCCGAGTATTTCCGGAAATATCGGGAAAAAACTGAAAATCGGAATTTTCGTTTTTATTTTTTCTATCGTTATTTGACATCATAGGTCAAAACCAAAAGTACATTTTCATCGATACTTTTTTTCAGCTACACGTTTTCATGTTCAGATTTACTATCCGACGTTTCGTCTTCTGGCATTCATCATCAACCTTTTTTTCTGTTATGGGCGCCATATTGTTTTTTTATACAGAAAAATAGTGATTCTCATTCTGATTTCAGTGATGTTTAATTTGTTATGATTTGCACTTCTGAAACCACAGATATTAAAAAAAACAACTTCATCTGAGATGGTCATGACTCCATCGAAAAATTTTGTTTAATAAACACTAGTTTGCACAAATACTTCAGTTGAAAAGTCCTCATCCTCAAATGAAGAAAAACGAGAAATGTTGAAACTTTATTATAAATTTGATAGGAATAGTACGAAAACAACACAAATTTATTTTGAATTATATCCGGAAAGACAACAGCCGGATAGAACATTATTCGGCATTTTGGGCAAACACTTGGCTGAGTACGGTGCGTTTCAAAAAACAAGAATGAAATCATGAGCTAGTAAAAAATGCACAAAAAGTATTACAACAAGTGCTCGAAATGATGGCCTTCCTCTTGAATACATAAGCGAGCCCTTACAATATCCCTTCTTCTGATAGACCTGAATTGCGTGATGATATTGTCTCTAAGTTCATCTACTGTGTCATATTCTTGCTCTCTATAGATTCTGTTCTTTAAAGTGCCCCACAAGAAAGTATCCAAAACTGTTATGTCAGGTGACCTTGCCGGCCACCTCACTGGTCCAGAATTTCCTAACCACCTATTAGAAAATCTTTGGTGTAAATATTCGCAAACTGCTCTTTTATTGTGTGGAGGAGCCCCGTCATGCTGAATCCTGCAGTTGTTATAATTAACAAGGGGAAACGTATCCATATATTCTTCGAATCCGTTTCTTAAGAACCGAAGATAGGTTTCCCCGTTCAAAGTATTAGTGAACAAATGAGGTCCAAGTATTGGGTCGTCATAAATTCCAGCCCACACATTCAAACGAAACCGAACTTGTGGTCTGACTTCTCTGAAGTGTCGTGGATTATTTTCACTCCAAATGTGCTCATTATTTCTATTGAAAACACCACAGTTCGAAAAAGTACTTTCGTCGGTCCAAATAATGTTTTTCAAGAAGTTTGTAGGGTCTACCCTATTCGAGAGCCAGCTACAAAATTCCATCCTTCTCTCAGGATCACCTGGATGTAATTTTTGTGATATATGTATCTTATAACATTTCAAACCACTTTTTTTGAATTCCCTCCAAACGCTCGTCTGTGGCACATCCATTTCTGCCGAGACTTGATGTGTTGATTTGGAAGGATCTACATTTATCTAAAAAAGTACCAAAAATAATTATACTTCTTCGAATATGGAATGAACAATTACTTTACCTCGGCTAATAAGTTACGTCTAATATTTTGTTTCATTCTGTTTCCATATTTCATTCTTGGTTTTTGAAACGCACCGTACTCAGCCAAGTGCTTGTCCAAAATTTCGAATAATGTTCTATCCGGCTGTTGTCTTTCCGGATATAATTCAAAATAAATTTGTGCTGTTTTCGTACTATTCCTATCAAATTTATAATAAAGTTTCAACATAAATATCTTGTTTTTCTTCAATGAGGACATTTCGACTGAAGTATTTGTGCAAACTTATGATGTTTAATGAGTTCTGACAACTAGTGTTTATTAAACAAAATTTAACGATGGAGTCATGACCATCTCAGATGAAGTAATTTTTTTTTTAAATATTTGTGGTTTCAGAAGAACAAATTATACATCAATGAAATCAGAATGAGAATCACAATTTTTCTGTATAAAAAAACAATATGGCGCCTATAACAGAAAAAAAGTTGATGATGAATGCTAGAAGACGAAAGGTCGGATAGTAAATCTGAACATGAAAACGTGTAGCTGAAAAAAAGTATCAATGAAAATGTACTTTTGGTTTTGAGCTATGTTGTCAAATAACGAAAATTCCGATTTTCAGTTTTTTCCCGATATTTCCGGAAATACTCGGAATTTTCCAAGTTTCAAAACAGTATTTTGTTAAGTAACAGAATACGCAACTTTGCCTCAATTTAAGCTTCGACGTATCTCCTGTAGTTTAGGAGATCCCGATGGTGGGGGTCGAATTTAAATTGCCCTGTATAATATGTATAAGGCGAAGGGTTGTCTTGACTGACTAGTTGAGAAAAATGCAGATGGATCTTGAGGATGTAGTCAAAATACTGGGCTGTTTAAAAGAATACTCTTTGTTATTTGGTCGAGCTTTCGGAAATAATTATTTTCTTCAACAAGACATTAAACATGAGGTTCATAGTAAAAAGTCAACATTGATGAGACTCATACAAAGTTAAGATTCGTGAAGGTGGAAAACATCCAATTCTTTTTAAAATAATTAATATAATAATTTCGGTTCAAACTTTCCTATCATATTTTTTGAAACTCAGTACGGGGGTGTTGAGTTTGAACAATGAGGTTGACAGAACACAGCAAGGGACTCTGAAATCAAATAATGAGGCCCCCGAGGCCTCCATCCAACCAAAACCGAAAGCACTGCTCCTTTCACCAAATTCACGGACAATACTATTCAGAGGAAATTGAATTCGAATAACGAGGTGTCCACCCAACAAAAACCAAAGACACTACAAATTCAACCAAAATCATAGACAGGACTCAGCAGAGGCCACATAATTCGAATAACGAGATCCCCGAGGTCTACATCCAATAAAAAATTGGAGACACTACAAATTCAACCAAATTCATGAACAGGACACAGCAGAGGCTACTGAATTCTAAAAACGAGGTTCCCGAGGTCTACATCCACTACAAATTCAATCAAATCTATTGACAGGACTCAACAAAAGCCACTGAATTCGAATAACGAAGTCACCTTTGTCTCAGCCCAACAAAAAAACCAGAGATGCTACCAATTCAACCCAATTCGTAGACAGAATTCAGCAGAGGCAAATGAATTCGGAAAACGAGGCCCCCGAGGTCTCTGCCCAAGAAAAAATCAGAGATACTACAAATTCAACCAAGGGATGATAATGATAAAAAATTAATTCACAGTGCCTCCATAATTTTTTTGGGTGGAGATCTCGGGGACCTCGTTCTCCCAATTCAGTGGACTCTCCTGTCTGTGAATTTGGTGGTGGAATTTACAGTTTATTATTTATTGCTAATTGAATACTATGTCTAGAAAAATGGTTTTGATATTTATACAAAACTTGTACTTTCAGGATTCTTATATTATTTATCAATTCTGGTTAATTTATTTCCTTCTTTGTCAAATTTTCTAACGCATCGTTTGATGTCGTGAAATGATTGAATATCCAACTTCATCAATGTTGTCATTTATTTTAGTTAATTTTTAAAATAATTCTTGTTTATATTTCTCTTTCTGCATAAGCATTATTCCTTTATGTTTATAATCTACCAAGTATGTCTTTATTTGAATCACAATTGCTATTTCCTTACATTTATCGTTTGAAATTCCCTGAATTCTCTTTGACAGTTGTTACGTCAAATGCTGATTGTGGCTTCGCTCATATTATACGGGGTACTTGAAAAATTCTCCCTTCTTTGACTTTCAAAATATCCATCTGTTATCCAAAGTTTCCACTTGATTTTATGCTATGTATTTTTAATTTTGCAACTATTAAAATCATGACAATACCTGTCAAGAGTTATGGTTTATAAAATTATATTTTTTTACTTTAGACCCAAAAATTGGTGTTTTTCAACTGCGGTAGTTGAAAATGAACATGTAATCTAAGAGTAGAAAAATATGTTTTTCTCTGACCATTAAGAAAAATGAACATTTCAATTGCGTCTTCGATTAAGAAACCTACCACGTTGTAACACCGATTTTCATTTCCCACGGGCTAGCTGTTTCGAAATATTTCATTTCCTACGACTTTCATGAACTTCTAGACTGTCATTATAGAGGGATTAACGAATTTATCGAACTTAAATAATATCGAATCAAGTTTGTTTACGTCTGTCTAATAATTTGACATTTCACATCAGTAGACAATTACAAAATTCTATTGAAAAAATTAAGTTATTAAAAATGATTAGCGATAGTGAGGATGATTTAACAATCAAATTAATAAATTTACATCAGAAGCTCCTGATAATGCCTATCTTCTGACAAAGGTATGATTTTCTTTTCATAAAATCAGAATAATTTCAATAAAAAGATTGATTACAATCGGATTCTATATTTTTGAATAGTTGACAGATACTTTCTATATAGCAGTTAATTTGAAAAAATTATTATGTGCTCTAGTAACGACAAGTGTTGATTCAGATGACACATGGACTTTGGATGGTGGGAGCGAGGGTTCAAATCCACGCAGCCACATTTTTTTTTTCATTTTATGAAATCGATTAGTGTTTGATTTTTTCTGCATAAAGTTTTTTTATTTCCAAGTTGTCAAAATTTGAAAATTTTTAATTTTATTTGTTTCACTCGCTCCGTTCGTACTACAAAATCTCATATACCTACTCATGCTCATTGTACAATATACTAAATAACAGGGCAATATAATTTTCGAATTTTCGAGCGGTGCCTGAATGCAACATGTCCAAAGAAAAACATGCACATGAAAGATACAAAAAAGAAAAATCTGGGGATTGATGATGAGATTGATAAAATAATATTTGTATTATGTGTAGTAAATAAAACATTCGAAAGATAGCCAATATAAAAATCGAGGAAAATACACAAAATATCATAGAATCTGTTAACACAAACAAAATAATGAGGACAATAATTGTGAATGAAAGACTGGGCAGAAAAAATATAAGAAAAGATAACAACTTGAAGGGGAATGATAAGATAATAGCAGACAAAAGGGTCATTTGTGATTCATTAGTTAGTAATTTCATAATCACATTATCAAACAAGTTACATAGCCATTTTGGCAGACACATATCAATATCATGCTCAATTCCTGATACTGTCAGTCATTATCCTTATTAAACCTGTAACCGAAAAAGAAGTAATAGAAATTATATTTTTATATTATATACATATTTATCCCGTTTAAAACTATAATTGAAACGGGTTTGAACGACAGTGGGGCGATTTAAAAAAATTCAATTTTATCAATAGTATTGATTCTTCCAAAAAAATGTAAAAGATATCTTGGTAAATTGTGATGGTATCAACCGCTCGTGAGATATTTGGTAAATTCGAAAATTATATGTAAGTGGAAGAACAAAGCTGCTGTGTTTTGCACTTCAGATTTGAACTTCGCCTTTTGGTCAAACTATCTTTTTGTTTTCCAATAAAGACTATTATTATTATATAGGGCAATGCATATACATATGTATCGATGTTTTTCTAAAAACCGAGGATATCTGATTCGATCAATTTTTCATCATATTTCAACTTTCAGAAATGCCAGCCAAATTTATCTCTCTCTCTCTCTTTCGTTTATTGGCCGTTACTTCCAGTGAGGTGTAATTGGCCAGCTCTCCTCCCATAGGTAAACGGGAATCCGTCCCGTCCCGGCCTGGTTACCGGCGTAATTACCGGGAGCTTCGTCCGGAGGATGGAAAAGGTCTTGCTCGAAGCAATTTCTCCACCCACAAAAAATTTTACTGTTTTTTATAATTTTTTCAATGCACGTGTTACCACGACATGTGGTATTACGGCGAACTTCACAAACATTTAATAAACTTTTTTCAATGCACGTACTGATTCAATGACGGCAGACATCACAACACATACTACTTTTCAAAAAATATTTAAAATTAAAACTCTATAACCTGACTTCCAGCACGAGGCCGCCATCCGACCTCTACCGCTGCCGGAAGTCACAATCCAGCCAAATTTCGAAACAATAAACAGTACGTTGAAATTGACTGATAACATAATTATAATTTGACTTGAATCAGTGTTTCCAAAATTGAAACTAAAAATAGATTACCAACTTGACAGCGAAGAAACGATCACCAGTGGAATATTGTCAATTGACGAGAAAAAATAAATTTAATTTTAAAAGCACCCAGTGCTTTCGTTATGCCCCTGGTATATAAATTTTTTGTTACGTTTATCCGCAACTACATGTTATTCTGTTTTTTTTTGTGTTACTTATCAATATGTACCTGGTTGTTATTGCTTAATTGTCAAAGTATTGGCAAAGGAAGCAAAACTTCATTTGAATTTTTGAAAATGGTTGTGCCGGACCGTGCCCCAACGATCAACGAATTCTCTCTGTATTAGGCATTGAATAGACCTTGTTGCATTTTTCTGGTCTTTGATATTGTCAGGTTTACTCTTCTACTCTGTGTGTTCAGATTATCCAAAAAAAAAAAACAAATCAAGCGGGTTCAGATCTGGTAACCGTGGTGGCCATTCGACAGTTTCACTTTCAATCCATCTTTTTGGCCTACTTGGTCAAGTTATCTCCCAATATAAATTCCAGTCAATTGGGACTTCCATTCGAGAATGGGCGATGAGGTTATAGTTGAACAAACCGAAGCAAAACTCGCGCAATCAGAAACGAAAATAAGAGATTTTTTTTTTCAAAATATCGCCATATTCAAGGACATTTTAAATTGTCTAAAAGTACATTTAGTGAAACACAAAACATAAAAACGGTTTATCAATTCATCAGTTATCATAGTTAACAAAAATCAACCTCGAATATTCAGTATGACCAAAGTATAAGTTATTTGGCTGACTTATCAACACTCGGCGAAAACCACTTCATGAAATATTACAATTGACGTGCCCACCCGGTAACACCCGATATATTAATTCCCATTCTGCGTCCTCAATAGGGGTAATAAATATCTGGAAAGCATTAAGAACGGCTGATATCGCGTCAGGGTTGGCTGTCATCTCCAGAAAGGCATGAGTAATGTACACTCCACCCCCAGATGTCTACCGCGTAGCTGAAAGTGATGCGACCGATATCTTCACACCAGTTTACTCACACCAGAACGCCATTCGGCCACTTTGGAGCGGAAAATCTGAATGGCTGCATATTTTAGGTTCTTATGTATCAATTTTTCTTGTAAGCGGCGAGAAGAGCTGTTGATTTTTTTATTGGGCGGATGAGATATTTGAATATGTGCAAGTGCTTCGAGAGGTTTATTTTCGTCATGATTTTTTATATACCGTAATAGTTTTTTACTGATGATTCGTATTCTTTCCACATGAGGCTCATGAAAGCAATTACTTCAAGACAGGGGCAAAATATCGGGTGTCGGTTTGAAAACGCACCACCCTCATTATTTTTGCCACCCTACAATTGTGTATG
Organism: Chrysolina oricalcia; assembly: GCA_944452925.2. Classification (NCBI taxonomy): domain Eukaryota; kingdom Metazoa; phylum Arthropoda; class Insecta; order Coleoptera; family Chrysomelidae; genus Chrysolina; species Chrysolina oricalcia. The sequence continues at coordinate 13,341,346 of OX101825.2, read as the reverse complement.
TCTTACTTCTTATGGAAACACTTCTGTAACTTGAGTGAATTTGACGTTACCAACATATAAGGTATACCACGATGAGCGGATTCGATATGTACAGGGTGTAACTTAAGTACGTTAAAATATTCAAGTGACGTATTTCTGAGACAATTTTGAGAAAAAAAGTCTATATAAACTTGTGTCCGGCAATGTTTCATTTCGGAGAAACAGGGGTGTTGAAATTGATTTTTTTTTCGTTTTTCAAAAATAACTTTTGCAAAAAATGAGTTATTTGCACAAAATTTGGTACCTGGGGTTTTTTTGACGTGGGAAATCATAATTTCGTAATAACTCTCATATAACATCTAGAGGGCACTGCGAACGCTGTCACTATTGGTTTCAAATTGCCCTAACATTTTTGAGAGTGAACTTGTGGTACTTTTCATGAAAAAATCTAATTCCCACACCATTTCTAAGTAAAAATGGTACACTTCCTCAACAACGCTGGGGGTGATCGCTTTCGAGATATTTACAATTTTCTATATCGATGCATGTTACATAGCTCCTAGGGCGTTAAGTGAAGTTGCTGAGAACATTACAAAAACTATGTCGTAAATCTCGTCAAAATACACAACTTCTTTCCTTTAAAATGTTTATCAAAAAATGATTCTTTTTCGAGATACAGATTGTTGAAATTTTTCGTCATAAGTTTTTTGCAATTTGAGTTATTTTCATCAAACTTTTATGCAGTATACCCGGACAGACTTCTTCTAAACTGAGCATTATCAAACTGCTTAATCAGTATAGCTAAATTTGATTTCAATAATTTTTGTCAATTTCCGCTTGCAATTTAAGTTAATTGTGTCGAATAGGCTATGAACGTTTGTTTATTAAAATAGGAGTTCGCTGTCACATTTTCAATTATTCATTGACAAATTCACAGTTCTGAGTTTATATAAAGTGATTTTTTGGTCCCATGCTCGACTTTACGAATGCTGCAATGGCTGATATGGGGTATGGTATAAGAGTATATGCTTTTACTTCAAGTAATGCTCCATGTTGTAAGTAACACTTGAGTAAGTACTAGTAGCAATTACTCTATACTCTGCTTTATTTACTTCGATATATAGAAGTTAATACTGCAGTAATTACTAATGTTGTCAAGTAGTTCCTCCATTTGGGGGTGTTTGGTGTAGTTTTTAAGAAGCTACTCATAGATTACCTTCATATCTTCAATTAAAAAGGTGGTCTTGTTAATGAATTATGGTAGGAAAAGGAGGGAAATGTGTGAACGTAGAACGTTTGGGGAGGTACAATATAGAAAATTATTTTAGCTAGATTACTACTATTAAACTGTGTACATTCAGGTTCAATGAAAACAATGTTGAACGGATAGCTAGAGAGTTGTTAGGAAATCATATTGAAACGAGGGGAGCAGCTTTATCAAATTTAACGAAAATGGAGGTATTTTCTTGGGTATTCTTTATACGCTTCAGCGAGTGATTCAGCTGCTTTCTCTTTTTCTGCTTTGATTGCTGGAGTTTGCCGTTTGTCAGAAAGTATTTTACAATCTTCTAACAAAATAACGAATGCGATCTGAAGATCTACTTCCACATTTTCAGCAACCTCGGCACGTCACACTATCATTACTCTCACTCACGATTATTAAGTACCACAGAACAAACAACAACAATAGAACCAATTTGAGGTTAATCACGTCCTAGTATTTACTAGTAGTTTATACTTCTAACCTAAGTCAACACTTCCCATCGAAGAATTTACTTTATGTAAAACTACTCCACAAAATACTAGGAAGTAAAAGCTCTTACTTGAAGTACAAGCAAATACTTTTTTTAATCATACCACCCCCCAGATAACACACGATATCCTATGGATATCCATTTTATGTCCAATTCTGGTCGGGATATCCTTGGATCTGAAATGGATATTCATTGGATATCCATCGAAGGATTTGGAATGGATATCCTTCAGCAAATATCCTATGGATATCCATAAACTATCCACAGTTATTATGGATGTGATTGAATTGCAAGACTTATTTTGATATTATCAATTTCTGAGTTTCTTCCATGCTCGTACACGAATAGAAGCATTTCAAGAATACTCTCATCTTTCGTTTTCCGACTGGATCTGAAATGGATACCCATAAGATATCCGTAGAGATTATCCATAAGATATATTATATGGATATCCTATGGATATAGTTCAGGAATATCTTATGGATATCCTTGAAGGATATCTTATGGATGTACAGGTTGGTACCCCCCGAACATCCATTGGACGTCCATAGTATATGCTTTGGATATTTCCTGACGTCCATAGTACATCCAGCATATCCATGTGTTATCTGGGAAATGTCGAGCTGAATTTTGGATATCGATGTTTTTTTCTCTCTTCAACGTACACAAATTGTATCTTTACGAAAATAATCATTTTCCTGAACCGTTGGAAGATATTCTACAGATGGCTATAAAATATCCGAAGCAAATATAAAATAATGAATGTTTTGCACTCTTAAGTTCTGTACTGAAATGCACTATATGAGAGCTCCGACCAACGCTGCTTTTATTAACAATTTTGGAAGAATATTCGATAAATCGCTAACATTATATGTACGTAAGATTAGTCAGGTTAGGTTAGGTTGACTGGTGATTCACTCAATTTTAACTCAGTTTTTCTTCTTTCTTGTCTTGTCATTTAAACTTACCGCCATAACAGTGACCAGCAGAGCGCGTATATCATATCATGCACGTCATGCAGTTTATTTGTTATGTTCTGTGATTGCTGGCATGCTGGCTGTGCGATTTGTGCAAAAGAGAAACTTAACCTTACTTGCTTACTTTTGTGGTTTTACTGGTTTTCCATTACATAGTTATGTCTCTGATTCCTGGTTTAATTCACGTGGATTTTGAGGATTTTGGTTTTGTGCAATTGGATTTTTTCATTCCTTCAAATTCATTTTGATGGTAAGTGGTAGAAATATAATATTTAAACTATTTTCAATCAATGCATTTGTGCCAAAATTAGGTGAGAGAAAATGGATAACATCAAAAGAAATATCAAACAAAAAGGCTGATATGTACTTATAAAAAATAAAAATTGGAATCCGAACGAGTATTATAAAGTCTACAAACTTCACTAAATGACGCCTGTTCCATCTCGTCAATGGTCGACTTCAACATCATGCATTCCTGATAATGAAATAATGTCTATTGAAAATAATAATTCTGATTATTCATCAACTCTTTTGTTATAGAATTTAATAGTTCTGCAGACGAGGTTTCCTCTTTGGATAATGGATTCGTATTCAATTCAGTTACAGAAAATACTTTTCATGAAACTAATAGACTCGCTAACAGATATGAAACATGCGAACAGATAAGATGAATAATATAACTGCACCATGTAGGGATGTTTTATCGATATTTGTAGAAATTGATCATTTCCACATTGGTTTCTTGAGAAAATCAAACAATTGGTGGAGTATTTGGACAACAGGGAGAAATTCAGAGCTGTTGTGAGTGAATAATGTTTTACCTATCTTTTTATTAAAAATATCTTTTTCAGGTCGATGAAGTTTCAAAAATTGGAGGTTCACCATTATATGATTTTATAAAACGTTGTCTTTCATCCAATATAACAAATGATTTTGCATCAGAATATAGCTGGTATGGGGCAAAAAAAAAGAGTTTTTGTTGAACTCAAATTGGCTAAACTTTTACTAGGTAATGAGAACATTTTTCATATAAAGTTCTGCCTATAATGAAGAATACACATAGTAAATTCTTCAATAGAATTTGATTTTATTCCCAATCTTTAGAAAATGCATTCCTTATTCTGGCTTGAATTTTCTTCCCTTATGTGGTATATAGGATTAGTGTTTACTCAATTAATTTCAGACGCAGCTAATTCCAATGGTCTGGCAGCAAATATAGGAAAATGTCAGAAGAGGCAATAAAAAGTTGGCTACGAATGGCCAAACAAAGACATCTGCTAGCTTCGTAAAAACAGGAAAAACCCCAAGAAGAAACCGAGATTGTCATTCTCTGAGTGGCCTGTTTTTGATTTATTTTTGGTATCAAAAAGAATATTTTTTTATTACAATATAATATATTCACATTTTTTATTCTTTTAATATCATAATGTTATTTCATCAATAAGAGTATAAATACATTTTTTTATCCTCTCGTTTTTATTTAATTGAAATTATTATGGTTTTGTCATAATTGTAATTTTCATTTATTTTAAAAAAAATCCCTAAAAGATATCTTTTGGATATCTGTGAACAATATCTTATGGATATCCCAGAAGGATATCTCATGGATATCCCAGATTTTGGACATTTGGGATATCCAGAGGACATCCAGTTGACATCCGGTGGATATTTTATGGACGTTCGATGGATGTTCCGAGTGGAACAAGCTGGACGTCCATGAGATATCCTTCTGGGATATCCATGAGATATTTTTCTGGGATATCTCATGGACGTCCAGCTTGTTCCACTCGGAACATCCATCGGACGTCCATAAAATATCCACCGGATGTCAACTGGATGTCCTCTGGATATCCCAAATGTCCAAAATGAATGTCCAGTGGATATCCATCGAATGTCCGTGTGTTGACTGGGCCATGGTTTTTGCTGATGGAAATTCAACCGAGTCTAGACATGACTCCTTGTGCAGCGACATTTGCGAATCTTTTCCGGCGACTTTCCGAATCTGCAAGCTTTGAAAGAAATTCTGCAGTGGGACGGCCACGGACTACAAGAACTGTGGAATTGGAGGAGGCGGTTCTCGAAGAAATTAGTGAACATCCAGAGACAAGTATAAAAAGAAATTAGTCAAACTTTAAATGTCCACTGTCCACTCGTCTACAAAAGCTCTGTATATAGTTTAGATATGTTAGTAAACTTGAGAATATTTTTTTAATAATGATAACTTCTGTATTCTTTTGTGAAAATGAATCTTGAAATCTTGAATGGGAGTCACATGACCGTTTACAGAATTTTTGAATAGCAGCAATTATATCCTTATCATATTCAGCGTGTCCAGGCACTTACGCTACGTGATTTCCAACCACGTATCGAATTTGCTCAATGGCTTCAAGGAAAAGTCGAACAACATCCCCAGATTTTATCGAAGATCCTCTTAACAGATGAGGCTAATTTAAAAAAAAATATGGTATCATGAACTTCCATAACAACCACATCTGGGCGGAAGATAACCCACCTGCGATAACGCCAACTTATTTCCAAGACAGATTCTTTTTCAATGTACGGGTAGGCATAATTGGGGATTATTTAATTGGGCCCTATTTTCTCTCCTCACATTTGAATGGAGATGCTTACCAAAATTTTTAGGAACACGAGCTTCCCCAGCTCATGGAATATGCTCCCATTGATCTCCGAAATCACTCTTGGTTTATGCACGATGGAGCCCCTACTTATTTTAGTCTGGTAGCAAGAGATGTCCTAGACGTGGCATATCCTCAAAGGATGGATCGGCAGAGGAGGCCCTCAGCATCGACACCCGAGGTCACCAGACCTCAATCCCTTCGAGTTTTTCTTTTGGGGACACCTAAAATCACTAGTTTATGCTAGCCCCATGAAAACGAGGAAATGTTAAGGGATCGCATCATAGCTTGCTGCGAAACAATAAGGAACACTCCCGGCATTTTTCAACGGGTGCGGAATTCTTTGATGAGGAGAGCAGAAGCTGTTGGGGGTCGTCACTGTGAACAGTTTTTGTAATAGTTGTTCCGTTTAATTTTTATATGTTTAATTGCCTAACAAATAACATAGTACTCATCCGAATTGTTTTTTTTTTCTGAAATGTAGCACTTTCTAATTGAATAATTAAACCTGACAAATTTTTAGAATTTGGATTGATTAAGCAGTTTGATAATGCTCTGTTTAGAAGAAGTCTGTCAGGGTATACTGCGTATAAAGTTTGATGAAAATAACTAAAATTGCAAAAAACTCATGACAAAAACCACCATGTTTCGAAAAATTTCAACAATCTGTATCTTGAAAACGAATCATTTTTCGATAAACATTTTAAAGGAAAAAAATTGTTTATTTTGACAAGATCTACCACATACTTAGTTTTCGTAAAGTTCTCAGCAACTTCACTGACTGCCCTAGGAGCTATGTAATATGCATCGATATAGAAAATTGTAAATATCTCGATCACCCCCAGCGTTGTTGAGGAAGTGTACAATTTTTACTTGGGAAAGGTTTGGGAATTAGGTTTTTTCTTGAAAAGTACCAAAAGTTTAATGTCAAAATATTAGGGGAATTTGAAATAAATAATGATTGCGTACGGAGCGCCCTCTAGATGTTACATGGAAATTAATACGAAATCATGATTTCCCACGTCAAAACAACCCTGGGTACCAAGTTATTTTTGAAAAACGAACAAAAAAATTCAATTTCAACACCCTGTATCTCCAAAACGAAGCAATTCCGGACACTAGTTTATGAAAACTTTTGAAACACTTGAATATTTTAGCGTACTTAAGTTACATCCTGTATATGGGAAACTACAGGGAGTAGGTGGACCCCAAATTTGTTTTGCACCCTGTATTTTATTGCTTTTCTAAGATAATAATAATAATAATAATAATAATGACGTTTATTAAAGCATTAAACTGATATAAATAAAATACATTATGGATGTAATAAACGTATTAAGTCACGAAAGCATAGCTTGTATGGGACTGAGGCAAGGGGTACCATAAAATTTTATAAAAGTGTAAATATAAAAAGTGTAAATATAAAAAAGTGTTAATATAAAAAAGTACAAATATAAAAAAGTGTAAATATAAATAGTCTAAATATAAAGATGTCTGAAAGGCTCCACTTTCCAGTTTTTTTGAAAATTTTGACAGATGCAGCCTTTCACCAAAAATTTAATTATATGAAACAGTCTGGTCGAAAATTGCCAGAATTTGCCTGAATAAGACCAGAAGCTTCCTTGATATCAGGAAACTTTTAAAAAAATTAAACGGGGTGCTTAAGAATTGGCGCCAAATTCGGCCATTTCGAAAATTGTGTTTTTTTCAATCGACAAACATGACCCTATATTTTTTGAATGGTCAAAGTAATCTTTATTCAACCATGTGATGAAATACAGGATGTTCCATTACAAAAAACATAAGTTTGGTTTGGTGCACTTTTCTGGATCACCTTGTATACTTCGAAATATTTTCCAAAGATACTCTCTCACGAAGGAAACATGCTTGCATTCGAAAGAAATTTTTAAGTTGCGCCGTTTAGGAGCTATGTACCACCGGAGCGCAGTTGCAGGACCCTGTATATACGATTGATTGTGCACGTTACCGACATGCCATGGCTATTGCAGTGACATATTCGTGCCTTATACTTCATAATACATATACAAATGCCGGTATGGCAGTGGGGCCTACAATACACGTATCCTATAAAAATGTGACAACTTTGGAAGCCAATATCTGACGTTAGCGACATCGCATCGGTATGGCAGTGATATATTCGTACTGTATACTTCAAAATACATATAAAAATGCCAGTATGGCAGTGGGGCCTTTCATACACTCAACCTATAAAAATGTGACAACTTTGGAAGCCAATATCTGACGTTGACGACATCACATCGGTATGGCGCTTTCAGAACTTTGTTCAGGACATCAAAATGATCAAAGAAAAGACATTTCCATGGTGGGGCCTATTTGACATGTTCATTGCTAAAAATGACATATTTGGTCCAGTATGGTGGCCACTTGGCGACGCCCTAGCGGTATGGCGTTTCGAAATCTTTATTCTACAGTTCATTGTTAACAAGGATCACGAAACAACAGCGTGGGGCCCATGATCCATGTCCACAGTGAAAAAACTACACGTTTCGGTAAGTATGGTGGGCCTTAAGTGATGCCATATTAGTATGGCATATTTAGTTCGCGGACTTTGGCGACCTCCTTGACGACATAAAACAAGAATCAAAGTGGGGCCTATGATCCATGGGCATGGATATTAATTACACGTTTGAAAATTCACCCCCCTAAAAGCTACACTTTAGAGGTGCCATACCGGGATTTCATATTGGGGAAAAACGTTGTCTAACAGCCCCCAGAGTCTCAGCGTGGGGCTTATGATACATGCAAAACCCCTCTCGCCTCCCGGTCTATAACGCTAGAAAAAAATTAAAACGAAAATTCCGATTTTCAGTTTTATCTGGTTATTTCCGGAAATATTTGGAATTTTCCAAGTTTCAAAACGGTATTATGTTTAGCAACAAAATAAGCAACTTTGCTCTAATTTGAGCTCCGACGTATCTCCTGTAGTTTAGGAGATCCCAATGGTGGAGGTCGAATTTGAATTACCTTGTATAATCCGTTCCATGTCCTTTGCTTGAAACTCATATGTTACATTATCAAAATCCAAGTGGCCAATTGGAGAAGAAACACATACCGAAAAAACACAGTTACTATCAATCTGTCTGTTTAATTTTTTCTCACTCCCTACCCTCTTTTTCCCTCCCTTTCCTCTCCTTTCTGTCTCGACCTAAACAAGAAATATTTCTCCCTGATTGTTCCAGTTAGTGCCGTAAAATCCACACAAATGGACCAGATAATTCCGTTGAAATGTATTATGAAGGTAATTTCATTCACGGAAATATTTTCGTCGAAATTTCCGTCATTACAATCTGGAAATATTTCACCTTTTAACGTCTGTTAGATGGAAAACAAACTCCTGCTGCAGAATTCGAATAAAGCATAAATCTGGATAATTTGCTGGAATCAAATGACGTCTTTTTCCATACAATCAATTACATTCCAGGGGAATATTTCTTCCATCCCCAACTCATGAATATCTCAGGATTATAAATGGGGCCATTTCATAAATCTTAGGGTCGATAACTAACGTACTTTATGAAATGGAATTAAAATTTATATTTTATTCCTTCGACTTTGATAACTAATGATGGGCGGCAGATTTAAAAAATGGGCTTTCCTTCTCGTCGTTCACTGAAGGAATATGAGAAAGGATCGATTTAAGCTCCATATGCTACTGAAGATTTTGATGTATCGAATATACAAGTAGTGGCGATCATGTGAGAAACAATCACACTCTTCTGATCATTTTAGTTGAAGTACCCTTTTTATAATTTTCGTTTGGATTTCGTTCACTTTTCGAATGACGGAAGACTTGACTAGAAAATCAGTAAACACTACAAACAGAAGTAACAGTGGTAACACTGAAGGTGTGATGGAGCATGGTGTCATCAACAGCCGCCATATTTCGGATCATTTACTTGTATAAAGCAAAATAAAGGTAGGTGAATGAAGTAATGGATCCCAAATAGCTGTATACAGAAGTTTAAAAACTGTTGATAAAGAGCTGTTCACTGGCATGTCCCTTTCGTCACCCGTAGAGTAACTGAACCTTGGTTGGCATTCAATTTGAAACAGATGATGAAAACTGGTGGTAAAGCGTGGAGTAGATATATGAGAACTGAAGAACCTGATCATTTTACATTTACAAAGATATACGAAACTACGTAATTAAAGCAGTTATATGAGTGACAACTATACTATACCTACCTACAAAACAAAATGAGATACCTGAAAATCTTAAAAATGGTAATGAAATCCACAACTATTTCGTGAATTCAATTACTTCATCTCATGCACCGGCTCAACTGTTTCAAAATGTTTTCCTGAATTCATGGAGGAGTGCAGTGATTACAGTATTACCTGATAAACCAAATCCCACGAGCCATTAGTATCCTACCTACTCTCTCCATAATTTTAGAAAAAGCTATTGACAGTCAGCTGAGAACTTACTTGAGTCATAACTCGTTGATGATAAATATGCAATCTGGTTTTAGAAGTGAATATAGATGATGTCCTCCAAATGGTCGATGATATCATTCAAGCTGCTGATCAGGGGTTATGTACAATTTTGATAATGTTAGACAGTAGAGGCGTGTTCCGTTTCATGCATTGAGGACATAATGCGCATATGACCGTTCCGTTTCCTACATTAGGAGCGCATTGACACGCCCACTTTTATATTCCCCTATTTGGCCTTGAGACATCGAAAGTGCATGAACTACTGCCCGTTCGTCTAGCAGCGATGAATGCGATCCAAATTAGATCTGTCAAACTCAAAAGTCACGTTCAAACAGAAACGTCAGAAACCGAATTAAAAGTTAAAATTTGATATTTGATGAAGTGTCGAGTATCGTGCATTATCATATTTACCTGATTTACCGTACAATGAAAAAAAAAATCGTCATTTCATTCAACATCATATCGTCGGTATCATGCCAAAACCACGAATGTGCAATTTGTCATTTGGAATGAGAAGAGTTTTAAGAACATTCGTACTTATTGCTTTGAAAACCTGAGGTAAGTTTTCACATTCGCGAATTCACTCTCGTTCACAGAGTAGACAACCTGATAGCACTTTCGTGAGTTTGGCATTGAAAATTTTGGTAGAAAATTAGTATTCTACATATTGAAGTCAGAACCCTGGAATTAGCATATTCGCGGATTTGGCGTGGGACAGACGATATTATCTTCATCACTTGTATCAGAATCTGAGCTACTCTCATTTTCACAAAGCTCGCCTCCTACTCTTGCCATTAACACTTTCGTTTGACCCATATTAATTTATTTACTAGATTAACAGATTTGTTTTTGTTACATAAGAATTTAGTTAACTGATAAAGTGATAAAATGTCAACATGTTCGGGAAACGTAAGGGAAACGGCATGCACCACGCAAGCAAAAATCGTTCCGATTCAACCCACCGATGTCAATGTTAGTTGAAACGGAACGCTTGATTATGTCTGCAACAGTGATGCGATGAATGCATGAAACGGAACACGCTTAGTAGGTCTTTTGACATATTGAATTATAATTTACTATGATTTCATACTATATTGGTCTGTCGGAAGATTCCGTGTCACTATTAGAGAGCTATATCCATAGAAATGTATATTATATACTTACTCTAGAATGCTAAACCCGCAAATTTTCTCGGCGAAAAGCATGCCGCGTATATGACCCGTTTACGATTGTGCGCATGCTTGTCATCAGTGTAGTTTGGGTAGATCGTTGCCAAGTTTGAAAATCATTTGGTGTTCCAATTCACAGTTTTGTGTCATGAGCCAATAAAACCGATGTCATTTGAAAGACAGAAATTTGTCAGCGTATTCAGGACCTTTTTAAACCGAAATAACCTTTTAAAGATAGAATTTTAGGCGCGAAAGAAACTTATTCAATACGATAATGAACCCTATCCCACTGTTATTATAATGACCATGCAACAGTGTTTTTTCATCAACAGGAAGACTTGTCACTAAGATCTGTCTCTCTTGTCAGAGCTCAGAGACGGTTTTTAGAATTTCAGATTTTGTCTTATCTTATTGTGTAGTATTTGTTGTCGTTGGTTCTTTCATAATTTGTAAATTTGCATTAATCTTGTTCCTTTAAAATATTTTTTAATAAAGCCGTTTCTTCCTACAGATAATAAATGAACTGTTTAGTGTTGTAGTGTGGAAGTAAAGGAAAAATACCTGAAATCAATTATTTTTGGTAGATAATGACCTATGTACCTATGCTTTGTTCAAAATAGCAAAACAAAATAGCTTTTTATTATTATAGCTTGACACCAAAGGCATGATTCTGGTTAATGTCTTTAGGAAGAGACACCAACGCAGAGAAAATTGTAATTTGTGGCAATTTTCTCATGAAAATTTATGTAAAAAAGGCAATAGAATCATTTGAAACCTAATACCGTAAGCATATGGCGAGTGATACAACTTTTTGAAAACAAATTTCAAGTGTTAACCACACCGCTTATATTGAGTTCTGACTATTTTTGAATTAGTTCCTGATTCCTACAAAAAGTACTGAACTTAATATTAGAAAATTAATGTCAATATGAAAGATGATAAGAAAAATGCTTCTGGTCTCACTTTTTCATAAACCCTTATTATGGCAATTGCACCAAGGTATCATAACCAGAAATAGTCGTAGAAAATGTACTATTTTAATTAAATTAAATGCAGTTATATATTTGACATGAATCGTTCTATAAAAAGATGAACCTTGAGCTTCATATAATATGGACGCATCCAATTTTATAAATACAAAGGACCACGCACAAACCTTATGGGAAATGGCTTTCGGTGAATTCCGCTGATTTTTTGGTATGATGAACTTTTTGATGTCCAGATCAAAAGTCTCCACGGGCACGACGAAAAATAATGGACGGTTTTTGAGAAAAAAATTGCTCAAAGTGGGCAAAATGGGAAATTTGGTAGTAAAACGGGAGAAATAGATCGTGCTATTTTGCAACTTCATGCCTCTTGGAAATTGTAGCATGCGCTTTAGCAATTATTTTATGGGTCTTTTGTCTTCACAGCGCCGTTTGCCAATAATTTCAGTCTATACAGGGTCCTGATGTCTCTATGGGCTCAACGGAAAATAATGGATAGTCTTCGAGAAAAAACGGCCCAAAGTCGGCAAAATAACGTCTGAGGTAATGAAAACTAGAACCTGTCACAAATAAGCAATGTTTCATTATTATCATTCTTTCAATCATCCTATCATTCCTTTACGGAATAATTTATTTGGCATAATCCTACATTGATTTTTATTCATTATATAATCAAACCAACTATTCCATAATCACATTCCTATATTGTCATGATGACATATAATTAGTAATGACTGTACTCATTTAATGTATACATGGTAAATAAGATTTTTCTAAAGTTTGAATCTATCGCCTGTTTATCTGATATTCCATACCTCTCTGATGGCTTTTATTCAAAATCTAAGATACTGTTTCATATGCAACAATATTTTCCATATACAACGAATTGCAAAATTAGATGGGGTGAACAATAAATAAAAGCGGGAGATTTCTTTTCAACAAAGGGAAGAATCAGGACTATCAGATATTCCTATTGGCAGCTTTACAAGACTGTGCCTCAATTGTAATAAGGCAGTGATGGAAGAGATAACCGATTTGGAAGACGACTGGACGTTTCTCAAGCTGAATATTTTGAAACAAACTTCAAGCGCATCGTGCGTAGGATGTAGCTATACTCAATCTGAATCGGTTAACTCTGAAGTGCCGAGTTTTGTTTTGAAAAACATTTATATCAGAGTCTTGCATACATCACTTGGATAAGAACGGTTATTTCCTGAGACAAATTCTTCCTGGGCTGCAGTTCAATTTTCGATCATGTAGAATGAAAAAAAGGAATTTGGTGGCTTTATGCAACAATTTAGGAATGTGCAGAACATGCTACAATGGGATTACCAGTTGATGATACCGGTTGAAATATTAGTTCAGTAGCTGATGAAGTAGATAAAACTATTTGACAATATAAGAATGCGATTATGGAATGGTTGGTTCAATTATTTGATGAATAAAAATTAATATATGATTATTTCAAATACATTATTCCGTGAAGGAATGATAGGATGATTGATAGAATAAGAATAATGAAACATTGCTTATTTGTGACGGGTTCTAGTTTTTATTTCTTCAGACGATATTTTGCCGAAGACTGTCCATTATTTTCCATTGTGCCCATCGAGACATTCGATCAGGATGTTGAAAAGTACCTCTCACCAATGTTATCCTTCAATAAATCTTGCGGTACCTTTTTTCGTACATATATATTCTGTAATACAAGTGACTTCCATTATTGTCCCCTGTATCACCCCCTATATATCAATCGAATTATCTTCTATATAACCATATCCATTGACTAACTTTCTCACAATCTGTTGTTTTTATGTTTTAAATTTTATTTTTTCATAACTCGCATTATGTCTTTATACGTCACCCTGTATAGACTGAAATTATTGGCAAACGGTTCTGTGAAGACACAAGACCCATAAAAGAATTTCTAAAGCGCATGCTTCAATTTCCAAGAGACATGAAGTTGAAAAATAATACGGTCTATTTCTCCCGCTTTACTACCAAATTCCCCATTTTGCCCACTTTGAGCAATGTTTTTCTCAAAAACTGTCCATTATTTTTCATCGTGCCCGTGGAGACTTTTGATCAGGACATCGAAGAGCTCATCATACCAAAAAATCAGCGGAATTCACCGAAAGCCATTTCCCATAAGGTTTATGCGTGATCCTTTGAGCTTAAATTATTCATAATATTATCATATCATAGTTTCTTGTACTTTCAATTCATTTTCCAATCTAGTGTCTGCTTGAAATTCGCACCGACTTCTTGGGGTGATTCCGTAGTTTTTTGTTGAGTTTATGTAAAGCTGAAAAGTGATTGCGATGAATAATAATAATAACAGTACTCTACTTTCTGGTGGCCTTTGCTGAATATTTGAGATCATAAATATGTGAAGAGATGTATTCAAATCAGCTAAATCAGCTGCTATAAGTAAATTGAGTTTTCCAATACCTTAATCCCCGAGATTCAGAATCAACAACGTTTGTTAACCTTCACCAGTACCATAAAATTTTACTAAAACCGGGCCTTTTACAAAAAAACTATTGACGCGCATGCGCATTGCGGACTAATCCGAACTTTTACAACACTTTTGACATATGAAATTAGCATTGTAGAATAAGTATATACTATTAGCTATACTATGGCTATATCATAAAGGCGACAGAAAGTACGACTTCTAGTAGAGTCGATTCACGTGCACCGCAAGTCTGGAGACCCACAAGGTTCTATTTTCGGACCATTACTTTTCAATATCTATATCACTCACAAATTGAGAAGTTTGAGGATATATAAAACCACTGTGGAATAAAGTATACAGAAATAATTTTAAAGAGATAGAACAACAAAACATAGTTAACAGATTAAGATCTGTGCATTACAGATTTAGTAAACGATTTCTTAAATGTATCAAAAGGAACAACAAAAAGATTAAGATCCGATTTATTTGACAACATTATCATATGTGTGCTGGGCTGATATAACCATAGTTAGTGGAATGAGAACTCTCTTGAGAACCAATTTTGACATCTCTAGTATCCATTTGCCTAATTCTGAAATATACGCAACTGGGTAGCTAAGGAAATGAAATACTACCAAACAGTAATTTAAAAAGCAAGAATAAATTATTCTGAACACTCCTATTTTCAAGTTTAGGTAAGTAAATAAAAGACATTATATCAGAATATGCATAGTTGCCTAACTAATAACCAATACAGTACGGCATTTTTTAGCCCCCCCCCCTGTTAACTTTTGAATGGATTGACGTAAAAGCATAAAACAAAAACCATTTGAATGGTTTCACCGATACTACTTTTTAAAATGAAATACATTGCGATTGCATGGTGGGGGCGTGGAGGGGCACATCAATTGAAAAATTTCAAATAGCAAGGGGGGTCAAATTACATATCGTTGAAATGAGAATTCAATTTTTTTTTTATTTTTGTTGATAAGTATTTTTACAATCTCAATTTTTTTGCATTTTGAAATTTTCAAGTTGATGTGCCCCCAGCGCCATCTGTCTAGTAATTACAATGTATCTTCATCCAAAAAGTAGTATCAATAATACCATTTAAAATATTTCTGTCCCATTGCTTCATATCAAACCGTTCAAATTTATCGAAACAAGGGTAGATCAGTAGTTATACTTGATATTTCGAGTGAATATGGTAAAAAAAATGTGAACGAAAACATGAAAAATTCAGATGGTTGAAAAGAGAATTGAATTCTCTTTTCAATGATGTGTCACTTGATTCCCCATGCCATTTAAATTTTTTAAATTGATGTGCAACTGGATTTAGTTATTTGACTAAATATATCATTAACAAAATGATTGAAAAAGAGTGGTCCACTGTGACCGAAATGGAAATAAAGTAATTGATTTTGACATATGGGATTCTGTTAGTTAAAAAACTACTTTTCATGAAAGTATATCATCTGAAATGCCACTTGATTCCAGTTTCCTTATCAAAACTTGAATGATTGATTGATAGTAATTGTGAATTTCCACACATTTCTCATACGTTGACAAGCTTGTGAATGTGCGTACGTATAATATCGTTGTGATTGAAAGTGGAATACCTCATCGAATCTCATAGTCCAATTTCGTTTACATAACTTTGAAGTAAGAGTCAATTCAATTCATCTTCCGATAGAGGACACGAATGCTACCCCTAATAAGGAACATGGATGTTTTATCTCCTGACTAAACGAATTTTAATGATAACAGTGAAGCAATGGTGCGTCAAACCGACTCTCTGAATAAATTATATTTGAAATTCTCCGTCTCGCTAATTGCTCCGAACAAGAAACGGGTAGCAAATACCCGAGAAGCTACAAACAATAGTGCAAGTCGAGCAAGAATAAATTACGTGAACTTGTTTCATTCATCCCCCGAATACTAAGTCTCGGATTGTATAAACACATTACACACAATCGAGGCGAGGTTTTATTACAACCAGCCGACTTCTCAACTACTCCACTATAAACAAAAGCCATGGAATAGCTATTATGCAGTGTACGTCTCAGTGGGTGAAGTTGTTGGATCTCTGGCTTCCGAACCGAATTTGAATATTAATTGTGTTAGTTATTGTTGAGTTTCGCCATTGGCTTCCCTATCAAATTACCGTGCTGTCAGCAACATTATTTTCACTACAGGAAGTAAGTTGTAGAGGCTACTACAATTATTTTTTGAAGTTACCTTTTTGAAAATTGTAAATGAATACAGTAAGCTGACAATGGTAATTACTAGATATTATTCAGTCTTGTCTTAGAGTACCTACCTATACTTGGACAGTTTGGACTTTATAAGAATTAGAACGTATCTGTCGATATATAATTGGTGTCATTATTATCATTTCTACCAGAACACGGTAATTCATTATACAATTTGACCGTGTTCTACATTATCTCTCTATCTATAGTTACGATGCTCGCCCATAGATCCGGTACTATTTTTCACTGAATATTCATAACCAGTACTTGTTTTTTGTCATGACAATCCGACACAAAGCCGTGCGAGTTTTGTAGTTTTCTAGTAGTATACAGTTCTGTCAAGATCGTAATAATTCTGGAAGCCTTTTCTGCCAAAAATATCACATATAATCTCATTAAAAATTATAGACGAATTATGAGAATTCATAAGGATCTAACGTGGAAAGTCTGTAACCTACTGTTATAATCTCCCGGAAATGCTCCTGAAATAAAAATGAAATGCCAAATGAAATTTTGAAGTTGGAGTATATCCAAGAGCGGAGCTCCAATAGGCCCCGCCCACTAGCGACTTTGCTTCGGCATTGGCCGGAGTAAATGTCTAGCTCGGCTATTTAAGAAGTCCGTTTTGGCCGAAAAAGGCAGTCGTTCGCCAGTCGCTCGCTAGCCCTGGCAGCGAGTTGCTCGCTAGCATTGGCGAAAGGACAAAAGTTGTCCGATTTGAGAGCACACTCTCCGAGTGGCTCAATAAAACTTTAAATGGCTTGTTTTGCCTTTAAATGGATTTTAATCCAATTTGCGATGTTATATGGAAATAATGGAGCATTTCAACCACTGAGAAATCTACGGCCTGCAGCTGATGGGAAATCATTGGAAAACCCAACAAATATTATAAAAGAATTCGTAACGACGTTTATGCCTGAGTCTTTTTCAAGACTCACAGTGCATGTTAGAGTTATTATCCTGCTAATTCTACAAGAAAATGGAGATGGTATCCGGAGTTGCTGGACTTTTGCAACATTGCGTACTTGTGGTGATCGAGCTAGTCGGAAGAGGAAAGGAATTCCAACCTTCCAAATCAACCCGAGTCGCGCAATCGTTGACACTACACGTACGTAATCCCGGGCACATACACTTTTTGGAAGTATGTACGAGGATTTATAAGTAGGTGTAATTTATAAGCATACCCGAATACATATGTCATACGAGTTTGTATCAGGAAGTGGTTGTTTGAACGGACTATGAGATTCGATGAGGTATTCTACTTTCAATCACAACGATATTATACGTACGCACATTCACAAGTCCATAGATTTGAATATGATTCATTATTTTCTGATTGTTTTAATCTCTTTATATTCGACTATCATATAACTAATAATATAACAAAAAAGCAGGTGCCAACACTCAGCCTACTTATTGAAAAACGACATAAAGTATATCATGTCTTGGTGACTTTACCAAACATCAGCATTCAGAATTCTGAAAAGCATTCAAAACAGCAAACATTGAGTATGTAAAAATACTTTTCGACATACGAATGATGGCGAAGTGCAAAATTCATCTAATAAAAATGAAGTAATATGGAATATAATCAATAATGCTGTTGACATATAACATTAAAATATAAGAAAATCGAAATGGTCCAGGATGACATTTAACTAGATAAAGTTCAAAGTGTTGATCATTCAATTACTATTTTATCAATGCATCCACTATAGTAATTGACAAATCTGAAAAACTCTTAAATATCTGAAATAACGAATTGAAAGCCATGCTGACACGGAGAGAGATGTCTTGGAAATGAAACAATGTTTCAAAAACACGACCTCTTGATGTAAACAAGATGGTATATCCAACTGACTTCTCAAAAAAAAAAACAGTAATGCTATTGCACATCCCCATACATACATAATAAATCTCTCTTTGGAACAAGGGATTTTCCCAAACGAATTAAAAGGAAACCCATCACTCATTATCAACTATAGAGCTATATCATCATGCACCAGCTTATCAAAAGTGTTGGAAGCTACAGTTAATGACTTTTGACAGATGGATAATTACTTTCTTCGAACCAGCATCTGTTTATTGAGAAAAGTAGTGTTGAATCTGACCTTAGTTAGCACTTTCGTCATCTGAATTATTTGCTAGTAGGATAAATCAGAAATAGCTATAGGTCTTTTCGTTAATTTTAGCAAAGGGTTTGACTGCGTCTATCATGAAGCTCTACTGAACAAATTGTGTTCTTGTGGAGCAAGGGAGTGGCACATGATTGGTTTGCTTCATACTTGTCAAACCGATATCAAAGGATTACATGAAGATGAACGATGAATAATCTGACTCAGGTTTGTGTTAGAGACGGTGTTCCACATGGCTCAGTATCAGGTTCCACCCTATTCGCCATTTACATTAACGACATCTTTGAATATTTCAATTTTTCATGTTAAATAACAGCATTATATGCAGACGATACTGATATTTTGATAATAGACAAAACGCTTGAGGACACAAGAGAGGCCTGTGAAGAAGTATGTTACTTGGTAAAAAGAATGGGTTATGTATCAATGAAGATAAAACACCATTCACTTTGCGCAATCAAATTTACAGACACCTAACATTTAACGTTATATTCTATCCTCAACTGGTCCAAATATATTGAGGTGACATGTGGAAGATCAGCCAGAACGTGTTATGCTCTGGAAATAACATCCAAAATTTGCTGTTTAACAATCTTGAGGCCGTTATATTTTAAATAATTTCATTCTATTTTGAAAAATGAAATTGTACATTGGGGACAAACAAGCAGGTGAGGCCCAAAGTATTTTTATTCTTCAAAGGCGTGCAATACGGATTCTGGGTAACTTACAGTATAACGAATCGTGCAGTGATTTCGAATCATTGAAAATCTTGGCTATGCTATCTCTGAACATTTATGAGTTACTGTGTTTTGCTTTTGAAATCCGAACCCTACATCACTATAACTTTGGATATTGAAATAGATCACCTGTAAAACATAACACAAGATCATACCAAAAAAGTAAATATTTCAATACCTGCAGATGTTTTGATCATCTACCAGATTAAGTAAAGAACCTAACACCAACACACTCTTTCAAGCAACACGTTTCCAAAAGTTATGTTTTGAATGAATTTTTTTTTTTTTAATCACCGAATGACATGTAACTTCTCACACAGGTACGTTATAAGTCCTTGGTTTTTCGAAAATCCAACAAAACCAGGCAACTTCTCACAAAGGCACGTCGCAAGCCAATAAACACTCAAATCAGCCCAATAATAGGTAACTTCACACACAGGCACGTTACATATCATCGGCTGAAATGAATAAAACGGTGATAAGCAACTTCTCACACAGGCACGTTGTAAATCACCGAATGACATGTAACTTCACACACAGGCACGTTACAAGTCCTTGGTTTCCTGAAAATCCAACAAAACCAGGCACCTTCTTAGAAAGGCACGTTGCAAGCCAATAAACACTCAAATCAGCCCAATAATAGGTAACTTCACACACAGGCACGTTATAAATCATCAGGCTGAAATGAATACAACGGTGATATGCAACTTCTCACACAGGCACGTTGCAAATCACCGAATGACATGTAACTTATCACACAGGCACGTTACGAGTCCTTGAATTTTCGATAGCTAAACTGAATATATTCACTCAATTCCAATGTGCCAATAAATACCCAAATAAAACCTCTTTTCAAAACACTACTTTTGTAAACATCAATATAAATATTAACAAGTATTAAATATTCAGTATTGAAGAAAAGCTCTGTACTAATGATCGAAAGAGCAAAACACAAATTCTTCAAAATGTTTATGCTGCCACGAACGGAACTAACACATGATTTTCTTTGTTTAATAATCAACAAGCAATGGAAAATACATCCAAGAAAAATATAAGGAAACATACTGATTCTGAATAACAACCTGCTTTTCTTTTATTGAAAGTAAACTCCAACAATTACTCACTCAAACAGGTATTATAGCCATTTGTCAAAGATAATTCCAAGCAATTCCAAATAAAGTTAAAGGTAAGCTTATAGGGCTCATTCTCGAAACAAAAAGAAAAGTGGGGTCACTTACGTAGTTTTATCTCCAGAACACGAATCCGAAAGAATTTCTTGGGGGTCTCTTATACTTTTCGAGTTATGACCTTTTGAATCTTGAAAATCGACCATTTTCTGACTGAGATTGGCAAAATTGAGAAAACTTCATTTGCTAACATCAATCCACAAAGTAGTAACAACTTCTACACCGGCATACCTAGCTGCCAAATTGATCACCTTCCGTAATTACAATACTTCAAGAACACGAAACAAAAACACCATGGTCATTCCAAAATTCAAAACCAGTTTGTACAAACGAAGCTTCTCATACGCAGCTCCCAGATACTACAACTCTCTACCTATTAATTTTCGGAACTATAATATAATCAACTTCAAAAAGAAACTGAAAGAACTTATGTATAACAGTAATGCTCATATTAGATATACTTCTGACAAAGCTTGTTCAATTGATTGATTATTTCTCTCTAATGATAGTTACGAGATGATAGTAGTCAAAGATATTTTTTATTCCTTTCTATACAATTGTTAAATTTTTTTCTTTTTTCTCCTTTTTTTCTCTCTTTTTTCAAGGGTTAAATTGTAAAACAGCATCAGCTGACATTTCGCCCTTTCATCTATGTCACTCCATATAAGTATGTAGGAATTTATATTTTTTGTAAGATGAATAAAGACGATTTATTATTATTTATTATTATTACTAGTCAGAGATAATTGATTTTGACATTAATAATCCAACTGACCAAGATAACTTCTAAATAATCCAAGAACGTCAGTGCCTGGTCTATAATAGCCGGACTCCCAATTTACTCATTTTATTTTGAGTGCGGCCGTTGAACGAACTCCTGAAGGAGTTAACTTGACAGGTTAATTTTCTCCCAGACGTTTTTTCGATCTTATTCCTAATGATGTGTCATGATAATCAAAATTACTCTCGTGATTTGGAGAGCGTGGAGCGAGGGTGAATTCTACAAAGCAGAGGGTAGTGATTTTGTTGACATATGATTTCACACTCAAGAGAAATGTTTCGGGGAGAATTATGTTCAGGGCCGTACGTTAAACATGTTCGGAAAGACTTATATAAGATATAATTTTGTATGTGTACTGGAACTTCTGGATGATGAATATTATTACTTTTACTGAAGATGAGATAATGATTTAAATTTCAGTTCGTTTATTCATAAATCTATACAATATCGGCAGTTCGATAATAAAGAGTATATAAACTAGATTTGGATTCACCTAAGCTTGGGAAAGCTTGTGTTGTGTTTCCATCATCATAATCCGCTGAAAATGCCTAATTTATAAAAATTGTTTCTTTTTTTATTTTGATGAGTAGATTGTGACTTTTCCTAGTATTGTCTTTTTTGTGTTTTTTCATTTTTATATAAATTCCTATGAATTTATATGATATGGAGTTTTATGTGGTGGAAAAAATATTGATTTTTCTTGATTTTCATGAAACAAAACTGAATAGAAATGTGCTTAATACTTTCCCAATACTTGTAGAATCTCTTTTTTCATATATTTTATACCAATAGAGAGCTAAATCTTAAAGAAAGTTTGCAGTCGAAGTCTCTATTAGAAGAAATTAAAGATTAGAATCCCGTTTGTGATAATAACAGATAGCTAGAAAACAATTGAACATTCTAAGTTCCAAATTATGAACACAAATTAGTAATCATTACAAGTTTATTGAAAAAAAAAACACCAAAAAACGATAAATCCCTTTTTTGCGAAAATGCCTGGAAGATACCTTTTCTTTCAAAAAAAACCCAATGGTAGTGTGTACAAATGGTAGTGTGTACAAACACTAGCAATTTATGTCGAGAATGGTTTTCAGAAGTATCGACGATTCTAAAATCTGTTATTTTTCAGGTAACTGATAATAAAATATGCATAATTATTGAATTGATATGAAAATGAGGCATAACTTTCAAATTACTACGTTTTCGGCCATAGACCGGATTTCTTAACATAAATAAAAGGTCACAACCTGATCTAACCTAGCCATCCAAGTTGCTAGTAAATCGATCACTTATATAAGATTGAAAAAGTGAAAACTGAGGAGATGCTCGCTGCGCTCGCATTTTATACATTACAAGAAAAAAGAGACACGCCACCGGCATGTCTCGGCCTTCTGTCTGCTCACCAAATTTATTAACGTGAAAAAAGGGACATAACCTTATCTTACCTAACTAACCTAGATTTCCAAGTCGTTGGTAATGCGAACACTGATTAGTATGAAAAGGTGAAACCAAAGAAGATCCTCGCTGCGCTTGCATTTTATGACCATTCATCCAGAAAATACATTAGCCACGTTTATACCTTCTCTTGGTTAGCTGACTTTATTTTAACCAAATACACGGAAATTTTATCAGATGTAATTCAATGTTCGTCGTGGCATTAGCCAGGAAAGTAGTTGTTTTCTGATGGATTTCCGACCCAACTTTTCCTATTGTATAGGATATTAGCAATGAGCAGTCCTTCGGACATCTTATGCCTCAAGTCATAAGCTCATTGTTTGTGAATTACAGTTTTCTTCTCCGTTTTATACGGTCTTGACGATCGTGGTTTATGGGTATTGCTTAGTTGGGTGGTCGACGATGGGATGGCGCTCGCAGTTTTGGAGTTATTCACTGTGCGGGCGCGATCTCAGTTTCGGTCTTGAAATGGATTTGGTTATCGATTCATTCGTTGCAGTCATTAGTTATTGACTGCTAGACCTACCCTATACCAATGAGGGGCAACACCCCGAAATCGATATATAGGTGGTCCGAATGTTTCGATGAACATTTCCATGCAACAAGCAATTGCAGAGATAACATTGTAGTAACTCTGCACGGAAATTTCATCAGATGTAATTCAATGTTCGTCGTGGCATTAGCCAGGAAAGTAGTTGTTTTCTGATGGATTTTCGACCCAACTTTTCCTATTGTATAGGATATTAACAATGAGCAGACCTCCGGACATCTTACGCCTCAAATACTCTTTGGTCAGTTGACTACCTTGGTTGGTACCGAAAATTGTTGTGTACCAGACCAAAATAGTTTGACGACCAAGATGGCTTATAATTTTCAGCAAATTGCAAAATTTGGATTGAATCTTTTCTAATCCCTACATTCGAGTTCCATTTTTCTAACAATACAACCTCGGACAATAATGTTTCAATTTACGCATGAATATTGGCACTGTTTGTTCTAGTAGAATATTGATATCTATAAATCATTCTGTACAATACTCATATAATTAGTTTAGTTACCATTGAATGAAAGATATATTCAGTTGTTGTTTGGACATACTTGTCAGGCTTTTTTGGAATATATTAAAAAAGGAGTTTTCTACAAAACTATTTCATTTCAAGAGTCTATAATACAACACTGTTTATAGGAAAGGGATAAAGGAAAATATTGGTATAAATGTTTTTGAAATAAAATATCCGCTAGTAGGGTTGAAAACCTTTTGATAGTTGAGTGGTACGCTGTCGAAATGATTTCCAAACATACCAAATAATTTACAGAATAAACGTTGTAAATACTCTATAACTCAATCTCTTGGTCAACTTCTTCAGAATATCAATTTCGCGAACAATAACATTTCTCCTGAAAAAATCCAACCAGGTCGGGGTGATCTGTAGCATCACTACACAACAGAAACCAGGCATTGTATCATTTCCACAACTGTTAGAACGAGCCATCACGACGAAACAGTATTTTTCTAGTGATTTTTGTGTGGATCTTTTTTTCTTTGGTGTTTGGTATCGACTGCTATGGTCATTAGCTACGTGTTCTGGTTTGTCCTTGTTACTGACTCCATACGCCACCGTAGGTGCAGCACTGTTAATTGGATCGCAACAGTGAATCGTGCAGGACTCACCCCAGTCGAGCCACGAGATTTCAATAAATCATTTGGTCAAATTAAATTTCAAAAATCCCAGCTCTAACTGGTCCCAGAGTCGCATGCTCTTACTACTGCGCCATGCCCCGACATGAAATGCAATTATGGTTGATTAAAATTATTAATAGTAGTACCCACTGATGTAATGGTTTGAATTGCTTCTAAAACCACCTGGCATAGTTCTTCTTCCATTCGATAATTACGTTGACACACATAGTTTTTGACGTACCTTCGAAGACAAAAGTCAGGAGGTGTCAGATCCGGAGATCTTGGAGGCCAGACAACTTCTGACCTATCCATTTTTCAGGAAATCTGTTCTTTTGATATGCTTGAGCAATCCTCGAATTATGGCAGAGGCTTCATCTTCTTAGAACCAAAAGTAAAAGTAAGGGATCCATGTTAAAAATATGGCCCAATTATCCTCAATCCCAAAATTATCACCCACATGTTGAAACCATAACGTTGTTGGTGCCTATAGTAATTTTGTACAAACACGGATTTTCTATGGACCAAAAATGCTTATTCCGTCTGTTGAAGATTCCGTTGTTGGTTACCATACTTTCATCAGACCGTGACATTTTATTATTTAACAAAATGTTCATCCTCTTGACATTTTCTGGTGCACCATTCGCCTTATGTCGTTGCCCGGCCTTAGTCTTTGGCAGATTCGAAATTTGTACAGATGTTATTTGATCTCACGCAAAATTAAATTTGCAGTAGATTCTGGAGTTCCAGTAAATCCTGGCTGCCGTTACAGCCAGGAGTACGTTACTTTGTTTTCCTCATTGATTAGTTTGTTTCTATCAACAACTGGTATTTTAAACGAGCAATACTCCACTAAATTTGCTATCCAAAAATCTTTTTAATCTTTCAGGGAAATTATTTAAATATATTTCCTCAGCTTTTCGAGGATCGGAATGATACAGAATGTAACAGTCGAACTTTTCCACAAAAGAATAATTTCTACCAATTTTTATGCAAATTGAAAGACCACTTACCCAATTAACTCGTGTGTTGTAACTCTTTTTCAAAACCCACTCTGTTTATGGCATGGTTTTTCCTGAATGATTTTGAGTAATGTTTGAAATAGGCTCAAACACATTGAAACAACTGCAAGTATACGACGTTTTTAGTAATATAAAATGGCTCTGAATTTTGTAATAAAAATAACAGGACTGCAATTATTTAAAAAAAGTAGATGAAAATCTGTGAAAGTCATCTTGTTAAGATTAGAAGGTGGTAGTAAAAATAGATTTTAAATGTTTTGATGTCTTTTCAAATAACGCCAGGAATGAATAAAAACCAATATCGAAAATATTACTTCATTCAAATTATCTTGATATCCGAAAAAGATAACCCACTTATGCGAACTCCATATAAAAGGACTTTGGATTGTGCAAAGGAACACGCACACATCTTATGGGAAAAAGTCTTTCTGTGGAATTGGCAGGATTTTTGATATGTTGTAGCTGGAGCCAACCTGAGCAAAAGTCTCCGTTGGCCCAACTCGATTGTATGACCAGATTCGGCGCTAGAGGGCGCCAAATCATACAATTTTTGATTTTTGGAGAAATTCAGCTGAATAAATAAATATAAATTTCTCATTTATATTCAATATTGTGTGCGACTGGACATTCCTAAAATTCGTGAGAAATACTTTTCCATGATATAGTGAAAATGAACGCAACTTTTTTTCTATTGGGTATAGTCAACAACATACTCAACTCTTCATTGAATGAATTCGCCTGCGAGGTTATAAAGTGTATTGAGTTTAGCATTGAGGATCAATCAGGATCGTTTGTTGATCGAACAAAATATAATGGAGCTATGAATACAGAGTGTTTTATGTAAGGAAGGATTCATTTGATATATAGGGTTGCCCATTACAGTATCTCGCCTATTCTGAGGAGTATGGGAAACTGTTTCAGATGAAAATTATACGGTTTACTATGTGTCTTACTATAAAAATAATTTGAAATATACAGTGTTTTTCAATAGCGGGGCAACACAAAGCATCAACTTTTTAAATGAACCACCCAGTAAATGTTCTCACCATTGCACTGAGCAAAACGTTTTACACACAGGGATATTTCCTGTTTTTCGAAATATTGCGGCGTTGTCAAGTTATTACTAAAAGAAAGAAAATCTTCGGAAAAACAGACCATCACAAAAATCATCATAAATATCTTATGGATAGAATTTAATCAAAAATATTTGGGTCATGCACAAATTATGAACAATATACGTTCCTCTAGGTTTTTAAATCAAGGACTAGTTCAATAACTCCGTGTCTATGATTGAATTTTCCTTGAATTCAGATGGGTAAACTCAGTTCATTCAGTTCAAATATAAAATCGACGGAAATATAGTCAATATCTTCAAAACATTAAATATATTTTTTCGAATTACTAAAAAAATTCATATTTAATAGCTTGCTAAAGCCTACATGAAATTCAGAATTAGTTATATTGCGCCCTCTATCGCTGAACCTCAGGAATTACGACGTAGTTAGGCTAATAGTAGATCACTTTAGGGCTCTGTGAGGAAGTCATGATTAAATCATCTAGAAGTGTAATGGGTAACTTATTTAAATTGAATGGAGCCTTCCTTGTGTGAAACGCTATGTATTTTCATTTGCATTAAATTTCGAGAGATCAATTTCCATTCTGATCAATCATCAATAATAAATAGGTAACTCAATCAACTCATAGTCTCGAAGGAGAATTCTTTTATCTGAAAATTTATTATGTTGGAAACTACCCTGGAGAGAATCTTATTTTTTTTGTTATAGAAGAATCATTCACGATCTTAGTAACGCTCAGTTGAACAACAGCTGCCTATCGATTACAAATGATATGTAAATGTTTTTCATTTATCTGAATTCACTAAAAAATAATAAAATTCGTGATTTGGAGTAATTACCTGTATATATAATATGGATCCTTCTTGTAAAGAGAAACATTCTCAATCGAAAATTGAATCAAAACATTACTCCTCTGGAAATGGAAAAACCTTACGATAAAATTGAAGTTACTTTTTTGTAATATCTAACAGAAAACAACTACTTTCTTGGCTAAAGCCACGCTGGACATTGAACTACATCTGAAAGATATTGAGAAAGACCCTATATAACTTGAGAGAACAAAAATCTAAAAGTGAAAATTTGCATTTTTATTCAGATAGTTGATTATCTATTAAATGTCCAGTTTCCATTGGAGATTCTTATCTATAAATGAGATAAGGGAGAATGTTATTCAGAACTATCACTCACAGAAAATCGCTCATTTCATTGATGCGTGAATTTCATCTCTTTCTCTAGGCCTCCAAAACATTTTGGTCGACAAGAATCTATTTCACTCTTCTAAGATCATCAGGGATGTCGGAAGAATCGGAAAACTTACTTTTCAGAAGCAATTTCACACTGTATTGGTTCAATTTTGGTCGGTCAACTTCTAATTGATTATCAATGATAAACTCAATCGAATTATAACCTCGTAGGCGCATTCATTTACTCAAGAATTGAGTTTATTATTGACAACCCTGTAGAAAAACTGTAGCGTTTTTCAGTTCTGTTCTGAAAATTTCGCGAGTTTTAAGAATGCTCATCCGCACACAATGTTGAATATGAATGAGAAATTGATATTTTTTTATTCAGCTGAATTTAAAAAAAAATCACAGAATTCATCATTTGGCGTCTTCTAGCGCCGAATCTAGTCATACGATCGAGTTGGGCCAATAGAGACTTTTACTCAGAATGGCTCCAGTTATAACATATCAAAAATCCAGCCATTTTCACCGAAAGACTTTTTCCCATAAGATGTGTACATGGTCCTTTCCCCTTCCCAACCAACATTGTAACTACAACTGTTTCCGAGGTCCTAATGCTATTTCGGACACATTTCTTTTTATTATATACTGTATCTCACTTGCAAGTCGTAGGAACGCTATTATTTTAGAAAATTTTAGTTCTTTTGAAATCAACGCGTATCTTTCTCTCAAATAATTCAGATTTTTTCTATGAATTCATTTCGGTATCTAGATTAACCGAAAGAAACATAATTTTTGACCCTTCTTTCAATTTCAAAGCTCACAACCACAATGTTTGTCACTGCAACTGTCACTGCAACTTTTGGGGAAAAATTCGATTGATGAAAGTAGCTCAAATATAGATTTCATTACGCCAATAACAATCCACTACCACAAAAATTACAATTTACAACGTAAAAACTCTCCGGCAACAAAATGCATGCTTCCTGATATAAATATTTTAATATAAAACACGTTTAATTCGATGAAAACCGCAAACGGACATTTGGGAAAACCGTCACGAACCGAAATCCGATAACAAATAAAATATTGTCAGAACGTGGTAACCTCCCTCATATTTCATACATATACAGGGATACGTGGGAAATATGGATACTTAAGACCGCTCCAAATTGCCTATTCTGATTCTCGTGTTTTCTGTATTCTGCCGGCAATTCATCATTCCTGATGCATTATTTCTTGTTATCTCTTTTCTCTGGCGTGAGAAACGTTTGTTGAACTGGTGCTATAGAAAAATGTTGGCACATTGAATTTACCTTGTTATAAAATTTATAGACTTTGGAGAGAATCGATGGATCTTGTTTCAAATCAATAGTGGTGTACATGATTTGGGTATTCATAGCCTAAAATGACAGATTGCCGCTCGATACAGAGGGCAATATTAGGAGAGCGGCAATGACACTTTGTGCTCGGATTACACACACGATTCTTTGTACAAATGCAGCTCTTAGAAGAAGAACATTTGACACTTCACTCATTCAAAGCAGGAACGTAATATCACCTATAACAAAACACATCAATAGCTATCACAAATATAAACTTCACTTCACGAATTGTTTGACGATCGTTGGTTTGGGCGTTTAGGGCCGTGGGATTGGCCACCGAGATCACCCGATCTCACGCCGCTTGACTTTTTTATGGGGTGTTTGGAAAGAAAGGATGTATAGTTCTCCAGTTCCTACCAAAGAAGAACTGAAGCAGCGAATAGTGAGGTTTATTGAAAATCTGGATCCCCATGGAATTGAAAAAGCAACCACGAATCGCGTAGAACAAAAGCAAATTTTAAGGATTTTAGAATGTTATGGACAACATTTACAGCATTTGCTATTTGTTTTCTTCCTAATTCTGTTATTTTCTGTACTTTTACATGTTATACTGGTATTCCAGGAAATCTAGCTTTTTATCTAGAAATGCAATATTAAAAGCTGATTTTTGGTTCAGTTGTTTCCTGGAAACTTTGAGCCGAAGTAAATGAAACTTTCGTAATCTTACAAGCTTCTTCTCACTCCTTGGTTGATTCAGGAAAAAATTGGTTACATTCTCTGCAAGTTCTGGCAATGATTTGACTGCCTAAACATAAATTTCATATTAGAAAAACTTAGTTATCTGGGTATAAGAGGTACCGCTTTAAAATGGTTCGAGTCTTATCTTTCCCACAGAAGTATTCTCATCAAATTAGAACAACAACTATCGAATGAATACACGACTTCTCTTGGTGTCCCCCAAGGATCTGTCTTGGGACCCTTAATTTTTCTCCTTTTTGTAAACGATATTCCCAAGCATATAACCACGGGACAAGTAACAATGTTTGCCGATGACACAACAGTTACAGTCTGTGGAGAAACCCTTGAAGAATTGCATAATAATATAGAGAAAGCGCTCAGTGAAATGAAACAATGGTGCCAAAAAAATCGACTTATTTAAATACTGATAAGACAGTCTGCATAAATTTTCATATGAAAAAATCAATTCCAAAAACCTTCTATAAAAATTTAATATTTAGTGACAATATCAAGTTACTCGGGACATGGATTAGCTCAGACCTTAGTTTCTCCCACATAGACTCTGTTTGTAAACAACTAAATAAAGCTTCAGATGAGACCAATTTTGGACCAAAAGTGGTTGTTGAATTTATACTATTCATTTGCATATAGCCATAAATCGAACAATATTGCAACATGGGGACTGGCTACTGAATACAAAAGAGTTTTTATCTCCCAAAAAAAAATATATTATTATTTAACTTAGAATACAGCGACTAATGTAGGGCTGTCTTCAAACACTTCATTCTACCCTTCCATTCTATTTTCATCTTGAAATGTGTAACTTTTGTAAAAAGCAACATCTCTGACTTCAACGTGTTAGGAAGTCATCATAACTATCCATCAAGAAGCTTTATATTGGAAATACCAAAACATAAAACTGCAACATTTAAAAAGTATACTTTTTATAATTGCATATATCTTTATAACAACCTGCCAAAACATATAAAGGATATAAAAAGCTATATCAACTTTGAAAATGCAACAAAGAAGTATCTCCTGGAAAATAGCTTTTATTCAATAGAGGAGTTTCTGACATTGGAATCCAAACACTGATTGATTGTTCACCGAATAAGCTTTTTAATGTGTAGATATACGTATATAGTGAAAATAGAGTATATTTGGTTTTAATTCCGAGAGTTCCTACCTTTGACAGCTGTTTCGTGCTCACGCACTCATCAGAAAGGATTTATGGAGCCCTCGAAATTAAAACGAATCCACTCAAGAATTAGTACCGTGACGGCAAGACAGATATAACAGAAAGTTACTTATGACATCTACAGTCACTAGTTGAAACTTAATTCGACACGAACCAAGGAATCCAAATTAGAGGTTTGTCTACAAATTAACAGGCAGCCAACAATTCGTTGTTCTGACCAACCCAAGGTTCAATCAAGTTTCTTGATTGAACTTTGGGAAATATTTCATATGGATAGAACAGGTAAAGGTGAGAATATGCAAGATATGAAATTTTTAGCAAAATCCTGACTGTCCATAAACGTCTAACCTAGCTTCGACCGTGGATCACGCTGTATGAATTGGTGTTTTTATGATCAATAAATTGCCCATCTGTCTGAGTAATACCAGTTGACAAAAATCTCAAGTCATCTGGTTCATAGAGACATAAACAACGATGTTACACAAACTCATTTCCATGCATACGTTGCTCTCATATTCCGGTTATTAATACGAACGAGACTGTTTTTCGTTTTCTGTTTTCATAAAACCACTTGTTTAATTTCCCTTTGGTACTCAGTTTTTGATAGCGGCCGTAGTGCTGCTGGCGTAAAATATAGCTCATTAACAAAGTCATTTGTTTTTCTCGTTAACATGCAGCTTGCCATGAAATTATTTTTCAATTATGTTACGGCGAATGTGAAGATTAAATATCGCTCTTGTTCGGGTTCATTCTGGAAAATCATTATCCGCTCCGCAATCAGAAACGTGAAAGCAAATCGCATGGGTAGGACCTACTGGGAATCCTAAGCCGCGACGAATGAAATCTGAAAGGACCTCTGACAAGTCTTGAGGAAAACAGAGTCCTGTCGGATTTGCCAAAAATGTACTGGAAGTGGAGTGAATAAATGTCGCGAAAAAATAACGATAGTAATAATGTGTTACTCTTGGATTTTAACACGTAAAGTGCCATAGGGGGTGTAGAAGAAAATAGGGATGTTCACAAAAAAAATGAAACCGCGCATAATAAATACAATGAAACCATACATTATGACCTTAGAATTAGATCTGTGAAGATTAATGAAATTCTTAATAATCGCTGCATTCGTTTGAATGTACGAAACGCTTTCCGATTGGCGTGACTTCAGCGATTCGATCGTGAGTCCCGCGCCAAAACGAAAACAAGTGCATTCGCTTCGCATTGAACTCTGGCATTTCTTTCGAAATAAAGCCGTTACCTTGCTTCCTGAGTTAATTGTTCTACTGACTACTTCATGATGGAAGAGGGTTTTCAAAAGGCTGATTCCCATAATTTATCAACAGTAGATGGTGCTATGGCGTCTGATTTTTTAACAGAGTGCAAAAACCTGAATCAACCCCAAACAAGTAAAGGCTAAACAGTAAGTTTATACGTGAATTTTTTGATAATTCATTGCATGGCAGAGACTACATAGTGATCCTGCTACCAACAATAGTGATGATAATATGCACATTTGTTTCGAAATCATGTTCAACTTTTATATAGGTAAATTTTGTCATAAGAGTGTAAAAATCTATATTTCAGGTGAAACTAGCGGCAATAAAATAAGTTAGGTATGGCAATTTCTGAATAAAAATGTATGGCACTTCCGTGTTTATTAAAATAACATATTTTTCAAAATTAGTAGCTAATGACAATGTTTGGTTTACTTCGATTTTAGTTTGCTTGGTTTCAATGATAATATAGGCTGGAATTTAAAAAAAGTAGTAAATAATAAAGTATTTCTATAATTCAAACCACAGTTCATGATCTTATCCAATAATAATTGTATTTCACTTTGGCATAGTAATGACACCTCGCCAGTAAGATTAAAC
Organism: Chrysolina oricalcia; assembly: GCA_944452925.2. NCBI lineage: Eukaryota > Metazoa > Arthropoda > Insecta > Coleoptera > Chrysomelidae > Chrysolina > Chrysolina oricalcia. Next base: position 13,308,269 of record OX101825.2, on the reverse strand, counting down.
TGAGGTTAATCTGAAATTAAACTAAGTTTAATCTTCCTCTTAAGGATGATCACTTGGTGATTGAAACACGTGTCGAGGTGTTAAAAATAATGGTTTGGTGTTCTGATAAAACTCCAGTATATTCAATAATAATAATTCAATTCAGTATATTCAATTCAGATAATATTCAAAATTTCAGAAAGTTTCCTTTTTCTTGATCTTATCTCGCGACTCCAACGAAAAGTGATTGTCTTTTTATCCGCCTGCCAACTGAAAATATGCGGTACTACTCTCGGCTTCATTCGAGCTTTAACTTTACTAAACTTATAATTCTTTATAGTTTTCCATATCTACTGCAAGCTGTAAACATTAAATTATTCAATATTTCGTTAGTAATACTAACAAAGACTCTAACTCACGTTGAAATGATCTTCATAACAAAGGAAAAAACTGTTTTCACTGACACCTCTTATATCTCTTTCTTCTTACAGCAGTAAACCATTTTTTTTTCGAAAGATTTCGTGGAACTTTTATGAGTATTTTATTTTTGGTTGTGTTCACACACCCAGGAACAAAACACATCTTATTATCACTCATTTTGAAACATTAATGGTGGATTTATGCAGCAGTCATAAGTCATAAGTTATAAGTCATAAGGAAGAATATTCGTCAATGATTGTTTGGAATGAACGGTTCAACCAATCATACTTCCTTATTAGTCCAAATCACCGGCTGATCGCATAGTGGATGGAAAAACCGAACGTGTATTATATGAAAACCGGTGACTGCCAGCTCGGGCACCTTGCGTTCGTTAATTTAAAAAAAATTAATTACTGTTTCGTAGGTCAAAATCCGACCGATTGCGTTGTGCGTCAAAATTCGTTTATACATAGAAAAAACATTCTTAAATATGATTTTTGGTGACTCACTTGAAATCGGTTGTTGAGCAGTGACTGCCAATCAAAAACGGTCTAGTAAAATATTGAAAATCCGACTCATCGCAAAATGAATAAAAATCGGATATGACGTCATTGAACACATTCAAAGACCATTGCCATTGCCATTTTGGATACAATAAAATAAATTCCCGTTCAATATGGCAAAATTGCAAGTAAATGCTTGAATGTTTTTTTAAACCACAATTCACTCGGAATCGCGATAATGTTCGATTCCTACTTCAGCCCTTCCATCAAGGACAACGAGCACTTGCTTCGAGATAATACAGAAGATCGTAGATTCCAAATAACTGGTCCGCAGCAAAAGCGCTGTACCGATTTCATAAAAGATTTAAAAAATATCAGTTTCAAAAAAGCTTTGATCAACTTTTTCATTGAAGAATGGCGTAAGGATGAATACGCGAGTAATCTTGGCTCAAAAACTTTGTACGTTAACGCAGAGCAATGTCACAAATTCGAAGTCATTGGGGGAAAGGTTGTTTCGAGCATCGTCGACGAATTATCATGCGAAAAACACGAAGAGGCTAACACAAAAATCGTGTTTTATGTTTGCAGGTCAAATGAAAAGTCAAACGTTGTGATACGTTGTTCCGATACAGACATTTTGGTAATAATGCTTGCAAATATGGAACACGTAACCAGTGGAACGAAAATATGGATGAACGTCGGAGTGTCAAATGGGCAGCGATACATTGATGTATCGAAATTGTATTCTCATCTCGGTCCCGATCTTTGCAAATCGCTACCTGGGTACCACGAATTTACAGGGTGCGATTTCAATCCTTCTTTTTTCAGAAGGGGTAAAAAGAAACTATTGACTCTATTGCAACATTCTAAGGAATACCAGATAGCTTTTGCAAAGCTTGGGGACTGCGACGACGAAGCTATCGACGGCAAATTTAGAAAAAATCGAATCATTTGTATGTCAGATGTATGGCGTTAAGGGCGTACGACATGTTAACGAGGCGCGATTATCCATTTTCTGGAACAATTTCTAGGTCAATGACGTCAACGAGAAATTCGCGAAATCGGCGACGACTTTTGATGGTTCGACAATCCCCCCTTGCAAATCAGAACTCGTAGAGCAAGTTCTACTAGCAAATTACATTGCAAATATTTGGTGTCACGCCCACCAGAAATTCCCCACCAATTTTTGCCCCACCGAATATGGGTGGATTGAGAAAAATAACAAATATGCATTTTCTGGTTCAAGGGTGAGCAGGTTCCTCAATTCGTCGAAAATATAATAATCCAGCCAGATATAATAATCCAGTTCGGGTGAAACTAGTAATTCAGAGGATATTGAAAGCATTTCAGACGACGCCGACGTTCACTTAAGTGATAGCGATAGCGATACTGATAGCGACGATTAAGCCCTAGCATTACGAATGTGGTCTTTTTTTGTCGACAATAAAAAAATTATAATAAATATTGATAAATCGTATTTTGATTTTTTATTATGGACATTCCATTTTACACTTGGTTTATGATATACTATATGTATATTTTAAACCATTCAACGTATATCTTGGCCGAAATTATACAAATGAATACTGATATATTGGCAGTCTTCCAGTGCGCCGGGCGATGCAGAGCAAACTTTGAGGGCCGGCAGTCACTAGAAAGCAGCGGCCTTGAGGTGGCAGTCACCCAGCAATGGTCTGTGAATGTGTTCAATGACGTCATATCCGATTTTTATTCACTTTGCGATGAGTCGGATTTTCAGAATTTTACTAGCCCGTTTTTGATTGGCAGTCACTGCCTAACAACCGATTTCAAGTGGCAGTCACCAAAAATCATATTTGAGAATGTTTTTTTCTATGTATAAACGAATTTTGACGCACAACGCAATCGGTCGGATTTTGAACTATAAAACAGTATTTAATTTTTTTTAATGAACGAACGCAAGGTGCCCGAGCTGGCAGTCACCGGTTTTCATATAATAAACGTTCGGTACTACATTATATAATTTTTCCATCCACTATGCGATCAGCCGGTGATTTGGACGCTATCTCTTAGACTATATGACTTAAAACTTATGACTGCTGCATAAATCCACCATAATACAGACGAAATCCAGCGAAACCCACAGCTCTAAATGATCAACACATAAAAGCGCGCGGTATTATAATGCACTCCACTCACACTATCAAAGAAATGACGTCAATCGCTGCTAGCCTCGTGCAGGGTACGTTTTCTAGCCTCGCTGATTTCATTTTTGAGACTTTTTGTGCTGGTAATGTGTTTTTAGAGAGGAATAACTGTCGAAATACATTATAATCAAAAGTTAGTGGAAATTCCTATGGGCCGTGGTGGGCAGATCCCACAGAGACCCATCATTGCCAAATGAAATACATGGCACTGTTTTTCCATCTTTTTAATAAAATAATGCCAGTATTTATATAACACATCATGGACAACGAATTAAATTTAGATTATCTTCAATGAATTTCTTTATATTCGTTGTATTTGTTTCTCTGTTTGCATATGGTGAAATTGTGCTCCTGCTACCAATCTAAAAGAAGAAATAACGCTGTACCTAGCAAACACGGACTTGTCGTATCGCATTGCTTTTTGTTTCCTGGAAGGTCTTGGAAATATCAATCATCACCACATACTGTTAACGATCAGAAATCGTGAATGATGTATGTTATGATTTACATTATTAGAGATCAACTGCTGACCTTCTTGCCTAGTCTCAGATGTTTCGTAACTATCTATCGAAAAATATGGAGAACATCTGGCCTTGGCATCAGAAATATTCAAAGCATTGTATTGCGTTTGATAGATAGATACATGAACAAACATTATTGTCTAAATGAAAACATTTGTTGCCAAAGTCAAAATTATCACACTGTTAATTGTTTACATACATATAGAAAATAATTAAAATTTTAGTTACAAAAAGGACATAAACAAAATTACATGTAAAATATATTATGATATCACATTATAGAATATTAAATATAGAACGACAATTACGAAAATCTACAGCACACTGAAGAAGTACAAAACCTTTATTCCAGTCGAGAAATGGACACATTTGACGCCACATTACAGTAAACCACCTCATCTCTACGGTCTTCTGAAAATTCACAAACCCGACATGCCATTGAGACCAATCACCACCCTATAACCTGGCGAAATACCTCCTACCCATATTACAACCCTTACAGGGTACTAGAAGTTCTTTCATCAGTAATTCCAAACACTTTGTAGACATTATCAAAGATGTTCAACTAGGACCGGAAAATCGTTTCATCAGCTTTAACTAATGTCCCCATAGAATAATCCCTTACTATTATCAAGAGGAAACTGAAAGAAGACATCCAGCTTCATGAAAGGGCTGATTTCCCCGTATAAGCGATATTGGAACTACTGAAGTGCTGTCTTCATAACTCGTACTTTCATGAAAAGGACTGTTTCTTCTCCCAAGTTGATGGATTGCCGATGGGATCTTCTCTGTCTCCAGTAATCACCAACATAAACATGGACTGGTTCGAGGAATTGGCTATCAGAGGCAGAATATGAACCAAAACTATAGCTGAGATACGTGGACGACACCTTCATCATATGGAACCACGGAGATGAACACCTTGAGGACTTCTTCTCAGGAATCAATAACATGAGGGATCCAATCAATTCACGATGGAAAAGGAAACTAACAGTGTCCTGTCTTTTCTCGGAGTGAAAGCTGACAGAACAAACACTGGTATCCTTACCTCTGTTTTCAGGAAGAAGACACACACTGGACAGTTTGTCAACTACGGCTCAAATCACCGGATACCACAGAGAGTGGCATTGTAAGAACGTTGGTGGAGAGAGATGAGTATTTGCAACAACCAGGAGTCTCTGGATGCGGAAATAAACCAAATCAGAAAGAACCCACGCCAAAACAGATATTCCGAGAAACTCATAGGAGAAGTTCAGAAACAACTCCAAAGAACCAAGACGATCAAGGAACGATCACAAAACCCAATTCTTGTCCTTCCCTACATCAGGGATATATCCGAATAGATCCGAAGGATCGGAAACAAATATAACATCAAGAGTTGCTTTCAATCCATCAGTACCTTACGAAGCTTTCTCGCCAAGACGAAACCAGAGAAGAAAACTCTTTGAAGACACATTTTAAAGCTCGTTTCTGGAGGACGAAAAGAATTTGGTAAAAACGTAGGTGAGACTCAATGAATGAGTAGTATGCAGTGAAGGAAGGTGACATTCCAAGCTTGCCATTTATTATAATGACAACTTGATGATATGAGACTCGAACTTCACATTGTTCTCCAAGAAATTTTGTTTCAGTATTGCTTTTAGTAATATGTCAACATGAAGGTATTTGTTCTAGGTCCATCTTGAAACTGACCAGACGTGTTTTAGTAACATTCAATGTGAACATGTTAGCCTCACACCACTTTTGGATTTTTCTTCGTCAATACAAATAGTTCTAATCACAGCATCATGATTTTCATTGTGCCATCAACTAATTAATCTGGAGTTTAACTGGAACCTGAAAAACTGGACCTGGAACAATGATAGTAGTCAGATCGGCCTAAAGTTGATGAGATCATCATGTAGTGGTATAGCTATTGAGGTCTTTGGGCTGCATGGGAAAATACCAGCAAAAGACTTGTTGATGGCTACAGTTAAGGCTTCATCAGGTAATTGTGACAGTAGTTTGGCAAATGACTGGTCTTCACCTGAGGAATTTTTGTTTTTCATTTCGATAATTATTGACTCAAGCTCAGCCAAGTCCATCTCGTATAAGAACAGAGAGTGCATCGAAGATGCCACACTTTATATATAATCGAGAGGATAACTGTCGGAGAAATGTTCTAGGTTAATTTGTTAACTATGGAACGAAAATGTTGGTTCAAATCGTTTATGTCAGTTAACCAGTGACTTCTGGCCAAGCTTTCATTTATGGCTTTCATCGTAAGTTTTCTTTTCATGGTAGAGGGAATCGTGCATCGATAGCTGTTTTATGGAATTCGGGAGATGATTATAGATTCTTATTTCCATATAAAGGACCCAGTTTGAGTTTGATTGTATTTATAGTTTGGCAGGAAGATGGTAAGCACTAACTTACCGGGAGATATCTGCTCACCTATATTTGGATTCAAACTGATTATAACAAGATATTTAGTGATTCAATGACAAGTAACTGGTGAATAATACAAATAATTCACGTATTTACGGCAGAAAACAACTTGATTATGGGTGGATTACCAATCAACCAGTGGCTAGTGATTACCGTTGCTAAAAATGATTGCAAGTGATGCATTTCAGCAACCTCATTTTACTCGTCATAATTACATATTAATTGGTCATTTCGATTTTTTTAATCTTTATCTTTTCCCCCTAGAATACCAGATTGAGAATTAAAGCAACACTTTTGCGTTGGAACTATTCGAGGAGTTTCAACCGAGTCACTAATGAGCTGCTGGTTGCGATATCCTTTCAGTATTCATTCAATAATCCTTCTGGTATAGTTCCTAAAACTCACGCGACAAGCTACTTAGCTGCTCCCAGGTTGTTTATAACAAGTCTCGCAATTACTCACATTCCGGGTCATTTACCAAAGCCGCTATGATTGATTGCGCCGGAATTGCGTGTTCTGCATGTCATACAACCTCGTATTACATGCCTTCTGGAAAATCAGGAATTGATTTAAATGGGCTTGTAGGAAATTCACTGGAGACACTCTGTTGACATGTATTGCGATCAGAATGCAGATAACAGGATTGAACTTATGAGTATTCGAAGAAGAGATGGGCGCCTTGTGACAGCTAGTTGGACGTCAATTTATAACGTTTGCCAAGTTATCAACTCTTTGCTAAATACTGAAGGTGAAAAAAAAACTACGAAACTAAAGCTGAATATGTAATTATGTATTTGCATATATGAACGAGAAATTACTTCAGGGATTCATACCGTACGGAAAGTATACCTTACTAAATTCACCAAAGTATGACCAAACGACGGCGAATGAATCCTTTTGCAGAGGTTACCTTTTTTGAAAAATCGTGCGCTTTCTACTGATGTTACTGGCTTTCCGCAGATATTTCACAAAATGAAATGAGTACCTATACAAGTATGTCATTTATATAAATTTACCATAATTTCGAAGGTGTTTGCCCTTCTCAAAAATAATAGATATATAACTAATAAATAAAAATCAGGATGGATTTATCGAGGGGCAATATATGAAACTATAAATAGAAAAGTTATTGGGTAAAATCCTCGAATTGTTGTGCAACCGTAGACACGTGTTTCGAGCTTAAACTCTCGTCAGTACGGTAGAGTCAAGTGCGAAGATTACACTTGGGTGTAAAAATAGAAACAAAGGAAGTCAACAACAGAAAGCCAACTACACATTTGTTGCTTCGGTTAGAATAAATAAATAAACCGTTATAAATATTTCAATCGCTTATCTTTCACCATACGGACTTTGCATTTCCAACGGGAAGTTTGGAACAGGAATGGTTGGCTTGAAATCTTGAACTACGTATCTAGCAGAGCCTCCAAAATGAAAACTCTGGCTGCAACCAGCATGTACAACTTCCAGAAAAGTCCCCAAGCCCTCTAACTAGAACTCCAACAGAATTTAGTCTCTCTAAAGATTTTAGCATCCAAAAAGAATGTGTCTCGTAACAGAATGTAGCTTCAACATGAAATGTGTCTCCAAACTGAACCCTAAGAGACAAAAGCCAGTGTTACCTGTTATATAGAGTAAATTGGGGTAATATGGCAACATAAAATTCAAATGCCCACATTCTAAGAACCAACGCGCCTAGCTGAAACACGATGGCTGCACGTTAGAGCTTACACAATATATGTATGTGTTCAGAGTCGCTCGATGCCATATTCACACACAGCGAAAGATTAGAAGTAAAAATGCATAGTGATACTCTATTGCCATTTTACCCCATACCATGGGTAATATGGCATCATACGATGGGTAATATGGCAACATGCTCTTCTCGTAAGAAATAAAATATTTCATGAAACTGAAAAAAAAACTTTATTTTTACAACATTACATATTATATATTACTGAATCTTATGTCTGATCTTATGTCTGATCTGGAACACAATCTGCACAATATATGTTTGATGGAGTACATATCTCGTGAACCCAATGATTACATTGCACACATTGCAACCAATCACATTTTGGTCCTTTTTTATCAAAGTAGTATCCACGGCATTGTGCACAATATTCTGATTCATCGTATTCCAATTCTGATTAACCGCTCTCCATTGTAGGCACTTCTAATTCGCTTTCTGATGAACTAGTATCAGGATTAGCATCACGTCTTTTCTTTTGAGTAAATGTCTTCTTTTTTCCTTTGTTCTCTTTATCTGTCTTCTGTTTTCCTCTGTTCTCTTTATCGGCCTCATCTTTTTCCATCTTATTTTTTTTACGTTTTAGCTTTGCTGCTTCCTTTTTATCTTTAATTTCTCTTTTCTTTCGTTTCTCTGCAATTGTTTCTGGGCATGTAAGTAACTGAGCATGCTGCTTTCTCTTCTGACACCCACTTGGACCAGGTATAGCAGGAATAGGTACGATCGCTTCAAATGATACTTCGTTGTTATGAATATTATTGACCTCATCATTAGGATTATCTTCAACATTGTTGTCGGCATCATCAGGAATAACACCATCAGCATTTTGTTCTAAATTATTGTTCCTAGGAATTGTCGCGGGAGTATGCTGGATGAAAGCATGATCGGGAATTATGGTTGCATTAAATGGATGGATTCCGCAGGTTCTGAAACCCGAAACCCCGTTTTGAACCGTAGCTGCTTTACACCATGCATTGTTTAAGAGTGCTGGAAACTGTAGCCTATTCAATTTCCGACCAGGATGATTATGTATCCAGTTATTACAGGCTTGTGACCAATAGGTTTTTAAAGGTTTGAAAAACGATCTGTCTAGTGGCTGCAGCCAGTGTGTCGTATGGCTTGGTAGACACAACATGATGACATCGTTGCTTGCGGCTAAATCTAATAATTCTACATCCGAACAGTGCGACGAATGGCCATCTAAAATGAGCAATACTTTACCTGGCTCTTTTCTGGCAATAAAGTGCTCTCGAAGCCATATTTTAAAAATATTTGTTTTTACATATGCCGATTTTTCATTCATTATAACTTTACCCCCAGGAGGCAAACCATCTTCGAACTCTTGTTTTTTCTTCTTGCCTTTAAAGATACAAACGGGAGGAAGAAAATGACCTTCTGCATTAACACAGGCTATAACTGACACCGTCTCACCTTTCTCACCACTTGTAACGCAGTTTACGGTTTTGGTGCCTTTAGTGGCAATAACTTTTCCTGGGTTATTGTTAAGTTGTAGCCCTGATTCATCGATATTAAATATTTTTCTCGGGGTGTTCATTAAGTCATTATCTGTTAATGTTTTCTGCAACAGATCAAAATATCGTTCGCATTCATTCTTAGACATGCCTTGCGCTCGCGCTATAGACATTCCTTGAGCTTGGCGAATTGACAATTCAGGATGTCTTTTCATAAACGATACAAACCAGTCATACCCAGCTTGCTTTTTCTCGACATTAAAGGTATTTGAAATATTATTTTGAACCGCAAAAAAAAATGCAATCTTTTTCACATCAACTGATGTAAGTGCAAATCCATGCTTTTCCATAGTTTGGATGTATTTTACCAAACTTGCTTCATGATCTGAAGTTAGACAACTTTTGCGGCCCAATTTTTCTTTGCGGAGGTTTCCAGACCGCATTCTCCTCATCAAAGTGCGGGCAGGAACGTTATAAGTACAGCTAATTTGGCGAACAGATCCTCTACCATGTCTAAGATCTTCAATGGCATTGCAAAGATCTTCTTCTGACCATAAAGCTCTAACGTTTTTCCGAACAAAAGTACGAGGCATCTGAAACAAAAAAAAGCAGGTAAGGGTAAGAGTAATACGCTCGGGTAATACGCCGCAGTTGAAAAAATGTTACGCATAATACCCCATATTGCATCTTATGACAAATAAAATCAAAACACATATTTATCATACGTTTAACAGAGTGTTCCGCCAAAAAAGAGTAAGGTTATGAATCATTCTTTGACACACTTCTATTAAAATTGACGAAATCTGCTTAAGACTTCCTTCACCACTGTATATAACTTAACATTAGAAACTATTTTACACGGTGCTTACCTTTATATCGACGTCACTCACTAAAAAACTAATGGTTTCGATTTGCGAATGATTCACGCTTGTTTTCTGTCTGACACAAATATGGATGAACGACCATTGTTGCCAAATGTTGACTTGGAACGGAAATATCAAACTGCGGCGTATTACCCAGCGCGGCATATTCCCCCAATTTACTCTATGCTGATAGTTCACTCAGTATATATAAAACAATGATTTATGTGAACACGTCATATAAATAAACAAACTTCACTAGAACGTCTAAACAAATCTTTTTACTATAGAAACCCGTTTATAACATGGTGTCAGAAGTAAATCATTACTTTTAATAGTCACAAAAACATATTTTTAATATAAAATATGCAAAATTAGTCCCAAAATTATGCTAGAGTTAGTCAGATGCTACGGAAAAAAACAAGTCTTGGGGGATCCATTGCACATATGGAAATGGAAGGAAATCAGTCTATCAATTATGGGCCGTAGTGGTCGGCTGGTAAAAGCGTACGCCTCGCAAGCGTGGGGTCGTGGATTCGATCCACCGATTCACCGGTCTCGTGCATGGCATCACACGTTAAAAGGTAAGGGCTGCGTCTTCCCTAGCTCACACAAGTCTCTCGAAGACTTCCGAGGGTTGCGCGTAGGGGTGCAATCGGTTGACGGAAATAACAATTTTAACAACAATAACAAATTGGCATAAATGGTATCAGTGCTTTGATCTATATTTAATTGCTGGAGGCTACAATATGGAACATGATGAAAGGAAAGTGGGTAAAATTCCGTTAACCGGGCGCTACAAGCTATCAAAAAAATTTTTTTTGAGACTTACGTAGTTTGACCTCCTGAATAAAAAAACCAAATGAAATTTTTAGCGGTCTCAAGTAATTTCGGAGATACGGGCCTTTTTTTGAATGAAAACTGGCTTTTTCTAGCACACGTTTCTTCTTCGAAAAACACACTCAAATGCCTCCTGATTTTCACCAGCACAATATACACACCCTAATTCACCAGTTTTACACTTTTTTTTTTCATTGAAAACAGTTTTTTATCAACAAATTCTACTTTATTTTAGCATTAACAAAATCAACAAATTCATGCTGTTTTGTTTAGTTAATATCTGTCAGGTTGGTCACAATGGAATTGACGTAAGGGCGAAGCGACATTGCCAGTGTGATTCTAGAAATATTTTTGCGATTCAGCATATCAGAAAAATAAACCTTGAATGGTGTTTTGTGTTGGCAATGACAGTTTCATGTTGAAAGGAAATCTAAAATCAAAAAATTTAATCCCAAAAACAGAAAACTTCAATTGTGACTCGGCCTTAACCTGAGTGACCTTGCGAAAAAATAATTATACTACGTAAATTTCATTAAAAAACAGGAGAGTTAAGCCGGGGTCCCATGCATACGTTTGTCCGAATCTGTCACATGTGTCCGACTAAATTATCTGATTAGTGTAGTGTTCGATGTATTGTTGTGATTTTTGTCAACGATAATAAATAAATGGAATCAGAAATGGAAAGCCTGGATTTCGAAAGTGAAATTGCTGAAAACAGTTTAAATGTAAAGACTACCACGTTTTATGTAATTAGATAGGTATATTATAATGTCTTAATCTATTATAGATTGAAACAATGGATTACACTGTCGAGGAACTATTAATTAGTTGTGTTATTGCGAGGCCAGCACTTTGGGATTCTCGTATGCCCTTACGAGAAAGGAGCAAAAATTAGTTTTTCTTAGTTCTTTTGTAGTTAGCGAAATGTCGGGCCAGCGCGCGCATTCCCATCACTACTTTGTCGATTTCTGTTGATGAACAAGACCAGAAAACGCGAGAGAAGCGAGCGCGCGCATTCCCATCACTCGCTTCTCTCGCGTTTTCTGGTCTTGTTCATTAACAGATAAGGTATGAACATTTCTACTCAATGTTGACAGAAATCGACAAAGTAGAGATGGGAATGCGCGCGCTCGCGTATTTCTGGTCTTGTTCACTAACAGATAAGGTATGAAAATTTTTACTCAAAGTTGACAGAAATCGACAAAGTAGTAATGGAAATGCGCGCGCTCGTGTCTGTCTCGCAGATATCTTCACCAAGAAGTAAGAGATAAGTTACATAAGTTACAAAGTAGTAATAGGAATGCGCGTGCTCGCTTTGCTTACGTATTTCTTGCTGAATATCTTCACTAAGAATGGTTCACTCTTCGAGTGTTTATGAGGAACTATCATTATTATTATTATTTGTGAAAAAAGTGCCAGTCTCTAGGGCGCCAATACTTCTGAAAACTATCCACTACAAACACTTCATATTCATGAGTATTCAGTATTCAGGAATTTTAGGGAAACTGACAACGTCGCATTGTATTGTAAAGTTTTTAAGACTCGCTGTTGTTGATTCAATGAGAGACATTGATACTGGCTACCTCGGTATGAAACAAGCCATTTCGTTGTGAGAACAGGATTTGGAAAAAGTCTTGGTATCAATATTTTGAATGCACAAAAGATATTTTTAAATAGACAGAGCTAGGAGGCATTTTTTGCGAACAAATGATTACTTGAATAAACGTGTCGGATCACAAACATTCATTTTTGGTAAGTGCGCATGCGCAAACAGATAGAAAAGACGAAACCTAACTGTATTGTATAGTCGGGTAAGTTCGGTTGGGTTTGCATGAGATCGGGTCTGTCGGGATAAGTTATAGTCATTGAAGTAGGTTCATGTCAATGTCGCTTCGCCCTTACGTCAATTCCATTGTGACCAACCTGACAGATATTAACTAAACAAAACAGCATGAATTTGTTGATTTTGTTATTGCTAAAATAAAGTAGAATTTGTTGATAAAAAACTGTTTTCAATGAAAAAAAAGTGTAAAACTGGTGAATTAGGGTGTGTATATTGTGCTGGTGAAAATCAGGAGGCATTTGAGTGTGTTTTTCGAAGAAGAAACGTGTTCTAGAAAAAGCCAGTTTTTATTCAAAAAAAGGCCCGTATCTCCGAAATTACTTGAGACCGCCAAAAATTTCATCTGGATTTTTTATTCAGGAGGTCAAACTACGTAAGTCCCAAAAATTTTTTTGATAGCTTGTAGCGCCCGGTTAACGGAATTTTACCGGAAAGTGCAATGTTATTACATTTCATCGGCCCAGGAGCTTTAGTAGTTTTCAATACGTTCAATAAGAAGCGCACAGAAATATCATTTGATGAATTGGTGAAATTATTCGAAGATTACTTTGTGCCAAAAGTAAACATAACCATGGAAAGTTATTCACCAGAGTCCAAGGTTCAGAAGATTTATCTACATTTCTTAGAGATTTAGTCAATCTGAGTTATAACTGTGAGTATGAACAACTGAGAGAATCGCTAGTCAAAGATATATTTATATGCAATTCGCACAGAAGACATCACGAAATAAAGGAAAATTTGCTACAAGAACAAGACCTTACTTTAGAAAAAGCCATAGCTATTGCCAAAATTATGGTAAATTCACGAAGAGATGCTGATAAATTAGAACATTTGAAACCGGAAATTATTGAAGTTCATTCGAAACGGACGTCTATGTCAGGATATAAGCGGAATAGTCAGATGAATCCAAATACTCAAGTCAGTCAAATGAAGCAGAATCAACATTTTTCAAGAGGAAGTCGACAACAAGAAACAAGATACAGAAGTCAATCGAGAGGTAGAAATGATAAAATATGTAATTAATGTGGTCAGCATCACAGATTCAGATGTCCAGCTAGCAATGTAAAATGTGGTAAATGTAACAGAATTGGACATGTTGCTAAATTTTGTTTTACTGGAGTTAGAGCGAACAGTGTACAAATTAATTCCTCTAATGAAAGTAACAGTCTTGAAACAGAACATCATTTTTCATTGGCAAACTGACCGGTTCTCAAAAAGAGGCGGTTTGGGATATAAATATCCAAGTTAATAATATATCATTGAATTGTTTGCTTGATAGTGGAGCAGCTGTCAATATAATGTCATATGAAGCGTTCAAATCATTAAATCTTATGGAAAATTTCATAAAAGGAACGGCAATAAAAATGTATGCATTTGGAGGTATGAATGTACCTGTGAAAGGTGTAGTTGAACTTAGTTGTACCTATTCTGATCGTCTGTAGTCTTGTAATATTTCATTTTATATAGCCGACTGTCATTGTTCAACAATAATAGGTTTGACAACATGTCAGGAATTGTATTTATTAGAAAAAGGTAATGCATACAGGGTGAATAGTTTACATGATTCAGAAACTTTACAGAAACTTTTGTCAGACAATCAGGATTTGTTTGGAGGTCTTGGTTGTTTATCATATACTTACAATATTACAGTTCGTCCAGAAATTTTGCCAAAATTTGACCCTCCTAGGAAAGTTCCTCTTTCTTTATTCAATAGATTGAAAGACGAATTGGAGAATATGGTGAAGATGAAAGTCATAGAGCAGGTAACACTCTGGGAAAATTCAATTGTCATTGTGGAAAAGTCGACAGGTCAACTTAGAATATGCCTAGATCCAAGAAATTTGTGTAGGGCTATTTTGAGATCACATTATCCTTTACCTACATTAGATCAAATACGTCATAAATTGAAAGGTTCAAGGGTTTTTTCACATTTAGATGCATTTTCAGGTTTTTGGATGATTCCAATGGATAAGAAAGTAGTGACCTATGTACTTTTCAGACTCCTTTTGGTCGTTACAAATTCTTTAGAATGCCGTATGGATTAGTTGTGCGCCAGATATTTTTTTTCGTATTATGTCAGATATTTTTGCAGATATACCTGGTGTTATGGTTTTTGCAGATGATATACTCATATATGAAGATGAAGTTACTCATAATAAAATACTTGAAAAAGTTTTTCAAGAAGCTAAAGAAATGGGTGTCAAATTCAATAAAACTAAATGTAACTTCAATTTACAAAAAGTCAAATATTCAGGACATAGTTTTAGTGCTTCTGGAATAAAACCAGATTATTCAAGAATATAGGCTATTTGTGAGATGCCTACACCAAAGTGTGTAAAAGATATACAGCGCTTTTAAGGCATGATAAACTATCTGAGTCCTTTCATAAAAGATTTGTCTAATGAAACAGAAAATCTTCGTCATTTATTTCGAAAAAATGTGCCATGGGTATGGGATTCAAATCACGATGAAGCATTCAATCGTCTCAAACAGTTGATCACTTCAGCGCCAGTTTTGGTTCATTTTGATGTTAATAAACCAATAACTTTATCAGTAGATTCTTCTCAAAATACTGTAGGTGCGGTGATTTTACAGGAAAACAAACCTATTGCTTTTGCGTCTAAAACTCTCACTTCTAGTCAGCGTAGATATGCACAAATAGAAAAGGAGCTACTTGCCATACAATATGGATGTAATAAATTTCATCGACTTTTATATGTGCATTTAATTCATGTGGAAACAGATCATAAATCATTGGTACCTTTGCTCGAAAAACCATTAGCGGAGGTTCCAACGAGATTGCAACGAATGATGTTAACGTTACAATCATATCAACTCAAAGTTACTTCTGTTCCTGGCAAATTTATGTACATTGCTGATTCTCTGTCAAGAGCGGCTTTACCAGAAACAGAAGAAACTGAACTAGAAAAAGAAGTACAGGTTCATGTCAACTTATTAGTGGCTAATTTAGCTGTCTCTGATAAAAAGCTTGCTCTTATCAAAGAAGCAACAAAACAGGATCGTGCAAAGCAAACCATAAAAGAATTTCATCAGTTAGGTTGGTCTTCTTCTAAAAATAAAGTCAATCCTGAAGTGCAGCCATATTATAATATCGAAGGTGAAATTCATGTGATAGATGACTTGATTTTCAAAGGTTCTAGTTTGGTTATTCCAACTAGTATGTGGTCTGAAATCCTCAAGAAGTTACATGAAGGACATTTGGAATGTGTAAAACTAAAAATTTAGCACGCGGTATTGTGTATTGGCCTAATATGAATGCAGATATTCAGAATATTGTGAGTCAATGTGATGTGTGTGCAAAATACAGACCTAGTAATCAGTCCGAACCCTTACTGTTTCAACCAATATCAAAATACCCTTGGGAGCGAGTAGGTGTAGATTTATTTCATTTTAATAATTCCACGTATTTGTTAGTGGTTGATTATTATTCCAAATATGTAGAGTTTGCAAAACTGACTATCGGATATCAGCTTCTTTAGTAGTCACACAACTGAAGTCAATTTTTGCTCGACATGGAATTCCAGTTTATTCGATTTCAGATATTGGACCGCCATTTTCTTCGAATCATTTCAAACATTTTCTTACAGAGTGGGACATTAATCATGTTACCACTAGTCCAAATTTTCTACAGTCGAATGGTCAAGTTGAAAGTTGTGTAAAGATAGTTGAAAATATCCTAAGAAAAAGTTTGGAGAATAATACTGATCCATATATAGCAATATTCCATTATACATGACATCTCCTTCTCAACTTCTCATGAGTTGTCAACTCAGATGTAATATTCCCATCATGAATATGCACTTGAAGCCAAAAAAGGTATCATTTCAACAATACCAGAACAATATTGAAAAAGGACGAGATCCCATGACACAAAACTGGAGAAATTCAAAAGAGTTGGGTGTTCTCAAAGTGGGTGATAATGTATGGTTTAAAAAGTCACCTACAAGTCCTTGGTTGCCAGCAGTAGTTTCTGAAGTATGTAAAAAATATCCAAGATCTTATTTAGTTTCTACTCGGGCTATGTTCCAAAATTTTCCCTGGAGTAAGAGTAAAAGTATGTCAAGGTACTAGCTTGACAGAGAGAAAGTAATCTCATGACGTAGGAAAGCAAATGAAACTTCAATTATTTCTTGTTGTTTTATCATTGAAGGATTTCTCATTATCTTTATATAAATAAATCAGGCACCTTATTGTAGCGGCATCATTCAAAGAAACTTTTTCTGGTTCTTTTTGAGCGACCTGAACCGAGTTGTCTCTCACACAAGATTTCTCGGTGTTTCTACCTTAGCAAGCAAACCTTTAGAAGCAAACATCTCTATAATCATTGGATTCAGGGAGTTATTTCACCGATTCATCTTAAACGAACTCTGAGAATTATGTATCCACGTCAATACAAAATCAACAGAATTCTATAACCATTAATTAAATCTTATAAAATTAATAGAAATCCATTTTATTAGTTAAAAGCAGACAGAACAATCTATTTGTTATAACGTACTTTTGTTTTGAAGTTTTAAAATGAAAAATGTGACAGAATAACTGTCAGAGGGTACTCTTCTACCCTCCTTTTTGGTAGAGTACGGTTGAGTAAGCTCTGTGGTAAACCCGACAAGTTTTTGAACGTTTGACAAGCGCAAAATAATTCATCAGAGTAAGTTTTGGAACAGTGAGAGTAGATTCCGGATAAGAGAGTAAGGTTTTGGAACACAACCCAGAAATGTTCTTCCAAAGACATTCTACGTCACTGTCACAATCCGACAACGTTGGAATCGTGGATGCATTTGCCGATTGTCACTATTGTCATTTAATGTACAATCTGTCAGAACTATTACTGTTGATGAAAAAAGAGTTGCTGATATTCTCTAAAGGTTTTTGAAACCATGAATGTGAAAAGTGTGTTGTTCTTTCTTTACCAAACAGCAGTTTTAATTCGATCAATATATTCGTGAGTGTACCAAAATCAGAAACTGTAAAAAAGACTTGGTGCGCCACAGTAAACCGAGTGAATACCTTCTCATCAACATCTTCCAAAGTGGGTTCTTATTCTTACCTTAGTATTCTACACAACTTTCATAGTCACAATATTTTATTTCGTCATTACTTTCATCAATAGTAGCTACAACAAAATATGGTTTGCTCCGTACTTTGTGCTCGGGAATTATACGGCACTTGACTCCTTTTTCAGCTTTACATAACCCACAGCATCATCATCACAGCCTGATCTATCAGCCCTATAAATGAACATTATAAGTAATTGGGTATTCATGCCATCAGAAAGAGTTCCATGTGGAGAGTATTTACTTCACATCTTTCAATCCTTTCATATCCAAACTCAAATAGTTTGGATTCCGAGATAAAAATTTGTGAATCATGATATAGTTTACGGATGGCAAATTTTCACTGCTAGCTTTGAAAGAGTTTTTCTCCAATTTCACTGACAATAGCAACATAAACAATAAGCGTGTTCCGTTTCATGCATTCACCGCATCACTGTTGCAGACATAATCAAGCGTTCCGTTTCAACATTGACGTTGGTGGGTTGAATCGGAACGATTTTTGCTTGCGTGGTGCACGCTGTTTCCCGCAGATGTTGACATTCATCATTTTATCAGTTAACCAAATTCTCATGTAACAAAAACAAATCTGTTAAACTAGTAAATATATTAATATGGGTAGAACGAAAGTGTCAATGGCAAGAGTAGGAATCGAGCTTTATGCAAATGAGAGTAGCTCAGATTCTGATACAAGTGATTGTTATGAGGATAATATCGTCTGTCCCACGCCAAAACCGCGAATATGCTAATTCCAGGGTTCTGTCTTCAATATGTAAAATACTAATTTTCTACCAAAATTTTCAATGCCAAACTTACGAAACTGTTATCAGGTTGTCTACTGTGAACGAGAGTGAATTCGCGAATGTGAAAACTCACCTAGGTTTTCAAAGCAAGAAGCACGAATATTCTTAAAACTCTTCTCATTCGAAATGGCAAATTGCACATTCGTGGTTTTGGCACGAGATCGACAATATGATGTTGAATGAATTGACGATTTTCTCTCCCATTGTACGGTAAATCAGGTAAATCTAATAATGCACGATACTGGACACTTCATCAAATATCAAATTTAAAATTTTAATTCGGTTTCTGTTTGAACGTGAAAGCACAGACAAGAAACTCTTTGTTTTGACTTTTGAGTTTGACAAATCTAACTTGGATCGCATTCATCGCTGCTAGAAGAACGGGCAGAAGTTCATGCACAAGATACATAGAAACCCTGGTGTGATCTCTATAGCTGTGAAACCGACATACAAAAGTGTTAAGGTACGGCCTACTTGATTCGTGATATTTTTACTGCGTTGATACCGTTTCACCTCTTTAGCACACAGATGGCGGCAAAATTACAGATTCATGATGACGCTTGGACAAGTGTCATGTTATGTAATTTTCATCATTGAATTTTATTTGTTGTGATATTCATTAACCATAATTTGTAAACATTCAAATTTTAATCAAATAATTATGACTCAGTACTTCGGAATGTTGGAAACTCGGTTATTTTCGACTTATACGCCATCCATCGACGAATGAAGCCAACGGTATCAGTGCAATTACAGTCTCAACAACTTTGTTGAAACAAAAGCGAATCAGTGATAACACCATGGTTTCTATACATCTTGTTCATGCACTTTCGATGTCTCAAGGCCAAAGAGGGGAATATAAAAGTGGGCGTGTCAATGCGCTCCCAATGTAGGAAACGGAACGGTCATATGCGCATTATGTCCTCAATGCATGAAACGGAACACGCCTAATGTCAGCAAATGGCAGCGGTTCTACTGTTGTCAGATTCATATCAGTACCAACAACTTAGGTCAACAAAAAATATTCGAATTTGTTTCATGTTTCACAGGCTCTATTTTTTTTTGACTGAATTTTGGGTTGAATCTTTCACAAGGTGGGGAGCTCATGTAAAATAGTTTCTGAAAATAATATTCAGTTCGACTTTGGAGTTTTAGGAAAATAGCGAATTTGTCTAACATAGGAATGTGGATTAGTTGATTGTTGCAAAACACCGTCCGATTTACGTTACGTCCATAATTAATTCAAGGCCCTTATTCGTACATATTTCAGACTCATCGATTCGATGAGACAAGCTTATTGCAGGTAATCATTAGTGATATGGATTGGATGAAGAATTCTCGAATTTATAAATTATTCAATTTCAACTGTCGTTCGGCTACCTTGTTTATTCCTCAAATTGATGATTATTCTGTGAATAATAGAAAGTCAGACAGCGTCGAGTATATTCTAGTAATCACTCAGAAGCCGCGTTATACAAATTACGAAATACCTTCCAAGCATATATTCCGTGAATTAATCAAGTCCTTCGAACAAGCGCTTGCTTGCTATTTCTTACAATTAATAACCCTCACCGCTTTCACGACTTCCTTGTGTATCGATTCGCAACACGAAGTATTTTTGAACGATGCCAGGAGTATATCACATTCTTATTGATGCTTTCAGGGTAGTATAATATCTTCATAACAGTATCCTTTGTATATGTATTTCAAACTTAAAGAGCACCGTCCAAACAATGAACATATTGAATAAAGGGAAATATTGGAAAGCATGATATAATTATCGAAGGAATAATCTTAGTCCGAAATTCTTACCAAATATTGGAACAAAAATACTGTCGACTTTTTGAGCTGATTTATTTATAAGCTGGATTTATAGATTGAGTCGCAGCCGCAGTCGTTGCAGTTGACGTGACCATTCAAAGATAAATGTGCCGTAGCTCATTTGTATACGTTTATAGATCCGCTGCCGTTGCAGTTGCTGTTGTCGCTGCCGCCGGTAGTTAACCAACTTTTATCTTGGACTGCAGCGGCAGCGAAAAATGACATGAAACTCAAAATGTCTTTTTCAAAAATGAACGAAAGGTCACATAATTTAGGTTATGTATTTATTTATATAGTTTGAAAGCAAAAATTAGTTTCATTCTGAGATGTAAGAATATGAGAAAAATATAGATGTTGATGTAGGCGTATTCCTGAACATACTAGAAGGATTTTCACATGAATATAATCTGAAGGGTAAGAACTATAAAAATATGTTCATGAAGGAAAACAGTTAGCGCTCAATAACACAAAATAAAACTATAAATTGGTCATAATTTTGCCAGCGGTTACGGTAACGCCTACGGCAGCGGAAGTGGTTGCGACACAATCTATAAATCCAGCTTTCACTGTCAAGGTATCTGATTTACCCTGTGTCAAGTCACCGGTCGGACCAGGCACGCGCGTTCAGTATGAAGTATGACCATGAGTCGGACCGACCAGATGATTGAAAATATTGGTCACATACATACAGTTCTAATGAGGTCGTCAAGTCAACCAAATGACCGCGCTGGTCGAATCATATTGGTCAGACCGTAGACTTGACTCAGCCTTATATGCATGAACTTTCACAATTGTCAATTATTTCGCGTTTCTGAACTGTAAGATGGCACTGACAAGACATGTTTTTCATACCATGGTGACAGCGATCTTTCATAATATTTCCAAATAAATTACAGTTTTCTGCTGGAATATCAACCGAATATCCAACGGTTAACCCTTGGTCACCTTGGTTAACCCTACTGCTAATGAATTGTTGCCAAATCTCAACATTATGCGGAGTACTGCAGGAATATTAATTATTATCTGGTATTAATTGTGGTAATGTGCTCCAATGCATTATGTAGCTATATTACAGATAGCCAGATTACTAATAAAAATAATTTATATGTTGTATTATCTACATCAGAGATAAAGAATATATGTAATGTATAAGGCAAAGGGTAGTCTTGAATGACTAGTTAAGGAAAAATCGGTTGGATCTTGGGCTGCAGTCAAAATACTGGGCTGTTTAAAAGAATACTCTTTGTTATTTGATCGAGCTCTCAGAAATATTCATTCTCTTCATCAAGACATTAAACATGAGGTTTACAGTAAAAAGTCAACACTGATAAGACACATACAAAGTCATTATTCATGATTGTGGAAAACATCCAATTTCTTTTTTAATAATTATTGTAATAATTTCGGTTCAAACTTTCCCATTAAAATTTTTAAACTTGCGCACATAACTCAGATCGGGGTGTTGAGTTTGAACAATGAGGTCTCCATCCAAGACAAATCTGAGGGCGCGCGCAACAAATTTCCTGAAATTTGTTAACAGAACACAGCAAGGGACATTGAGACCGAATAATGAGGACCCCTAGGTCTCCATCCAACCAAAACCGGAAGCACTGCACCTTTCACCAAATTCACGGACAATACTCTTCAGATGACATTAAATTCGTTTTCAAGGTTCTTTCTTTCTTTTCTTCTCATTGAATATTGAAAATAGGCAAATATTACACGCTTGCACATTATTTCACAAAATAATACAATCACATAAACCTCCATATCTCTATAGGACCATAACATTACGCACTGATGTGCACCATCTCAATGTCC
Organism: Chrysolina oricalcia; assembly: GCA_944452925.2. NCBI lineage: Eukaryota > Metazoa > Arthropoda > Insecta > Coleoptera > Chrysomelidae > Chrysolina > Chrysolina oricalcia. The sequence goes on along the minus strand of OX101825.2, from coordinate 13,285,951 downwards.
GTTTCAAGACAAGACTAACCCCACCTCTACATAAAACAGCTCAATTCCGATCATCTTTCTCTTACCAGATAACCCGGCTATACAACACGGTTCCCGACGAAATCAAGACCCTACCTATTCATTTATTTTAAAAAAAGATACAGAAGCTTCTGTTCAATGAAGAAATGTTCTTTAATTAGTTTTTTTTTTTTTAGTTTTTTATTTATTCATACTTTTATTTTTTTTTCATATTCCTTATTTTCATATCGAATAACATGAGATGGTTATGCATCGTGATACAATTATATTCTATTTTTTTTATTTGTATTTTTAGGATAGCTCTCAATGATATTTTGTCCTATATACGTTTAATTTACTTTCTTTTTCTTCTGTACGGTTGAGTGTAAGAGAGTACCAACCTGCCCTAGACGGGTGAAGCGCTAACTCTGCCTTTTGATAGTCTCTGTAACCTGTCCTACTATCAATAAAAGCAATTTATTATTATTATTATTATTATTATTTCCAGCTCTTCGTATAGGCTTATTGTTCAGTGGTCTACAGAATATTTAAGTTTTGCAGTATCTCCGTTTTTTATTTGTAGATGTAAACTTCGCGGGCCTCATTACTGTTGATTAGCGATCTTTACAGAGCCTTGTCAGTGAATTAAGTGGAACTAACAGGGCATCTAGTTTTTTGTTGGGTGGAAACCTAGGGGAAATAATTTTTCGAGATCAGTTGAGTCCTGTCTGTAAATTTGGTGGAATATACAGTTCCTCCATAATTTTGTTGGGGACTTCGATTTTCGAATACTGTGGGCTTCTGCTGATTTTGTTGAATTTGTAGTGTCTTCGCTCGTTTGTTGGCTAGAGACCTCGGTGACCTCGTTATTCGAACTCAGTGGCCTCTGTTGAGTCCTGTCTGTGAATTAGGTGGAATTTATAGTGCTTCCATAAATTTGTTGGGTGGAGACCTCGGTGACCTCGTTATTCGAATTCAGTGGCCTCTGCTCAGTCCGTGAATTTGGTGAGAGTTGCAGTGTCTCTGGTTTTTATCAAATGGATACTTCGGACTTTATTATTCGAATTCAGTGTTCCTTGCTGTGTCCTGTCTGAAACTTTCAGGAAATTTGCAGCGCCCTCTTATTTGTATTGGGTGGAGACCAGGTTTATCGAACATCACCCCCGTGCCGAATCATGATTTGCAGAACATCCAGATGGATAGAGACCTCCTTTTGTTCTAAAAGGGGTTATCTTTTCAATCGTGTTTAGTGTTCCAAAAGTGGGGACCATTTTCTTTAAAGCTGGTTCATTCTTTTTCTTAGATTTTGGTTTATTGATGATGCCTGTGCAGTCGGTTTTCCTGTGGGAGGAGATCTTGGGAATATTTGGTATTGCCCATTTTTTGCGGTTCACATGTATATTATTTATTGTATTCATTTGGTTTGTTTTTCTGATATTCGGGGCTGCAGTACCCATGGGTTTGTTATAGATGGAGTCAGTCCGTCCTTGATCCTACTTAGATTTAATTTGCTTTAAGCACAAACAGCAGTATTGTTGGTAAAATTCAAAAAGAGGCAGCTAATATGAACAACATACTATAATTTATTTTCATCAATATTTTTCAATTTTGTAAGCTGAACTCCGCCTATTAGGTATGCCGTTATTTTTCATGCATATAATATAATGTTATTTAAAAACAACTGAAATGGACAATAAAGACGCTATTATGATTATTATTATTATTTTTCAATCCTGTCTTGCGTCCTGTTTTATTTCCAAAACTGATATTTTGAATCGCAAAAATATAAAACTTATTACTTACACACATCTTCAATTGTGTCCAAGGACTCCAAGGCTTTAGGCGGACCAATCCAACATCCAATTGATGAAGTGACAAACCCCTTTCGACGTAACTTTCATTTTCGAAAAATTAAACAAATTACATCGGCTACCGCTGTCTAGAACTATTGGCAACTCTGTACAGTAAATATAACAGTGACAATAATTCTGTGCAATATCTTGTGGACAGTAGCTGAACTATTTTTGTCTTTTCATTCATGTACTACAGAGGAATCACTTACTGGAGCGAATTACCGTTTTTTGTCCGAGGTTTTGAAAATCATTATTAAAAATATAAATCGTTTGATTTTATGTCTGAAAAATAGTACGAATAGTTCCTCAATGTTCAGTCTTCTAAATTTCATATAAATATCACTTGCAAAAGCGATTCTTCTCAACTGTCTTTGATTTTATAACAAGATTTCTAGATTTTTTTTTTAAGATTTTTTTTTAAACGTTGATGTAGAAAATTCTGAAAAAAATGGTGATTATCTTTTACTTTGACATTGATATGTCATGATATTTGAAATGGAATCTGATGAATGGTTTTTGGCATAACTTAAAAAAAACTCTAAAATTTAGGTTTTTTATTTTTTGCCAAGAAAACTGTTTATCAGATTTTCTTCTACATCTCTCTTATTATTCAATTTGAATGCCAAAATAACTCAAATTTCTTAAAGAATTTTTAACCTTGCCGTTAATTTTTTCATGGGTTTATGAGAACCTTAACATGTGCTGGCGGCCGGATTATTGAAGACATCATCAATGAACGTGATCTTATAATCTTAAACACGGGAGAAGGAACTTTTGTAAATACCAGATCGAACACCTTCTCATTTAAAGATCTCACTATCTCTTCCCCTCAAATTGCAATTAATTTCCAGTGGAAGGTTAAACATGAATGGAATGCAGATCATATCCCAGTCTATATTGATATAGCAAGCAAATCCAAATCAACAAGCTGCCAGAAGAAGTGGATAATCAATAAAGCCAACTGGGAATTATATAAAAATACCTTGAACTCATTTGAAGTTATAATAAATAAATAACTTTAAATATACACTGATGGCTCTAAAACTGACCATGGAGTAGGAAGTGCACTTTTGATCAAAAACGTAACATTGAAATGGAAACATTTTTCATGGTCTAGTGTCTACTATGCAGAACAGCATGCTGTTTTGGAGGCACTGTTATATATAAGAAATAATCGTATCCAAAATGCTGCAATATGTTCTGACTCTCTCAGTTGCCTAACATCTTTAGAAAATGCAAAGAACGAAGATCCCCTCACAGAAAATATGTCTGCCATCCTTCATGAACTAACTCTGAATGGGGCGAAAATTATTTTCATTTGGGTTCCAAGTCACATAGGCATTCCAGGAAATGAGATGGCTGACGTGGCTGCAAAAGAAGCAACTTCATTAGATACCAAAAATGTAGACAGATATAACTTTCAAGACTTTAAAAACCACTTGAGTAATAAAATAGTGAATGCTTGGCAAAATGAATGGCAACTCAACAATATATTCTTAAAATCAGTGAAACCTGTAGCATCCTTGACACCAAATACATACAACCTAACTAAGAGGAAAGATCAAGTCGTCATATCCAGAATAGGAATGGGTCACACTCACTTAACATCATCCTACTTACTTCTTGGAAGAATACCTCCCGCATGCGAAGAATGCAGGTGCCAACTTACCATCAAACACATTCTATTTGACTGTACAAAATTCAGAAATATACGCCTCCAAGTGGGCATACCAATTAATATCTCAACATGTTTATCTTCTGCGGAACACTTAGATAAGGTTATTGAATATCTGAAACTGATTGAGCTATATTCCAAAATATGATTTATATTGCAAATAAGACAACGCTGTTGATATACCTATAATGTCATTAAAAAAAACAGGGGGTTTTTGGTTGGTAGGTCATGTATATCGAGTCCAACACTACTCTCGAGAGTGAACATGAGTTTTCCCCCCTGCCACATAGACATAGAGCCAATGACCTTAGCAGTCGACGCTCTATAACGACAAAATAATAATAATAATAATGTTTATTTTCATTAATATAGTACTACTTGTTTTTGGTGATATTAACAAATTGAATCAATTTGTAGAGACTTAAAGTAAAATAAAATAAAATAAAAGTAGGATATTATGAAAATGTGTACATTTAACTGGACTTATAAGGAGACTAATTTCCAGGACTGATACACTATTTCTCTTTTATTCAGTTTATTGATGGTCAGTCGAATGATTTAGGTTGAGTAAGTATGCATATATATTTTAAAAGAGATAATACACATTCTTAAGATCAATAAGGCTATGAATGTAAATCCTGGATTTAGTTATAATCCAATTTTTGGATTGTTTCTTGAACAGTGATAAGGAATTTATTTTTTTTTAGTCACAAGGCAAAATATTATAAACTCGAGGAGCAAGGAAAAAGTAACTTCTTTGAGTAATAGTTTTGGAAACTTGTGGAACTCTAGAAGTAGTATTTCTATTTATAGTGGAATATTCATGTTGGGGACTTACCAACTCACACCTGTGCTTATGTTGATTAACCAATAGGAAATGACAAAAGAGCTGCCTGATATCAAAGATCTTACACTGATTGTACAGGGATTCTGTGGAGTACCTGATATCTTTTTTCAAAATGATTTTGAGTATCCAATTTTGGGTCACCTCTAATCTCTTCAAGTGATTGTTTGTGGCTCCGCCCCATCCATAAGTAAGATGTGGTTCAACAAGTGCATGATAAACAATTTTCAGTTGATCAACATTAAAAATTTGCTTAAGATTTTTGAATCTCCATAACAATGATCTGATTTTTTTTGACACATAGGAGACATGAAAACTCCATTTCAAGTGAGAGTCTACGTATATTCCCAGATATTTCATTTGTTTCACACTTTGGATTTGAAATCGATCGCACGAACAGCAATTGTTAGTTATTGTTAGATTATCAAATGGTGGCAAATTTGAAGTAAGACAAGTGAAGGGCATACAGTAGGTTTTGGACAGATTTACTGTCAGAAGTTTACTAATGGACGAAATAATAATGAAATATAATAATAATAATAATAACAAAGTGTCTTTATTCAAGGCGGAGTTCAGTCAGTGACTGCTCTTACACTCAACCTGAAATTATTACAGTAAATTCTCAACTTATGTAAAAAATGAAGACTACCATGCTTATACTAGAATAACTAAAAGAAAAAGAAGGAAAAAAATCAAGAATGACGAGTCTTGGTTAACAAATATACATATTTTTTCCTTTTTCCCTTTTTTTAGAGTATCAAAAATGGAATATCGAATTGAGCATAACTAACAAATGAACAAAATTCAACAAAACAATTAGAGAAATATTTGATACCTACTGCATATCAAGCAGGTACTTTTTGTAAAGAGTCCTAAATACTACCAGTGATTTCTCTTTGATATGATTTGGAATTGAGTTATAGAGCTGCGTAAGAGAAATACTTTTTGAAAAAGGCCGACGAGTGCTGGGGTATGTTAAGAAGGTGCTTGTGTCTTAGTTCTTGATTATGAATGGCATTTTTTTAAATAGCCAGTAACAATTTTGTGGATTTGACAAGCCAAGAGATGTTTCCTTCTCATTTCCATTTTCAACCATTTCAAAGATTTGATCTTCACAGAAACGTGATCTCTTCTTGAAAAGTTGAAAATGAACCTGATGCAGCAATTCTGCACCTTCTGAATTTTTTTACTATAGGTCTGGTCCAAACAAGGTCCATACACGACATCACCGTAATTAAAGTGGGATAAAACTAACGAACTCAGAATTCTGAACTCTGTACTCAAAATATCACGATTTAGGAATAGTCTTTTCATTGCACAATACGTTTTCTTCAAAAAATTATTTACGTGTAAGCTAAAATTCAGTTTTTGGTCCAAAACAAAACCCAAGCTTTTTACTTTGCTTTGGAGTTCTAGTCTTTCCATTTGTCCATTTGTCTGTTATTGTCACTTCCGAACATGATTGCACTTGATTTGGTGGCATTATTGCTCAAACAATTTTTTTGCGAAAATAAGACAAGATTTTCGATATCAGTAGTTATAGAATTTTGTGACTCGTTAGCGTCAAAACTCAGATACAATTGCGTATCGTCAGCTTAAAAATGTGATTGACAAGAAGTCAGTACTTTCCTTAAGTCTGCTGAGTACAAAATGAAGAGGAGGGGTTCCAAAATGGACCCCTGCGGTACACCAGAATCCAGGGTACACGGTTCAGAAAAGTTTCCATTTATTACAACCCTTTGTTTACGGTTTGTGAAGTATGATGACATTAACTTGAGCGACAGTGTAGACAGGCCATAATATTCCATCTTTGCCAACATAGTTTGTGACTAATTTTGTCAAAGGCCTTAGAGTAATCCAGCATAACGAGTGCAGTAACTTTGCCTTTGTCAATTGAGGCTAATATGTCATCGGTAATTTGGCATAAGAGTAAACAAATTATTTGTTTATATTTTTGTTAATGACATGACAGAAAAAAGAATGTAACAGATTGGTAGGAGTAAAGAGACGTTCCTTTCTATGTCGTGAGTCTCGCCGGAAATTTACCACCTTGGCCGATAACGGAATAGCTATTTGTGTATTAAGAGCGCAAAGTGATATATTGTCGCTTGACAAAGAGAGTCTTTGGAGAGACAAAGAGAATCTTTGGAGAGCGACAATGACACTTTGTGCTCGAAATACACACAAAATTTTTTCTACAAACGCAGTTTTCATTCATAATTCGCTGTCACTATCATCAACCATCATGCCGAAATACGTTGGAGAAGCGAGCGTTTTCGAAATGTTTCCGCTCTATAGCGCAAATGCTGTCACAAAATGACATTTCACGGAAAATGTCAAATTTGCGTCGAAATCTGGAAGCGTCAAAGGCTACTTTGTTAAGCGTTTGTAGAAAAACATGTTTTTTTTTCACTTTACACTATAAAGTTGTGGTTGCAACCTGAATTGATTGTGGAAATAATGCGAACGCTTTTTGAATTGGTCACGAACGTAGGTAGTAATTCTGAAGAAGACATACAATTTCAGGAACTTTGTCCGATTTGAAAAGAACGAAAAAACTGTTTTTGTATTTTGAACAGAAGATGATTTTTATTATTGAAATTGTTTCCTTCGGCCTTACATCTAAGCATCACTTTACAGTATCTGAAGCGGCCACATTTTTTTACCAATTCCCTCTATGAATATCCAATCTACAGGCATTCAAATGCAGAAAAAACCTACGAATTAGTAAGTGAAAAAGTATATTCATATTCTAAGTAAGACTCATTCATCGAAACTTCTTATAATCTTTCGTTGGGCTGGAGTTTCACTATTTCTTCTGATACTCTCCAGATTTCCTCACACAAATGGAAGTTCACAGCAGCTTTGGGTTTGATGAATGGGACGTTGCCAATGAAGAACTCTTCGGTAATTCCTTCCAGTTCATTCGCTGTAGCCAAGTGAATTGCAGTCTCAGCGCCTTCTTCCGCACTCTGAAAATTGAAGAATCACATCGAATGCAACCAAAATGATTCAATTTCTTAATGGAGTTGATCTTGTTTTCTAAAACATATTGTATTCTCCGTTTCGGAAAGATTGGTTATGTTATTTTCTTCACATGAAAAAAATAAAGAATGAGCCAATCAAAAGTATGGAAGAAAAAGTGAGCATCTTGCAGATAATGGATATCATGGTAATGAACAATTTAACATTACTTCTGAATGAATTAAAAAGCGACTATCACAATATTATGACAATAAATCAAAAACTACTCGGAATGTAGTAAACATTCTCAGTTGTGAAGCAAACTATTTCAATATTCATTTTGTAAATTCTTCACCCGTAATAGAGTGGAGTAATGAATCACAATGAATATTTCACTTTTGGTAAAGTAAATCCCAACTCGATATTTCTATTTCCAGTAAGTAAAGAGGAAATAATTCTAGCATGCTGCAGGCTGAAAACCAAAATGAGCGGTAGTTTATATCCCCTCCTTATTTCTAGTTCTATGCCAATTTTTCAATGACTGCCTGGGTATCCGGTGCTATCCAGATGAGATGAATGTGGCTGTAGTTATACCCCTGTACAAAAAAGGTGAACAAAATGACATGACTAATAACAGAACAATCAGTTCATTATCAGCTTTTTCTGAGTTATTTTTTTATTTTATTGTGTATTATGTCGTGAATGATTTAGTTTTATACCACTCGAGTTCTTCAAGTGTTTTAATTGAATGCTTCCAATGAATATATCTATCTAATGAGTAAAATAAATGACATCTTACCTTTCCAACCAGTGAATGAAGGAGCAAGCACAGCGGCTTCGAAAGTTGTTCCCACCAAGTAATACTCTCTTGATAATATTTCTCCACAATAGGAGTATTCACTACACCAGGATGAACAGTATTGGAAGTGATGTTATACTTCTCAAGTTTTTCAGCGAATAAATCAGAGGCGACTAGTAAGCAGAATTTGGAATTCATATACCGGAAAAACGGAATTGTTTCATCCTTTATTTCCCGTGGCCCAATATTTTCCAGTGAAATGCGGTGGAAGTAGGCTTGGATTGAACCAGTGAAAATTATTCGAGCTGCTGGGGATTTCTTCAAAAGACCTGCAAAAAATTTGTGTTTATACTCGGACTATTGCTTCTAGGCTGATGAAAATGGACGACAAAATTTCATCTGAATTATTGGACACTTGATGCTACTCTCTGAAATTATATACATTTGGAAACTCCTGTACTATTCAAGAACAGATCAAATATTATTTATGAAATTCCATGTAGAAGTTGAAATTACATTAGTCAAACATATATAATGCTCAAAGACAGAATAACCTCATAAATGTGAATGTAGAAGGAATATAAGATGGTGTAGCCTTGTTAAACATGTTATAGATAAAGACCATATAATTGACTACGAAGATGCAAAAATTCTTGATAATGAACAAAATCTCAATAAGCGTCTCATTCTTGAAATAGTTCATATAAATAACAGAACGAACTATTAATGAAAGAATAGACATCGATGATCTTAGTACCATATATACATACGTATTAAACAACAAAAAGAAAATATCTCACCTCGTCCTTCTTGAAATGATTATTATTCATATATTATACCTACATAGTTATACATTTATATTTCTCACTCTATATCTCACTCTTGGAATACCAAAAATATGATTGAATGATCATAATTTTGTTGTCAACTTGTCCTCTCAAATTGTGATACCTGTTTCTTTTTGTCTCTAATTCATTCTGAATTTCATGTTAGTAGGTTAGGTTAGGTTAGGTTTGAACGTTAGTGGGCCCGTATCAGGCCTTCACTGCGGCCAATGGCCTATTGTGGTTATATTTCTTCCAGTATATCCAATCTCTTGACGCAATTGGGGAATGCATTGGGAGAACAATTTACCAGGTTTTCTGGCCTTACTGTCGCAAATATTGAGAATCTGGTTCTGGCCGCTGCAGGGCATGTACACAGAATGCGTTTAGCCGTTTCACCATCCTCCATGCATAGCCGGCACTCTGCATCTTGTGTAAGTTCGATTTTGTGCATGTAATGTTTGAGTTTGCAGTGGACAGTAAGCAAACCTACTATAACTCTGAGATTCGCTCTACTGAGTTCTAGCAGTTTGTCCTTGTACAAGCAATAAATGCTTTGGAATGGGCTAGGCCCGGTAGACTACGACAGTACTCGAGTATTTTATTGTCTGCCCAAGTTGTTATGACATTCTTGGCAGTGCTATATGCTAAATCGATTACCGGTTCTGGTCCAGTGAACGTTGTTTCGGCCCCCCCTTTTGCTAGGGTGTCCGTTATTTCAATTCCTTCTAGGCCTGTATGACCTGGTATCCAGACTAGGGTAACGTTGTTACGTTGCGCCGGTCGGTTTAAGGTGTCTCTACAGTTCCATACTGCCCTAGATTTAAAGCAGTTGGATTCAAGCGCTTTAAGTGCTGCTTGACTATCTGAAAATATTTTTATTGTTTTTCGTGTGTGGTGTCAATTTTCCAGCTCCCTGGCACACATTTCACCTCTGCCTGAAATATCGTAGCTAGTTTGCCCATACTGAACGAGCGTATACTACTGGGTACATCCCATATATTCCGGCTCCGACGCCTTCCAGAGTTTTTGAACCATCGGTGAACCAACATTCATTTGTCCGACATAGGTTGGTTTCATTCCGGACCCAGTCTTCTCTTTCGGAAAAGACCACAGTGTAGGACGTGTGAAGGTTGATAGTTTTAGGCATGATGTCTGAGGGCATTCCTTGAATGCTGTGAGCTATTATGCCCTCCAGCATGCTGCTGCCTCTCATGACACACGCCTGCGGTAGACTAATGGCCGCTTGGTAGAGTCTGTATATTGCCCATTTTGCCTCTCTCTCCTGAACTATGTGGAGAGGAAGTAATCCAAAGAGGGCTTCCATTGCTGCCGTTGGCGTGGAGCGAATGCTTCCAGTAATCGCCAGGCGCGCTTGTCTCTGCAGTTCGTTGAGTTTAGCAATAGCCCGCCATACACACAGAGGTTTCTCTGAAGACATAGCTTGGCACAGTCAAAATCTGTTGACAAATCCGTGAGTTTGTGGGTGAGTACAGGCCAGGCATGGCCTTGTCTTAGCACACAGAGACTTGTCTGAGAGTTAAAATTCGCAAGGTTGTTTCTTGGTACCACAAATCAACAGTTTTTTCTGTGACGGGTCATCAGCGGGTTTGAATTATATCTATGTTATAAAAATAACAGATGGCTGGAAGTATGGATACTCTTTATATTGGCACAGTTTTTAACTGAATTTATAGAAATTTATAAATGATATCCATCTTTATAGAAAATAAAATCAAATGAATATGTCAACAAAAATTTAAAGAATAAGAGTTATGGAGCTTTGCAAAATGGTGTATCCTAATTTTGTCTAGGAGTGAAAATAAAAATTTACTGGGGTGCTTTAGGAAAGAACTAAAAATAAAGGGAGCTCAAAATCCATAGGGTCAGGAAAAGACGACATATATGAACTCAATGCAACTTTTTTTCTTTTAGATTTCTGCTGGGAATTTTGTCACCAAAAACTATGCAACTGTCACCAGAAACGGTAAAGACACCACTAAAAAACTTTTGCCAAGACTGAATTCCAAAGTTTTGGTAAAGTCGGCAGACTAATTTAAATTAATTAAATTAAATTAAAAATAAGAACATTTAAAAAATCATTTCTCATATAATACGGTGACTCGTTGTATGACAAACAAATTACTGAAAACATCTAACTCTAAAAAAAAATGTACGTACAAGATTTGCATGCTATCTATCCCTTAAGGCTTACAATTTATTACCTTTGAGTATTAGAAATATCAAAAACTACAAACAAATTTCAATGCAATGTAGGGTGTTTATAAATGATAACTATATTTCATTAAAAAAACTAATCGATTAATCTTACCTTACTTTTTATTTGTATTTATAAAATTGTTTCAAATTAAAATAATATAATTCAATATAATTTAATATAGAATGGTATGATAAATACGTTCTGCACAAAACAAGTGATAACTCTCTTAGGTGCATATTTATGGAAAACAACATAGCCGTGGGTATCACCAGTGAAGTGATTACTAAATAGTATGTAGTAATTTTCATTACGCTTACTTATATCATAGTATTTTAGGAAAAAACATATCAATGTATTGTTAACCTTAGTAAAAACTATCACTGATACACAATGAATAGGAAATAGTAGAATTAGGTATTGTATAAAACTGTTTATAAATAGCGTTCTTAAATTGAAAAAAATAAATAAAATAAAAAATAATTGAAAGATTTCGCCACTAACGAACAGTTTTGTCTGCGACAGATTGAGTGCGCCAAAGTTGTCGACTGACACCTCTCGTGAGTTAGTGGAGTGACAAAGATTTGACTGTTACATGCCGAATCTGCGAAAGACCGCAGACTTAAACCGTGCTGGATAAAGTTCACAGACAAACCTCTGTGTGTATGGCGGGCTATTGGCTATTTTTTTATGACCCTTGCTGCACCAGACTATAGAGCCATACATTATCATTGATGGTCACGTACAATCAATATACGTGTGTTGGTGACATGCCCAATGTTTTGCCACATATTCTGCGGCATGTCCATAATGATAGGCTAGCCTTCCGGATAGTCTTTTCCAAGTGCGAGTTCCAATTAAGTTTTTTATCCAGGGTTATTCCCAGATATTTTGCTTCCATCGCACAAGGAATTGTTACACCATTGATGGAAGGAGGTATTAAAAGTTCCAGCTTCCTTTTCCTGGTGAATGGTACTATGACCATTTGTGGGAGTTAATGGACATTTCCTCCCTCTCACACCATTTATATATGGTATCCAATATATCCCGAAGGACGTAGGAGATCGTCTCTTCGGATTTATAGTCTACCTTTGACTTCTTCCCACTAATTTGTAAGTAAATTATTGAACAGTCACGAAAACAACCCCTCATTTATTGAACTCTATACACTTTCTCGTTCAATTCAACATCAAACAAAACAATTTCACTCCTGAGTGTAAACGAGAAATTTCATTTGTGCTATTATAGCAAAATAACAATGCATGATAAGTTTTAATTGAGATGGTAGAGGCTGGAAGTGAAAGAACATATTACTCCTTGAAATGTTAACAATTTTAATTTTTTATCACTTCCATTTTCATTATTTAATGAGGTGAATCCAATTTTATGAGCTAACCATAACAATACATCTCTATCACAAAAAAGGAAAATGTCTGTTAATTATCTAATTGTCAGGTTATATGACTACAAAACAAAAATAATACATAATAGCTATTGAGTCAACATCGAAAGCATTATGCGCAGCCTTGGCTAAACCTTATACAGACATCCAGCGAGCTGTCGATCACATCATCTAAGAAATCAATTTCTCCCAAAAAATTCTTCCAATTGGAAATTTGTCCGGACTTATGGAGAGTTCCCCCAATGTGTTTTTTGAACGAAAAGTTCATATTATTGCTCAAATCTATCCATTATTGAATAGGTCAAATATTTTGAAAATTACTCCCTTGTAACTGAATCAAACTTTTGAAATTCTTGATCAGGAACTCTGTATATTAATTGTACAGTGCTTTCATTTTGTTTTGTCCCACTTTCACATGGCTGTAAAATACTCAGTTTTTGAGCTAGAAGGAGGAATAGAAAAGTATATTGAAAGATTTGGCGTAAAGTTTTATGCTGTTTTGTCAAAAAAATATCAACTGTCAAAAGTCAGAATTGTGGAGATAATTTTTTTTCAATGGGACACCGTGTATATCAATCACTACAAATTTGAAAAGACATTTTTTTTGATTACGTTAATATGCCATACATGCCCTTTCTTTTCAGTAGTTCCGTCTGAATTGATAAAAATATGATCAAAATCGTAATTTTACAACATCATCAAGATATCTGATGTGTTTGCTATTTTGTTTCCAATATTTGTCATATAATTCAACTCGAAACGAATGTCATATCTGTCAAAGTCGATCTCTTGTATGGTGGGCTACAGCAGGTAAACGGCAAAGAAACAAAATGGGATATTCTACAGAAGAAAAATGTTTTATGTTCGATATTTATCAACAAAGTGGAAGTGTTACAAAAGCGCCCAGAAGATATAGACTGCAATTTCCGTAGGGTCACTGAATCTAGAAGGTCGTGCCGTCCTTACGGGTATGGCCAATGGGCGTGGTCTAGTACTTGAAATAGATCCAGTGTTCAAATAACCCACAAAGTTTGCTCTCTAATTGGTGATTTTGTGGGTTATTGGAATACTGGAACTATTTCAAGTATTGGACCACGCCCATTGGCCATACCCGTAAGGACGGCACGGCCTTCTAGATTTAGTGACCCTAAATTTCCGGGTAGAAGAGCTCCATCTAAATAAATTTGTTATAGACTCAAGAAGAAGTTTATTGAAACTGGTAGCCTGAATTAAACTTTTAGGCCAAGAACAGTGTTGACAGAGAACACAGAAATTAATATTTTAGAATATTTTGGAGCAAATCCTCAAAATTCGTTGAATGATCTAGTTGCAGAATTGCCACGGTATATTAGATCAGCTTAAAAATACAAATTCCACCTCAATAAGATAAAAAGAGTGCAAAATTTGACACTAGCAGAAACAGAAAAAAGACTGCAATTTTCCAGGCATATAGTTGACATAATTCAATTTCTTGATATTGTGGACTGATGAGTCATCTTTTTCTACCAGCAGAGGTTGCCCTTGCCAAAATAAACACTACTAGTCTGATTCTAATCCTTATCAAATACAGGAAATTCAGTTCCAAGGTAGAGAGTCCGTTAGTGTATGGTGCGGATTATTTGGTGAACGTGTTTTAGATCTCATAATTTTTGATGGTTCGTTGACAGGTCAGTTTTATTTAAATTGACGGTTTACCTTTAGCCATATCAAGATATTTGATTTGGCGACAAGATGGAGCGCCGCCACACAATACTATCCCAGTAAAATTGTTCTTGGATTGAAAATATTCACAGTGGATTGGAAAACCAGGTTCTATAAAAAGGCCTCCTGATAGTCACGATTTAGCACCATGCGACTTTTTTTTTTGTGGTCACATTAAAAGTATCGTTTATTCTACACCGTGCTATTCTTTGAACGATTTAAAATTAGGAATTAAGGACATGCAGAAAAAGTATATATCAAGTGCATTGAAAATGAAGGAGGTCATGCTGAGCAGCACCTATGAATGAGAAACAAAATTTCCAATGGTTTGTATTGTTGTATTGGATTAATTTCATTTTTGAATAAAGTTATGTTTCCAAGATTTGAATAATTTAATCAAATGTTGTGAGTTTATGAACAGCAAAATCCTCTTTATCTTGATAAATTTCCGAAAAGAATAAAACTATCAAGGAATACTACAGTTGAATTTGAAACAAAACAACAAATTCAGGTATCTTGATGATGTTGTAAAATTACGAATTTGATCATGTTTTTATCAATTCAGACGAAACTACTGAAAAGAAAGAGCATGTATGGCATATTATCGTAATCAGATAAAAAATTTCTTTTCAAATATGTAGTGATATACAGGACCATTGAAAAAAAGTATTTGATCTCAATAATCCTGATTGAGTTGATTTTTTTTTGACATAACAGCATAAAACTTTACGCCAAATCCTACAACATACTTTTTCATTCAACCTTCTATCTCGAAAACAGAGTATTTTACAGCTATGTAAAAGTGGGACGAAACAAAATGAAAGCATTGTACAATTTTTAAATCCACAAAGAAATCAACGTTGGTATACTCAGTATCGGAAACAAATAGTGCTCACTCAATTTTTCATATTCAATTCCATTCTCATCACATAATTCTCACTGTTTGGTAAATGAAAAGTGTGCTATGGAAACTTAAATAACTCCATACAGTGTGTCCCACTTTGAATAGCCACACCCTTATATTTCTTTGAGAATGATTTTTTTTATTTTTTGTTTTTTCAAGTGATAGTACTCAGAAATGTCTACCTTCGTGATGACGAATCATGCGAATAGCCATTTTCCACAGCAAGCTATGACCAATTAAAAAGTGAATAATCAGGGAAAACATATCAGGGATTTTTTTATCACAAACTAACGTTTTATTCTGGTTCAGAACACCCTAAAACCGCCAGATCTCAATGCTTGGATCATTTCAATATACAGGGTATCATAATATGTAGTTCGCAACATTATCAACTCATATTCATTCCCAAATAAATTCATCCAATTAATACTGCAAAAAATAACCAACTATAATTTTTATAAGGCTAACTCTGACTAGATGAATAGTGAAAAATTGGGAAAAATATAACAGATATTTTTTTGTCAAAAATTAACATCAATATCTGGGTGGAACACCTCAGATGCTTGAATTATTGAATCAAATTGGATTGTTTTCTGAGCTGGCAATATCATCAACTCTTATTCATCCATAATGCTCGGGTGATTTCGAAAATTATGCTCTATTGGCTTTAACTGTTCGATTATTTCGTTGTTTTATATTTTTTCATGAATACATTAGTTTTTATTACATTTTAATAGTCTTGTTGGGTGTATATTTCGACGAATATGAATTATTAAATATTCTCTATGTAACCCAAGTACAATAATAACGATTGACAATTATGTTTTGAATAATTTAACTAGTAAATACCAATATCGTGAAATGAAGTTAATTTGCAGCTACAGACAAGGAAAAAATTATGGAGAGCAATTATTTTCAAAATCAGTGATTCTTAAGGATAAATGTTTAGGAGTGAACGTTTGCCATTATTACATGACTCGGGTATTGAGTGTTTTGAAGTGTTCTGAACCAAAGTCTGATGTGATTCAATTATAATAGAATCCGTAATATGTTTTCCCCAATATTTTTAATGTTCAGGTGTCATACTCAGGTATGGACTGACAATTGTTTACTTTTTGCAGTGTTACTGGAACATTTCTGGGCACTTTGCGACAAGATAAGATATTTTTGTAATCAGTCAAGCATTATGGATGAATAAGAGTCGATGATATTGCCAGCTACAGATGACAGCCTGTATAAATCAATGTTTCAAAAATTGAGATCCGAGATATTATATCATTATATTATATTTTTATAAAGGATATATCTATTCAGGCTGATTCACGGTGGATGGCACATTAGACGTTTCTGGTGAACCAGACAACGGATCACTTTGAAAATTTAATGGAGAGCATATTCGGACATTCTCTAGCCAACTAAAATATTTTCGACGAAGCGGTGTTGCCGCTTCTATTAGAAAGCAGTAGCAACTTTGATTTTTCAAATGGAACACTCTGTATATAATATTATTTTTGGAATCTCCAACAATTGCCCGACAACTTTTCTTGATATTTCCCTATACCTATCTGTTACCGTTTTCGAAATAAAGATTAATTTCAATTTTTTTCTTCGAAGATCATGACTTCTAAAAATGCCGATATCTTTTAGTTAAGAAGTACTATGATATCGAAATTTGGTTTGGAGTTAGATGATACTTGGACACTTCCCACACGTCAGCCTAATCTCCGATACTTCAATACAGGGTGTTAAAAAAATACAGTTTTTTCGTATGCTTGAAAAAGTTGCTGAAATTTGATTATTTTGAATATTATTGAAAATTCGGAAAGCTGCTGAAATTTTCTTCCTTTCTATGTATATCATACCTATACCTAACTAGTCAAGTTTGGGACTTATGAGCATTTATTTGTGAAAATGTCCCTTCAGAATGGTATTTCCATTCGGTATTTGGTAAGCAGGCCATGATTACTATTTGACAGTAGCGTTGTGACATTCTCCTAATAATATCGACATTTTCGTCACTTCAGAAGTTGCAAATACCTTCAAAACGATGGAACAAAACTATTCAAACGAAGTTCTTATGAATTTGTTTATTATTTTTGGACTGTGTGACAAAATTATCAGCAGAACATGTAGAAAGTTCAATGAAATGTATCCGAATCTACCGCCAATGAACCTCAAGAAATTTATACGAATTCAGAACAATTTCAATATGTTTGGATAAACTTTAAAAAAGCACCAAGAAACTTGAAATTGGAAATATTGATATGAATAATTATAAAAAAGTAAAACAATCATGTGGAATATTTCAAAATATGTTCGAATCGCTGGCCGTTCACTTCCAAGCACTTTAAAATGCGGGAAAGCAGTCATTTCGTGGTGGCAGAACTGATTTCATTGGGATCCAAATCTTCAAATGTTTGGGCAATCCTTTCTAACAATTCATCTCTCGAACGCACGGGTATTTTGTAAACTTTTTCTTTAAACATTCCCCACAAATAAAAATCTAATGGATTAAGATCGGGTGATCTCGCTGGCCAATTCCATGGTCCCAAGCGCCTTATCCTCCGATCGTCAAAAAGTCTTTCCAGTTCTGCGCTCACTTCTCTTGTGCAATGTGCAGGAGCTCCGTCTAGTTAGTACCAACAGTTTCGATATTTTTCGAGTGGCAGATTATCCACGAAACTCTCTACAGTATTCTCCAAAATATTCAGGTAGCTTCTGGATGTTAATGACTCCTCGTATATCACGTACCTCAATTTGTTGTCCATCAACATGCAGAAGATATTAAAACTAAATTTTTCTTGAAATCCGGCTTCTTTTGTGACGTGAGGATTTTCACTGGACCAATAATGACGATTTTTTCTATTGAAAATCCCTTCTCTCGAAAATTTCGATTCATCAGTCCAAATAATTTTATTTTAAAAAAAGTGGATCTTCTTGAATGCGTGTCAACAACATTTATAATAATAATATAATAATAATAATAGGTCTTTATTTCCATCTGGGTAAACATAACAATTTTGGAGTATAAAAATTATTTAATGGAAAAAGGCGAGGTGTCAGCTGGTTGCGATGTGTACGTAGGTACACACCGCTTCCTCTGCTTTTCAACCTTTCACAAAATTCTACTCTCTGTTGAGGGTCTTGAGGCTTCATTGCTTGAATTTTGGTGAATTTATAATCATGCATTTTATGTCTTCGCAAGATTCTTTGAAACGATGAATATTTTATACCCAAATCTTCTTCAGCACTTCTTATCGATGACTCGGGAAATGCGTGAAAATATGCTAAGACATTAATCTGGTTGTCTTCAGAAGTTACGGGTCGAGGCAAGTTTCTTGGTGCTTTTAAAGTTGATCCAAATGCATTGAAATTGTTCTGAATTCGTATAAATTTCTTGAGGTTCATTGGCGGTAGATTCGGATACATTTCATTGAACTTTCTACATGTTCTGCTGATAATTTTATCACACTGTCCAAAAATAAAAAACAAATTCATAAGAACTACGTTAGAATAGTTTTGTTCCATCGTTTTGAAGGTATTTGCAACTTCTGAAGTGACGAAAATGTCGATATTTTTAGGAGAATGTCACAACGCTGCTGTCAAATAGTAAGTAAGTAAGTCCGAAACTTGACTAGTTAGGTATAGGTATGATATACATAGAAAGAAAGCAAATTTCAGCAGCTTTCCGAATTTTAAATAATATACAGTGTGTTCGATTTAAAATAATCAAATTTCAGCAACTTTTTCAAGCAAACGAAAAAACTGTATTTTTTTACCACCCTGTATTGAAGTAACGGAGATTAGGCTGACGTGTGGGAAGTGTCCAAGTATCACCTAACTCCAAACCAAATTTCGATATCATAGTATTTCTTAACTAAAAGATATCGGCATTTTTAGAAGTCATGATTTTCGAAGAAAAAAATTGAAATTAATTTTTATTTCGAAAACGGATAGGTATAGGGAAATATCAAGAAAAGTTGTCGGGCAATTGTTGGAGATTCCAAAAATAATATTATATACAGAGTGTTCCATTTGAAAAATCAAAGTTGCTACTGCTTTCTAATAGAAGCGGCAACACCGCATTGTCGGAAATATTTTAGTTGGCTAGAGAATGTCCGAATATGCCCTCCATTAAATTTTCAAAGTGATCCGTTGTCTGGTTCACCAGAAACGTCTAATGTGCCATCCACCGTGAATCAGCCTGTATAGTATGTTTTCTCCAATTTTTCACTATTCATCTAGTCAGAGTTAGGCTTATAGCATTTTCAATTATTAATACTGTTAATTAACGTGCTCTAAAACTATCGTTCCACTCCATAAAAGGTACCTTGAAATAGGCGACCAATCATGCCGCCGACAGAATCGACGATTTGTTGGTACCATCCGAGCAAGAAATGTAAGTTGAGACAGTACTGGCAAGACTCTCGAAGCGATAATATGTGCTATTGATAAGGTTTCCGATTATCGAATTTGAGTCTATCATTATTTTATGAGATTTGTGTAGATTGTTCCATTTGGTACCTCTGATGGTACCACTACTGCATCTAGCTTGACTTTGGTTTCCGAAGATCTAGTGACACTGATTCTGCCATGTTGTATTTGATAAAAAAAATTCAACTTAACCTAGATGACAACTCCCAATGTTGTTTAGTGTCACTGGATCTATTAAAAGCATTCGATACGGTAGATCACGAAATTTTATAATGTAAATTATTTAATATCGGGATTAGAGGTGATGTACATGAATAGTTCCAAAATTATTTATCTGGGAGAAAACAATATGTTTGTATGAGAAATGGACAAAGTTTGATGGGGAATATTACATGTGGTGTACCACAATCAATTCTTGGACCTTTATTATTTCTTATATATTTCAATTCAATATCCAATCTTAGTTTGCATGGTGAGCCCAAATTATTTGCGGATGACAAATCAATAATTTATTCTGGGAAAAATTACAATGAAATAATCGAAAATATTCAAGCTGATTTAAAAACAATTTCGCTTTGGTTAAACAATCATAAAATGACTTTGAACATTGATAAATCTTCCTTCATGTTTTTGTCAAAAAGAAAATCCAGACATATTGCGAATTCATTAGCTTCCAACGGAAAAAATATAAAATATTCAGAAACAACAAAATTTTTGGGATTATAAATTGATGAAAACCTTTCTTGGAAAAGCCATATTGAAAATCTTAAATAAAAATATCTCCAATAATTGGTATTTTGTTCAAAATTCGATATAACATTCCTCTGAAATATCTGAAAATGATCTATTTCAGTTCAATTTATTCAAAATTACAGTATATAATATCAGTATGGGGTACTAACTTGCGTCCACTCAAATCTTTGAAAAACAAAAGTTTAAAATGTTTTTTTAAATTACCATTCCTTGAATCTACATCACATTTATATCCTCCAAACAATCCTTTGGATATCAATTCTTTGTACAAATTGAAAATATTTATATTCATCAAACCAAACTTGACAATCAAATAGTCTCATCACGCATAGAATAGAGACAAGCATTGAGAAAAAATCAATTTTATATAATGGAATTTTGATATTCAATAATATACCCAATAATTTAAAAAATATTTATTTTTCTTGGGGTCAATGAAGATTATTGTTATTATTATTAATTTTTTTCTAGAATAGAGATTGAAGTTTTTTGCTCGTTCCAATGAATGTGTATGTTAGCTTTTGAAGTTCACCGTTATAATAAATGAGGTGAGTTCCACTGGGATGGGTGAATACACATATTTTTCTCGTTTTTATTTGGAAATTCAACCCAGGGTTCCACCTAGGGTTACGACAAGGGGTTCCAATAACTTCGTGTTAGATGAAAGCTTGGGTCATATTGTGATTGTCCACTTGGCTGCTATTGAAAGACTAATCCCGGAGTTCCGATAAAATTCCAGAATGTACGGAAAACTGTTCATGATCCCGTAACGACATTCGTAATCGTTAGGATTCCAAAAATCGAATGAGTGGAACGCCCCCAGGAGAACACAACCAAAAAAGCCAGATCTTTTCATTTATTTTTCATTTTTGGGATTATTTCATAGTATCACGACTGACTGACAACATTTTTCAATCATTAAAGACAAAGCGATAATTTTTTGTGAGTGATGCGAGCGGGTTCTTCTAACCAATACTGTGAAGATAAATAATATGAACTAATGAGTATATCTTGTGAGCAGACGCAGAGTATGCTATGGAGATGCGTCCCAATAAAGACTGATACTGATCACTATTACTATTGATTTCTGAGTAATAACAAAAATCTTGAGGTTTGCTCACTATCAGAACATTCTGTCACTTGTTATTACGTAAATATACAAATTGTCACTCGTCGCCGTTCTATCGATCATTCTCAATCACATCCCATATTCGTCATACCCATTGTTTTTTTGTAATTCAAGAAAGTAAATCATTTAATCGAAGAAAGTTGTATGTCGCCCTTTCAATTTTTTAAAGGGCCTCTAATAGCTCAAAATCTTCCACCCCTTGTGCTCACCGATGAACAGCAGCCGTTTGCATTGTAACTTAAAATAAATTAGAAAGGTTACAGCCTTGGAAAAGTGATGGTTGGTTATTTTTTGCAGTATTAATTGAATATTTTTGGGAATTTTGTGCCCAGAAAAGAAATTTTGGAAATTAACACAACCAAACGGATGAATATGAGTTGAAAATGTTGCGAGCCACAAACGATACCCTGTATATTCGAATGAACCAAGCACCGAGATCTGGGGATTTTAGGGATGTTCTGAACCAGAATATGATGTTAGTTTTGTGATAAAAAATCGCTAATATGTTTTCCCTGATTTTTCACTTTTCAATTGGCTATAGCTAGCTGTGAAGTATGCCTATTCGAATGTTTCATCATCACGAAGGTAGATATTCCTGAATACTATCGTTTGAAAAAACAAAAAGTATAAAAAATTTCATTGTCGAAGAAATATACGGGTGTGGCTGCTCAAAGTGGTACACACTGTACAAAGAAATTAGTATACATCAACTTGATGAATTCGTAGGCCTAGGTCAATACATTTTTCAACAAAAATGTAAGCAAGAGATGAAAAAGTGGACATGCTATTCAGAAAAATTCGAGGAATGCAGCAATTTTGAATGCTGAAAGGTATCCCATTAGATAGTATACATGTTTTCAAGATTTCTCCTTTGTGGAAAATTCATTGAGTTTTATATACCTATTCATAATATGTTTTGGTCCTTTGCAAGGAATTAATCGACAATTATTTGACAATTTTTATACTTACCAACTAATAAATGTGTGAGTAAGAAGGCACTATAGTAATTGACTTGCATGGTCAAATTCAATCCATCTTCGGAAGGTGTGTCAGAACTTCTGGGAATCCCTGCATTGTTGATCAGAATATCCAGTTTTTCTTCGGACTTATTGAGTTTTTCTGCTAAGTTCCGCACAGACTTGAATGAGGCTAGATCAACGTATTCAAAGACGATATTTGGATTATGAGTTTCCCTCTCAATCGACAGTTTGATATCTTCCTTTATCACTTTATCCGCTACTATCACTTTGCACCCTCTTGATGCAAGTTTTAGGACAATCTGATAGCCTATTCCTGGAAAGAAGAAAAAGGTCGTTTATCGACCATAAAATGCATGAAATACATGGGTAGGAGGTCCACATAAATTCTAAGAATAGAAACCATGAAAGTAGTAAATTTTCGTTAGATCAAAAGCCATACAAGCTATGCAAAAGTATAGTCATATCACTGGTCATTCACTGGTAAAATTCATATAGTAATAATAATAAAAGCTTCTAATGTTAGTATGAGAAAATAAAAATACAATAAAACTCATTGAAGAAAAACAAACTACTACCAAAAGGCAGTCCCAAGTGATCAGACAGGTATTTTCTTCCACTCAACCTTGAACAAAGATAACAATAATAGGAAAAATAGACATTGCAGTAAGCAATATAATGTTGATTATAGAAAACATGACCAATAAAAATAATAATTCCCACTCCTCAAATTAGACGAATGCAAGTATTCTGGACAAGCTGAACGTGTTGCACATCTCTTTTCGAAATGGCAGTCCATATTCGTATTGTTGCTATAGTTTTGGTGCCAAAGAAAAAGGTATTCACATAAGGTAGGTTCATTACGATTGTCAAGTATTTTTCTGTTAGCGTAGATCAATTTAAAATTCCAGAAAGCTCGTCTTATGACTAAATTGACGTGTTTGATGAAAATCAGAGAGGAGTCCTAGAGAAAAATTTTATTACTTTCACCAGGAAAAATTAACATGTTACTGATTTTGATGCTCAGGACATCAGGACAACGGTTACGGGCCACTTTCCTGCCGAAAAACATTGCTATAGATTTTTCAGGATCTACAGATAGGCAAAATTCCTCTGAAATTGTTATTATTGTCTCTGAATTCGAGTTCAGTTGAGAATTAGCCCCATCAACTTACCTTTCACCTCTGAGTCGAGGGGACCTGTTGATAAGGCCTCTTCGTCAGTAACAAACATTATTTCGAAACGTGTTCCACAAGGTTTATTATTTATTATGACCATATTGTTATTCGACGATGACACTACCTTCACCATTCGAAAAAATAATGATGAAGACTCTCTAGAGACAGGAAAGCGTTATTCATCAAGCTACAAACTGGTTCAACGCGAATAGCCTTTGTGTGAATAGATTCAATCAATTATATTCTTATAAATTGTGAAAGGCTTTCGCGGCCATTGTCACTTACATGGTGGTTCTTCGGGTTGTAAGGCCGACGTGTGTTCAGAGAAGAACTCGACGTTTCGCCAACACGAGCATTTTCAAGAGTTATTTTACAAGTTTCTGCTTTCTTAAGTCGCTGTCAAGCATTTTTTCAGGTAAAATTACTGAGTGGCAAAATTATTTCGTTACAAACAGAAATTTATCCGATAAAAAAGCTCTTGTGTTTTTACTGTTGAGAAAAATTGCTGCAAAATGGATCCCTAAATGTTTGAATGTTGACCAAAAGCGTGCAAGTGTAGTAGCATCGCGTTCGATCTGTGCTCGATTTGAAAACGATGTAGACTTCTCAAGCCGAATTGTTACTATGAATGAGACTTGGGTACATTTCTACGATCCAGAAACAAAGCAACAATCGATGGAATGGCGACACTCTGGTTCTCCAAGACCTAAGAAGTTTGGTGTCCAAAAATCTGCTGGAAAAGTTCTTGCTTCAGTTTTATGGGATTGCCATGATTGATTTTTTCGATAAGGGTAGAACAATAACTGGAGATTACTATTCGACATTACTGACCACTCTACGGGAAAAAATTAAAGAGAAAAGACGCGAAAAGCTATCCAAAGGTGTTTTGTTTTTGCAGGACAACGCCCCTTCACACAAATCTCATGTTGCCATGCAGAAAATTCGTGAATTACGGTTTGAATTACTAGAACACCCCCCTTATTCACCGGATTTGGCTCCGTCCGACTATCATCTCTTTCCTCAACTGGAAAAAAGTTCAAAAGTTCGTAAATTTCCTTTCAACGAGGAAGTAATAAAGGCTGTGGAGGTCTGGTTTGCAGAGCAAGAAGAAATATTTTTTTTTGAAAGGTCTAGAGACGTTGCAGATTCGCAGTCCCAATGTCTTTCCAAAAGCTGTTCTGAACAACATGAACGATAATTTGCTTTTGTTGATTATAAGTTGCAGATCAGATGCATGTTCCACATTAGTTCCTCATCTAATACATGGTCAGCAATTTGTATTGTTACGCCAAAGAATGTGGGTGACATCATGTCCCCTAGAATTCTTTTGCGGGTGAAATGAATGAGTGTGGTTTCCTGGAGTTTGCCCTCAGTCCTTCTCTTTTTGTAACATTCCTCTACAGTCCTCAGTGCATTTTGCATCAGCTCAAGGGTGTCTTGAGCACACTTTTACTGTACTATGTGGTCCGCATATTATTGGGAGTAGCATCCCTAATTATTTCAGGTTAGAGGAAGGGCAACTCATTTTCCTGATGTCGGCTGGCTTTCCTCATAATTATTTTCCAAATTATCAGTAGAATCGTAACACCAATTGATGTTTCATCAACTCACTAACCTGAACTTCCTCCTGTGACCAAGGCTACCTTTCCCACAAGACACACGTTGCTTCTACATCGGACACAGGTCAGTTTCGAAACAATCCGCAGGAAAATTAGAAGCAGTAAGACATAAAACACCACATACAGAAAAACCATCGTGTTAACATGAGTTCGACACTCAAACTGCTGCAATGAAAGCAGCTGAAACACGAATATGTGAAATGATATGGTTTCACGGTCACAGTGTTTGCCATTTTTATCATTCAAGGCGAGACAATCTTATTGCACTAAAAATGCACGCACAGGGATAAGGACTGAATTTGCAGTTGTCACGTATTTGAATATTATCAAAAAAATCATGGATATCCAAGTAACTAGCGTAGATGAAGAAAGCGAGTACTGCATGTGAAAAAATAACAGGCCAACAAGACTATTGACCTGTTTAGCAAATCAATAGAAGAATATCGATAATAGAGTATGCATGAAAATAGATGTAGACGAATACAAAATTAGACTGGTGCCTATAATTTTTGTAAAAAGTAGAAAATGTTGTAGAGGTTCCAACTTTAGGGAAAAAAATATTTAAACACAAAAACACTCAAAATGGTGAAATGCGAATGCAGTTTAGGGGTTGAATAACACGACGGCGTAAAATGGACATGCGATTTTTTTTCTTAAATTCGTGTTATAACTCGAATTTAGCCTAGTTTCGAGTTGTAGATTGAAATGCATCTGACAAATATTGTGAAAACACCCAATATAACTTGAAAGAAAAAATCCGAAAGTGAAAATTTGCATTTTCATTCAGTCGGTTGAAATAGAAAGTATAGCTATACTTTATAACTGGAATGCCAATGCAGGCATATGCGCGAAGAATTTTTGTGCCAACCATGGGGATGGAAATATCAGAATCTGCGCCGACGCAGTAGATGAAAAGATGTGAAAATCATGTCTTTGATCATAACAGAGACCAGTGAATTGTTGTGTAATGGAAACATACGTCTTTGATCAATGAATTCGGCCAGGAGCGGCTTAAGCCGGGGTCCCATGCATACGTTTGTCCGAATGAATTTCGTCCGAAATGACGTAAATTGTCGTATAAAATAATTTTCTGTCACATGTGTCCGACAAAATTATATGATTAGTGTAGTGTTCGATGTATTGTTGTGACTTTTATCAACGATAATAAATAAATGGAATCAGAAATGGAAAGCCTAGATTTCGAAAGTGAAACTACTGAAAACAGTTTGAATGTAAAGTCTACCACGTTTTATGTAATTATATAGGTATATTATAATGTCTAAATCTATTATAGATTGAAACAATGGATTACACTGTCGAGGAAATTAATTAGTTGTGTACTTGCGAGGCTAGCACTTTGGGATTCTCGTATGCCCTTACGAGAAAAAATTAATTTTTCTTAGTTCTTTTGTGGTTGTGAGGTTATAAACCATCCACTATCGGACAAAAGTTGAAATAACTTAACTTTTTACGACGTCGGACAAATATTGCTGTCAAAATACCTTAACCAATAGGAGCATCGACGGATCATCGTATCATCGGACACACATATGCATGGGACCCCTGCTTTAGGCGCTATTTATAGCAGTTCATTGAGTTCAGTCCTCCATTTTATGTTTGGTTTTGCTTGTGTGAGTTTTTTCCCAGAAAATGTTCAAAAAAAAGTAGCTAGGTTATCACATTTGAAACTCCTTGGTAGGGCATTGTTTTTCAATTTGTTATTCAATTTGTTTTTCATTATACATCATTTCTTATCGTGAAGTTAATTTTTATTCTGGGAAAATTAATGTGGTATGGTCATTTTTCCACGATTTGATATTTGTGTAGTCGTCGAAGTTTCAAGCTGATCCAAATTGTTAGCATCAGACTGCGGTGATTTTTCAATAATTTAGTCGTATAGAAATTCGTCATCAACGTCACCTATACTATGGACCAGATCGGTCCTGTTTCGAATATTAGTACGCATGCTCCCCCCTTGACTTTTTTGACTGCTGCGCTAGGTTCAAAAGGGTACACTTTTGGGAAGTTGCATTTGCATTCCAGTTATAAGGTATATTTCAGTGGTTACAACTCGGAATTAAGAAAAAAATGTCCGGTCCATGCCTTCCTAGAATAAGGCTATTTACGATTTGCGGCGAAAAAAGTTGTGGATAGAAAAAATTCAAACTTTTGTTTTCAACACTTTTTGACATAACCTCAAGTTAACCGTCAAAATAGCGGAAAACCGATTTTTCAGTAATTAATTTTTTTTTCGCGTATAAATGATTCAATTCAGATTGAAATTTGTCGAAATATGCCTTTTTTGGTGTCGAATAAGCATGCTCTTCTCGCAATGCAGAGGACGGCCAGTTTTCGAGTTATGCACATTTTTCGAAAAAAATACCCTTATATTCCACGAACAATTGTGTTGATATTTTTTTGCATTTCGAAGGTCTATAAGTGATCATTTTATTTTGATCTTTAAAATGTCTGCTTTGAAACGGTTCATGTAACTTGGTGTTTTTTTTAAAAGTCGCTCATGATTTTCCCAATATTTTCAATAATTTTCAACTTTTGTCATTATTTTTTTTATTAACAAAGAGTAGTTTATATAAAATTATTTATAACAAAATATTTGAATACAAAATAACACTACAAAATTGATTTCATGATATCGGTTTTATTCTTTTTTACAACTATTGAAAATATTGACAAAATCATGATTCATAGATACACACATCGCCAAAATTATTGGACCCCCCTATGTTTGTCGAAATGAGACGCTATTATTACAAGTCAAGAAGTGTATGTCAAAATGCATTTAATTTGGTTAAGCAACCAATGCAAAGTGGCTGAATTTAATTTCAACTGAAGCAAAAAAAAATACAAACGAAATATAGTGCATAAGAAAATGATTACAATAATCTGAAATCTAGTAGAAAATCACTTCAGAGGGAAATAAAAAACGCTTTAATAGTTGGTGCGTCCTCCCCTATTCTGTAGTAAAGTGTTAACTCGCCTGTGCATGGAAACAATAAGGGCATTAATGGTATCCATTGGTATGTTGTTCCATTCTTCTTGGGCCGCGAGGGTAAGTTCCTGGAGGATGCTAGGGGGATTAATTCTGTTTGATATTGCTCGTTTGACGAAATCCCACATGTGCTCGATGGGATTCAAATCTGGCGAATTTGCTGGCCACGGTAATCTTTGAATATTCTCAATCTCCAGTGCATTTTGAACTCTTCTCGTGCGATGGGGCCTAGCATTGTCATCCATAAAAATAAAATTGGCTCCAATTTAATGTTGGAGAGGATGAATAATGGGTTCAATGATAGCAAGTCTCCGCCGTATGGTGGTATTGGAAATTAATCGATCGAACGTTCTTCGCAAATGAGTTCGGACAGCTGAGACTGTTATGGTTCGTACAAATGCACTATTCGGATAACTGAAGCGCGTGGAATCGTTAGTCTATCCGCGATTTGATGATTCGACACACCCTCGTCATGCAAAGCCACTATTCTTGCTCTATTGAATACTGAAATTCTATTTCCAGGCATAATTACAAAGAACTCAACAATCATTTGACAACGTTAAATCGATTTGAATCACTTTTGAAACATTGGTAGGTATCTAAAATTGTTTTTCTAAACATTTTTGGATGCCTAGCAACGGTGAAAGAAATAACAATTGAATGTACAAAAAACCAGCCATGATAAATATTTCGTTGTAAACTTTACGAGGGGGTCCAAGAAGTTTGGCGATGTGTGTACTTGTTGATCAACTTAGGCAGCGACCTTTGAGTTCATGGACATTGTCTATAGTTGTTTGGACAAAGGTCTTTATTTAGCAGAATTTTTCCGGAATCTAACCGGAGCTTTTGATAATCTTAAAATGGAATTAGTTAAGGATAAACTGAATGCTTTTGGTATGAGGGGATAATTGTTGGATTCATATTTATCAGAAAGAAATTTTTATGTACGAATTGCAAGCGAAAGGTCTGATGTACAGTGTACGCCAAAATGTTGGAACCATATGGGAAACTTTATTAATAATTTCTCAGAGAATCTCATTCCTCATGAAAGTCAATTAAACTGAGTACGGACATATTGGTTATTGCCAGTGGCGTGCGATAAGCGGAAAACTATGGAGTAAAGTGACATTAACATGCAAAATATCGAAAAATGTTAATGAGAAATATTGTTTGCAATTGAATTATATTCTCAGTTATCCAGTTTAGTCTACCAATTACTAATTTTGATAACTACTTAAAGAGTTGGCCTCAATTGTTAATGGGAATTATATATCACACTTTATTAGCAATTTGCTCTTACAAACAAACAAACAGTACTTACATACTAACATATTACAAGGAATATTATTATTGAAATTATTTTCATATACATATTATCGTTCAATATTCCTTTTTCTCTCAAGGTATTTGGTGAACTATTGAAATGTATCAATCCTTCATTGGATGAGTTATCACACTTTGAATTGATGTAGGAGTTATTTGCCGATCTACTTCTTGTATCATGTTCTTGGGTTACATATTGTTCAAACTTTATCTTTCATTTTGTTCATTTACAATTAAATATATCGTTCTATATAAAATAATGAAGGCAACAGCGAAACTCTGAATGAGATGAAAAAATCTTAATGCTGTTGCTGTCAAAAATTTTTGAATTTTGTAACAAGTCTGACAATTTTTACTTTTTCATAATGAAAAGTCTATCGATTCTATTAAATATTTTCACCACATCAGAAAATCAACAATTAATATACAGATATGTGGGTAGCATTTTATGATTCAATTTGTATATAAAAATTAACATATTAATAATGATAATAAAAATAATAATCATTTATTGTCTGCCAGTGAAAATAATACAATTCTACTTGCTACATGTACACGTACACACATATATATCATATATATATATATACATACATATATATATATATATATATATATATATATATATATATATATATGCTGAATACTTGTTTCAAGGAGCAATAAATGTTCCAGTGACTGTAAAACAGTCAAAAACAATCCTTTAGGAACTCACTATACCTTTGTATAGATTGTATGGAATATGTCCGACAGAAAACAACTACTTCTCTGGCTAATACCTCGACAGATATTGAATTATATCTGTCAGACATATGTGCAAAGATCCTTACTTTGAAGGAACAACTTTGCAAGAGCTCTCAGAGACAGACAGCAGGACACCGCCTGATCCAAACAAGGAACCAACTGCAGACCGGTTTCGGGATGAAGTCCCTCATCAGTGCAGTCCTGGTTATCACGGTTGTATACACGCGGGGGCCCGGTGCCCGTCATCGTTCGCCGGGATGAACACTGCAATCGCTTACAGTATCCACCACGGCAACAGATTAGAGAGCGCTCCAGAAGGACATTTCGGATGCGAAATGGTATATGCTGAATACTTGTTTCAATGAGCAATAAATGTTCCAGTGACTGTAAAACAGTCAAAAACAATCCTTTAGGAACTCACTATACCTTTGTGTATATATATATATACAGGGTGTTAATTAAATACGTTGACAAACTTCGGGAGGTGATTCTTTGAAGGTTTTCAGGACGAAATGTTCAAATAAACATATGTCCCAAACGGCTTGGTTTTCGAGATACAGGGTGATAAAAATACATTTTTTTCAAGATTTTTTAGAGTTAACTTCGACATTTTCTACAATAATCAGTTCAAATTAGGCAAGTACAATCCATTCAATAGTACGCACGATACAAAATAATGCATTTCTCAAATAATTCACAGGGTCCTCCTTTTTTCAGAGTCAAGCCTTGTTCAACCCTTCAGAATTTTTTTTTCCGCCGCCACTGACATATTATGGGAAAGGAATAATAAATGTTGTTTCATTTAACATCTTTTTGCTCTCTTGATGTTTTTCATTTACTTGTACGGTTCAGGAGTTACAATGAAAATATTAACGCAAACATTTTCCAGTAACGCATAACATAAAGAAATTTGAGAAGCAAATAGTCTAACAAACTTGAAGGGTGATTTTTTGAAAGGTTTCAAGATGAAAAGTTCATATAAACATGTCCCAAGCGGCTTGGTTTTCGAAGTACAGGGTGATCAAAATACATTTTTTAGGAGTTTTTGGAGTTTACTTCGAAATTTTCGACAATAATCGATCCAAATTAGTTCAAATTGGACAAGTACAATCCATTCAATAGTGCGCATGATATAAAATAATTCATTTCTCGAAGTGTCATTGCCACTCTCCAAAGATTAGCGCGTGACGCAATACGTCATTTTGTTCTCATTACACAAATAGCTATTTTCTGCTCGTGTAGAGAAAATGTAATGTTATGGAGCTCCCATACATTTTTTACCATAACTCAGGTTGAATATGTATTGCACAAAGTTAATTATGGCAAAATAATTTTGGACATTTTCAATAGTGAATAACTTTATTATCAAATACTACAGCAAAGTAACATAAATTCCCTAGGAATAAAATTAAGTTCAGAAAAGGACCATTATTGAAATTGATATGTCAGAGCAGCTGCTGGAAATGGCCACCGCCAACTTCAATGCATGCGTTTATGCGCCTAACCATAGACTGGCGGACACGCTCAAAAATACCAGGAGTGTTTCTTATAATTCCGCATGACTCCTGTATGCGATTCCTCAGGTCTTCTTCACTTTGAACTGGAGTTCGGTACACTAATGATTTAAGGTGCCCCCAGAGGAAAAAATCAAGTGGATTCATATCGGGTGACCTTGGTGGCCAAAGTTGTGGCCCACCACGCCCAATCCAGCGATCAGAATAATTCTCATCTAAATATTGGCATGCAACCAATCTGAAGTGTACTGGAGCACCATCATGCATAAACCAAATTCCAATTCTTTCCCTCAGTGGGATCTCTTCTAGGAGTCCAGGTAAGATGAATTCAAGAAAATGTCGATAATGGTCACCATTGAGTCTATGAGGCAGAAAATGTGGCCCGATAAGGAAATTCCCTACAATTCCAACCCAAACATTCACAGAAAACGTCTCTTGAAAATGGTTTTCAATCACGGCGTGTGGGTTTTCATCAGCCCACATATGATTGTTGTGAAAATTAATAATGGCTTTACGGGAAAAGCATGCCTCATCGGTGAATAACACTTGAGATAAAAACCATGGATTTTCCAACAATTTATTTCGAATCCAAGTGCAAAAAGTTAATCTCTTTGGAAAATCCCTTGGCAGAAGAGCTTGAACACGCTGTATGTGATAGGGATAAAGTTGTTGCTCTTTTAAAATTTGTCATACCAATACATGGGTTACGTTAAACTGTGCCGCAATTTGTCTTGTACTGGTGTCTGGATGCTGCTCAATTTCGTTAAGTACAGCTTCTTCTATCTGAACTGTTCTAACTCTCCTGGGTCTTCCTATGAGAACAGCAGACCTCTTGAAAGTACCCGTTTCACGAAGACGGGAGTGAATATTGATGAACATTTGTGTGCTGGGAATATGACGTTGTGGAAATCTTTCTAGATACATTCGTCTGGCGGCACGAGCGTTACCATCAGCCATTCCATACATTAAGTGCATGTCTGC
Source organism: Chrysolina oricalcia (assembly GCA_944452925.2). Taxonomy (NCBI): domain Eukaryota; kingdom Metazoa; phylum Arthropoda; class Insecta; order Coleoptera; family Chrysomelidae; genus Chrysolina; species Chrysolina oricalcia. The sequence goes on along the minus strand of OX101825.2, from coordinate 13,253,108 downwards.
CATTTCTGAATTTGTATATTCAACCATTTTATCCAGAAGAATATTGAATGAATCTGCTTTATAGCTTGCACTAATGAAGAATTAACAATGAGACAGTTTCTCAACTTTCGATAACTGTCAAGTTGTTGATATTTAAATAAATGAATTAATATCAAAGCCCACTTTGCTATTTTTATGAATTCAAATTGATTACAAAATTTCTGCGTTACTGCAGAAGAAAAAACAAACCGAAATTTCTGATAAAATAATGTACTCCGTACAGAAACAAAAATTTGTTTGATTTAGTTTTTCGGAGTTATGACCAGAGATTCATAAATGAAAATCAAATGTGTAATGATCTGCGACTATTAGATAAACCCTATTAACTATCTTCCATTACAGGATTACCTTTCGGAAGTTTTTTATGTTGAAAAGAAAACGTTCAATTGAAAACTAAAAAATATCTTTTTTTAAAATAACAAAAAATTTGTATGAGTTCTCTATCAAGACTGATGGGTAAAAACATTTTTAATCAAATATCTCAATGAAAATGCACATTTTTACTATCAGAATCTTCAGGTTGAAAGTTAAGGTTTTCCCAATATCTGTCAGATCTAGTTTAATATCCAGCGTACCGCAGTGACGGGGAGATAGTAGTTTTCTGTTAGATATCACAAAAAGAAATCACATCTTTACAATAACAAGCTTTTATTTAGCTTCACTTGTAACTAACAAACAATTTAATAAAAGTTGAATTTGACCCACTAATACTCCGATTAATTTGAAATTTGGCAGGTTTCCGTAATTCCGGTGACAATGCATTAAAAAAATGTTTGTTAAAAAACAAAATGGCGGCTCCAATATGGCGGACGAGTTTTGTGATTATGATCCGATTCTGTTCAAAATTGGTATGTGATGGTTTTTGGGTTGGAGATTTTCAGTTTCACATAAAAAGTAAACTAAAATGTTAAAAATGAAAATTATAAAAAGAAAACATTTTATACAGTACACTGAAAAGGAAAAAATAATTCATTTCATTGTTTGATCTAGGTAATCTTGTACAGAAAGATTTTGATACTCACAGAATAACCTACAAAAAATGAAACAAATAATTTTTTCATTTTCAGTGCATTTGTATAAAAGCTTGTCTTTATATTTTTTATTGTATAATTTTTATTCATTGTAGATTTTTCTAATTCTGAAAAAATATTTCCATCAATTTACAATAATTGAAAATGTTTAATTTTCGAATTTTCTAATGTTATGCCACACTGGAAAATGTTTAAATTAATATTTTCATTATAGCCCCTGAACCGTACAAGTAAGAGAAAAAATGCAAGATATCAAAAAGATGTTAAATGAAACAACATTGATTATTCATTTTTCATAATATGTCAGTGGCGGCGGAAAAAAAAATTCTGAAGGGTTGAACAAAGCTTGACTCTGAAAAAAGGAGGACCCTGTGAATTATTTAAGAAATGCATTATTTTGTATCGTGCGCCCTATTGAATGGATTGTACTTGCCTAATTTGAACTGATTATTATCGAAAATGTCGAAGTTAACTCTAAAAAATCTTGAAAAAAATGTATTTTTATCTCGAAAACCAAGCCGTTTGGGACATATGTTTATATGAACTTTTCCTCCTGAAAACCTTCAAAGAATCACCTCCCGAAGTTTGTCAACGTACTTAATTAACACCCTGTATATATATAAGTGAAAATAGAGTATATTTCGTTTTAATTCCGAGAGTTCCAACCTTTGACAGCTGTTTCGTGCTAACGCACTCATGAGAAAGGATTTATGGAGCTCTCGAAATCAAAACGAATCCACTCAAGAATTAGTACCGTTAAGGCAAGACAGATATAACAGAAAGTTACTTATGACATCTACAGTCAACTAGTGACTGTAGATGTCATAAGTAACTTTCTGTTATATAAAAATACATAGGCAAACAAAAGGGTAAGTGATAGGTCTAATGACCGATTCTTCCACACTTCCCTTGCAAACAAAATAAATAAAAATTTGTTATATTATGATCCTGCCGAGCAGATGAATGTTCAAAAATGACATTGTCAATCGAAACTCAGCTACAAACATATCTAAGTGTGAAACTAAAAATGTCTTGTCTAATAGAAAGTATATAGTATATCAACTCAAATTATATATCATTGTTGTGAGAAAAATATTTTTTTGAATTTATTTTTGAAGGTACTTAACGATAGCGAGATACTTGGTATATCCATGCAATGGCTTGCTGCCGCAATCTGATATGAAAAAGATGACTTGTAAATTTCTTTATTATGTGAAGGTATATTGATTCCGTGCTTTCTTCTCAAATTCAGATTATGTATATCAGTCCTGTACGTGATCTTTCTGGAGAGATATTCAGGTTGTTTTGTTTTTAGCACCTTATAAAAGAGACAATATGAATGGAGTCTACGGCGATTGTACATGCCCCATTTCTTTTAATTTATGTGAAATTCTATCTCTTCTCTTCAATCCATGAATTAAGCGCAGACATGAATTCTGAACTTTCTGTATGCGATATGCATCTGCTTTTCGTAGAAAAGGTCCATACACTGTATCACAATGGTTAAAATGTGACAACACCAGAGAATCACTTAACATTTTTTTCGTTTGTATATTCATGTCATTTCTGTGGGGATACAATAATTTAATGGAAGGATAGGCTATTCTGATTTTCTCAGTGACATGTTTATCAAACTTAAGCTTTGAGTCCATATACAGACCTATGTTTTTGACTTGGTCACTGTAGTTCAGTTGGTCATTTCCGATGAAAAGTTGTAGCTGGTTGGATGCCAACGTTTTCTGACTTTCGTTACCAAAAAGAACAGCATGAGACTTTGATGAATTTATCTTCAGTAGATGCTTCTGGGATAATAATTGGAGGGTTGATAAATCTTTATTGATCAGCACATTTGCTTATTGAATGTTTTTTAGTTCAAAATAATAATATAATTGTGTATCATCAGCGTACAGATGATAACTACAGTGGGAAAAATGACGGTGGAAGTAGACGTGTAAAGTGTGTATAAGAGAGGGCCTAAAATACTACCCTGAGGTACGCCTTGGTCTATTACCAAACTTCTTGAGAGATAATTTTCTATCTCGACTTGTTGCACACGATTGTATGCAATACTCTGTTTTATACTCATCAGCGATAATGTATTGAGTATGAAGTGAATAGGTGTTCTTCTGTTGCACATTATAATGGCTCGCATAGCACGATTTTGAACTTTTTGCAATATTGTGACTTGTTCATTTGTCATGAAAAAAAGCAGGGTTCCACAGTAATCAATGTGAGGTGCAACGATTGATTTATAAATTGTTAATTTTGAAAAAGTGGACACCTCATTGTCCAGTCTATATAAAACATGGATTTTTCTGACGATTTTCCGTTTCACAAAATCACAATGTTGAGACATCTCTAAAGTACCGTCTAGAATCACTCCTAAGTACTTGAAATTATTTACTTCATCTATCTTGTTTCCGTCTATTTTTAAGGTGAAAGTGACTTTTTCTTCTTTGAGGTATTTTAAATTATGGTGACTTTACATTACCATAAATTTAGTTTTATCCTTATTCAGCATTAATCCATTATTTTTAAATCTTCACTAAGAAAATACTCAATATCCTTCGGTTCACCTGAATAATACAGCATTGTATTATTTGCGAATAACTTTACCTGACAATGTTTGATATGATGAATATTATAAAGAGAATTGGACCAAGTACGGAACCCTGAGGTACTCCAAATTCAGTTTCTAATGCAGTTGAAAAAGTGTTGTTATATTTCACAATTAGTTTTCTTTCCTTCAGATATGACACTAACCAATTCAGAACATTATGACATAATCCATATCTTCCAGCTGCATTACCAATAGTTCCCTATTTATCGTTTCGAATGCACGTCTGAAATCTAAGAAGTCAATTCCATTTTATTATATATGTCACTTTTCCATTGTGATTTTAGAAATTGTAGAGCAGTTTCACATGAATGCGATTTACGGAAACCTGATTGTTGCTCAATAGGAATGTTGTGTTTCTGTATAAACTGAATTAGCTGGTCTTTGACAGATAATTCTAGAAGTTTCTCATAGAGTGGTAATGTATTAATAGGGCGATGTTCAGAGCATAATTTTGTATGTTTTTGTTTTTTCAATGGGCACAATAGTAGACATCTTCCAAGCTTCCACAATAATTTTTTAGTAGTAAGTTACGGAATTAGCAACTATGGAGTAAAGTGAAATTATTATGCAAAATATCGAAAAATGTTATTGAGAAATATTGTTTGCATTTGAATGATATTCTCAGTTATCCAGTTTAGTCTACCAATTACTGATTTTGATAACTACTTAAAGAGTTGACCACAATAATTGTTAATGGGAATTATCCACAATAATTTTTGAGTAGTAAGTTACGGAATTAGCATAAATTATCTGTCAAAGCAATTACCTGACAAAATCTTGAATATGAGTCAAGAAAACATTAATGGAAAGATAATGAAATGAATGTAGGAGTGACAAAAAACTTTTTTTTTTGCTGTTTTTTACGTTCGACGAATATTTATTGAAGGCGTCAGCAGTGTGTTTCTCATCTAGGGTAAGTTACTTTTTTTTGTTGTTAAAATTTTTAATTCCGTCAACCGATTGCACCCCTACGCACAACCCACAGGAATATCCGAGAGACTTGTGTGAGCTAGGTTTTCTATAAATATCGAAGAATGTCGAATCTGCAAAGATATATCTTATTTATGGTGAAGTAAGCTTACTCAGTGGTACCATTATAACGACGAAACTCCTGATCTTGAAACTTAAAGAACAAAAAGATGATCAAATTCAGTTATCCTGGTACGACGTTGTGCATGAGACTACCTGAAAATATAGAATTGATATCCCCCCATTTTTGAAGTCGGTTGAAAATTACTTTCACTCATCAAAACCGACTTATATAGATAGATAGATAGATAGATAGATAGATAGATAGATAGATAGATAGATAGATAGATAGATAGATAGATAGATAGATAAATTTATTCAAAGAATTGTAAATTACAGTTACATTTATATTAATAATTGAATGACTATGACGTCAAACAGGTTAAAAGAGTTGAAACAACTACAATACAATAATGATGACATTACAAATTACAAGTGAAAATGAAAAAGAGGCAAGTTGATAAAAACTATCGATACTCCGTAAATTCTCGAACAGTGTATGGTTCTTTTTTTGATATGTTATCAAAAACAAGTTTTTCAAATTTTTCAAAACAGGATTCTTGCTGTATCTCTTTCGGTAATGAGTTGAAAAATTTAATACAAGAGTATGTAGGAGCTCTTTCTGTCTGTGCCAATGGATGAGCTGGAAAGTTTAAATTTAGACTCCAAGGTAAAATGTTTCTCCTAAACCCATAAATTTCGAGCTTCTGCAGCAATATATTGTGACTTACACAGTCAAAAGCCTTCGTTATGTCGCAAAACATAGCCGTCGCCACTCCTTCATTGTTCAGTTGAAGCATTGTTTATATAGAAGATAGTCAACCTTCTGGGATTATAATTGGATCAAAATGGATGCGACATGTAGATGGCGATAGTGAGCTCGCATCCAAGTCATGTCGTAACTTGACTGAAACAATCGGAAAGCATTAAAATCAGGGTTTTTTGAAGACACTCGCGTTTGCGTCCAACACCAATTACACAGGCATTGACTAACTATCTTACTTCTACAGGGTGTTCGATAAACCTTGTACAATTTCGAAACTGGTGATAGACCAGATCATGACTGTTCAGAATATCGGAATTTTACCTTAGTAAAATCTCAATGTTTTCGAGATAATGAGCATTTTTAAATTTCTGGAAAATCACTACCTCACCTTGGATTTTTTAATGCCATGTATACAAATTGGGACGAATTTGAATATCTTTGCTACTGAAGATTACTGATGAGTGATGCTTTCAGACGTACGAAACAGTTTTTCAGAAAACAATACAATTTTTCAAGAAATGAGGGCAAAATGACAGATTTGAGTTACACCAATTTTTTTAACAACAGTTTAACATTACTGTTTGAAAAAACATAACCAAGTGGAACTGGATATTCATTACAAAAGAATGCTCATTTTGTCCTGGCTTCACTATGGTATAAAACATACGATCATTATTTTTCGAAGGTGTAGAATTTCGATAATATTAGAGTGTGATGAGCTAAAATCAACTCCATTAGACTTTGTCAGTAATGTATTTTATTTTTATCCTATCAAGATGAAATAATTAAATAACTATGAGTAATAACGAATCAACTGCTTAGAAGCATTAAATGAGATGTAATGAAGTACCTAAATACTTATTCAACGTTTTTTGAATCAACATACACTATAAAACACAATAACGATTATTCAACATAGCACTGAATAATATTACAAAAATGTTATTTTCCATTCACTCGTACGCAGATACGATATATTTTCAAGAAGAACCTTTTCAAATGCGTTATAGGTTATAGCTTCCAAATCAGCGATTCTGTGAGCGGCATTGTGCAATCGGATATAGTTCTGCATAAAGCGCTGCTGCAGCAGTAGCACTACCTCCACATTCACCATAAAAGTTGTGCATATGCGCATATTCTCGGGGAGTATAAAGTATGTACGGCATGACAAAGAACTAAATACCACTGAATGAAACAAGCAGAATAATTTCAAAAAACGACGATAGAAGTCACAAGTTGTTCAAACAAAAGTTTTTAATTTTCGACAAGGATTCATCTCTTAAAAAAGTTTGCACTTATTTGGTTACACCCTGTATATCTGTCGATCTCTGAAACTTCGTTGGAATCTGGTGGTTGTACAGTTGCGACATTTATCAATTCGTATTAATCGGTGCCATGTCGGATAATCGACATTTCATTTCGATAATTTTATTAGGCCTAATTACATGATAACTTAATTTTATTGACATACTATTTAATGCTACCAAGCAGTCTATTCTTTATTATCAATAATTATTTCCACATTTTATCTTGATAAAATCTAAATAAAATAATTTTTGGGCGTAAGTATAAAAGTTGATCAAATAAATGAATATTTTGGAACCTTTGGTGTAAATACATGTCAAGAAAAAAATTTAAAAACCCAAACACCAAAAGTACGTCACAATCTTAAAAGCTTACTTTTATCTCCTGAAGATGCTAACTTTGTTGGCGAAACGCGCGTCGAGTGTGATTGTGACGTAGTTTTGGTGTTGGGTAGTTTCCTTTTTTTCTCGAATAAAAGTTGATAGAAGCCTAGATTAAAACCACGCCTAATTCAATGGAAACCACTTCTTCCAAAAATAATTATAGTTTGTTTTATACCATGGTAGAGTCTGGACAAAATGAGCATTCTTTTGAAATGAATGTCCACTTCCAATTGGTTATGTTTCTTTCAGATAATAATGTCAAACTTTTAAAAAAAAAATTGATGAAACTCAAATCTGTCATTTTACTCTCATTTCTTGAAAAATATTTTCACTTTCTGAAAATCTGTTCTGTACGTCTAGAAGCATCACTCATCAGTAATCTTCAGCAGCAGAGATATTTGGATTCGTCCCAATTTGTATACATGGCACTCAAAAATCCAAGGTTAGGTAGCGATTTTCCAGAAATTCTTAAAATGCCCATTATCTCGAAAACGGTGATATTTTTACTGAGGTGAAATTCCGATATTCTGAACAGTCATGAGCTGGTCTATCACCAGTTTCAATATTGTACAAGGTTTACCGGACACCCTGTATATAAACAATGGTTGAAGATAGAGTTCCTCGAGAAAGGAGAACATTGCATCGTTTGTGCTTCTTGAAGTTCTGAATTCAAACTATTTGGGATGTAGAATTTTATTTTTGTCAAGGTAATTCAGAATCTTTTTTTTTTTAATAATCATTCTATAATATTTGCCATAGTCGGTAATAAAGATATAGGTCTGGAATTTTCTGGTGTATCAGGATCGCCCCCTTGAATAATGGAATGACCTCAGCAATTTTTAGAAATGTGTCAAGTAATTAAGAGTGCATCCAAGTTCAGCAACCGCCCCTCTCTGAATTATCCCTTAAATTAATGCTCCATAACCATCATATTCGTGCTTCAGACACGTGTTAAACCCTATCGGAGCAATAATCAGAAGCGACGTAAATCACACCATCCGTGCCGAGTGTAGTGCAGTAATTGAAATCGGGGTCTGTAACAGATAGAGTCTGAAATGGGAAATGGGATATCAAGAATTAGCATGGGACGGTCCATATGTAAGGATAATCCCGTGTGTAATCCCGTTATCTGGGCAGGCACGCTCTGAGATAAGACACACTGTCATAGTTTCCGTTGGATGGAAATATATCTTCGGCAAACATGCCTGGTCCTTACCGCGAAAAGCGAGGATGTAAGTGGTAATGCTGGTAATAACGGAGCGAGCAGTCACTAGAGGCGCTCCGGTCTGTCGGCTTAAGCCAGGGTTCCTCTGCCAATTCTGATTGGTGGACGTGAATTGATTTTGACTTTGTTCGCTTTCGTCACACTAGTGTTAGATATGGAATTATGTGACGATCCTTGATGTGAAAAAGTTCCTGTTTTTGCCAATCGATCAGTTGGGTAACGTCAATAAGATGTTGGGTTGATTCATGGATTAAATCGCAGCTGCTGCCGCTGTAGTTGCAGTAGCCGTGCGAAATTGAACGTGCGCTTGAACATGTGTACTTTTATAGATTTGCAGCAGATGCCATAGTCGTTGTCGCTGTCGTCCAAAGTTGGCCAACTTTTAACCCTGTTGTCATGATAATTCTGAGCTTTCCGCATCCATTCACTTCATAAGATGGGGAAGTACCTGCATCCTGAGAGATTTAAATCTGATTCAAAATCGGCAAAGAATGGTGCCACTGGTTCAGGATTTTTCAAATCTCCTCATAAACTGCGAATTCGAAAGAACATGAAAGGCGACTGTCTGACGAACTCAAACTATTGCTAAACTATGTGTCTCATTACAGTAAATCGGAAGCTGTGAAGATTCTCTAAAATTTTCCACGGACTATCGGTGATCTATTTTTTGCTGTCAGGTTGATAATAAATTTTTTTTTTTATGTTGGAAACGCTGATTCGAATTTATTTCAATTATGTCATTTGTCAATTTCAAGGGATTATTTTGAGATTCTGAAAGTTCAACTATAGTGAAAAATTTATCGAATCAGATATGAGTTTTTTACAAACTTCGATATATGAAGTAGAAAGATAGTGGATTACTGAAAAAAATGTGTATTCTTATTCAACTGCCGTAGTTGAATAAAAAATCGGAATATGGTACTTCAGTATAAATGAATGTTTTTATATTTATATTTTTTATACAATGTCCGCCAAAATGTTGGAACCATATCGGAAACTTTTTTATTAATAAAAACTTTCAATTAAACTGGGTACGCGCATATCAGTTATTGCCAGTGGCGTGCGGCTAATAGGAAAACGAACGATATTCTAAATTCACCATAGAGTAAAGTGACATTGATATGCAAAATATCGAAAAATGTTATTGAAAAAAGTTGTTTGCAATTGAACAATATTTCCAGTTATCCAGTTCAGTTCACCAATTAACAATTTTAATTCTTTCAAGGATCCTGGCTTCATTTCATTATCTTTCCATTACTGTTTTTTTACTGTCATTCAAGATTTTGTTAGATCAGGTAATTGCTTCGATAATTTATGCTGATTCAGTAGATGTTAGGGGGAGAGGAGCTGGCCCCTTGGCCTATTCCACTGCGATCTTTTCAGATCTATTGTGGAGGCTCCAATTGCTTATAGCACATCATCTAGCTTCGTCCATTTTATCAGTCTGAGCAAATTTGATAATGGCCTCTCGAGATAGCTTTCCACTCTTGGTTTTTCATCTCCAAGTTGTAGAAACCGCACCCTTGCTAGTCCTTCGCACTGGCACATTACATGTATTGCGGTTTCCTCTTCTACCTGGCAGAACCTGCAGATCGCTTCTTCCGCCAGACCAATAATATTCATATGTCTGTTAAGCCTACAGTGGCCTGTCAGCAGACTATTTGTCTGACGATCCTCCTTTTGTCCGTCGTGAATTTTGGCGAGTGTCTTTTGATGAACTCCTTGACCTGTCTCAATCCTGGTCGGGTTTCCCACCACTTTTGAGATCTGTTTTGTACCCACTGTTCAGTGTGGGCTTTTGTGGTGGATTTTGCTACGCCGCAAAAGGGTTCCGGTCCAATGAGCGCTGCCGAAGAGCCTTCTCTGGCAAGTGTATCGGCCCGCTCATTGCCCAGGTGACCCTCGTGGCCCGGCACCCAAGCCAGGGTCACATTGTTACGACTATCCAGCTCGGTCGGATCACGCAAACAGTCCCACACCAGTCTTGATTTGACTTGGTGGGAACCGATTGCCTTGAGCGCAGTTTGACTGTCGGAGTAAATGGCCACTGTTTTATTCCTTATCTCTCGTCTCAGTATTTCTCCAACACAGTGTTGTATAGCCGTTACCTCTGCCTGAAACACTGTGGCGTGTTTTCCAAGGCTAAGCTGGATGTTAATCATCGGCTTTGCCACGTAAACTCCAGCGCCGACTCTGTTATCTGTCTTTGACCCGTCTGTGTACCAGACCGATCTTGCATTTACGGGCGGCCCTTTCTCCCAGTCCTTTCTGTCTGGTATCAGTATTTTGAAGTTCTTTTTGAAGCTATATTTGGGAACCATCGCGTCCGTAGGCATTCCCATTACTGGGTCTGCTCTCAGTTCCTCATGTAGCTTCCGGTAATCAGCTCCGTGCTTCTGGCTTATTGGAGCTTGACCCTGCATTAGTCTGTGTGTCACGGACGTTGCTTCTCCTTGGACGTATATGTGTAGTGGTGGCAGGTCCAACATGACCTCCATAGCAGCCGTCGGAGTTGTTCTCATGGCCCCTGTCTCCCTCAGGCATGCCTGCCTCTGGATGCCATTTAATAGCCTAATGATCCCCGTCTGCTGTGCTTTCGTCCACCACGCCACCGACCCGTAGGTTATCATGGGTCTCACGACCATCGTGTATAACCATAGGGTCATTTTAGGGTTGAGCCCCCAGTTTATTCCGCACATTCTGCCACACATTCCGAGTGTAATGGTGGCTTTATGCGCGATTTTGTGGACGTGAGAGTTCCACGTTAGTCTTTTGTCGAAAGTTACTCCAAGGTACTTGGCCTCTTTAACAAATGGGATCTCTACATCGTTCAGCATTGGTGGTTTCAGGCCTACCAGTGTTCTTTTATTTGTGAATATTGCCACGGTGGTTTTTTGTGCATTAATGGAGAGTTTCTCTCCTCTGCACCACCTGTCAACGATGTTTAGAGCGCTTTGCGTGCGCTCCGAGACTATATTTGGAAATCGTCCTCTCTCGACTATTACCTGGTCGTCTGCGTATCCTAGGCAATAGTGGCCTTCTGTGGACAGTTTTGTAATGAGGCCGTCTACTAGAGTGGCCCACATTAGTGGCGATAGTACTCCGCCCTGTGGGCACCCTCTATTGACTAAGGCTTCTATGCTGATTCAGTAACTTACTACTCAAAAATTATTGTGGATAACTCTTTAGTAGTTATCAAAATCAGTAATTAGTGGACTGAACTGGATGAATTGAAATATCATTCAATTGCAAACAATTTATTCAGATAACATTTTTCGATATTTTGCATATTAATGTCACGTTACTCCATAGTGAATTTAGAATATCGGCTATTTCCCGCTAAGCCACTAGCAATAATCGATATGCGCGTACGTAGTCGTATTGAATGCACCAACTTTTATGAATAATAGATTTTTTTGAGAAACTGTTAATAAAAAAGTTTCCCATATGGTTCCAACATTTTGGCGGACACTGTATACCATGAATCTTAATATGAATCAATAGTTACTATTTTAATCGGCTTTCCCTATGTACCAGAAAACGGGTAAACAAATCTGAAACATCTATTTTCATAAGGAAGAATTCTGTTTCAATCAATATTGACAATTAGAACTCTTATTAAAGTATTGATACAGCAACAACAAAGTAGCAATGTGAGTTCTTTTTTAAAGCTAACTCTTCCAAATTGTTCTCAAGAAATGGGGCATATCCCTGTTGTACTGATTGTTTCACAGTGTACGTTTTTTCCTCTAGGTACCAATGTTTTTATTTCCAACAAAGGGAATATATTGGTGCTAGTGTCAAAAACAACTCTGTCAGGAGACGTTGCCAAGAAAGGGACTCCTGGGTTATTAACAAGTCCACATCACATTTTCAGTTTCATTTTTAGCTGCAGCTGCATCCTCATTATCCAAATTTGGAAGGTGTAATTCTAGTCATTTTTTATCTTCTCCAAATTTGAGATACACACTCATTTTCTACGTTGATTGCTTTACTCATGGTGGATTTATGCAGCAGTCATAAGTTTTAAGTCATTAGGAAGAATACTGTGTTTTGTCGAACAGTATACTTATTTCGCTTCTTCACTTTCCTGGAAATTATTTCCCCAAATTCTTTCACCATAAAAGAATTCTAGTTCGTAAGTGGAAAGATACAAATATCACAACCAATTAATAATAATAAAAATAATAATAATAAAAATAATAATAATAGGTTTTTATTATTTTCCACACATGGGACATATAAATTAATGAATAAACGACACTTTTGAAGAAGTTGGAAAATAAAGGGCGAAATTAATTTTCTCTTATGAAACAATCACTCACTTCATCAGGAAAATGATCTTCCATTCAATTTTAATTCAATTTTGAGCAAGTTCTTCACTTTTCGGGAATATCGGAAATCTGTGATATGTTTTTTGTATAATTGTACACATTCTATGAGAGACAATATTTCCAACAGGCTTGATTAATCCATGACATTTTTTTGCAAATAGTTTTCCAATACATTCAAATTGAAAAAGTATGAATTTGACACTCGACAGTGTTGACGTTGACACATATCAGTGTATCGAGTCACTGTGTTCCTAAAATTTAAAAACAAAATTTATCACCAATCTGACAGCAAAAAACCGATCACGGATAGCCTGTGGAATATTGTCAATTGTACATAAAGCAAGTCAACGGAGTATTTGCGAGACACCTACTTGCCTCGAGAAGACAACAAGCTGAGGATAACCTAGATCAGTATGTACAGAAATTGAAACTGCTCATTAGAAATGGTAATGTAGTTTATTATTTTGAAGGCTAATATTTTAGATTTATTTCTTTCATATACAAACTAGGTAATTTATGTAAAATTTTTAACTCGCTATTTTATTTGAAACTAAACTGTCTATCTGGCTAAGTAACTAACTGCGTCCGCTGACGTGTTGCTTTTTATATCTACATCTGATTTTGCTGAAGGCTCCGGTACGTTCTTAGATGCGACGCCGAATGTAACGAGATTTCTCTCGAATACCATCGTACTGCCTGGAAACATTTTGGACAAACTGTTTCCAAGATCCTTGAGGACCGGCTTCGTGGCAATTATCGTGACAGTAATTTCAAACCAGTCAGAGCAGTACTACAAAAACAAGTTCATCCGTAATGCTTTACTCTCAAATCATGTACATCAACGATTGTTAGAAAACAACTCCCTGATGTTAGTACGAGCAATTTCGCTATCACAATCTTTAGAACAAGCTCAACTATTCGGAATAATTTTCTTTCGATTTCGGCAAAATAAATGCAACGTGTATATCCAATGACCAAATCTGTTGCACCGGTTTCCACTCAAAAATAGACACCCTCGATTTATTGGTCCTGCTAGGGAACAAATGCGTTATTTTTGTAAGAAAATTGCTCTTGCTTTGGCTTCATCTACCTTTCCATGCGGTTCATAAAGAGGCGGTGCAAGAGTCAACAATATTCTTTCACAATATTTGATAGATATTGAAAGTTCTGATAGTTATGTGAACTTGAATGTGCTGCTATCAATCAATTGAGATTTAATTTTACCGACGGCCAAGTGTCAATGGATACAACTTCATCATCATTAGGTCTAAAAAGTTTCTGCATAGTGGATCTCGATATTCTTGGTAATAACCATCACGAAATTGGCTTCTTGACCTATCAAACATTTTCAGTGATGTTATCATCGGACATGATATTATGAAACTTCATTCTCGAGTCGATGTATTATTTGGTGGACCAAATCCTTCCTAATCATTTTGATGTTACAGAAGCCAAACTTGAGCCACCTTCATCATTGGGCGATTCATCTGATAATTGTAGAGCTACCAAACCGCCTGACAATGAAGTAAAAAGTGTACCATTGCCAATTCAGATTTTTTTCAGTTACTACGATTCATACCAGTCGTTTCCATACGGAATAGATCTTTTTGGAAAACCCTCTGATTGGCTAGAGGTTAGAACGCAACGCAGACAGTGGAAAGTTGGTCAACTCTTGCGTTACCTTATGTTTCATACCTTACCTTGGGTTTTATTATGAATATGTCAACACGATTAAAATAGTTTGATTTTTTTTGGTTGGAGAATATGCTGATATCTTGATGAGCAAATGAGTGTTTATTGTTTAAAGACACAAAAAACAAAAATAATTGATAAAAGTTCAGCTTGTGGACTTCAAAGTTACCGATTTGAAGAGTTGAAGAGTTGGACGAATGGGATTTCAAAAAGACTAGTAAGATGTACGCAACTCCAGAAAAGACTCTAAGAAAGACTGATTCGAGGAAGAGAAGACCCTGAAACCTATTTAGTGATTGACTTGATCAAAAATACCAAATGATGATCCCAGAAATGTTCTCGGCGCAGTGTGTTGGATCTGAAGAAGAGCAATTGAGCCTTTCCCAAGGTAATGCTGTCGGTCGAATTAGAGTGCCATATGATCAGAAAAGTTAGTATGAAATAGATTGAGTGTATTGGCATATTGGTTGCTGATACCAGGAATGCGCGTATACCGGAATGTTGATACCATCCTGGCAGGTCATTATATTATATACCTTGGTCTGCGACTTCAACTCACTTGACTCCAAGAAGACAATTGTGAAATGTTAAAGATGAAGTCTTCGATATTCTGCAAGGAGTCCTCCTTGCATTGGTTTATCCTTACCTAGCTGCTCAGCATCCGAAAGTTTTGAGTCAGCATTTCAACCAGATCTGTTTGAACTAGTGCTATTTTTCCGCGGAGAAAACTTGGGAACAGCGTTTCTCCACTTCTAGGTAGTCTCTTCATCAAAACCATTTTGAAGGATGCTTCCTTTTACCATAATCACCATATTCCTAGCACCTCCATCTGTTGAGATGAACCGTGACACTTTGTGGATACCAAAATGCTGATATTATTGTGATTGTTATTGCTATTGATGATGAGTGATTCCTACCTATAAGAATAATAATTTCAGTTTATATAGTTATCAAAATAATAACTCTGAAGGAATCAAAATCATCTATCTAATAAATATCGTTCAAGTCTTTTACTTTCTTGATTGAACACTGATAAACGTATCGCTCATCTCATAGATTATCTCCATCTAATTTTGAGATGGAACCATCCAGAACACATTCAGTTTATAAATTCCTCAATCCGGACCTATTCCATACTATTACGGGAAGCGATATTTCATGACTGCATAAAGTGAAAAGATTGTCTTTCCAGAATAAATTGAGCCGATGGCTCGTGTTGGAGCGTTCGATAAAAAATGACCACAGAGGTCATATGATCCAGCCTTTGCGAGGGTGATTGAAAGCGTCCTCTTATCGAAAGTGACACGACGAGAAAAACGTGTCAGATTAGTCGAACGAACTGCCACTAATTTATTCTAAATCCCTTTTCTCCTACGGGATAACGAGTTGCTGAAGGTGGAATTTTTTCCATATGAACTGTTTTAAGTCGACGTGATTTTCACCTACTATTACGAATACTGCTGAATTGCTGGTGAACTGTTCAATTTGAAAAAAATATTCGTCGGCAGCAACTTCACATTTCATAATAATTAGGAACTCACAGCAATTTTAGTTTAGTTTCTCATTTTGGTTCCTTAATTTTTGGGTATAGTTGAACCATCTTACCTTTCTACTTGATTCTACCCAAGAACTCTGTTGATATTCACTCATTACCCTCTCTTACCTTTGGCATTTTTGTTTCTGATGAGTCATTTTTTTCCTCTACAATAATTATGATGTGAAGTTTTTATTTAGTCCAATTGTAACAATTTTTCTGAAGTCGTTGTAGATTACTATATTTCTTTCTATTACAGAAGTCAGTTTGTTACAGCTTGGATCCATGGTGATTTCCATAATATTATGATCTGGTGGACAGGTTTCCTTGATATTGTGCGAAAATTGTCTGCGATGAAGTTCTTTGTTGAACCAATACAGCTTAATAATCTCTTCCGCCTACCTCGTATTAACATGTCTATTTAATGTTCTTCAATGCACATGTAATCGACCATTAATGACCCCTATCAATGAACGATTTGTTATTAATGGATAATAACTCCTATTAATGGTCGATTTGTCATTAAGGGTCAATTTCACTATGAATGCATTATTGTTGCGTAGGCAACCAAACAAAAACGAATTCAGATGTTATGGACGCTAAAACGGATATTGACATTGAATTTATGTTGCCAGATGTTGCGGAAAAAATATTGTAATCAACTCTTATATTAAAATGCTATTATTGATTTCGAAAATTACCGCGCTCGCTTTGATCACGCGTTAAAGTATCTCGATCATTAATAGCCTTCATTATTACACTAGTTGATTAAATAGCTATTTTCGCCTACTTCGTATCTACATGTCTGTTTAATGTTCTTCAATGCTTATTGACCGTCAGATAACGACAGATTTTGCTGACTCATTTTCTCTCTTCTGGGATTTTAACCACTGGAAATTATGTCAGTGTTGAGTACAAAAAATTAAAATTCAGCGTTCGGACGTGTGCTAGGCATATAGAAAATTCATTTTCGTTTTGCAGAAAAAAATTGTTTTTTTTTTTTATTTTCTCGTTTATGGCATTTTAACACATGAATAGGTATAACAATCTAATAGTAAAAAACCAAAGCAATAAGGTTTGCACGTGCTTAAAGGGTTGAAATAGGTGCGCGATCTTGTGAAAAAATAGTTGGTTGCTGATGCAATATCTCGCTTATGGCAATCAACAGAATGAAATTTAATATCGTTAGGAACCCGAAAAAAATTTCCCATAAGCCGGTCAGCTGTTGAAGTATATTTTCCAGACGGAAAATTTTGTGAAAATTTTTTTCGTTTTCCGGCAAACTTTCTCAATTATGGCATTTGAACCATATGATTCTGTTGATGGATAAACATCATAATGAAATTCCCATTAGCTCTGCAAGTACCTCAAGAAAAGCCATAAGTTGTAAAGTTGTAGGACAATTTGTAGAATTTTTTTTTTATTTTCTCGTTGATGGGAATTGGCATGTGAGAAGAAAATAGTATTTCAAGACCAGAAAAAAAAGCCATAAGTCGGAAACATGATATAGATGTTTTATAAAGTGTGGCCCATTTAAAATGGAAGCACCCTTATGAATCATACTTTTTTCAACCGATTGGAATGCTTTTTTTTTCATTAGGTAGATAATCAAAAAGTGTACTAGGACACCAAATTTCATGAATAAATCTTCATTTTCAGGGCCAACTATTCTTTTTTTTTCGAGGTAAAAAACTGAAAAATTTATTAGAAATTTTTTGAGAAGAAATCAGACTACACCACTGGAATTGTGACATTTTCAAATGGTTAATTTTGGAATTTTGTTGAAATTCGTTCATCGATAAAATAGTTATGGGAGAATTAAATTTAAAAAATATGTCGTTTAATCAACCCACCATTTCAATTTCCAAAATTCAGAATACACCACTGGATTTAGGGAGTCTCAAAATATCACTGATCAGAATTTCATCAAAATCTATTGATAAATAATAATGAAAAATCATTAAATAAAATGACACTTTCATGAAATTCCATCAACATATTTTTCAAATTTTGTGATCCTGTAATTTTCTTATTTATGAATAGATGTTGATGAAATTTTGACAAGTGATATTTCGAGACTTCTTGGTGTATTCCAAATTTTGAAAAGAGTTCTGAAATTGAATTGGTGGGTTAATTAACCGGCATATTTTCAAAATTTAATTTTTTTATTTTTTATAACTTTCTTATTGATGGACGAGTTTCAACAAACTTTCAACAAGAACTATTTAAAAATGTCGCGAATCCAGTGGATTGGTAAGATTTCTTCTAAAAAAATAATATTAGATTTTTAACCTTGAAAAATGAGAACAGTTGGCCCAGAAAATGAAGAATTACTCATTAAATTTGGTGTCCTAATGGACTTTTTGAATATCTACCTATTGAAAAAAAATTATTCCAATCGGTTGAAAAATTAAAGTTTGATTTGAGTGCTTCCATTTTAAATGGGTCACACTGCATAAATAAATACAACTATTTTAAAATTCTGCTGCGACAAATTAGTAAAGATAAAATTGCTCATTTCTTCCTCCATGGGATTTGGCATATGCATTGCAAACTTCATTCTTAGGCCATAAAAAAAGTCGGAATTATGATAGTAATATTGGAACCAAATAATCTATTTTTTTAAATAATTTTTTATGGAGTGAAAAAAAAAATAGTTATGGGCATCATTGTGACAAACTGATAGGAGTTGTAAAGACAATTCAAGCAATTTTGCGTCAACCCCTATAAGTTAAATATCTTAACTGCGTAATTCCCCCATGCCTACTGGCTTGCTGTGTCATAATCGGATGATCATTCGAATTTGAATACGGATCATCAGATTTTTGAAATAATGTGTTTATGCCCTTTACCTGCTTATTGTGACTTTGTGACACGATGTGGCGAATCAAAGTTCACAAAAAAGTAAACACAGCAAGCCAGTGTGCGCAGGAATATAATAAACACTCGTTCGTTTCCCCACCACCTTAGAGGCAGAGCTTCCGGCGCGTTTTTTTCATAGTGGCCTGTCCTTCAGGCCAAGTTCACCTTTTAGAAGTGAAAGTTCCAGAATAATAAATTGCTTCTTTGTCTAAATGAAAAATCGAACTCATTTCCAGATTAGAAGCAGTTCTGGACCATGGGTTTAAATCGATTTGCAGTGTCTTCGGTACAATTTAAATGGTGAACAGAAGGAAATGTAATATCTTGTTGGTTCCTGCGTATCCTAGGAACCATATCACACTGGATATGTGTGCACAAGTCTCTTATGTCCTAGCACTGGACTTCCAAGTACCGTTGTGACCTAAGATGGGCTGATCTTCTAGATTATCATTCTCGGTTTCTCTAAAAACTACCCATAACATAGGTTCCTTGGAATTTCTGAAAATATTTGAGACCCCAAAAAATCCTGTTCTTCAATGGATTGGCAAATCTCAAGGGTTTTCAACTGACCCCCCGCTCCATTAAAAATTTGGTTGAATGACTGTCACCTTGAGGGGGGTGCAGGAGGGGTGATTTTTTTATGCCACAGAGTGTCTTTTCGAAAACATAACTTTACGTTTTTCTTAAAAAATAATAACGTAGAAAATTAATGTATCCGTTACTTCAGGACCTCACTGTATAAAACGTCGTAATCATGTTTCCGACTTATGGCTTTTTTTTCCGAAATCAGTTTTTCTTCCTACATGTCAATTCCCATAAATGAGAAAATGAACAAAATATCCTATGTTTATCTGCAACTTTTCCAGTTTCATATAGTATGATAAGCACGAACTAGACTTATGGATTTTTATATGACAGACTTTTACATTGATAAATTTCTATTGCACATTATTTCGTTCACGAGAAAATTTGCCGGAAAACGAAATAAATGTTCACAAAATTTTCCGTCCGGAAAATATACTTCAACAGCTGACCGGCTTATGGGAAATTTTTTTCGGGTTCCTAACGATATTAAATTTCATTCTGTTGATTGCCATAAGCGAGAAAATGCATCAGCAACCAACTATTTTTTCACAAGTTCGCGCCCCTATTTCAACCCTTTAAGCACGTGCAAATCTTATGGCTTTGGTTCTTCACTATTAAATTGCTATACCTATTCATGTGTTAAAATGCCATAAACGAGAAAATAAAAAAAAAAAATTTTCTGCAGAAGGAAAATGAATTTTCTATATGCCTAGCACACGTCCGATCGCTAAATTTTCAATTTTTGGGCTCAACACTGACATAATTTCCAGTGGTTAAAATCCCAGAAGAGAGAAGATGAGTCAGCAAAATCTGTCGTTATCTGACGGTCTATTATGAAATCGATCATTAATGATCCTTATTGATGTACGCGATTTGTTTTTAACACTTTGCTCAAGCGTTGAAATAGCTCTATCATTAATAGCCTTCATTAACACACTAGTTGAATAAATAACTATTACTTCACTTGGTAGTTCAAAAACACACTTTGACACTTCAATTACAGTACTCCTCTATAATTTTTTTCACTACCGAACCTCACGACCGGATTATTTTTATACTGAGATATGATGAGAAACAAGAATGACCGTTTCTAGATGTTTCTATGGACTTTTTGGTAGTTTTATAAATATTCGACGACGGTTGAGGCTCAGTGCCAAACGCGATGGTACCAAAAATGAAGTAACAATTTCCTCTTTCATTCACTCAAAAACTAATGATTGACGTAAAATTGAAAAATTTGGCTGATTATTCAGAAGTTCAGCTAACATTCTGAAATGTATAAACTTTTATCAAAATTTGTACATTTTTATTGAAAAATTAATTTTCTTTTAGATGTTTTTACTTAAACTTCGGAATTCGACTTTTTTCTCGCAATTTCGATCTTTAAATATTGTGAAACTAATAATGATCAAATGTCTTGCATTATACAGGGTGCTATCTTTTTCAAAATATCAAATGGCCATTGTCAAGATATTTTTTTTTAATATATCAACCAAATCAAATATGCACCGATTATTCATAAAGCCAATGCAAATTCACTGGAAATTTTAATAATTCCTGCACAAACCCGCGTTCCAAAGATAGCGGATTTTTCATCTATTTCTGAAACATTGAGACTGGGAATTTCATTAATTTTCAGATATTTCGTAGCATACCGGTATAATTTCCAATTCATGATATTATCAATATCTGAATCAGAGTGACCGCCAAACGTCTAGGATCGCTTTTTTAGGTAAAGAGAAAACTTTTTTCCTATAAAAATGTGCCCTAACCTGCTTCATTTTAGAAATACAGAGTGTTTCAGAAAAATCAGTTATTTATCAATTATTCTAGCTTTTTTGCTGATTTTGATAAAACCTGGCATGTTCATTTGTCACAAGAGCCTTCTTTTATGCACTCATAATGAAATTATTGATTAAAGTGGCGTCCCATAGGGAAATATAATTGATATTAGGACAAACTATTGTACATTTGTAAGTTTATTTTTTTTAGGATAAAGCAATTGTAGATTTTTTTTTTCTGGTTTTCTAAAATAATTTTCATATCTCGCTTCATTTTTAGTTTCCTTATACATGTATACACGGAAAAAGCATCTAAGTTATTGATACTAGGACAAATTTATTTATTTTATTTCATTAGAACAGAAAAACAATAATTCACACACACACACAATTTTCCAATTCAAAGTTTGCACCTACAGTTTGATCTCTAGTGCTGGTTGAACATTCCTTTCAGAAAAATACCTACGTCGTTGATGGGCTCCGCATGAACTTTGGTATTCATTGTACCCTATACAAAAATCCATAGGGGTCAAGTCAGGAGATCGTATAGGCCAAGGAACTTTGACACCATCTGGACAACCAAAACTATAGGAAACAAAAATCTTGTTTTTGCCTGACAAACTGATCCTGAACTATTGGCGGTTTCACCCTGGGTCACCCTGTATACAAAATGTTCTATTTCTCGCATGAAGTCCCATCCGTTGTGCTTGAAATATCCAAATGGCTGGAATACCAGAAAAATCCTATTGTTCTTGATGGAAGACCACTCCGCAGAAACGTGAAATATTCAAATAGGATTCAAAACTAGTGGACTTTGCTGATGATTTCTTCTGCTGATGAATCAATAAAATGAATGCATAACAAACTTTTCAGTATATTCAAAACATCATTCAACAACTTTGGGAAATTGGCATTGGGGCTCTGAAATGGTTTGAATCTTATATATCAGGGAGAAAACAAACAGTGTCAATCAACAAGGAAGGAATCAAAATTGAATCAGACATAAAATCAAATGAAATTGGGGTACCACAAGGTAGTAATTGATCCAATCAATTCTATAGTTTTTTTCTTCAATCCTGGATCAGGTTTGTTAGGAAAATTTCGAGATGACAAATGTCTTTGAGTTATCCATAGCCGAAGAAAGCCTTGACAATGCAGATGCGTGGTTAGGCCAAATTCAGACCAAGGTAATAAGGTACTGCCTATTCACACCATTTTCAATCAGTAAACAATTTGGTTCTTATTTGGTATGTTTGCCAACCATTTCGACAGCATGCTAATGAATATTTTATGTCAAAAACATCAATTTCAATATTTTTCTTTCTCCTTTCTCTATAAACAATGATAATGTTAACGAGTGAATCAAAACATCATCATTCGAGGTTGTGTTAGTAATGGTTCAACCAGACTTTACATGTTCCTATAAATTCAAGGCCGTAGGTGTTTAATTTGTCTGGTACGCAACACTTTTTGATACCAAGATTCGGATTTCTCATCTGGTCTCGGAACTGAATACCGTATATCAAAATCATTACTACCCTATGTTTTGTAAGGAAAAGGATTTCTTCACTCCCTATTGACTGGATTATTGCTAAGCTTACGTAGTTTCCAAATTATTGGAGGTAGCCAGTTTTCGAATGAGCACAGTGTATATCTTTCATAACCTGTGCTCTCGTTTCATGAAATTGATAAAATAATTCACTTCTCCACATCTCCACATTCTCTATCATCGTCTTCTTCCACTTTTCCATAGAGATTCAAACCATCGATAACCAGTCTAATGCATTTTTGATCAGATACAGTCAATGCAGCCGGCAGCACATTCGACGGTAGCGAAAAGTGAGCGCAGAAAGAAACCGTCACTCCTTAAATTCGCGGCTAAGTGGTGTGTAGCCGGCAAGCTGCTCCATAAATAGAGGACATTGGTTGTGGTATTTACTTATCAGTACAATCATTGTTTATATATTAGTAAGCCTCGACAGAACGCAGTCCTCAGGAGAGATATACGGTTCAGATAACCTGAGAGAATAAGTCCGGGGATCAAGTGTTGCGGCTCATAACAGCACATTTGTTCAAAGAAAATTCTGTATCTTTACCTTTGAATCCATCTTATTCCATTTTTTACCTGTCTTCAAACATCTATTGACATTTTTTAGAACTGAAAATTCTTGTTTCTTGATTGAAATTTTCCTGTATGTTACTGGCAAGCAAGCATTTGTTGTAGCTGATGACAGCATCTATTGTTTGTTTCAACGTTTCTGTAACATTCATAGGTAATCTAGATAATGCGTCAGCATTCGAATGTTTCTCAGTGGAGCTGTAAACAATTTCCTAATCGAATCCCTGCAAAAATTGTGCATAATGGAGCATTCTTGTATTCTACCATAATGGAAATATTCTTGTTTGGGTGGAATATCGAAACTAGTGGATGATGATCAGTAGCTATCAATTTGAATTAACGTCCATAGCAATACGGAAAGAATTTATCACATGCCCGAAAAATTTAATTCACTTCTTTATCTTTTTGACTATGATTTTGTTATGTCTTCAATTAACTTATTAAAGCCAAAGCTTGGATGTTCATGACTGTCATCTGAAAAAATATGTGAAAGAACTGCTTCCAAACCTTTGGGACTAGTATCAGTCGCCAATGTATTATTAGGCAAAGCTGTAGATAAAAATAAAAGGTCCTTTTCACATAAAATAATAGACGCACACGGCCTATACCAATTTTTATAAAATAGTTCGTGAAAATCGCGAAAATCGCTTTGTGGAATTTTTAAACAAGAAATAGTGAAAAAAATTACAACTTTTTTGTTATTTTGGAGATATCTCAAAGAGTATCAGAGGAATCGTTTCATAGTTACAATTACTTTTGTGGAGAATTATAAACCTAAAAAATAGTTTTATATACCACCAGATCGGTGCATTTTTCTCTGAGAAAATCCGGGAAAACCTCGAAAAAAGAGACCATTTTTCAAAAATTTATAATTTTTATTGATCTGAATCTGGACAACCAATATTTCGGATACTAATAGATGAGAACATGTGGTTCAACTGTGCTCAAGATGGTTTCTGTTCGATGCGTAGTTTTTGCACAATCACGTTATAAACAATTTAACAATTTTGGTGGGTCAAAAACTGGTGTTTTCACGAACGAACTATCTTATAAAACTGAGTATGGGCTATTTGTTTTTCATTTTGTGGGGGAAACCTCTATAGCTTGTTCTACTTACTACTTAATCTGTAAAAATATGTCAAAGAACCGCTCCCAAACCTTTGGGACTAGCATCGGTCGCCAATTTATTATGTATTTGCTCTACTTTTACACTGTAAGTAACAAAAGTTTCAAATAGGAAGTCAAAATCAAAATCATGACAAGACTGATTATTCACAACATGACAAACTCCAAATATATAAAAATACAGAATCAACACAATAGCCAGTATTCAAATGTGCAAACAGTATATTTTTTTCATAATCTGTGCTTTCGTTTCAAGAAATTGGTAAAATAATTCACTTCTCCACGTACTCCTCTATCCTCGTCTCCTTCCTTTTTTCCATTAAGATTCATATCCTTGATAACCAGTCTGATGCATTTCCGATCAGATACAGTCAATGCATCCGGCAGCACATTCGGTGGTATCGAAAAGTGAGCGCAGCAAGAAACCGTCAAACTCCTTAAATTCGCGGCAAAGTCGTGTGTAGACGGCAAACTGCTCACAAATGGCGGAAATTGGTGTATCTATTCATCAGTACAATCTGTAGTTTTACTATTAGTATGCCTCTGCAGACCGCGGTCCTCGGGAGAGAAATACGGTTCAGGTAACCTGAGAGAATAAGTCTGGGGATCAAGTGTTGCGACTCATAACAGTACATTTGTTCAAAGAAAATTCTATATCTTTTCCTTTGAAAATCCATCTTCTTCAATTTTTTTACCAGTCTTCAAATATCTATAGACATTTTTTAGAACTAAATACTCTTTTGTCTTTATTGAAATTTCCCTGTGTGTTACTGCCAAGCAAGCATTTTGTTGTAGCTGTTGTATAGTCACAGTATCTATTGTTTGTTTAAACGTTTCTGTAACATTCATATGTAATTTAGATAATGCATCAGCTTTCGAAAGTTTCTCAGTGGATCTGTTAACAATTTCTTAATCGAACCCTTGCAAAAATTGTGCATAATGGAGCATTGTAGAGCATAATGAAATTATTCTTGTTTGGGTGGAATATCGAAACTAGTGGATAATGATCAGTAACCATCAATTCGAATTTACGTCTATAGCAATACGGAAAGAATTTATTACATGTCCGAAAAATGTATGTCACTTCTGTACCTTTTCGACTATGATTTTGTAATGTCTTCAATTAACTCGTTGAAGCCAAAGCAAGTGGATGTTTCCTGCCATCTGAAAAAATATGTCAAAGAACCGCTCCCAAACCTTTTGGACTAGCATCGGTCGCCAATTTATTATTGGGCCAAGCTGTAGATGAAAATAAAAGGTCATTCTCACACAGAATGAAAGGCGCAACTGGCCTATAATAATTTTTATAAGATAGTTCGTAAATGAAACCTCCGGTTTTCGCGCCAGCAGAATCGCTTTGTGTTATTTTTTACACAAGAAATAGTGAAAAAAATTACATATTCTTTGTTATTTTGGAGATATCTCAAAAAGTATTAGAGGAATCGTTTCACGGTCACATGTACTTTTGTAGAGAATTATAAACCTACAAAATAGTTTTTTTATACTACCAGATCGGTGCATTTTTCTCTGAGAAATTCCTGGAAAACCTCGAAAAAGGAACTAATTTTCAAAAATTCATAATTTTTATGAGTCTGAAGCTGGAGAAACAATATTGCGGAAACCGATAGATAATAACATGTGGTTCTACTGTGCTCAAGATAGTTTTCATGGAGTTTTCATGAACAAACTATCTTATGAAACTGAGTATTGGCCATTTGCATTTTTTGATTTTGTGGGGGAAACCTCTATAGCTTGGTCTACTTACTACTTAATTTGTGAGAATATGTGAAAAAACAGCTCTCAAACCTTTGGGACTAACATCGGTCGCCAATTTATTATGTATTTGCTTTGTATACACTATAAGCAACAAAAGTTCCAAGTAAGAAGTTAGAAATCCAATGACAAAATCATGACAAGACTGATTATTCAAATGACATACTCCAAATATATAAAAATACAGAATCAACACAATAGCCACTTTTCAAATGTACAGAGTATTTTTTCATAACCTGTGCTCCCGTTTCATGAAGTTGATAAAATAATTCACTTCTCCACGTACTCCCCTATCCTCTTCTTCTCCTTTTCCATTAAGATTCAAATCCTCGATAACCAGTCTGATGCATTTCCGATCAGATACAGTCAATGCACCCGGCAGCACATTCGGCGGTATCGAAAAGTGAGCGCAGCAAGAAACCGTCAAACTCCTTAAATTCGCGGCTAAGTCGTGTGTAGCCGGCAAGCTGCTCATAAATAGCGGACATTGGTTGCGGTATCTATTTATCAGTACAATCTGTAGGTTTACTATTAGTATGCCTCGGCAGACCGCGGTCCTCGGGAGAGATATACGGTTCAGATAACCTGAGAGAATAAATCCGGGGATTAAGTATTGCGGCTCGTGGAGGGCTGGTTCTTGCCCTACTGGCGCTGCGCTCGCTTCTGCTCGTCGGTGTTGGTTTTTTTCGGAAATATTGAGCCAGTGTTAAGGGAGACATTGTGTTTCACAGGAAGAAAAACTTGGGAGTATGAAACGGATCGTTTTATAGGGATGGTTTCTTATGATAACAGAATGGCTCAAAACCCTACGGATAATGTTAAAGTGAGAAAAAAGAGAAATGATTGAAATTCATCCGAACGTGTGTGTATGAGCTGTTTTAATCCTTTCTTGAATGTGGCGTCTTTAGTTAATGATAAAACAGTGAAAAACATATTACACTCAAGGACTATAAATCCTTACAGATAGAGAGCGAGAATAGCTTCCATACCAACAGGCCTGTGATAAACAGTACTGCCAAATCACTCGGTCTTAATGGGTTGAAAAATATTGGTAACACTTGCTTTATGAATAGTGTTATCCAGTATTTGTCGAATACTAGATGATTGTTAGAGTATATAAAGGAGGATGCTTACTCAAGGGATATCGATTACAACATCTTTAACATGGAGAAAGGGTTAATCAAAACATTTGCTGAAGTTATCAGGGAACTGTGGGCAGATGATGCTACGGATCGTCCTTGAAAAGTCAAATACGGAGATTTGTGTCACGTTTCATCAGTTATGTCCAGCACGATGACCAGGAATTTCTAAGATACCTGCTGGAGGGACTACATACAGACGTGAATAGAGTGACGGATAAGCCCGAACTCATTGGGCCCAAGTTTGTTGAGAACTTAAGCAACATTGAAAAGGCCAGAGAATCATGGTTAAGATACTTGAGATCGGACAACTCCAAAATAGTGGAAAACTTTGTTGGACAGCTGAAATCAACATTGAAATGCTCTTTTCGTGGTCACTGTTCAGTCACTTTTGATACTTTCTGGAACCTTTTCCCTCCAATTTCACCAACAATAGGCCAAATTAGCCTCTCTGAATGTTTAGATCCATTTACTAGGAAGGAAACTTAGGGAGGTGATGAAAAACCGACATGTTCGGAGTGCAAAGAAGGAAGGAAATGCACAAAGTCTCTTTCGATTCAAAGATTCCCAAAATTTTCAGTAATCCATTTGAAAAGGTTCTCTTAAGCAGAAAAATTCAGTAAAATGAACTTCCCAATAGATTTTCTTCTAGAAGGATTAGATATGAGCAGCTACTCTGCGGAAAATGTACCCTCTTGTCGCTATACCAACTCACTGTAAGCATCCATATACAGGCACGTGTCATGAGTACGACGATTCGACTGTTTCCACGATTTCTTAGAAATCCTTTGTGAGCGGAAAGGCATGTCTGCTCTTCTATGAGCAGGAGAACACAATTTCACTCATTTGAGATCTTTTTTGGTTTCCTTTTATATATTTTAATTCTTTTATATTACATTTTATGTTGAAATATTTACATTGTATTCTTTAGCAAAATATATGATACACACTTATGGTGAATCTATTATTGAAGACATTGATGTTGAAACCAATTATTTAACTGGAACAATCATATTACTGGTTAATCAACATAATTCAGTTAGCATACAATGAATGACAGGTATTCAATTGGAAAATTCTGTACAAGGTATCTCAACCTAGATGGTCCATAACACGTTTCTGAAGAACGGGACATAGGATTTTTAAAATTTGGTTTCTTGGGTCTTAACTTCTGTTCTATCGATCGAAAATAAGCTTTTCCCGTGCGTGTGCGACGTGGGAGGCGCAGCCATTACGATATGCAATAAATAATCTTTTACTGTTCATATGTGTAGGTCTTAGATTAATATATTTAAGATAAAAACAGCATGGACCAAAGGGACATCCTTCCTATGTAATTGTGAAACTTCTTGATTAGCCATTTTTGCCATCTCGAAGGAATACAATCAGAAACCGGTCATTATCTTCTACGTCTTCCAACTTTACTCAATAACCACTTCTTGTCTGGTACATCAAGTATGAATTTGGCGATTTGGTCAGCAGTTAATGATACATTGGACTATTTTGGTGCATAATCAACACTTTATCGTTTGAGAAATGTAGTAGTTTCTGGTAAATTCTCAACACTTACATTTTCTTTTACTGTCAGACAACTTTTAAACATTAAAAATCTACTCCCTAAAGTTGAAGCTTTCATGGATTTACTTTTTTCTGATAAAAACGAAAAAAAATATTATCACTCACATTTATAACTTTCTTTTGGTGGCGCCCGTTGCAAAATAGACGATACTGGTTCTCATATGTCTCACATGACTTTTTGGGCAGTAATTCTGCACTAACTTTTGCCACTTCACGTGATAATTCTTCCTCTGGTGAAATCATTTTTAAATATTTTCAATGAAAATATCTAAATATTGTCACAAAACAAGCGTTATTTACCTCGTTACCAAGGAAATATACAATTAATTTGCGATTTCTAGAGAACTGTCGACACTAGCGCACCGTGAAATTTTCCATGTGGGCACACGGAAAAAGCCCACTTTCGGTAAGCTCAATAAGCATGCAAACAAAGTGTTTTCAGGGATAATGAAAAAATATTTTCAACGCTGCGGCGCTACTGCTTATATTGAAAAGTAGAAATAACTCTGATATTTCATAAAGGACACCATGTATATTATTGCAT
This sequence comes from Chrysolina oricalcia, assembly GCA_944452925.2. Lineage (NCBI taxonomy): Eukaryota > Metazoa > Arthropoda > Insecta > Coleoptera > Chrysomelidae > Chrysolina > Chrysolina oricalcia. The sequence goes on along the minus strand of OX101825.2, from coordinate 13,223,644 downwards.
TTTTGCTTCGCTATTGCTCTCTGATAATTTTTGTATGATATAGGTTGTATTCCCCTTTTCGCCATGTTTTATTAATCAATATTTTCGTAATTTTAATTTCATTCAGATTACTACGTTTCCATACCATTTTTACCTTTAACTTCAACTGATGATGAGCATTTCTATGCCAACGCTGCGTTAACAACAGCTCCACTTCCTACCCCAGAAGTCAAATATTAATTGTGGAGACGACTTCGAATTTAGTTTCTTTGCGAAGAATCATTGTCAAATTCAGAATATTGTTGACCTAAGCCTCGATTTTGTCATTTTTTGATTCAACTAAGTTTATTGAAATTGGAACAGATGCTTCCAAAGATGGTTTAGGCTCGAGTCTGTCTCAAAATGGCATCCAATTGCGTTTTTTTCGAAGAGATTGAATCCTTGTGAGCAAAAATTTGCCCAAATAGAGAAGGGATGTTAGTGATTGTATTTGCAAACCAAAAATTCCACTTCTTCATTTTATTGTTTTGATATTGAAATGAATTCTGATAACAGGCCTGTTGAAACAATAATGGGAAAAAATATAGCACCTGTTTCCTCACGCAAACAAAAAATGAGACTTTGCCTAATAATAGTTATTTATGCAACAAGTGCAAAAAGTGAATGTATATTGCACTCGACGTGAAATTGTCCGACGAGGCCGTTAGGCCGAGTTGGACAACACGTCGAGTGCAATAAACAATTTTTGCACGAGTTGCATACAACATTTTTTCTACGTTCATGCAAAAAGCAAAAAATGATTTATTGAGGTGCGGCACTAGGTGTAGGAAAATGAAAAGCGCAACTTGAATACTTTATTATTAATATCGATTTGCATTGAAACAGGAACTAATACGTTACGAACAATTTAACTTTATTTTTACCCTCAATGTTGAAAGTGAATGAACAATTGGTGCAATTTTGAATATGAATATTTCGTAGTGAAGTACTTTTAAATCCACTTCTTGATTTGTTACTGCTGTAAACGTATTAGTACTTGGTAACTGTACATCGTTATTTCCTTCAGGCTGAAATATTTGTTTTGCAACACTGAGTTTGTTTGCATGTGATTCCTCTACGTATCCCTCCGCTACTGTCGACGATTTCCATGTTTGTCATGATGACAGCAATAAAAACTTTCTTGCACTAGTGCAATAAAGATCTTCTTTTTCCACTGAATATAGTTCAATAAAGTTTTGCTTTTTGCATGAATGTAGAAAAATTACTTTATAAAAGTGGATTATAAACCTGGAAAATAATACCTGTATATCGCAGATACTTTATCAATGGCTTTTTTTTCCAGAACATGAACATCTGAATATCTGAACAAGATTTCGCCTTTGCAGCACACGCGATAACGCGAGACTTGGCAATGTCACAAGAACAACAATTCACTGGTTATTAATTATTGTGAAAATAGCTGGCCAGACAATAAAAATAAAGTGCCTTCTAGCGTTGCACAATATTTAAAAATAGAAAATTATTCAGTTTTACTCGATAACCTACTGTTCTATGGTGGAAAAATTATCGTGCCATTATCATTACGAACAGATATGATTCAATTATTACATATTGACCATGTTGGCACCGAAAAAAGGTTAAAATCGCGCAAGCCGAATTTTTGTTCTGGATTATCGACAAACATTAAGTTGTCCATGAAAAAATGCCCAAACTCTCGAAAGTTTTGTGGAAAAATAACAAAACGAGCCTCTTTCACCTAATTTCTATCATGTTAACACAATTATTCTAATTTTTTAAATTCTTATTCAATGTGGTTGGAAACGCCACAAATAAGGGATAGGTCAGTAAGTCTGTCCTTTCAACATCGAAATCTATATTTTCAAGAAATTTGCGAGAGCTTGGAATCTTGAAATCATTTTACGTAGTTCATACTATCTCCCGCCCACTGGCCCGATTGGTAGAGATATGAAAAAAGATACTAAAAACAGTTTTAGGAGAAAATGTTGATGTGCACACTGCCTTGCTTCATTATCGGAACCTTCCATTCAAGTATATTGCTTATTCATCTGCTCATTTTCTGATGAGTCGTGTTTGCAAAAGGTACCAACATATAAATTCCAATTTGTTGTAGCCAAAAATGTGTCAAAATGTATATAATGAGTTGTTAGATAGAAAAAACATTTATGATCCTTACTATAATGAAATTCTACTCCACAAAACACAAGTCAAGTCGAAAAAGTGTAAAATGATACGGGTATTTCAAGAATTGCAATAATTCTTGAAGACAGGAGAGCAAATATGAAAAAACCTAATGCAAAGATACATGAAAACTATACTCGTTATGAAAATGTACGAGTGGGGAAGGATTATGGTCACTGAAATCCGTTCAAGAAACTAACTGTATCGAATCCCTTCGCTAGGTACACAAATATGCAAAGAGTATTCTCTGTCTATATTTGAGTTGATTTAATTCATGACTGTCAAAATAGCATTGTTTGTGGACTTTCCAATTGTCAAACCAAACTGATGTTTACTGAGAATTAAATTTCTGTCCAGGAAGTTCAGCATGTGTTTATTTAGAAGTATTTCGATTATTTTGGAAAAGTTTGAGATTAGTGAAATAGGTCTATAGTTAGTCACTCAGGTATAACCTTTGGTAATTGCTAACGCCCGTATGCACCATTTACTATAGAATTCTATTCGACAGTTATGTCTCTGTCTCTCCCATGAAATCAACTATAACGTCATCTCACCCATTTGCTGAAAAGGTAATCAATCCAGATTAAGTACATACGGTGCATACGGGAGTAACTCCACGAAAAAAGTATGAAACAAGACTGTCCTACATCCTGAGTTTTATATTTCAAACTATCCTGACTTGCTGAATCCCAGTCACCGCAACCCAGATGTAATTCGAGTACCCCATATTCGTCTCCCTAACGAAGCCGTTTCCCAAAACTGCTACAATCTGCCATCTTGAAATTTCCGCCGAACGTCACCGAAATTCCTTGTTGCCTGCAAAATCATGAACTCTGAACTCCTTCAGTGACTGCAGGAACAGCCGAAAAGAACTTCGAACGACATCCAGAATGATTACTCCGGCTTTTCATATCTGTACGCAGTGTTCACAAAATATTCAGTGTCAATTTCAATGAAGAGAAAATCCATTAAAAATAAAAAAATGTCAAATTCACGGGTCACATTTACTCCAAAAATGATGTTGAAATGAATGAAAAATACATAAAAGCTATGTAAGAAATGCATAGACCAAAAGATAAAAGAATTTTTGCTCATTTTGGGTATGGCCAAATCCTTGGGAGAATGTGTGCGCACGAAGAATCCTTGAAAAATTCAAAAAAATTGTTTACCAACGTCCCAATCTTGTCATTTCTCGATTCAACTGAGCCTATTGAAGTTGGAACAGATGCTTCCAAAGGTTGCTTAGGCTAGTGACTGTCTCAAAATAGCTCCAATTGCGTTTGCTTCTAGGAGCTTGACTTCTTGGGAGTAGAAATATGCACAAGTAGAAAAGGGATGTTGGCGATTGTATTTTCAACCCAAAAATTTCAATACTTCATTTTACTGGTTTGATGTTAAAATAAATTCTGATCACAATTCTCTTGAAACCATAATGATTTTTTTTTGAAGAATATCAGATGAGGAAAGATCTAGCACCTGTTTCTCATCATCAAGAGCATTTTTGCCAGAAGATGGACTAACATCCGACCAATAATTTACAATTTCAGTACACGCGATAACGCGAGACTTGGCAACGTCACAAGAAGGTTAACAACAATTCAAGAAACTTCCAAAGATAATATTCTCATGCTAGTTATTAATTATTGTGAAAATAGCTGGCGAGCAAATACAAATAAAATGCATTCTAGCGTTGCACAATATTTCAAAATAAGAAATTATTCATTTTAACTAGATAATCCACTATTCTATGGTGACAAAATTGTCGTGCCATTATCGTTGCTAACAGATATGCTCCAATTATTACATGAGGGCCATGTTGGCATCGAAAAATGTAAGAATTGTGCAAACCGAATTTTTTATTGTCCTAGCTTAATGACAAACATTGAATTGTTGATGAAAAAATCTCCAACCTTCGAAAATTTTGCGATAAAACAACACACCTTATGAATCTCCAAAACATCCGTGGAAAAGATTGTGGTTTGATAATTTCTCTCATGCTAACACAATTACTCCTATTGTTTTTTATTCTTATTCAAATTGGCTGGAAGCGCCACAAATTAGGGATGAATCAGTAAGTCTTTCATTTTAATATTGGAGTCTATACAATGTACATTTGAACATCGTAGAATTCAAGAAATTTGCGAGAGCTTGGAATTTTAAAATCATTTTACGTAGTCCATATTACCCCTCGCTCACTGGCTTAATTGAAAAAGGGGTAGACATATGAAAATAGATGCTTAAAACAGTTTGAGGAGAAAATGTTGATGTGCACACTGCCTTGCTTCAATATCGAAACTCTCCAATGAGCCGTGTCTGCAAAACTAAGAAACCAACCTATAAATTCCAATTTGTTGTAACCTGAACTTTGTGAAAATATATATGATGAGTTGTTAGATAGAAAAAACATTTATGACTCTCACTATAATAAAAAATTCTACTCCACAAAACACAGGTTTTGTCGAAAACGTGTATATAGAATCAGATGGTAGATTAGAATTTGCCAACTACAAAATGAAACGAGTATTCAAAAAATTGCAAAAATTGTTGAAGACAGGAGAGCCAATATGAAAATCATACTCGTTATGGAAATGTACCAGAGGGGAAGGATTATAGAGGCATATGGTCAATGAAATCAGCTGAGGAAACTAACTGTAACGAATACCTTCGCTAGGTACACAAATGTGCAGAGAGGCTCTGTCCATATTTGAGTTGATTTCATTCATGACTGTCAAAATAGCATTGTTTGTGGACTTTCCACTGTAGTCAGTCACACAGATATTACCTTCAATAATTGCTAATTTCACGAAAAAATAATGAAATAAAACCGTCCTACATCCTGAGTTTTATATTTCAAACTATCCTGACTTGCTGAATCCCAGTCACCACAACTCAAGTATCCTATTTTGTCAGATGTAATTCGAGTACCCCATTAGTCTCCCTAACGAAGTCGTTTCCCAAAACTGCTACAATCTGCCAACGTGAAATTTCTACCAAACGTCACTGAAATTCCGTGTCGCCTGCAAAATCATGAACTCTAAACTCCTTCGGCGATTGCAGGAACAGCCGAAAAGAACTTCGAACGACATCCAGAACGATTACTCCGGCTTTTTATGTCTGTACGGAGCGGGGAACGAGTCCTTTAAATACAAAACGGCGTGTATGAATTTAAATGCGCTCGCTTAGAACAACAGAAACGAAACCGACCAGAAAATCAAGAAGACGCTGAAACGAGCGTCGGGAGATGAGAGGCGACAGCTCTTCCGCGTTTCTCGTCCCGAGCAGCCTCCTTCGAGGATGCAGGCAGTGATGAAAAGTCTTATTACGCGGATTAATATCGTCGTATTGTCGAATGTTTCACTGGGCTGATTCATCGAGAAGTAGGCCAGTCCCTAGGTAGTTGGATGGGAGTATTAGATTTCCAGCTCTGGATAAATAGGTCGGAAGCTCTCCTGTTATGGAACTAATCGGTATCAGGGTGATAATTGATATTCAGTATACAGGATGGCCAACTGAAAACGAAACAGAGACATTTTCAGGAACTGCGTCAACATTTTGGAAAAAACGCTCAGACCTGTCGATTTTTGATTAAAAGAAGACACTCTTTTCCGGTATTTTTGACATCGCTACTGTCAAAATGTTCAAATGACATTGGAGGAAGAGTAAGATGACTTTCCAAAGCTCTTAGGCCGGATTTCACTAAGATTTCAATCCCGATTTAAGGGGATAACCGACAATTTAAATCGGGCAGATTGCTCAATATGCTGTTTTCAGTCAGTTAGAAGTTAGAAGAAGAAGTTCGCATAATCTTTATTTCGCGTAATCTACGTTCTACGTCCAATTCAGCTGACCAATGATGGCCAGATGAGCAAAACGCTCGATTGAAATTGTCGCTTATCTCCTAACGCTAGATTGAAGTTTTGATGGAACCCGACATTACCATTTTCCATACAATAGTCTCTGAATTTTAAAATTCTGTTTGTTTTGCACTAGAAAACCATTTCTGTTTTAATACAATAATATCAGAAATTCTCTGTCATTGAGATAATATTTCTACTCTGTACGCCACTGTTTCAAAATGACAACTTGATCGTTGTCATGTACAGCTTGTTTCGAATGTTAGTACTTACCTTCGCCGTACTAGTTCGAGCGGATATGAACTGGCCTTAAGCTAAAAGTAATCCCGCATTCCGCTGTATGACACCGTTATTTTGTAATCATACTTTGGATTAGTGTTTTATGTTCAGAACACAAAACGGTAACATTCCTACTCTATCTCTATTTTGTGCCATAGAGGTACCTACTTCACTTTCGAATACTTGACTGTGTTTGTGTTTGGTTCGTCTTGGTTCAGTTGGCAAGACTGAATCTTTAGGTGTTCTGGAATCGTTGTTCAATTGTCCCAAGGAGTAGCTCAGAGTAGCTCGAGGTAGTCCCTGGACTGATCTCACAGACCACGAAAAAACAAGGAAGCACCTAGTCTTACAGTGACAGTGACAGTGACTTGAACGTTTGAGTTAATCTTGGAGAGATGTTTTTCCAGTTGGATATTTGATGAATGACATTTTGACTAACCTATTTTGAAGATTTTGAGTTTGATCATCGTTGATGGATCTTGGGAAAATTCATATCTGGAGATTTTCTCATATTGTTTGCGATATTTGACTCTATATTTTCGAGAACATCTCCGTTCGCTTTGCGGGTTTTGGGGGTTATGTCATTTCTTCATCGATAAAACCACTGGAACAAGAAACTAGCTATCAGACAGCAAAAGGACCATCAAAGCTGTTACCAGAATCCTCCCACTCAATAGAGGTTAGTATTTGTATTTAGGCTCCACTTATGGCCCCATACGAGTTTAATAAGAAGTGAGACTGGCACTGTTTATTCTAGGGTGTAACTGCCCCGCTACGGTTGTACTGCTACTGCTCCGTTGCTACGGCTTTCGTTGTTACTGCTACGCTGCTGTTATTGCTCCGTTGCTACTGCTCCGCTACGGATACATTGTTACTGCTCCGTTGTTACTGTTCTGTTGTTCCACCACTGTGATTGTTCTGCTACCGTTTATTGGTGCTCCACTGTTCTACTGTACCGCTGGAGTTCCACTGTTCCTCTGTGGTTCAGTATTCCTGCTGTTCGTTCCCTATTATTGATATTCCCCGTTTGTGGTATTCGTACCAGCTGTACACGTACTTCGATTGATTGTGTCGTACCCACTATGCAAACGTACTCGCCAAGGCAATGTATTCATAAACTACAACTGGTGAACTGGCCTTACTGAGAAAACCCACTTACGATCAGATAAGTTTAACCTAAGAGTTTGCCCCTAAGGCATAGGTATTCATAATTGTAAGCTATCATCGTGACGTCACAGGCATAGCCCTCACTGGAGGTTTAATATTGATATATTTAAACGGACACACTACTCTCAATCATAGTGTACACTTGAATTCATCTTGGTGGTACCAAATTTACAATAATATCATTCATTTTGTATTGTGTGCTGAATTATGCACATACAGTGTGTGTAACATCAATCAATACGTTTTGTTAGTAAGGGACAAGTTATCCAACCAAGGGAAGACAAATCCCCTACATACTTATATATTATTTTCATACCATTTATAGGTCTCTATTTTTCAATATTTTAGTGATATCAGTGCAGTTGTTTCATTCCATCGGGGTGGTTTCGGATTTTTCACTGGCTATAAATCTCCGGAAAATTAAACCCCATATTTCAATCTTATCGAAATCAATTTTTATTGTCGAATCCATGACCCACTGAGCTCCTGGGTATGTTAGTGGCGTGAAACATCATTGCACATTTATTGCTCTCATTTTATAAATTTCGCCCCTAACAATTCTTCCCATTACTTATTGAGAAATTAGATTTCAAATTTGAAACTTATCTACAAACGATCACCAACGGTAAAGTACGCCAATGGTATAAATTTAGTACTTATATTTTCCATTGCATTGATTTGTGGCGATTTGTTATCACTTCTATAAAATCACACAAATGGATACGATCAGGAAATTGCTAATCCAGGCCTGAAAACAGTAAGCGTCGAATTAGTGGATGTCAAATGAATGTCTGGTAACGTATTTCGAATAGCCGTATGCATAGTCAATCGCCAGCGACTCGCCAGAGTTTTGCCGTTCGCTACACAAGGATTATAGTGCACAGTCGAGCTCCAAAAAAGTGACAACTACGCGATAAGTCACATTTTGGCGAAACGCTGGCAATGTACCACTTTTTTGGAGCTCGACTGTGCATTATAGTTCTTGTGTAGCGAGCGGCGAAACTACGGCGAGTCGCTGGAATTGACTATGCATACGGCTGGAAGTGTTGCTTGATAGTTTATTTAATGTAGTTTTGAAAATTGAATAATATGAATTACTCCATTGCCGACAGGGTGGATATAATTTCGCTTTACTTTATGAACAGAAAATGGGCGAATAGAACAGCTTAGCTATCAATGCACAACGTCAAGATCGACATGTCAGCAGGAAATAAATAAATAGTGTTAGTAAAAAAATTCAACAGACAAGAAATGTAGCTAATGAAAAACGAGAAATAGAAAAGCCTGTAGTTGATGAAGCTAGTGAAGTTGGAGTTTTGGACAAGTTCATCTTGATCCTACGTTGAAGGAGAATAAATTCATATAAAATACGTTTAGTCCATGAACTTAATGAGGATGATTATGACCGCCGTTTGCAGTTTTGCGAAATAATGAGTGACCGAGCAGGGAACGATTCATAGTTCGTTTTTGATATCTGTTTTTCCAATGAATGCAGTTTTTTATTAAACGGGGCGGTAAATCGCCACAATTTCCGCTATTGGTTCAATTCAAACCTAAGAGTTTTTCACAACAACCGGAGAACTGAATGTATGGGCTGGCATTTGCGGTGACCGAATGGTGGGTCCGTATTTTCTACCTGGCAATTTTACTGGCGAAATGTATTTCCAATAATAGACAGTGTGACGAATATCATTTTTATTTTTAACAGGACGGTGCTCCTCCGCATTATGCGACGATTGTTCGTCAGAATTTAAACCAACTTTTTCCACGGCATTGGATTGGGAGAAGAGGGTGCATTGAATGGCCTCCACGATCACCAGATTTATCACCCCACAATTTTTTTGTGGGTCATCTGAAAAATAAAATCTATAAAACATAACCAGCGTCGTTATAATTCTTCAGAATGTGCTTGAACGTATCGAACAAAATCTTTATTATTGTATGGAAGCAGACGATCATCAGTGTTGAACATTCAATCAATCGAGTAGTAAGTAAGCAAGTTAAATAATTTTAATTTTAACACATGATTATTTTCTTAGTATTGGGAGAAAATGTAATATTTAAAGAAAATTGTAAAGAGAATTGTAAGAACGTTCACAACACAACTTATTCGACTCCGAATGCCATTTAAACATTTTGAGGTAATGCTTAGCCTCGCTTGGTGTTGAAAGTAGTGGAGTCAAAAATACCGGAAGAGATTGTCCCCATTCAATTAAAAATGGCTGTTTTGTTTTCGATTGGCCACCCTATATAAGCATCATAAAGATTTATGTTCTGATAAGAGGTGGAAAATAGATGAATCGATTAGGAACTGTCGAAAGAAAACAATTTTCAAATCATGATTGAAAACCGCTCTTATGCAAAAATTGCTACATCCTCGTTGAATTCTAGGTTCACGTAATTATAATAATGATAATAAAAAACTCAAGTATGCTTCTAATGCTATTCTAGATGTAGAAGATTCATGCTCAAGAATGCGTCCATATGGATTTTGGTTTGATTTCACATCCTATTATAGTAAAACGGTTTTCAACTCTGCCAAATTCTGAACAGAATGAACGGAAGAATTTATCGTTCTGCTTCGGATAAGTAGCCATGATCTTTTGAATTGTTCTTGATCTTCTCTTTTCTGTGATAAGCAATCTTGGAACTGAATGGAATGTCATCGTTAGGTTGATGATGTGGATGAAATTGTTTAAAAATAAAGAATTTCTAAAATTTTAACACTATAACAATACTTTCTCTGAAATAATATTAGGGTCATCTGAAAGCTGCAAAGGCTCGACACTTATATTTCTCATTTCGCACCCTGCGGCCTCCCGAGTTTTGCTCGGTAGCTCAGCTGTCTCAATCCGGCGCTGCCCCTGAAAAATGAGCTCGAAGTGTATTTGGATTTTGTCGAACAGTTCTTTTCCAGTCTGTAATGCCTTGCGGTACATTATTCAAGGGCCACCCTGTAAACTTCAGTCAGTCAGTCTATTGGAGCGTTTTATTGTTCTACTCGTAGAAGTAGAATTTGACATATCTGTTTTTTTGACACCAAATATATCTACTGTCTCTACTTTCGCTACGATCAAATTTGAGGGTAGCAACGAAACAGAAATTGACAGAATTGACGTTGAAATTAGTTTGAAACTGTGGTCTTAATTTCTGTTCAATTCAGTTTCTGTTCATTTCAAGTTTGGTTTGGTTTTAAAGCTCGAGAAATTTCATTAACTCACATAAAAACGATTTTGGTAGTGAACAGCCTCTAGTTAAAATAAATATGAGTGTTATGGACGTGAGTAGAGTTATAGATGAAAATGTTTAAATACGTATAGGCATTGTTTATATAGAAGATAGTTAGTCAACCTTATGGGATTATAATTGGATCAAAATGGATGCGACCTGTAGATGGCGATAGTGAGCTCGCATCCAAGTCATGTCGTAACTTCAGTGATCTGGCCTCCAAGTCATGTCGTAACTTGATTAAAACAATGGAAAAGCATTGAAATCAGGGTTTTTTGAAGAAACCTGCATTAAAATGACGTCAAATATTCATGTTTGTAACTAATCATGCTAGATGACACTCGCGTTTGTATCCAATACCTTTTCCACAGGCATTGACTAACTATGTTCTATTTAAACAATGGTATAGGTTAGTACAACGAGTTTTATTTATATAATGATTAATGTGGTTCATATTGATTCTCAATTCATTGAAAACCTCTGTTGAACCTTCATTTTAAAATCAGATCCTAAACAAATATACAAATGGATACCAAAAAGATGATGACCCCCGAAAGTAGTGAAATTTCAAATACGTCAGTGGAATATGGTATAGAAACATTGTGTCAAATTAATTTATGTATGATGAAAAGAGGAAAATTGTCCAGATAAATATCAAAAAAAAATACTTTTCAGTTCCTATTTGTTCCCAACCTACACATATGCTCTCATTTTTTAAAGATAATTCCGGCTTATTTGCTAGTTCACTTAAAGCTGTATGTGGAAAGTGTGAAGGTTTAGGAATCACTTCTTCATAACAATTTTTATTTAATGAAAAAGTTATTTGAGTGAAAATTATTCAAGGAATTCACATATAAATGTGTTTATTATTGCACATGAAACATTCCCACCTAGATCCAATGTTCGAATTCATATATTAATACTTGCACTTTCTTCCATTTTCTATTTGGGCTGTGGTAGGAAATTATTATTTCAAGCAAATTATCCATTTTGATTGGATCATTTATAATAATGAAAACTATAAGTTTCAATCTTTTTACAGAAATTTAGGAAATTTAAGAATAATCTGACTTCTTTTGGAAACCCTGAAATTACGTTTTCATGATACTCTATTTATTCTACTAGTAGATGTAAACTATAGTGGTCAATGAAACGCGGCTTTTATGTATGAACGTTCAAACTAGCGGGTTCAAAAAACAAGCATTTGGTTGTTTAACTGATCCGATCTCAGAAAATGTTTGTAAATGAAAAGTAAATGAATGAAAAAATGTATTATGTAATATGTGTGTACCAAAAAATGATGATGATGTATAAATTGATTAAATATGCAATGAATGAATTTTCCTGATCATCCGATTGAAACTCGTTGCATTACAGATTCCAGCAAACAAGTAACTCCATCCAGACTAACCGTACATATCATGCATTTGCATACAAATGCAAGATATCAGAAATTCAAAACGCATACATCACACTTGAATGAATGCGAGAAGTTATTGGAACATCCAGAAAATTATAGCTGAATTTTGGTTTCGCGAATTTCAGTTATTCAGTCATTATTCGGAATGCAGTTCTGAGAATATTTCCAGGTTGAAATATCTCTGTTCGCTTCGGTTAACAGAACCGAATTCAATGATGTTACTTTTCAATTTACACCGTTTCTGTATTTATTTTATTTCGAGAATAGTTTGAATGGATGCATCGGAAATTACCTTCGATATGGAAATATTCGCAGACGAACGTATCTATACAAAATAAAATGACATTGTTGAATGGACATGGTGCAGATACATGAGTGAATGGAGCAGTGGATTCTTGGAAACCGATGTTACACCAAGAATTAACAAAGGACTACAATAGCTATTTATGATACAAGTTAGTAAAGTAGGACTTTTTGTATGAGCGTGAAGTTTGTGGAATGAGGAGCAGCCGAGTTCAACAAACACTTGAGTACAAAAAAGCCCTTTACGAAAGTGTTTCATACAAAGTTTTTTCTTCGACAGTTATTATATTGCCAAATTGTAGCAATTATATCATTAATTTGGATGATAATTATATGAATTGTCGTCGTAGGATGAAATAATCAGCAAAACCAACATAGAAGAAGGTAACACTAATTTCGTTTTTCACGAAAGATTTATTAATTTAACAACGTTTCTTTCAATAATGCAGAGACCAATTTGTTGAACACGGGTTTCAACAACTTTGAAAATCTAGCAATAGAAACCGAGATAGTTTTGATAAACTCAGATTCAAAAACAAAACATTCAGTATACGAGGTAATAGAACATTCATACAGCTCACAAAATTCACGAAATTTGGTAAACCTAGAAATCAAAACGGCAGGATCACTCGGAAAAAAGTGCACTCAACATGACATAGTGTTTACAAAGGCAGATAAGGGTAATACAGTAATATCAATTCAAAGGCCAATTTATGAATGAATGAAGTTAATGAATTCTTAAATTCGGATAAATTCACAAAACTGAAATCTGATCCCACAACTCAATTTCAGAATCAAGTTAAATCTACGCTAAAAAACATCAACTATATTCTAAGTGACTATGAGAGAGCCAGATCAACTATGATGAACCCAAAACCCCCTTCTTTGTTTGGCCTATTAAAAATTCATAAAGAAAACAACCCAATAAGACCGGTGTGCTACTACATTGATGCTCCGTGCCAGAAAATAGCAACCAGGTTAGTCAGTTCAATTCAGAAATTCACCAACTTCTATTCAGAATTCAGCATAAAAAACTCAAGTTCCTTAGTAAATAGTATAAAAAACATAAGACTCAATAGTAACTGTAAATTCGTATCATTCGATGTAAAAAAAACCTTTTTCCCAGCATTCCAACAACATTAACAATGGAGGTAATTAAAGGCCTACTAGAACGACAAAACAATCTCCCAATAATTACAGATGAAATTTTAGGTTTAACAAAATTATGCATAGACCAAAACTACCTGGAATTCGGTAATGAATTTTATCAACAAAATACTGGCCTGCCCATGGGTTCACCTTTATCTCCTTTGCTTGCTGAAATCTTTATGAACCACTTAGAAAACCAAATTCACAAATCTAAATATAAATCCTTGTTTAAATATTGGTATCGATATGTTGATGACATTATCGTTTGCTGGATTGGAACGGTACGTCAATTGAATAATTTTCTTAATTATTTGAACGGCCCTAATTCTAACATAGAATTCACATCAGAAATAGAAGATGATAACAATTCGATTAACTTTCTAGATTTAACTATCTCTCGCAAAAATAACACACAACTTCTCTATATACCACAAACCCACTCATACAGACACTACAATACACAAACACTCTATGCACCCACAATCACACAAACTTGCAGCATATCATTCTATGGTTCACAGACTGGTGAATATACCACAAAACGATTCTGATTTCAGGTGTGAATTGAATAGATCGCCGTGAATAATGGGTATAAAACATCGATCATAGATAGAATGATCAAACAATAACAAAATAGGAAAACGGTAAATTTAATATACCCCACATCAGAGAAAAATCCGATCAACGTTTTGCATGTCTAACATATCTCGGTCACCATACGAATAAGATTTCTCGTTTCCTTCAGAAACGTAATATAAATGTTGTATTCAGAACTAACAACAATCTATATTCATTTATCAATAACGCAAAATTTGTACGGGATAAATTCAAGAAATCAGGAGTTTACAAACTTGAGTGTGAGGACTGAAATGCAAAATATATAGGCCAGACTGGCCGTAGTTTTGATCAAAGGCTCGGTGAACATTGGAGGAGCTACAGATTGAATAAGCAGGATCCAAACTACGCCAAACATCTCATTGAAAGTAAACGTAACTTCACACACAATCCTGAAATTTTGCATATTCAACCTAAAGGTCTGAAATTAAACATATTGGAATCGTTAGAAATTAAGAAGGACCTGCATAACAATAATAATTTAGTACTTAACGACCAGGTAAATCTGTACAGCTCCCCAATAATCAACTATCTTATTTCTAACAACCCTATTGTTCCCTGATTTTAATTATTCGACATCAACAATATTTGTACCTGAATTTATATTTAAGAAGAGAAAGTGTCGACGAATAGCAGTTTATAACTCGCTCAGAAGATGGCACTGTGTGTCGAAAAGATATTGTCAGCATATATATTTACATATACGAGGGCTGACAATAAAGTAAGGTCTCCAATTTTTTTTTTCATAGAAAATGACATTTATTTACAAAAAGCGATACACCGTTGGAAAGGCCAAGGTCTTGGCTACTTTTCTACATAATCGCCATTTTTTTCCAACACCTTGCGCATCCGCACGATGAACTTGTCTATGCCGGCAGAATACCACTCTCCGTCCGCCTCGCGCAGCCAGGTGTTGACCTCTTTCTGAACCTCCGCGTCACTATCAAACTTCTTCCCTCCGAGATGTTTTTTCAGGGCGGGGAACATGTGGTAGTCACTGGGGGCCACGTCGGGACTATAGGGAGGGTGATCGATGATTTCCCAGCCAAATGTCTTGAGCAGGTCAAGGGTAACGTTGGCTGTGTGCGGGCGCGCGTTGTCGTGGTGAAATTTCACTCCTTTGCTCAGCAATCCCGGGCGTTTGTTTTTTATGGCACGACGAAGCTTTTCCAGGGTCTCACAGTACCTTGCTGCATTGATAGTGGTTCCCCTTGGCATGAAATCCACCAACAATACCCCGTGGCGATCCCAAAACACCGTAGCCATCACCTTGCCGGCTGACAGTGTCGCCTTAAACTTTTTGGGTTTCGGAGAATCGCTATGGCGCCATTGTTTGGACGACTCCTTTGTTTCGGGTGTGTAGTGATGAGCCCACGTTTCATCCCCCGTAACAAACCCTTCCAAAAAATCATCGCCTTCCTCTTCAAAACGGGCCACAACTTTGGTCGCACATTCCACGCGCCGCTTCATGTGGTCTTCGGTCAGCTGTTTCGGCACCCATCGGGCAGAAACTTTGTGGTACTGCAACTTGTTCACAAGGATATGACGGATTGTTTCGCTGCTACACACTCCTCCAAGCTTCTCTTCCAAGTCCCTAATTGTCGCACGGCGGTTTTTGAGCATTTCTGCCTCCACTGCTTGAACAATCGCATCCGAGACCGACGGTCGGCCACTTCTCTCCTCGTCGTGAACATTAGTGCGCCCGGAATTGAACTCGCGGCTCCACTTACGCACGTTTTTTATGTCCATACACTTTTCCCCGTAAACTTCAACTAGTTGACGATGGATTTCAATAGGTGTCACCTTTTTCGCACTCAAAAAACGTATTACAGAACGCAATTCGCACTTGGACGCTGACGCGAGTGGTACCTCCATCGTTGACGGCTGCTCAGCCTAGACTGAGCGGTCGGGGAAGCCTCACCCAGCAGCAAAGTGGTAGTGGGGGAACCAAGGAACACGGTGGTGTTGCCAGATTTCGCCTAGCGCGTGATCCGGCGAAGTTGCAGCGTTGGAGACCTTACTTTATTGTCAGCCCTCGTATTTTTTCAAGTGTAAATTATTGGAAGTATTTATTTCCTCCCTATTTATCAGTCATGAAATAAATACTTGCGAGTTATATTTGACGCAAAATACTGCATTTTTCAAAAATGCAGGAATGTATGAACAGTGTGCAAAAAATTATTGTACGCACAGTTGATGATTTTACGCACAGGTGATTTTTTTACTCACTTTTGCGAAAAAATATTACTTTCTTATTATCAGCAAATACCATCCGATATGATGAATTTCATTGCTTTTTATTCGACAGGTGGAGAATTCTTGGTAGGGTGATGCTTGGAAAGTGTCGTGCTGTAAAAGTGGGCACTGTCATGCATTGTTGTTGGCAAAATTGTTTTTAAGATTGTTATTTCCGTCAACCGACTGCACCCCTTCGTACAATCTTCAGAAGTACTCAGAAGACTTGTGCGCGCTAGGAAAGTCGTAGATCTCACTTTTTAACGTGTGATGCCATGCACGAGACCGGTGACCATGCTGGGAATCGAACCCCAACCCTATCACGACCACCACCTTGGTTTACCCTGTATACAGCGGTCCTTATAGCAAGAAATAATTTTTTATATTTCAATTATTTCTATATATCTGTTTTTATTTATTGAATTATTAATAAAAACCTATGGCTGATGGGGTGTTAAACTATGTCGACGTGTGTAATTTCAATATACAGTACGGTGCAAATGAATGGAATAAATTCATTATTTTTGAATATAAATATATTTTGGAAAATTCCTCGAACACGTCGATTTTCTTTTCCGATTGACCAATTTTTGAACCCCACCCAAAATATATAGGGTTATTCGCATTCGAGTAAAAATAACTTTCGTGATATTTTTAAATGGGACACCCAGTGTATTTTTCCATATTTGGTTAGGGATCGTCATTACAAATCCAGTGATACCAGGATTGATGGAATTATGTCAAACGGCTGCGGAGATATGAGCAAAATACTTCTTCATATGCCCAATGAGTGCGACAGAGACTTTTGACCTTCCGAATCGTGTGGAGTCTCAGTCATACTCATTAGACATACGAGGAAGTTTTTTGCCCATATCTTCGCAGTCGTTTGACATAATCCCATCAAACCTGGTATCACTGGATTTGTAATGACGATCCCTAACCAAATATGGAAAAATACACTGGGTGTCCCATTTAAAAATATCACAAAAGTAATTTTTACTCGAATGCGGATAACCCTATATATTTAGGGTGGGGTTCAAAAATCGGTCAATCGGAAAAGAAAATCGACGTGTTCGAGGAATTTTCCAAAATATGTTTATATTCAGAAGTAATGAATTTATTCCATACATTTGCACCGTACTGTATGTTTTCAGCATTTTCCTTGGTAAAGTAATAATCAATAACAGTTCCATTATAAATGTAGGACATGACTAGTCTATTCCAGTGCGGTGAAAGTTTGAATAATAATAATATAAGCTTTTATTGATAGTTAGAAAGAACAGAGTACAGACATATGCGTATACATACTGGTACCTACTACTATCAAAAGGCAGAGTTAGCGTACACTCATGTGTGAGATGGGTAATTACTTTCTTACACTCAACCCTGACAAACACAGAAAAAACAAATATAGAATATTCATACAATACTCATTAGATAATTTTTTTTGGTAATCAGATGTATTACATTAATGCGACTAAAATATACGTTCAATGAGCAGAAGTAATGAAAATGGGAAAATAAATCTAAAAACTTATTTGATCAGTTTCCAATGACTTTCTCAACTTGAACTTGAACATGTCAATGGATAAATTTTTTAAGTTATCTGGAACCTTGTTATAGCCAAGTTACCATGTAAGAGAAAGAAGACTGATAAAAAGTGGTTATATGCAGAGGTGGTGTTAATTTTGACTTGAACCTTATGTTTATATTGTAAACGTTAGCTCTGAAAGATATTTTTTCAAATAGGTATGGTGGTTTTTCGTAAGGAATAATTTTAAGAAATATCACACTGATGCGATAGGAAGCGTTTTTGTACATTTAGCCAACCTAGTTCGCGGAGTGGAACTAAAATTCGGTTACATTTCTTCAAGCCGTAGATCAGACGTACACAAGAGTTTTGTATCAATTGAAGTCTATTCAGATCTGATTTCATTAATGCTGGACCGTAAACAACATCTGCATGATGAAGGTGTGACAGGACTAA
Source organism: Chrysolina oricalcia (assembly GCA_944452925.2). NCBI lineage: Eukaryota > Metazoa > Arthropoda > Insecta > Coleoptera > Chrysomelidae > Chrysolina > Chrysolina oricalcia. Next base: position 13,205,229 of record OX101825.2, on the reverse strand, counting down.
AGTTTCATAAAATATTGTTTCAGTTTTTCCATCCAGGAATGATCTATTAGAATATATGAGTTTCAGGTTATAGAAAGCTCGATTAGTTATAGTGTTGACATGCTTGGTATATCTTAGCGTATGATCCATACATAAACCTAAATTTATTGCAGTATCTTTAAACGGAATAGTTTCATTGTTTACTTTAAGAATTATTTGTGGTCAACATCTTATTCGGCTTTCTTTTCGGCTGAGTTAGATTACATTTTACTTCAATGGATTGATGGAAAGACAAAGTTTATTTGAAATGTCGACTATAGAGATCAAATCATCTTTCAGACAGCTTGATTTAGGTTATGTTCGGTGGAGGGGAGATAGAGCTGACCGTCATCTGCATAAAACTGGCATTCAGAAAAATGTATGACTGTGTGCAAGCCAACAGTGTACATGATGAAGCGTAGCGGGTCCAAGATGGATCCTTGGGGAACTCCGTTTTCAATACGCATGAAATCAGAAACTTAGTTATCGAGTTTGACCGCTTGGAACCGAGTATACCGGGTGTCAACGAATTTATTAGACAAGTCTTAACTTCTAGACCATTATGTGTATCAAAATGAGATTTGGTATAGGTAAATGATTTGTGAAGAGGAGAGTTTTCACATATTTTTCACTTTCCGGTCACTTCCGGTTTCACCGGAAATGGCTCCAGTTCTAAATTTTTAAATGGAACACCCTGTATATTGTAACATTTTTGGATTTCTGAGACAATTCTAGATCAGAATGTGACATTTTCGAAAGTTTTTATGCCTACTTAATTTTTTCGGTGTCACTTTTGAAATTACATCTAGGTGGCCATGATCGGAAATAAACTAATCTAAGGACCTCAGGTGATATCAGAATATTACAATCGTGAAGTTTTAGTGACCAGTATGATAGATATAAATAAGACAAGTTGGCAAAATTAAATTTTCGTGTCTAACTATTATTTTTCAAATGGCGACCATTTTTTGACAAGCACTTTCCGAAAAAAGGATATTTTGACGAATCTAACTATACTAATTTATTTGCGATTGGATCAACAAATTTAACAAAATTAGCAATAATTTCAGCGATGCACTTACATTTTTCTCAATATCCTAATTTTTTTAAATTTTCACTATAGTAAATTTTGAAAGTGCATTCCTCCTTGTTGAAGATACATTTCAGCTCTTTCAATTGTTTCTCTCAACACGTTTCGTAACATTTGTGGCGTTATACTTCTAAATGCCAGTAGAATCCTTTCTTATAAGATTTTGAGAGTGGCTGGGCTTGTTGCATAGTAGACTCTTTCTTTAAAATATCTCCAAATGAAGAAATCTAGCACAGTCAGATCCGGTGAGCGGGCAGGCCACCGTACTGGACCATTGGTTGCAATAACTTCATTATTGAAATGCTCTATTAAGTAATCAAGAACGTATCTGGTACTATGAGGGGGTGTTGCATCTTGTTGGAAGTAAATTTGCCGTAAAGCTGCTAGGTAGATTATTAAGATGATCCTCGATTTCATTTTGAAGAAAACCTAAGTACCTAGCCCCTGTTAACTGACCTTGAAATGATATTGGTCCAATTATTCTGTTTCCAACGATACCAGCCCAGACAATGACGCCAAACCTTTCATGAAAATTGCCCTCTCTCATTGCATGTTGATTTTGTTGGGCCCAGTACCGAGAATTTTGCTTATTAAACAAGCCATTATTTGTAAATTGTTATTCGTCGGAAAATAGAATAAAGTTGATGAAATTTGGGAAAACTCTATGATTTTGAAGCAACCAATCACAAAACACTACTCGTTAGCATACAAATGTTGATCCCAGTAAACACAGGATATCCTATGGATATCCATTGGATGTCCATACAATGGACATCCATTTCTTGTTCAAATTGACTGAAAATCCAGATTAAAAAAGGGATGTCCTTTGGACGTCCATTGTACATCCTTCGCCCGGACCAAGTGCGCATATGTTGATACCAATGTCCCTGTCTCAGTTGGCAACTACCGAAATCGGTAATGCAGACAATGACAAATATGAACATGCAAATGAGAATTACGCTTGACGCTAGTTGCAAGAGGAAGAAACAAACAGACAAGTTTTAATTGTTTGGGATTACATTCGTGTCGTATAGTGCTCGGAGCCCCTCGGAGGTGCTTTATTTATTACAGTGTTCACGTTCACTTGGTTGACTATTCAATACTCATTTTGACTCACAGTATTCATATCAGGTAAAGTCTCGCTAAAGTAACAGTAACTGATTGCAAATTCCTGGGGGATTGAGAGGCTTTGAAACTGATTGTCGTTTGAATCCAAGGTGAAGGGTGTTTGAGTAAAGATAAGGTGCAAAATAAAACTGGAGGAATAAAATTTTCACGAAATATTACAGAAGAATAAAATAGGAATTCAGTGCTACCCCATCCATTCGAAGTGGTGATTGACTGTCCTGTTGTTGTTGTCCATTGCACAAAAATGGATGTTCAACTCATAAAATTCTGAAAACATATTTTTGTATCAAATACTCAACTCATTATTGATTATTTTTCAGGCAATGCAACATATCTTGCACAAATTCCTGATGGAATTTAGAAACTGAATTCAGTTTCTAAATTTTGACCCCAGGAATACGCCCTTGAAATATTTGTATCGAATTCAATATATCCAGTTAATGTCCATAAAATATCCCGTTTATATCCATAAGATATCCAGTTCATGTCCATTTCATACCATTACAGGTCCATCAGAGGTCCAATGTAGACCCATCAGAGGTTCATAAGAAGTCCAATTTAGGTCCATCAAGTCCAATTTAGGTCCATCAGAAGTCCATGCTATATTTATCATGTCCAGTGAATGTCCATTTTGGTCCAATGTATATCCATCCTTAGTACACACTGGACATCCTATGGACGTCCAATTTTGTGGCATATGGATATCCAGTGGGTATCCATAGGATATCCTTCTAGACATGAACGGACTTCCAATGGATATTCGTTATGTCCATTGTGGACATCCTTTGGACGTCCATTGTATATCCGTGTGTTATCTGGGATGTAACTGATAGTTAAATGCTCGATATTCGTGCTTTTTCAAAATTTTTCTTGCTGATTCGGGACTTATCTGCATTTCTCGACTAATTTCTCTTAAAGAAACCATTTTGTCAACCTCAACCATAGCAAGAACGTTAATCTCAGTGTCCTCATTTATGTTATGATAAACCTCTGTTCTGCCTCTCGATTTCCCTCTTGCCTAAAACGATTCTCAACATACGGAAAATACTAATGGGATGAATGTTGCCGATTGGGATATCTCTGAGCATACAACCCAGCAGCATTCCTTGGATTTCTGTAAACATTATTTTTACGGACAATTGAACTAAAATTGAACGAAAATCAAGAAAATTTTACCTTTTTCTCTTAAAGCTTATGTTGACGGACAATTGAACTAAAATTAAACGAAAATCAAGAAAATTTTACCTTCTGCTCTTAAAGTTTATGTAACTGTCATAACCTGAGTGTTTTGTTCTCCAAAGAAGGCTTGATCAAAATAACTGCAAAATATTATGCATCATGCCTATCCTCGGCACACTTGACAAAAGTAAATAAATTATTATGAAGTATTTCCTCAGTAATATTTAATTTATGTTCTTATTTGTAATCCAATCGCAAATAAATTAGTATCGTTAGATTCGTCAAAATATCCTTTTTTCGAAAAGTGCTTCTCAAAAAATGGTCTCCATTTGAAAAATAATAGACACGAAAATGTAATTTTGCCAACTAGTCTTATTCATATCTATCATACTAGTCACTAAAACTTCGCGATTGTAGTATTCTGATATCACCTGAGGTCCTTAGATTAGTTTACTTCCGATCATGGCCACCTTGATGTAATTTCAAAAGTGACTCCAAAAAAATTAAGTGGACATAAAAACTTTCGAAAATGTCACATTCTGATCTAGAATTGTCTCAGAAATCAAAAAATGTTACAATATACAGGGTGTTCCATTTAAAAATTTAGAACAAGAGCCATTTCCGGTGAAACCAGAAGTGACAGGAAAGTGAAAAATATGTGAAAACTCTCCTCTTCACATACCATTTACATATACCAAATCTCATTTTGATATACCTAATGGTCTAGAAGTTATGACTTGTCTAATAGATTCGTTGACACCCGGTATAGGTTAGTTCAGAAAAATGAAACAGGTGCATCACTGAATCAGATAAAGTGTAGTATAGCCAATAGAAAGCTTTGGAAAAATCTAAAAATATCAGCAGTACCGACATTTTGTCGTCCAAATATTTAAGGATGTCATCAGTCACTGCACAGTTAAAACTGTACGTGAATGGACGGCCTTTTAGAATATTCCTGTCTCAGTCAAAACTCTAATGAACCCTGACTTCCAGCGGCATCAAATGTTCGTGAAAAAGTAAATCCGATAATTTTTCTGTGTTTACGTTATTAGACCGAAATAATGAAGGCTCATCCAGCGAACGAGTTTAGCAAGCCGAAAGAGACCCTGATAATGTTTATAAATCACCGTTTGTGAGATGAATAAGTCTCGGGTAATCACTAAAATGCGCCTAACCCACAGGTCCCCGGCCCTCGTAATGAATCCCAATTAGTTGGTCCATAAAACAGATGCTCTGATTCTCTCCGTGTGCTTTGCGCTCCGGTCCTTTCTTCCTACCTGCTAATTCGAACTTTCATTTGTCTCTATGAATGAGCTGTTTCATCAGAGTGGCTACTCGACTAAATTGTTCGAATTAATTTCCTGGGACGATTATGCCTGGAAGTTGAAACATTTGCGTTGGTCAAGGATAGCAATAAAAATAATAATAATAATGACTGTAGAGTTGTTTTTGGGATTTAGGTCTCAGATTAAAGAAAACGATATTTATTAAAAGCCGACATTTTGTCAATTTATTTTGACATCTTCAGGGCACTGTAAGATAAATGAAAAGTTACAATTTTATAAACAGTAACAGAAAAAAAATAATTATTAATATAATTGTATAAAGTAATTTCTTTTCTTTTTGGACATTACTATTATTATTCCAGAAACAACAACTGATCGTTGTTAAGGTGATAATCGATAAACTTGTTTATTAAAAAAATAGTATTTCTACTTACATAAGAGGAGTTTTCCGTGTTAAAAAATCATAAGGTTGTCCACCATGATAGTTGGTTTCTGTCTTGAGAGATATACATATAAAACTCAGCTTAAAACAACAAACACAACTATGAAACACATTAAAATTTAAATAAAATAATGACAAACTAATGTGCATTCGAAATGGAACTGATGAAATACCAGATTGTACGTTTGAAAAAGTAGAGAAATAAAAACAATACATATTATTTATACAGAGCGTGTCAGTTTTTATTCTTTATTCTTGCTATTTCTTATTCTTGCTATCAGTTAACTGTATCGTGTTTCATTATGTTGACTATTTCCGAAAAATTTCTTTTGAACAAGGAAGACTCATATCCTAATATTTTTGTGTTTGTTAACTCAAATTTATGTTCGGTTGATATACAATGTTCAACCAATGATGTGGGGTTTCTTAATGTCAATTTATTTTTCATGTCCCTCTCATGTTCTTTGAGGCGTGTTTTTAGGCATCTTTTGGTCTGACCTACGTAACTTTTCTCACAGTCAAGGCAAGGGATTTTGTAAACCACATTCGACCTGCAGTCCAGATGGGTTTTTTCTTTTTCATTTTTGAAAGTTATCTTTATATTTGAAGTGAAATCTTCTAGAATGGTACCTAATTTTTCAGAAAGACCTTGTGCGTATGGTATCTTGAAATATCCTTTGTTTTCTAGTTGGTTATTTTCTTTGACAGTTGTGGTACGAATTCTATTTTGAATTCTGTTAATCATTGTAATCGGATAATTGTTTTTATTAAATAATATTCCAATTGTATTAAATTGTCATCAATGAAAACAGAGCTGCAAACTTTTAACATTCTGTCCTTCAAATTATGTATAATATTTAATTTTTGGTTCATAGGATGGTGTGAATCGAAGTTTAGGTATCTTCCTGAAAATGGAGGTTTATGATACCAATATAATAAAATGTTATTATTTGGTGTTCTTATTACTAAAGTGTTCAAAAAAGCCAGACAGTTATGCAGTTTTAATTCAATTGTGAATTGGAGTTTTGAGTTGTATTGGTTGAAAACATTTAATAATTCGTCTTGTCTTCCTATTGGGATTATTAGAAAAATGTCATCAACATATCTCCTGTATGTCTGAACTTGGAATGAAAGTTGAGAAAGACAATTTTCTTGTAAATTTTGCATTACTAAGTCCGAACAAATTGGGGACATACAATTGCCCATTCCTAGACAAGATATTTGTTGATAAAAACTCCATGGAAGTTAAAATAGTTACTATCAATACAGAATTTGAAAAGCTGTAAAAACTCCGTTTGATTGAGCAATGTATGTTCTTCTATCAAAAAATATTAAGTACTATGTTTATAGAAGGTCTGTGGGTATATTTGTGAAGAGTGAAGTAACATCTAACGAAACTAAAATAAGATCATTGGGAAAAGAAATATTTTTCATTTGTTCCGAAAATTCAAATGAATTCTTTACATGTTTTTCATCAATTATGAAAGCGCAATTAAGTAAACTACATACAAATTTTGTCAAGTTATATATTGGTGAACCAATGAAGCTAACTATAGGTCTTAGGGCCAGTTTGACAGGTCCCAGTTAACCTTTAGATAACTAACTGAAAGATTAGACGGTGAATGACATTCTTTCAATGGCGTTGACAGGTTCACATTCTAACCATTAGTTAATTGGACCCCGTTAGGCAATAAGGAACCAACCGACAATTTGTAAAAATATGAAATAATAATTCCAGACAGACCTAATTTTATATCTTCATCGGTTTGCAATATAGAACCAGAGATCATCGTCTCTAGCGCCATCTTGTGAGCAATAAATCTACTTTGAAAAACTAAGAAATCTTGAAAAAAGATTTGCAACAAAGAGCCAGAGTCTGTTGGATCTATATTGCGTTATTCTCTGGGCTGAAATGAATATATGATGGGATCCATAGCTACTTGGTTCTCTGTAGCAAATTGTTTTATTACATTTCTGATACTTGTCATTTTAATATTATTGTTGGTGTCTTGAAAAGAATTCCAATTATTATTATGTCACAATGTTCTCTAATACAATAATGTCGGCAAGAGTTACAAAGATAATGAACAACGCATTGTATTCATCAAGTGAATTAAAAAATGGGGTAAGGTATCCTTTTCCTATTGTATAATAATAATTCTAATAATGTCTAACCTCACATTCCTGAAAAATTCTAGTACAATAAAATAAGTTTTGTAGTGGTGCGACTCTTAAAGTTTTTAGAAAAAAATATAAACGTGTATGAGGTTGCAGAACTGTTGAAGTTAGAATATAACATGGTTACATTATAAAAAAAAAACTTGATTACTTATTGCAAATTCCTTTTTAGGATAACCCGTACTCGTACTGTCCAAAACTGGCATCTAGCAGTTGCGAAAATAAAAGTCAAGAACGAGAAAGTAGACAGGATGTCAAAGCACCAGTGACAAAAAATATTAAAGCAGATTTGGCAGGCAGTAATATTCTCAGCAATATAAAATGTAGGTTAAGAAGTAACGAAAACATCAAAGATGCGGTTTTTCAACCTAATGTAGAAATAGTGTCTGAAGATGTGGAAGCAAAAGTTTTTGTGATGCAAAAGAAAATAATAAGACTGATTTTTAAAATAGGGTACATGGATAGTTGTAAACCAATTATGATTCAGAATGAACTCCTAAGTGCTCCCTGTATATACAGGGTGTTTGGTAGCTGGGTGCAAACCTTTAAGGGGGTGATACACTAGCCCATGTAGAACATAGTCATACAAACATTTTTATTTTCTAGCGCGTTTTTGATTTTTAAGGGAACTTTTACGATTTTTAGTACAAAATCCCAAAATTGGTCAATTAAATGCTAATAACTTCTAATCTTAACAGAAATGTCCGGTTTTTTTCATTTATTTTAGTAGTCTTATGTGTCCCCAATCGTACTAAAGTAGTTTGAAGCACCATTATATCCAAAAAAGTTATGTACAGAGCATTTAAACTTTACAAAAAAAGAAAGAAAATAAAAAATCTGACCTTTGATGCCAATTAAAAAAAATAAATAAAATACATACAGGTGTTCAGACACTTTTAAAAACATGCGTAGTTATTGCTCTTTCGTTTGAGGTATCATTTATCTAGCTAAGTCCTAAACGTTTTGAATTAGGGTACCTGAACCAGTTAAAGGTCGTAAATATGGATTTTTTTGGAATTAAAGAAAAAATGTTTTGTACTGTAAAAATTTATTGTTGGTGTTCAAAATGTCCTCCACTATTGCGTATACACTTTCTACAACGATTTCGTACTTCAGTTGTGGTTACTTTCATTTGCATTTCCTGTTTCATAATTTCAAACGCTGCCTCTATTCGCTGAAGTAATTCTTCTCTCGTGGTGATTTCTGTTTTGTATACGAGTTCTTTCGCCCGACCCCACACAAAAAAATCCAACGGAGTCAGGTCGGGCGATCTGGCAGGCCAGGGGATGGGTCCGTCTCTCCCGATCCAGTTGCCAGGAAAACAGCGGTTCAGGTGTTTGCGGACGCTTACAGCCCAATGTGCTGGGCATCCATCTTGCTGAAATGTGATCGGCCTGTCCATGTCCAATATTGGCACTTCGGCATCATAGAGTAACATTGGCAAGTCGTTTATCATGAATTCGAGGTAATTTTGTCCATTCAAATTGTCAGGCAAAATGTGTGGGCCAACCAATGTGCGTCTGATGACCCCAGCCCACACATTTATTGAAAATTGTCTTTGGAAAGAAATCTGAAACAAAAATGCAATAAAATTAGTTAATTTAGGTAATTAAACACGTGTTGAACATGGGTAATAAAATAATAATAATAAAAATCATTTATTTACCTGTTTTTTCCAATGTGGATTGCTGTCCTTATCAGCCCATTCATGAAGGTTGTGGAAATTAGTAATTCCTTCCCTGGAGAACTTCGATTCGTCAGTCCAGAGGATGGACTTTAAGAGCCACGCGTCGTCAATATCTGCGTTTAGCAAAAAACGGCAGAACCGTATCCGTCTCGCCGGATCCGTTTCCTCCAAGCCTTGCACACCCGTGCCGTGAAACGGATATTTCTTTTCGTTGTGCATCGTACTCCATACTTTCCATATCGAAAGGTTTAAATCTCTCGCTACAACTCTGATGCTGATGGTGGGATCCGCGTCGAAGGCTGCGAGAATTTGCTCCTCAACATTGACATTATGTCTTCCTGGATTTACGGCAGGTTCAGCATGATGAATACCAGATTCAGACAGCCTACGATATGTGTTGGAAAACACACGGACGTTAGGCACCCTGCAATAAAATAACTCATTTTTAACGTCTTTTGAAGGTGAAAATGGCAAAATTTAACTACCGCTAGAATTAGAAATTAATTTACCTGCGGTTCGGGTAACGTTCTTGGTACAAACGTCGTGCCAGAGATGCGTTACCATCAGCTCTGCCATACATAAAAATGATATCGGCTTGTTCATGACTCGTAAACTCAGCCATGGCAGCACACACAACAAAAAGTTCGATAGTCCAAAATAAACAACACGTGCAGGAGCGAAAGGCTACAACTGAGCACGGTGAATGGGGAACACAAAACCAACGTCTACTCGCAACTCGAAGGGGCAAAGCAGTGACTAGAGAACTTGTTTGGCCAACCAAATCGACCCGGCGAGGGGTCCAAGATGATTACTCAACTCAGGTACCTAAAAATTGATAAACTCAAAAGCAACTTTATGGCCCCAGCATAAGGTCTAAATCATAACAAAAGAATGCATTCCAATTAATGACTAACTTCAGGTCAAATACTTTGTTGTAAAATGCCACCGCCACCGGCCTTTGTTCAGTTTTCTCTTCTTTTAAGTTGGGCTAAGTTTCTTATTATTCCATGTAAGTCTAAAAATAATATCGCATATTGCTTTAGGATTTCAGTTTAAAGGTTTTCGAGCTAAAATTCATTTAAATTACTTTTTTTTTAAATTTTTCAAATATCCATATTTACAACCCTAAACTGGTTCAGGCACCCTAATAAAAAAAGTTTTGGACTTAGCTAGATAAATGATACCTCAAACGAAAGAGCAATAACTACGCATGTTTTTAAAAGTGTTTGAACACCTGTATGTATTTTATTTATTTTTTTAATTGGCATCAAAGGTCAGATTTTTTATTTTCTTTCTTTTTTTGTAAAGTTTAAATGCTCTGTACATAACTTTTTTGGACACAATGGTGCTTCAAACTACTGTAGTACGATTGGGGACACATAAGACTACTAAAATAAATGAAAAAACCGGACATTTCTGTTAAGATTAGAAGTTATTAGCATTTAATTGACCAATTTTGGGTTTTTGTACTAAAAATCGTAAAAGTTCCCTCAAAAATCAAAAACGCGCTAGAAAATAAAAATGTTTGTATGAATATGTTCTACATGGGCTAGTGTATCACCCCCTTGAAGGTTTGCACCCAGCTACCAAACACCCTGTATATCCTTAAGTGTCTGATGTACGCAAGACAAAACCTTAAATATCTACCCACTCTCTCAACTGCACATCAACACAACACACGCAACAGCAAAACTTTGATGGTACCTACACATCGAACACTGGCATATGAGAGATCACCACTTTATAATGCAATCAAATTATACAATAAGCTCCCACTTAAAATCAAGCAAATTCCTGACAAACTCAAATTCAAATCCGCTGTGAAAAATCTTCTTGTGAGTAATTGTTTCTACAGCATATCAGAATATTTGGGTGATACCCAGTTATGTGTCTAATAGGTTTAAAGTATGTTTTTCTGTTTGGTGTAATTTTATGAGTTGAAATGTCTATGTTTGTTTTTAATAAGGTTATGTCATTTGTATTGAATTCATGTTATTATATCACTCGATTATTTATTATAACTATTTTACGACTTGTCATATTATGTACTACTTGATAGTAGGTTTTAACAATATTTTTCTGTTTGTGAATGTTTAATTGTATCTGGTGATTTATTCTGTTTTAACCAATTTTGTATATGTAATTTTTATTTTAGTTTCCTAATTATTTATTTATTTAATTATTTTTTGCATACATATTATGACGTGCCATATGTACTACCTGTACCTTAAATGGTCAATAAACTTCTATTCTATTCTATTCTATTCTATCTAACAAAAATAGTGTTCTAGAAGAAGATTCTGACGATTCAGTTAGGGACAAAAACTATGAGCCTGACTCCAGAGATATCTCCTCTAATACGGATACAGGACAACAATCACATTTATAAGAAAAATCCAATTTAGATAAACCAAATGAGGAAGGCCGTTTGGCGAACCTAGACAGATCTGCCAAGGGGACACCAAGGAAATGAAGAAAAAGAAAATATGCCGAACAAGACAGAAAAACACGAAAAATTTGTATGAATAGTAATAAGGAGTATTACTCAACAAAAGGGAAGCTTGTGAGGTCAAAAAAGTTTGTTTCATGTGTTTGCACGTGTGCAATGAAATGCCATGGAAAACTATCTGTAGAACAGCGAAATTTTTGCAGATTACAATGTGCAAACTGAATTTATATCAACATGTGTGAGACAAGAGCCAGTAAAAAAAAATCTGTTTTAGCAGCTAACTCTCATAAGAGACAGTTCTCAAGACAGTTTTTTATACAGCAAACGAACGTTTGTAGGGACATGTTTGTAAAAACTTCGCAAGTGTCTACAAAACGCATTAATACTGCCCTTGTAAAATCAAGAACCTTAGCAATACTTGATCGACGTGGTGTGAGTGGTGGGCACAATAAATTGTCAGTGGATCAAAAAAATGCTGTAATGACTCATATCAACAAATTTCCACGGTACAAGTCTCATTAATTGGCTACATATTATGAAGGCTATTAAGGTTACAAAACAAAAATCTCATAGCATTTTTGTAAAGTTCTCACATAACAGCACTGAAGCATACAAAGAAATAAACATAAAAAAGTACAAAGGAAAACAACCTACGAATACCTTTTCTAACCTTCTAGAACCATTGTGGCCGAATGGTAAACCGGTTGCTGCACTAAAACTGAAGGACATCAAAAGCTATATGCATCTCATTCCGGTAGCAGATCATCAATTTTACACAAATCTCATTGAAGACGAAACTGTTGATGAAGACATCGACGGGTACAATGGAGAAATAGTCTTTGATCCAGAAGAAATTTCTTAAATCAACATTAAGCAACAGAGAACCAAGTGATTTTTCTCTACTCCCAAGATGTTTTGAGTTATTTTTTTGTTCAAATTATTGTGTTGCCTTCTCATATTTCATTAAAAAGTTCATTTCATACTTATATACTCATGTTTGATAATAAATTATTTTCAATACAGATCAAAATAGTTTTTCTTGATTATCTCAAAACATGAGTAATGCTTGTTGGGTCTCTATTGCATAACGGGGTCCAATTGATCTGGACCCTGTGAAACCTGTGAAACTGGCCCTTAATGGAACGTTGGGTTTATGTATTTTGGGGAGAAAATACATTATTGCACTTAAGGTTTTTTCCCAAAACTGGATCAATTTTTTTTAAAATTAATATGGAGGTCTATCAATTTATTGTTTTTGTTTTGAATTGTAACTGTGGGATCTTTATTGATTAATTCTTTTTAAAACACTCCTGAAGGCTATAGAATGAAACCATTTAGCACTTGAGTATATTTTTATTGATGGAGGTTTTTCAATAGCTGCATACACATACACGATAAATCTCTTTCGTATTGAATAACTCATTTATAAAATTAGTTTTATAATGGTTTTATAGCCCTTCTCAAGTCCTTGCCATGATTCTATACTAAAACTTATAATGGGGTTTTATTGAGGGTTTGAGATGTACTCCTGACAACCGATTCAAAATCAGTGCATAAGACTATTTCTACTTATATTCCAGTAGACCCTTCCAAACGGTAATAAATGATTAAAAATAGTGGCAAAAGCTTTTTGAGATCATTAAAATATTTAAACGATCTATTCTATGTTCATTATGAAACTGAACGGAAGCAATGAAATTTCAGAATTATAGCTGGAAAAATAAATAATAATTAAACGTTTCACAAGAGCTTAGACGAAAATCACTGATCACAGAAGTATAGACACTGAGTACCTGATCCCGGATCACGTTCATCGCGAGATAACAAATGTCAGGCAGGATTAACATGATCGCTTATTTGAGGCCAAGAACATGTTTTGGAATAGGATTAAATTTTACTAAACATCCTTTTTTAGGAGAAAACAATTTTAAAATTCTTTATTTGGTGTTGGAAAGATTTAATGACGGCAATAGCCATATTTTATTTCAACGATAATATATCCTCCGCCTTATGTCGTTGCCAGGGGTACTATTTTCGAATCATTCTACTTCCAATTCATATACGAATAGAAGAGACAAATATGCAGTTATCATGAGCATCAGTGTCACTTTGTTCATCAATTAATAATACTGCAAATGAACTAAACATATCCTAGTATTTTTTTATCGAAAATATAGGTATTCAACCTCAATATCCATGAAGGTGACTGCTGTACGATGATTATTGCGCCTTCCAGATTTTTTTGAAATAAAAAAATTATCTCGGCTCCTAGTTATCGTAGGAATTAATTTTTTTTTAATTCGTGAAATCTATTTTCATAAAAGTCGTTTCTATAAAAACAAAATTAAGAAATGTATTTAGAAAAAACATGTGAAAAAAATTGTGCCTTTTTTTAAAATTCAAACATATTGCGTAACGACCAACTTGACTTGAATAACTCACCCTTGTTGAATTTATTTTCTTGGAGGTAGAGATTATCAGAATCTTAATTTATGAGGTTATTTCATTAATGTAGGTATTAAACTTTCTGTAATTTTGATTCCGAAGGGGTACATAAATGATGATTTAGTTTGTGTATTCACTTCGAGAAGCTACTGTGTTGGCGAAACATGTCGTGATTGAATGAATTTTGTGAAGATGGAAACGTTTTCTGTGTAGTTTGTACAATTAAGCCTATTCAGTTATTAGTTATTATACAGGGTGTTTCTTAAGTACGTGTAGAAAATTTGAGAGCGTATTGCTGACATCAAAATAAGAAGAAAAGTTCCTAAAAACATATGTCCACAAGTTATTCGTTTCTGAGATACAGAGTGTCAAAGATTAATTCTTATTTTTATTTTTTGTGAATAATTTCAAAATAATTTTGATATTTGGGTAAAGTTTGGTATCTGGGAATATTTATTATTTAGTTTGTGTAAAAAATATATTCTTGATAGAGGTCACTGCGAGCAACTGTTTTCGAGTTATTAAGATTTGAAATAACCGATGCAAGTTATTTTGAATGACAAGATTTTTTAATTCAAAATAAATTCAATTAGAAATTAGTTTTTTCACAATTAACACAAAATTTGATTTTGTCATTGAGAAATCATCCCAGATACCAAACCTCACTCAAATATCACAAATATTTTGGCATTCATTCACAAAAGAACAAATATAATAATTAAACTTTGACACTGTGTATCTTAGAAACGGATAACTTGCGGACATGTGTTTATCGGAACTTTTTTTCTTATTTCGACGACAGCAACATGCTCTTGAAGTTTCTACACGTACCTAAGAAACACCCTGTATAGTAATTAGGAGATAAAATGATGATTTGCCATTCTTCAGTCAATGGATGAGAACATAAAACTTTACAACGAATAACAAATGATCCTAAAATTTCCTTCCTAACAGGTGATAGTAATTTGAGGAGCAAACTTTACTGACGCACTTCAATTGAATGGACCTACCGTTCCTTTGTGTTTCCAATGGAGAAATGGCACGAACCATTATGAATCCAAAGCTGATGATTTGTCATTCTTCAATTATTAAATGAGAACATAGAAATTTCCGAACGAATAACAAATAACTCCAAATCATCTTCCTAACAGGTGATAGCAATTTGAGGAGCAAATATACTCTCCGAGCACAGCCTCATTGAGATTGGGTAGTTCTACAATAAGTAAATCGAATCAAGGAATCCTTTGTCTCTTGTCTGGAAGCAGAGACGAGAAATCAAGCTCCGTAGCCTTCGTTTTCCCAAAGGATGAAGTTTTTACTGCAGTTCTGGAAGTCGGGAATACCGGCTACACCAAAAAATGAGGATCGTGACAAAGAAATTGGGATGAAATGAGACGGAATCCGGAGATTCACCGAAGCGTTAACTTCGGCAATTACGTAAATGAATTAGAGAAATTCCAGAATATATAGGGTGCATTTTTTATGTGAGTGGATATTTATATATTCATCCAGATTCCGAATGAGAAATAACAAAAGATTATTTATCATTAAAATATACAGGGTGTAAGAGATTTCGAATGCCAGACTAACATAGGTGTGTCAACAACAATATTCGATTGAAGTTATTTCTGTAAATCCAAATACGAGGCGTTGAAGTCCCAATGTTGATACTGTTTTCTTATTTATTGTTTGAAATATTCTTTTTGGAGAATTCTGAGTGTTGTCGAATTATGAACTGTCATTTTTCAAAGAAAATGTTTCCTACAGAAAAATGCATACATTTCTATAACGAGCGAGAAAGGCCTAACTGTTCCTTGCCGTGATAGCAGAAATATCAACATCCACAAAACGTTTATTTCTTCATCCATTTATTAATTAATTCGTTCATTGATTATGTCATTCATCCTTTCATCTACCAGAACAAGCTATAGAGGTTTTTTCCCCACAAAATAACAGATTTGCGTCTCTTATTTTGTGCCTATACTAATTTTCATAAGATAGTTCATTAACAAAAACCCCTGTTTCGCCCCAGCAAAATCGCTTTGTTGAATTTTTCAAACAATATAATTTATAAATCTGATGCTGGAGAAACAATATTGCGGAATCTGATAGATGATAAGTGGTTCAACTGTGCGCAAGATATTTTCTGCTCGACTTGTAGTTTTTGTACAATCCTGTTATAAACAATTTAAGAGCACATCTTGCAAGATGCGCCGATTTGAGGAAAATCATCGAATTAAAATTCTGTGAACGGCATCTGGAATCAACATCTACAATTTGCATATTTTGGATTTTCACCAAAGAGGTAGGAAAATATCACTGAAAGTTGATCAAAACGCTTCAAAGTGCGTTCGAAGTCACCCGAATTCGCACTGAAGTTAGCTCGAGTTGAGTTCGGGCGACTTCGGGTGCATTTTGAGGTATTTACAAAGTATTTACAAAGACTATTTTTGAAACTAATTCTGCAAAAAAATCCCAGATATAATTCCGACAGCCTCTACAAAGAACTAAAAGTTATGGATGTAAGGTAACTATTCTACCTTTGTGTTAATACGAGATACCACTCCCAGAAAAATAAAACTAAAACTGAGATTCCTATTCATGAGTACAACACACGCAATCGAAATAAGCACATTCTCCCACATGTTACAAAATCAATAACACAAAGAGCTTATTCTTATATCTCAATAAAAATTTATAATACGTTGCCTGAAGAAATAAAAAAATGTTCCAATATAATCAATTTCAAAAGGAAAATAAAAAAATTTATGTATGAAAATGAGAGAAAACTGTTTTCCCAACTCTTCGAATCATAATTGAATATAATATACATATTTATGTATCCAAGTTTCAACTACCATTCAGAATTAGAAAGAAATTTATAAATATTGTGTATATCTTTATGTCTTTATTCTTGATGTCTTCAAATTTTAAAATGTTATTTGTAAGTTACTTTCATTATTTTAAATTTATTTAACTATTACTAATTTTATATTTATATATGTAGTAATATTATTCTGTTTTACATAAATCACTAACAAGCATTTTTTGCTTCTGTGATAATCTGTTTATTTATTTACAATTTTATTTATACCATTATAATGTTGTCCCTGTATTTACGTAAATTAACATTATTATTATTATTATTATTATTATTTTTTTTTTTTTTTCCCGTTGGGAATGTACCAGTCAGGCCCTGTCTCCGGTGCTCCGATACATCCGGAGGGCGCGCTGGTGTCGTTAACCCCAATAACCACTCCCTACGTCCGTAGGGTGAGTGACTATTGGGTCCGAGAATCATGTGCCCTGAGTAGACGGAGCGAACCAAGGATGACGGCCTTCTGCATTCTTGCTGCTAAGATTTCTGCCATATTACGGCAAGCAGGTATTATCTTCAAGTTGGAGAGCAGTGTGTCCATCATTCCACCAAGGACTCCTATGATCAGAACCACCATTTTGACAGAATGGTCCGGATATAACCTGCGGAGTTCAAAGAGAAGATCTCGATATTTAGTCCGTTTTTCCTCCTCTTTTCGAACGATATTCATTTCGCCTGGAGCGGAAAACTCCATGACGAATATCGTTCTACTTTGGTGGTCGAGGAGGACAACATCAGGCTTATTGGCTTGTATTTGCCTGAGGGTGGGGAATGAGTAGTTCCAATAGATCCGGCACCTCTCATTCTCCACCACGGACTCAATATCCCCCGGAACATAAGGCAACACTGGTGTCTCGTCTATACCGTACGAGTGTCGTAGATGGTAGTATAACACTCGTAGCGCCGCGTTATGCCTGTGGATATAGGCTGAGACCGCATAAGATGGGCATGCTGATAGCAAATGCATTACGGTCTCAGGTGCCCCACGACATGCCCTGCATCGGGTGTCAGGGACGTCTATACCCATCACGCGACTACGGTAGACGAGGGTGTTGAAGACACCATCCTGGCAGGCCATTATGAAACCCTCGGTCTCCGACTTCAGCTCACTCGCCCTGAGGAAGGCAAAGGTCAAGCTTTTGGATAAGCCAAGGTCTTCGATGTTGTGAAAGAAGACACCATGCATTGGCTTATCCATATGTAGCTGTAGCAGGACCTCTGTCTCCGCAGCTTTGATGTGAGCTTTTTGCTGAACGGGTCCCAACTCGGTGACAGAGTTTGGGTTAGCCCGTTCAGTGTCGAATACGAGACCGAGTTCATCGGCCGCACGGGTTGCTGCCTTAAAAAGAAATGCTCCAATCCCTGCTTTTTCATGGTCGCGGACCATGCAGAGAAGGGGATCTGAACTCCTGATGACTTTACAGGCCCCATCCAGAACCATTCTGTTATGCATACACTCCAAACTCAAAAGTCCACGGCCTCCCCATTGTCTGGGAAAGTATAACCGTGGAACGGACGATTTAGGATGCAAGCACCTATTGAGATGCATCACTTTGCGAGTTTTAACGTCGAGTTGTCGCAGCTCTTCCTTAGTCCACTTCATTACTCCGAAAGAGTAGAGAAGGATCGGAACGGCAAGCATATTGGTTGCAGCAACTTTGTTCTTCCCCGACAGTTCTGATGACCAGATCTGTCGGAGTTTATGCTGATACTTGCCGCGGAGAGAGTTCTTAACTGTGAATACCTCTTGGGAGTGGCGTTGCTCCACTCCTAGGTAAGTATACGTCTCTCCTATTATTATTATTATTATTATTATTATTATTATTATTATTATTATTATTATTATTATTATTATTATTATTATTATTATTATTATTATTATTATTATTATTATTATTATTATTATTATTATTATTATTTAGAGTAACTTCCAGTAACATTTTCCACCTCTCAGGTGAAAATCCGAAATAAACAAATTGTAGATATTGATATCTACTTCCAAATGCCGTTTAAAGAATTCGAAAAAGATGATTTTCCTTAAATCGGCGCATTTAGAAAGATTTGCCATTAAATAGTTCATAACTAATCTAAACTAATCTACTCTACTAAACTAAACTAATCTGATGTGTACGAAATAAAGTATTTTTGAAGCTGGAATGGTAATTTATGATAACTTACCTGACTTCATTAAATTGTCTCCTAACATCAATATCTTCAAAAGTAATATCCGTCAATATATTTTACATGATCAATTCCAGTAATGCAATTTATTCTATTTGTTGTGTTCAGATTTATGTAGGTATATTGATCTTTTTCAAAGCTGTGTTATGCTCCGCCACTGCTTTATTTTAATTAACAACTAGGATTTTATAAGACTCTATATATCTATAGATTTACTAATGTTTATATGATAATGTTCCTTTTAATGTTCCTTTTTTGTCTTGATATACGTTAACATACTTCATCTTTTATTTATGTGATAAAACGATATTGTATTAGCAACGCTAAATAAATAAATAAATAAATAACGCGATTGTGCAAAAACTACACATCAGACATAAACCATCTTTCGCACAGTTGAACCACATGTTATCATCTATCAGTCTTCTCAATATTGTTTCTCCAGATTCAGATTTATAAATAATTATGAATTTTTGAAAAATGGTCTCTTTTTTGAGGTTTTCCCTGATTTTCTCAGTGAAAAATGCACCGATCTAGTAGTAAAAAATCATTCCGTAGGTTTTATAATTCTTTATGAAGCGATTTTTTCGAAAGTTTTTGAGATATACGCAAAAAAAACAAAGAAGCTGTAATTTTTTTCATTATTTCTTGTTTGAAAAATTCCTCAAAGCGATTTTGCTGGGGCGAAAACCAGGGTTTTCCATAACGAACTTTTTTGATTGATGGCTTCGCCATCACACTACACCAGATGTTATTAAAAATTGTGGAGATGACTTCGAGTTTTTCTATATTGTGAATCAATACCACTCCACTTCGAGATACAATGGACGTTTACCACAGGTTAACTAATGCTAGTCGAGCAACATTAGTCCATTTCTACAAGACACTTCTGCTTCAAAGGAAGACAACTAGCGTAGTAGATTCTATATAGGTTCTATATAGGTTCGAAACATGTTCGATAAACTGGTTTTTTGATTGATGGCCTCGCCATCACACTACAACAGATATTATTAAAAATTGTGGAGATGACTTCGAGTTTTTCTATATTGTGAATTATCGAACTATTTTATAAAAAGTAGTATAGGTCGTTTGCGTATTTTATTTTGTGTGATATGAGCCTCTTATTTTTATCTACAGCTTGACCTATACTATAATTGTTTTGATAATAATTTATTTTGTAATTTGTAATTTGAAATTATGAAATACCATTTATTATGAATATTAGAATTATTATTATCATTATTATTTATTTACAGACTCCTATGCTCTACTCTACCTTGGCTTGGTGGAGCATTTCTTTACCTCTCAGTGGGATTCTCTGGGTTCCAGGGCTCTTGATGACGTCAGACAAATGAATATTATAATGAATTCAGCAAATTCAGACCAAATAAATGAGAAAGACCATGAATTTCAATAAATATAACGATTTATTACATGCTGAAGTTGATAACATTCATTACATCATATTTCAATTTTTAATGTGAATGAACAAACCTTATCTAAAAATATGCGCTATGACATCATAGTCAGACCTCCCTAGCATTAATAACCTTGGTTGGCACAGCTTGCCTATTGAGTAATTATCCTAACCTGATTTGTTTGAAAGTGGTTGACAATGTTTCACTTTGAGTAAGGTTATCTGGACTTTCATTGTCTAAAACAGAACAAAGAAAAATGTAATTCTCTGCAATTTTTAATCACGACGTTTCAACTGTTAAAATCTACAGTCGCTATCAAGTGTATGAATGCGACAATCTCAAGGATACTTCTTATATATGCTATGGATAATTTTGTGTCATTAGCCTAGGGGTGATTTGCCGGTGTTCAGGTACGCTTGTTAATTACAGTACCGGGCCCCTCCGGTACAGCATTGTTAATTCTTATCGCAATTTCAATTGATCAATTAAGGGTTTCCACACATTACGGATTTCTATGCTAGCTTGACTGAAGACTTTGTTGTTCATATAATATGCACTTTCTTTAAACTTCCTTCTGTACCAGCCCTCTTCTTTCTGGATGACTTCGGCTTCAGTCCATTTTATGTAGTGTTGGGTCGTCCAGACATGATCCGCTATCCCTGACTTTGATGTTTCTCCTCGTTGAGTGTTTCTCTTGTGTTCAGCGAGTCTAACGCTAAGTGGTCTCTTAGTTTCTCCAAGTTAAGCTTCACCGCATTCACAAGGGATGCGGTAGATGCAGTTTTTGTAGTCAATGTCAGCGTTACGTGGTCTCATCTTTGTGAGATGGCTGCGAATAGTGTTACCTGACTTGAAATATGTTCGATTGCTGGTGGACCGTGCCTACAACCTGTGTAACACAGATAAAAGAAGATGGATATCGTTCATGAGCTCAGGAATATATATACATATATCAAACAAGAATAAGTTCCAACTTTTTTAAGGCCTTTACCTGCGTGTGTGTTTTTGGTGTTGAATCTCTGCTTGTCCTTTATGCTGTCGCGTTCATAACGATTCTACGAAGCTGCCTCCATTTTGAGAAGCGACTACTGGAAGTTTTCAATCATCCACTGAATCAATTTCTTGGGAAATATTGAGGTAATTGTTTTTGAACTATCATCTATCACTATGTGTTCATCACTGCACTATTATTAATTATATATTTACACATTTTGGAGGAATCATTTTACATTTTGTTGCTTACAAAAAAATTGACAAAAAAATTGAATGTTCATGTTTCCTAGTAACAAGAAGTGGAATATCTTGAATGCTAATGTTCATTAATTTATTGCTAATTGAATACTATATCTAGAGAAATGCTTTTGATATCTTTAGAAAGCTTGTAATTTCAGAATTCTCATATTATTTATCAATTCTGGTTAATTTATTTGCTTCCTTGTCAAATTTTCTAACGCATCGTTTGATGTCGTGAAATAATTGAATATCCAATTTCATCAAAGTTGTCATTTATTTTAGTCAATTTTTAAAATAATTCTTGTTTATATTTCTCTTTTTGCATAAGCATTATTCTTTTATGTTTATAATGGACCAAGTATGTTTTTATTTGAATCACTATTGCTATTTTTTTACATTTATCGTTTGAAATTTCCAGAGTCATATTATACGGGGTACTTAAAAAATTCTCCCTTCTTTGACTTTCAAAACGCTATCTGTTATCCAGAGTTAACACTTGATTTTAGAAATGCTACGTGTTTTCAATTTTGTAATTATTAGAATCATGACAATACCTAGTCATTTGAGTAATGAGTATGTTTCAAAAGTGTATCTAGGGCTAACAAGAACGAATTTTTGAGTCGAGATTCCAAAGCCTGCTTTTAGGAACTGTCATAAATAGTAGAGAAAGGTGTTTTTTTATGGGAGGGTGAACATTTTATTTAACGAACTCATATGTTCGCTTATTTGCAAATACTGACTGTCTGAACTTTTCCGATGACAGTTACATTAACTGATTAACGGTGCGAACTTCTCACCCCAATCTTGGGGAGGATATTCCGGACCAGTATAGTGCTGGAAGTCAGCGAAAGTTTAGACCCATTAGCCATACACCGTTCCCAGATGAAACGCTGAAAAACGTGATGACCCGAAGGGTGACCTCCTTCCACAAAAATCAACATGCACACAGAAGGAGGAAGTCGACAGAATTGGACCTCTACACTGTGGTGCGAAGGATCGAAAGGACATTAGGTTTCAAAGAGTTAACATTAGGAGTGTTTTTCAACATGGTAGATGCATTTGACAAGGCAAAGAAAGCGACTATAGAGGCAGCACTAATGGCCAGAGGAAGGCCTCACTTGCTGGTAAGCTGGGATGCTAACGAGGAGAAAGTTCCAGATATCTCGGAGAGTCATCATACTGGAAGCCAAAGTGGGGTGAGGAGCTGCCTTCAGGAAAGCTGCCTCTCGTCCCATCTATGGTGCTCAGTCATGGACCAACTCTCGAGTGAATTCACAGATGACGGTTTCGAGGCGTAGGCATACGCGGACGATGGAGTTGTCCTAATCAGCGAACGATTCATCGGAGTCGTCTGTACAAGACGTGCAAGCCGCCTGCATAATAATTGAAGGACGGTGCTCTGAAGCAGTGAATTCGTTAAATACAGAGATCCTGTTCACCAAACGATGGAAAAAAGATGGATTCAGACCTCCTATCATGTTTGGGCAAGAGCAGGAGTTAGTAAAGCAGGTCAAATACCTGGGAGTGGTCCTGGACAAGAGCCAGTTGAGCCGATAGCTGGTATCCCCCAGCCAGCAACATTCTTTCATAACCAGAAATCGGAGTGGTGGAAGCATTTTGCCTTCTATCAATTTGGACACTCTTCAACTATTGTTGAACGTATTGGTCTCAAAGGATTCACCATGAGAGACCCCATAGAGTCAGCGTAGTGGAACTACAAACAGCCAGAGGAAGAACAGTACTTCTAGGTATTGTATCCTAACGATAGATCACACTAGTAACTAATAAAATTTAACCCAACATCATGAACTGATATAAAATACTAACTAGGACAAGTAAGTGGTATGGGTTTTGCTAGAACCCAACAATACTCGTCACCCAGCCTCAACAGGATCAGCATTACCGGTTACTAAGATATTACCTAAATATATCAGGAATTTTCCGTACAAATCTGGATTAACGAAAATCAAAACTAGGTTGTAACAACGAATATCCTTTCATATTCAGCACTAACCTATTTTTAGAGTGTTTCTTATCATGATACAACAAAATAAACGAATCGATATCCGAGAGTCTTCCCGTTCACCGCATAGTATATTACCCAGCAGAACCGAGTGAGAAAGGGGATTCATTTCCATTAACGAAATACCAGAAATTAGATATCGTATCCTTAAGGACCGACGCTGATCTCTCACATTTCCCGAAGGGAAAAGGAATCATAGCTCCAGACCCGGGTGGTAGATTTCATTTACATCTGGAATAGATTTACAATCTCGAATTGTGAAATATTCGGCGCGTTTTCAGATCTGACATGCTAGCTAATGGGTTCTGAGCCATGCCGATGAATTCCAAGTCGATTTGATTGCGGCTGTTCTCGTGAGCGGTTTTTTCTTCGCAGATATAGCATGTAGATTGGTTGTCGGATGAAATAAACAGTGGTTTGGCATTCATTTGAAGGTTATTTGTACACCTGAGGAAACTGAATTGTGTCCATTTTATTGCGATTGTCCGAAAAATAAACTTAAAAAACTTTTTAGAGAAAAGCTATTATTCAAAAGCACTGAAAAGAAGAAGATGAATTTTGAAGTGAATAGGATGAGAGGAGATGGTTCTTATTCAGCTTGCAAGATTTGTACCCATCTAACAAATACACACACACAGATCATGTTAAATAAAAGCTTTTATTCAATAATTTTAATCAAAATAAAAATAACTTCAAATACAACGAACCGTTCATTTGAATTGAATATTCAAAAACGCAATTCGTAAAGCTCCATTAGACGAACAAATCCTGCTGGAACAATTGTTCACGAAAATGTCCGGAAAATCGGGAAAACTTGAGAAAACAAAAAAAATTGCAATTTGGAAAATACGAAATATCTCAGAAACGGTAGAAACTTTTGCAGTTTCTCATGACACATTTTTTGATCGCCTATGAAAACTCTACAAAAAATTTTACGTAAAATCAATAGTGCAGGAAATACTTCAGAAAAACGGAAAATCAAGTTATTGACCGAACTAATGGAACAAATGAAAATACTGATTGCTTCGGATACGTCTTCACACGCCACACTGATATTTCCAAACCGTTTTTTTCTAACTCAATTAAAAAGTGTAAAAAAATATTGAAACCTCGAATACTCGAAAACGATACAAAATATCGAGACATTTTATAGGAACAGTTCTGTTGTCTTTGAACAGATTCACAAAAAGTATTGATAAAGTTTTCTAATTTTTTGAAAAATAGTACTTTTTTTCAACTAGGTAAGTACCAAAAACTCAAAGATGGAGACAGATTTTCGAATTTCACGAAAATCTTTTTCGATCATCTTATAGAAGTGTACAAAAAATCAAAATACATTTTTTTTTCTGTAATATCAATAGTCTAGGATATATTTCACAAAAACGAAAGATTAGGGAATTTTCAAACTTTTTCTAAAACCACCTAAAATTCGAAAACTAAACGAGATATCGAAAAAATAAATGATAATAGTCTTAATGTCGTCCAACAGTTCTGAAAGGAATTCATATGAATTTCATTCATATCTTGCAAAAACAATTGAGACGTGGACTTGGCCAAAATTTACTGCTTTTTTATAAACAGCAAAACTCGGAAACGAAAAGAGATATCGAAAAAATTTATATGAACAGTTTCATGGTCCTCAAAAAAGCCTACAAAAAATTTGACAATAGTATATTTCATTACGAGTTCAGAAAAAATAGGCTTTTTCCGTGAGTGCGCGACATGTTCCCGAGGGAGACGAAGCCGAACACGGGAAGTCGTGCAAGCATGGAAAGAGCATTTATGGACGAGTGTTGAACGATATTTTTCATTATATCTGCCTGAAAACCACAGATTGTTGAGAAACATTTATTTTTATAGATGAAGAAATAAAAATATAAATTATTGATTGTAATATTTATGGTACAAAAATATCCAGAAATTACCACAAAACAAGCGTTATTTACCCTGTTGGTAAGGAAATATTCAAATAATTTGCGATTTCTAGAGAACTGTCAACAACATATTATTTAATTTTGACATGCAAATAGGCAGCTATAATGACACCAGCGAACGGAAAATTTTTCATTATTCACTCCCTATTTCTCTATTACTAAATTATTCAATTATAAACAAAAAATTATGATAGGAAAATTATTGACTGAAAAAATATTTTTTTTAAACTGAAAACTCGAAAACGAAACATGAAAACGAAAAAAAATGTAGGTATGTGAATAGTTTTAGTGTCCTCGAACAGATCAACAAAAAGTTTCCATGAATTTTTTTCATATTTCCATTCTATCCATTCTCTTCCATTCCAGAAATCCAAAGCCGTCAGACTGTTTCAGGTTTGCTGACATCGTTACCATTTTGTTAAAACTGAAAACTTGAAAACGAAACAGGTAAACGAAAAAATGTAGTTATGTGAATAGTTTTAGTGTCCTCGAACAGATCAACAAAAAGTTTTCATGAAATTTTTTCATATCTCCATTCCATCCATTCTCTTCCATTCCAGAAATCCAAAGCCGTCAGACGGTTTCAGGTTTGCTGACATCGTTACCATTTTTGTAAAACTGAAAACTCGAAAACGAAACAGGAAAACGAAAAAATGTAGGTATGTGAATAGTTTTAGTGTCCTCGAACAGATCAACAAAAAGTTTCCATGAATTTTTTTCATATCTCCATTCTATCCATTCTCTTCCATTCCAGAAATCCAAAGCCGTCAGACTGTTTCAGGTTTGCTGACATCGTTACCATTTTTTTAAAACTGAAAACTTGAAAACGAAACAGGTAAACGAAAAAATGTAGTTATGTGAATAGTTTTAGTGTCCTCGAACAGATCAACAAAAAGTTTTCATGAAATTTTTTCATATCTCCATTCCATCCATTCTCTTCCATTCCAGAAATCCAAAGCCGTCAGACGGTTTCAGGTTTGCTGACATCGTTACCATTTTTTTTAAACTGAAAACTCGAAAACGAAACAGGAAAACGAAAAAATGTAGGTATGTGAATAGTTTTAGTGTCCTCGAACAGATCAACAAAAAGTTTCCATGAAATGTTTTTATATCTTCATTCTATCCATTCTCTTCCATTCCAGAAATCCAAAGCCGTCAGAATGTTTCAGGTTTGCTGACATCGTTACCATTTTTTTAAAACTGAAAACTTTAAAACGAAACAGGTAAACGAAAAAATGTAGTTATGTGAATAGTTTTAGTGTCCTCGAACAGATCAACAAAAAGTTTTCATGAAATTTTTTCATATCTCCATTCCATACATTCTCTTCCATTCCAGAAATCCAAAGCCGTCAGACGGTTTCAGGTTTGCTGACATCGTTACCATTTTTTTAAAACTGAAAACTCGAAAACGAAACAGGAAAACGAAAATATGTAGGTATGTGAATAGTTTTAGTGTCCTCGAACAGATCAACAAAAAGTTTCCATGAAATTTTTTCATATCTTCATTCTATCCATTCTCTTCCATTCCAGAAAATCAAGACGTCAGAATGTTTCAGGTTTGCTGACATCGTTACCATTTTTTTTAAACTGAAAACTCGAAAACGAAACAGGAAAACGAAAAAATGTAGGTATGTGAATAGTTTTAGTGTCCTCAACAGATCAACAAAAAGTTTCCATGAAATTTTTTCATATTTCCATTCCATCCATTCTCTTCCATTCCAGAAATCCAAAGCCGTCAGACGGTTTCAGGTTTGCTGACATCGTTACCTACTGAAGTCATGTTTGGAAAATCTCATGTGCTACGGAAATTTTTCTGAACTCTACAAACAACATAAGGTAGTGTTGGGTAATAAGGCCCACTTAACTTTTCCAATTTTTTTTATCCTATTATATTTTATTCAAAAAAATCAGAAACTTGATGAGTTGATTGTTTGTGATGTTTGCCGCTTTGTTATCATCAATATTCGTCTCCTTCAATACCTCAGTAACCAAAAAAAGACAAATTTCAAAAACTTGCTGTTGGGCCTTATTACCCGCCTATTAGGTTAATAAAGCCCATAGTAAGTTATGCAGAATTTCGTTTATTTATTGTATATATAAATATATACAGATCATTTTTATTAATCAGAAATAGTAGAAACTCAATGAAACACTCATGAAAAAACAAAAATAAACATTATTTTCTACAAAAAGTGATAAACTTAACAAAATTCAACAAGGACATTAAATTATAAAAAAACTAATTAACTGAATTCTGAGAACATTCCCTACCGTAAAAATCCTCAACATCTTCAGCCGTCAGTCCCATGCAAGTTTCGTGTAACCAAGTTCCACATTCTAGACAATTTCGCATGTTGCCCGTGGGCCTTATTACGCGATCGTTGGTAGGGCCTTATTACCGGGCGAGCACTTTTTCTTAAACATGCAATTTCCAGAAAAATTAACAATTCCTTTAAATTTTTTTCTCAGTGTGTAAGATAGTACCAATGTTATAGTAACTGATGGAACACTATTTGTGTCTTTAAATAAAATAGGTTGAATTAAAAACGACGTCTCACCTTCCTGCGAACTTATAATCTGTGCAGCCTGAAACTGGACATTCACCTAGTTATGTTAATGGCGAACTGAAGTCAACGATCTTTTAATAAAGCTTCACCACTCGGATGATGAAACTAACCATGTTGACAGATTTGAAAAAATTTGCCAGTCTTCAAAGAAAAAGACATTGGGCCTTATTTACAGCCGGGCCTTATTCCCCAACACTACCTTACTAATAATTACTCTGGAACCATAACCTGTTCACAGAGTGATGAAATCACAGCAATTCAGTATTCAAAGAAGAACTATAATTTTTTTATGACAGACTTCATAACAACAAAGGGCCAATTTATGCATCATTGTCATTATCATGGTCCTAATCACAGTCACTGTCTTAACCATAAAATCATATTGAAACTGTACATTTCAGCATGGGCATTTATGCAATTTGTTTGGTTTTAGTCTCAATTATAATCAGAAGAATGTGACCTTCAAAGTTGGTGATTTCCAATTTTTATGAGAAATAAAACTCTCCATGTTTTTATAACTACTCATTTTTCGTGATGATTTCCTACCACGTAGTAACGGCTACATCCATCAATTTATTCAATTTTCATGCTTATGATTAGAATGACATGCAGAACGCGCATGCGCGTCGATACCTATTTCACAAATGACATAACTAATTATTCGTTTTGATTTGTTATGTGTTATTGTTTATTGTGTTTTGGAAAAAAAAGGAGAAGGGTACTATTATTGAAATGATAGAAATATGTCTCCTCCTTTGGGAAAAAAAGGCACTAATGACAGTGGTGTTATCTGTAAATTTTTTATTTTCGA
Source organism: Chrysolina oricalcia (assembly GCA_944452925.2). Taxonomy (NCBI): domain Eukaryota; kingdom Metazoa; phylum Arthropoda; class Insecta; order Coleoptera; family Chrysomelidae; genus Chrysolina; species Chrysolina oricalcia. The sequence continues at coordinate 13,176,282 of OX101825.2, read as the reverse complement.
ACTAATGACTGTGATGCATAAATTTGAAAATTTCTTAGAACAATTACTGTGATCTCCGAGCAATAAAATATATAGAGAGGGCTTTTCTGTCTCTTTCTTGAAAGCAACATACCCGACGTTGTTTACAAACATCTCAGTCCGAATCATGTTAAAAAAGGACATTGTCGGATAAGTCTGATATATTCAGGTTGGAATTCCGTATTCACTCTTAACTTGGCGATCATGTTTGTTTACGTCCGTTTACGACTTATTTGTCGTCTTGTCAAATCAAACCATGGGCGTCGCAGCATGGTTATCATGGAATAAATCATATTTGCTAGTTTTCATTCCGATTTTGAGACAAAAATACTGTTTGTTGAAATAGCTCCAAAAAAACTATGTTATTATGTGAATCGATTAAACGATTACCTATCAATAATTAGGAAAAAACTGGTTGCAGCGTAGGTATACTAAAAAGTAAGTAAGTAAGTAAGTAAGTAAGTAAGTAAGTAAGTAAGTAAGTAAGTAAGTAAGTAAGTAAGTAAGTAAGTAAGTAAGTAAGTAAGTAAGTAAGTAAGTAAGTAAGTAAGTAAGTAAGTAAGTAAGTAAGTAAGTAAGTAAATAAGCAAACTCAACTCTTCATTAACCAAATTCAAATCATAAGCCACTAGCTATATCTGATGGGTATTGGAATGTTTCGTTCCGAAAATAGGCGTGGGATCCCGGTCTATTCTCTCGATGTTCCCCGAAAATTAAAGGTTATTAATTTTCTCAAAGCCTTAAAATTGAAAAAACCCATCGCTGAGCCGAAAAGCAATGGACTAAAATCTGGTGGCATATGTCAATGTCACACTGTCTCATGAGCAAATGGAAAACTTTTGTGAGAAGATATCTGAATGTCTTTTCTTGGGAGTTTACATATTTCTGTATAAATAAGGGGATAGTAATATATGATGAATTTGCAAAATATTTGATACTTATTTTGCCCTGATCATTGTAAATATATTTTAATTGAGAAGTAGAATGACGTTTTTTTTGGAAACATTTTTTATGGAATATTCACCATCCCACTTGTCTATGATATTCCATGAAACCATAGAATCAAATTGCTATTAACAAACATATATTTATTAACTTAGTTTCTCAGGATTTTTTATTCCGAGATACCAAGTCAGAATGATAGGGGTGTGATAGGGGTTTCCTATATACCAATCGTATCAAGGGTATCTAGATCTAGTCAACCTTCATCACATATTTTATGAACAATTAGCTAATCTAACTCTGACTTGGTAACTCCGAATCAGCTAATTCCAAGTCAGAATTCTTATTTAGTAAGGGATTAGCCAATTCTGAGATTTTGAGTCGGAAATCTGATTTGATAACTCGGAGTTAGCTAACTCTGAGATAGTCGGAATTCTTGAAGTAACTCAGAATTTGCTAATTCTCTTATAGTATTCGGAATTCTGATTCAGTAACTCGGAATTAGCTAATTCTAAGATAGTCGGAATTCGTAAGGCAACTCGGAATTATCTAATTCTCAGATGAGTCGGAATTCTTATTTAGTTTCTCGGAATTAACTTAGTCGAAATGCTGACTCTGTCGGAAATCTGATTTGATAACTCGGAGTAAGCTAATTCTGAACTAGTCGGAATTCTTAAAGTTGCTCGGAATTAGGTAATTCTCGGATAGTAGGTCGGAATTCTGATTTACTAAATCGGAATTAGCTAATTCTGAGATAGTCGGAATTCTTAAAGTTCCTCGGAATTAGCTAATTCTCGGATAGTAAGTCGGAATTCTGAGTTAGTAACTCGGAATTATCTAATTCTGAGATAGTCGGAATTCTTAAAGTTGCTCAGAATTAGCTAATTCTCTAATAGTAAGTCGGAATTCTGATTTACTAACTCGGAATTAGCTAATTCTGAGATAGTCGGAATTCTTGAAGTTGCTCGGAATTAGCTAATTCTCTGTTAGTAAGTCAAAATTCTGATTTAGTAACTCGGAATTAGCAAATTCTTAAAGTTGCTTGGAATTAACTAATTCTCGGATAGTGAGTCGGAATTCTGATTTACTAAATCGGAATTAGCTAATTCTGAGATAGTCGGAATTCTTAAAGTTCCTCGGAATTAGCTAATTCTCGGATAGTAAGTCGGAATTCTGATTTAGTAACTAGGAATTAGCTAATTCTGAGATAGTCTGAATTCTTAAAGTTGCTTGGAATTAACTAATTCTCGGATAGTGAGTCGGAATTCTGATTTACTAAATCGGAATTAGCTAATTCTGAGATAGTCGGAATTCTTAAAGTTCCTCGGAATTAGCTAATTCTCGGATAGTAAGTCGGAATTCTGATTTAGTAACTAGGAATTAGCTAATTCTGAGATAGTCTGAATTCTTAAAGTTGATCGGAATTAGCTAATTCTCGGATAGTAAGTCGGAATTAGCTAATTCTGAGATAGTCGGAATTTTTAAAGTTGCTCGGAACTAGCTAATTCTCTGTTAGAAAGTCGAAATTCTGATTTATTAACTCGGAATTAGCAAATTCTGAGATAGTCGGAATTCTTAAAGTTGCTTGGAATTAGCTAATTCTCGGATAGTAAGTCGGAATTCTGATTTACTCACTCGGAATTAGCTAATTCTGAGATAGTCGGAATTCTTAAAGTTGCTCGGAATTAGCTAATTCTCTGTTAGTAAGTCGAAATTCTGATTTAGTAACTCGGAATTAGCAAATTCTTAAAGTTGCTTGGAATTAGCTAATTTTCGGATAGTAAGTCGGAATTCTGATTTTCTAACTCGGAATTAACTAATTCTGAGATAGTTGGAATTCTTAAAGTTGCTCGGAATTAGCTAATTCTGAGATAGTCGGAACATCACGTTGGTAATCCGTTCATCAGAAGTTCTCGATATTCCCATTTGAATGAAATTTTATAAACACGGAATATCACATATATCAATATGAATAATCAATCTGGAATGTCATCAGTGACGTATCGCTTCTAGTAAAGGTTCTTTACTATGAATGGAACACTGTGAATCATCGCAGGTTTAAAATTTAATGATTAGGTTGAGTAGTATTTTTAATCTATTGAGGGAGCCCATACTCCTTCTTGATATCGGGAGATACCTCATTGAATTTCTTCAATCCTTTTGGAAGATGCAAGAAGTTATATAATAACTACATATGAAATTATCGATTTTCTTCCAATAGACTTGTAATATCGATCGCTCCCTAAGCCTAACTCCACACAAGTTGAGGAATAACTTTTTGACAACTCTAAAAAAATTTCAATCATCTGCCTCAGGATATCAATAACCTGAGTTCAGAAAAAGAGTTAGAGAGCTACTAGCTTACTACACTTTGGATGCGTATTCCAATGATACACTTTCATCATAAATTTGAATGTAATCTCTTATGTCTATCATAGTTTATGCGTAAATTCTTATGTGTATTATGATTCATGTATATCGTATATGAAGCGTATAGTATAGTTAACTGATGTGATTAGAAGATTTGGATATTTTGACTTTTTTACTTCAGCTTTTTCATTTTGATTTTTTTATTTATGACCTTATTCTATGCTTTATCAGCAATAATCTAATTCTTCGCACAATTCAGTTTTTTTATTGATTGAATCATCAGAAGTGAGTGTTCATTGCTTTGAAGCTATTTAGTTTCTATTGCCACACAGCAATAATCACCATCTTTCTGCGTTCACAATTGACGAATAAAAGTCAATTTTTAAAAGATCGTGGAAAAAATAGTGTATGTCATGGTAGTACACGTGCCGTTCTAACAATTATCGTGTCATTTACAATTGTCACTTATTTTTTAACCTATTCATCTTAATAAAATATGTTACTCTCTTCTGACAACACTCGTAGAGTGTACTCAAAGGCATAGCGCTCCGGGGTGACTTAGAAATTATTAGTAGCCCATTTACTTTTCAGCTTAGGGAAACCTACAGCACTTTCGCCAAGCATTAGACGTCAGCATTGACATATTGATAACACACGTGCTTTCTAACTAGGCAGGTGGTCGCCTATCGATACCAATACATGTGAGAACAAATTTCTCTGCACCGACCGTGTCTAATTACGAGGATATATTGAAAAATTCTTAGCCTACTGTAGAACGAAACAAAATTTGTCAAAATATTTTATTACTCAACATATTCTCCTCTTAATTGGATACATTTATTACAGCGAACCTGCAACGTCTCTAGACCTTTCAAAAAAAATTTTCTTCATGCTCTGCAAACCAGACCTCCACAGCTTTTATTACCTCCTCGTTGGAAGAAAATTCACGACTTTTTAAACTATTTTTCAGGTGAGTAAAGAGATGATAGTCGGACGGAGCCAAATCTGTTGAATAAGGGGGGTGTTCTAGTAATTCAAACCCTGAATCACAAATTTTTTGCTTGGCAACATGAGATTTGTGAGCAGGGGCGTTGTCCTGCAAATACAAAACACCTTTGGATAGCTTTCCGCGTCTTTTCTCTTTAAGTTTTTCCCGTAGAGTTGTCAGTAATGTCGAATAGTAAACTCCAGTTATTGTTCTACCCTTATCCAAAAACTCAATCATGATTACTTCATGGCAATCCCAAAAAACTGAAGCACGAAATTTTCCAGCAGATTTTTGGAAACGAAACTTCTTAGGTCTTGGAGAACTGGAGTGTCGCCATTCCATCGATTGTTGCTTTGTTTCTGGATCGTACATATGAACCCAAGTCTCATCCATAGTAACAATTCGGTTTAAGAAGTCTACACCGTTTTCAAATCGAGCACAGATCGAACGCGATGCTACTACCCTTGCACGCTTTTGGTCAACATTTAAACATTTGGAGATCCAATTTGCAGCAATTTTTCTCATGTCCAAATTGGCGTGAACTATATGATGAACGCGTTCGTATGAAATATTCATCAGTGCTTCAGATATCCGTTTTAGTCCAATTCGACGTTCAGTTAAAATCATGTCATGAACTGCATCGATATTTTTGGGGAATGACACAGAAACTGGCATTCCCGATCGGTCATCATCTTCAATGAAAAATTTACCTCTTTTGAAGCTCTCAGTCCAATTTTTCACGCTCGCTTACGAAGGACATTGATCACCAAGGGTATTAAGCATATCTTCGTTAATCTGCTTACCTTTTAGCCCTTTTAAATACAGGTACTTGATGATGGCTCGATACTCCAATTTTTCGATTGTCACAATTTCAGTAGACATATTTTTTCTTTTAATTTATGGCGTAACTCTGGTTTACTTTGCTGACGTCAAACTTTACACTGACACTTCTAATGAGTTATTGTTTGTTGCTATGGTAACGCAATATTTTGTTTATGCAGGGAACTGGTCTAGGCCAACTAGATATCAATACATCCTCGTATATACATTTTTAATTAAAAATGAAACATGAGAAAATGTTTTAGCACGACACTGGTTCTACGCTTACGTCCGAATATCATAACAAATCTCCCCTTCCGAACTCGGAGTTCTACCCCTCACCCACATTCTGTAACAGAGGATAGTATTATGGAGCTTTCCAAACAAATGTGTGTTGTGATTATAGAAATGGCATCTCTATGTCTTTTATTGCTCGTAGACTGTGATAGTGATTGTGCCTATGATAATGATATGTTGCCTAAATTGGCCCTCACTAACAATATATTACATTCTTCTGATAGTCCGGGAGCTACAACTGTTGATAGAATTGTCTAATCAACATGCATGACTTTTGCATTTCTTTCAATTCGGTTCTCAATTGATGTTGTCTAGACACGGGACATATAAAACATCACATCAACTGAAATTATTGAGAACCAGTCTCCGTCAGGCTCATTTTGAGATTTTTCGAAAGTGACGCAAAACCTCTTCGTAGGCATTATTGACTTACATTATTTTCAAAGCGTAGGTCGGTATCCAACACGAGTCCGACTCTTCCACATATATTTTTTTCAATATGTCTATTTTCCATACCAAATAGCATGATAGATGAGTTTGAAGGGTTGATACGAAAATTATGACGTTCTGATTCTTTTATCAGTCTGTAGAGATCTTCTTCAATGACTTTTTCGGCAATGTTACAACTATCATGAATCAAACAATTAATAATGTATACTTGTGTATCATCTGCATACAGATGTGAGTTGAAATGTGTGGGACATGCTGTTATATTATGTGCATAGATACCGAACAAAAGTGGCACCAAAATAGATCCCCCTAGCACACCACTAGATGTATTTTCCTTAGAAGATTGACCCATTACAGATGTCTCAAAGAACTTATACCTTTCATCTAACTAACTAGCAATGAGAGAAATCACCTTATTAGAAAAACCCTACAGAGTGTGAGATACTGCACAATAGCTCATGAATAATAGAGAATATCATCACAAGTTCTTGAGGGATTATGAAATACGAGGATGTATTGATATCTAGTTAGCCTAGACCAGTTCCCTGCATAAACAAAATATTGCGTTACCATAGCAACGAACAATAATTTATTAGAAGTGTCTGTGTAAAGTTTGATGTCAAAAAAGTAAACCAGAGTTACGCAATACATTATAAGAAAAAATATGTCCACCGAAATTGTGAAAAACGAAAAATTGGAGTATCGAGCCATCATCAAGTACCTGTATTTGAGAGGGTTAACAGGTAAGTAGATTTACGAAGATATGCTTAATACCCTTGGTGATCAATGTCCTTCGTATGCAACCATGAAAAATTGGACTGCAATCTTCAAAAGAGGTAAATTTTTCATTGAAGATGATGACCGATCGGGAAGACCAGTTTCTGTGTCATTCCCCAAAAATATCGATGTAGTTCATGACATGATTATAACAGTCCGTCGAATTGGACTAAAACGGATATCTGAGGCACTGAATATTTCATACGAACGCGTTCATCATATAGTTCACGTCAATTTGGACATGAGAAAAATTGCTGCAAAATGGATCCCCAAATGTTTAAATGTTGACCAAAAGCGTGCAAGGGTAGTGGCATCGCGTTCGATCTGTGCTAGATTTGAAGACGATGTAGACTTCTCAAACCGAATTGTTACTATGGATGAGACTTGGGTACATTTCTACGATCCAGAAACGAAGCAACTCCGGTTCTCCAAGACCTAAGAAGTTTCGTGTCCAAAAATCTGCTGGAAAAGTTCTTGCTTCAGTTTTTTGTGATTGCCATGGAGTAATCATGATTGATTTTTTGGATAAGGGTAGAACATTAACTAGAGATTACTATTCGACATTACTGACCACTATACGGGAAAGAATTAAAGAGAATAGACGCGGAAAGCTATCCAAAGTTGTTTTGTTTTTGCAGGACAAAGCCCCTGCACACAAATCTCATGTTGTCATGCAAAAAATTCGTGATTTAGGGTTTGAATTACTAGAACACCCCCTTTATTCGCCAGATTTTGCTCCGTCCGACTATCATCTCTTTCTTCAACTGAAAAAAAGGTTGAAAGGTCGTAAATTTTCTTCCAACGAGGAGGTAATAAAAGCTGTGGAGGTCTGGTTTGCAGAGCAAGAGAAAATATTTTTTTTTTGAAAGGTCTAGAGACGTTGCAGGTTCGCTGTAATAAATGTATCCAATGAAGAGGAGAATATGTTGAGTAATAAAATACATTGACATTGAAATTTTGTTTGGTTCTATAGTAGGCTATTTTCAATAAATCCTCGTATGGTCGATTTGTGTTTTGGTCCAGAACGTTATTCAACTTTGTTTGCCAAACGAGACGTTCATTGGTTAAGCAAGTTTTTTTAAGTTATAATTTCAAATTAAATTTGAGACACTCTGTGCAAAGCAGCGATTCCGCGTGGAATAATATTCTTCATTTTGGAAATCTCACCCTCCTATCCCAACATAACGGTTCTCTGCAATGTTCGTAATTCTTTGGGTACACATAAAATTAAATTAAGACAAATGTTCGAACTGGAGGCAGGTAATCCCACCAATTTTATGTACACAGATTGCTTCGTCAGCTTTGCTCCCATTCCATTAATTTATCCAGTTAATGGACACATCGTAAACATTTCCATTCCCTGCAGAAAAACAAACACGAAAAGACTAACTACGGCCCAATTAAAAATAATGAAGGGGTACCTTCGTTATAAACATTTGACTGGTAAATGAGTTATATCATCTTTGATTCCTCAATTGGAGTGAATGGGGCTGTCTCTCAAGATTGGATATTGAATTTCTGGGTCCTGTAGAAGGATATGAGTTAGAAAGTGCTGAGGTTTTGTGGAAGATTGAGATCATAGATTCATGAATTTCAATCGGGTGACTGTTTTCATTTCCGTTCTATGTTAGCATCTGAAAATTATGCCTCTTGACACTCTTTCACATCTCAATAGATATTCAAGAGATTCAGGCCGAGTTTGATATCCCATCGATTATCTTAATGTGAATTTACGATACAAATATTGTACAATATTTTACTCACCATCAATAAATTTAAATATTTACTCAAAAATAGTTAACAATCTTCAAAATACTGCTCTCAGAAACATGCAACATTCAAGCTTGTACCTAACGCTTTGCTCACTATGGTTTATCATTATTTAGTTCATCATGAATGTTATCGATATAAGTTCAGATTCTTGAAGTATTGATTCAGATGAAGAACTTTTTGCAAATGATGCAATGTGATGGATACGAAAATTAATTAATAACAAAATTGATACAGTATTAAAAGAACACTTATCGCCATTATTGAATTTTGAGTATTGGTCGAATATTCAATAAACTATATTTCAATATACAGGGTGTCCAAAAAACTTTGTACAATATTGAAACTGGTGATAGACCAGGTCATAACTGTTCAGAATATCGGAATTTCACCTTAGTAAAAATCTCACCGTTTTCGAGATAATGAGCATTTTTTAAATTTCTGGAAAATCACTACCTCACCTTAGATTTTTTAATGCCATGTTTACAAATGGAGACCAATTCAAATATCTTTGCTGCTGAAGATAACTGATGAGTGATGCTTTCAGACGTACAAAACAGTTTTTCAGAAAACGATACAATTTTTCAAGAAATGAGGGTAAAACGCCAGATTTGAGTATCACCAATTTTTTTAAGAACAGTTTGACATTATTGTTTGAAATAAACATAACAAAGTGGAAGTGGATATTCATTACAAAAGAATGCCCATTTTGTCCAGACTCTACCATGGTATAAAACATACGATAATTATTTTTGGAATGAGTAGAATTTCGATTTTATCAGAGTGTGATGTTATTCTGAGCTAAAATCAATCCATTAGACTTTGTCAGGGATGTCTTTTATTTTTATTCTATCGGGATGAAATGATGCTTAGAAGCATTCAATGAGATGTAAAGAAGTAAATATTAATTCAACGTTTTTTTATCAACACACACTATAAACCACAATAACGATTATTCAACATCGCACTACTGAATAATATTACAAAAATGTTATTTTTTTATCCACTCGTACGCAGAGACGACATCTTTTCAAGAAGTACCGTTTCAAATGCGTTATAGATTATATCCCCCAAATCAGCGATTCTCTGAGCGGCATTGTGCAATCGGATATCGTTCTGCATAAAGCGCTGCTGCAGCATTAGCACTACCTCCACATTCACCATAAATGTTGTGCATATGCGCATTTTCTCGGGGAGTATAACGTGTGTACGGCATGACAAAGAAATAAATACCACTGAATGAAACAAGCGGAATAATTTCAAAAAACTACGACAGAAGTCACAAGTTGTTCAAACAAAATGTGACCTACTAAATCTTTTCAATTCTATTTACAGAAGATCCGTTCATGCATAATGTTGTATTTTATTTTACACAGGAGTTAGAAAAGTTTTTAAATTTCGGCAAGGATTCACCTCCTAAAAAATTTTGCACTTATTTGGTTACACCCTGTTTATCTGTTAGTCTCTGAAACTTAGTTGGAATTTTGATGTTGGAGAATTGCGACATTTATCACAAGAATTCGTATTAATCGTTGCCTTGACGGATAATCGACATTTCATTTTGATAATTTTATTAAGATTAATTACATGAAGAGTTAATTTTATTGACATATACTATTTAATGCTACCAAGCAGTCTATACTTTATTATTAATAATCATTTCCACATTTTATCTTATAAAATAAAAATAAAGATAAAATCGAAATAAAATAATTTTTGAGCGTATTTATAAACGTTGATGGAAGCCTAGAATAAAACCACGCCTAATTCAATGGAAATCACTTCCCCCAAAAATAATTATAATCTGTTTTATACCGTGGTAGAGTCTGGACAAAATGAGCATTTTTTTGAAATGAATGTTCACTTCCAATTGGTTATGTTTCTTTCAGATAATAATGTCAAACTTAAAAAAAAAAATTGATGAAACTCAAATCTGTCATTTTACCCTCATTTCTTGAAATATATTTTCACTTTCTGAAAAACTGTTCTGTACGTCTAGAAGCATCACTCATCAGTAATCTTCAGCAGCAAAGATATTTGGATTCGTCCCAATTTGTATACATGGCAGTCAAAAATCCAAGGTTAGGTAGTGATTTTCCAGAAATTCTTAAAATGCCCATTATCTCGAAAACGGTGATATTTTTACTAAGGTGAAATTCCGATATTCTGAACAGTCATGACCTGGTCTATCACCAGTTTCAATATTGTTCAAGGTTTACCGGACACCCTGTATAATGATCAAACCTGGATAAAAAAAAACCGTTAAGTGGCTCTACATATAGAACGTCTCCTGTAAACTAAAGAATGATTGAATACTTCAACACCACTATTTTGAATACAATTAGATTATAATAACAACCACTTTGAATTATTGAATTTTGAAAAAACATTACAATCTTCTACCGTCAAAATACCCACCTACCAACTTTGGATAGAATCAGTCCATAATCAAAACACTCGTACGAAATCTTGAAATAATGAATTTTTACAAATAAAAAAGATCTTGAACATCGCAAACCACCAGTTAATTTGAATTCAATCGGGCCATAAGCTCAAAACTCTAACGCCATATTGAAGTCGCCATCTTTTATTAATGAATTTTGAAAACCCCTCATACCAATTTTCAATATAGTCCGGGAGCCAGTGACAGATTTCCATGACCAAGTTCCTCTCAAGCGAAAATTAGTGGAATGCATCAGAGAGTTATATTATAAAGCTTCGTGAACGTCAGCTGTGATTCCGTGGGGGGGATGAGCGGTGATAGCCTCCCACGCACAAAGAAAAAGAAATGTATTCAATTTTGTTTTCCCACCTGAAAACATGTTGAATTATCGCTAAAGCAATATCTAGAAGAAAGACAAAATCAGCTGACTATAGCATGGTGTATTATACGACAGCTAGTTGGTCGAACACAAAAAAAATTGTACCTTCTATGATTTCCTCTCAAATAAAATTTTACCTTATATTCGGATTGCGTCAATTTCACATGTTTCCGAGAAGGAGGACATAATTGAATATATTTTTTTCCTTCGTGCGTAGGAAGCTACTGTGCTGATCATCCCCCCACACCCCACCAACGGAATCGCAGCTGACGTTCAAGAATCTTTATACGACTCTCTGATGCATTCCACTAAATATCGCTTGAGAGGAAATGACTGACCAAATTTTTACCGGGCTCCTAGACTAATAGGATCGGAACATAATAACAAAACTCGTCCGCCATCTTGTAGCCGCCATTTTGTTTTTCTCTTCAATAGAAATTTCATGATTTGTCACTAAAAGTATGAACACCATCCAAATATCAAGTTAATCGGGATACTTGTAGTGGGTCAAGATTCACCTGAAAGTAAAAATTCATAAATAAAATAGGCAAGTTGCATGAAACCTTGTTGAATCGAGACAGACATGGAGCCAACAAATTATATTGTGGTACGTGTTCAATGTTTCATGTTGAAAAAACAGCTAAAACCTTCAAAAAGAGAATAACCAAACTTAGAAATTGTTTAGTAACCCAAAAAAAAATAAATGGAAAACTGATTATCGGTCAAATTGGCTGAATTTATGGAATTATGTTATAGCAGGATAAGTCGTTGAAAAAATGTGTGACTTCAAATCATTTTGAAGGAATCGCACGAAAAAAGGTAAGACCTCGTTAATTCTTGGCTCGCACAAGTTTTGACTCCTGAGAGCTGCCGTTCATGAAGGGACGACAGCTGGTCAACGTTGAAAACAATTTTAATAATTTGGAGACAGGGTCCGTTACATTTTTTATAGATTATTTACAATATTTGAATGCATATCTTAGAAACGCAACATACAAAGTTTACATTACTTCCATATATAATAGCCAACATTTTCAGAATAGTGTGAGTAAAATTGAGTTCAAATTAACGAAACAGCATTTGAAATATTCAATAAAAACATTGCAAATGACCTGAAAAGAAATTTAACGCACCTTGTATCTGAATAAAGAGTAACATTGAACAATGTAATCAATCAAAAAGCAACCTCATCTTTGATTCAATCAACAATGGTAATAAATTATTTTTTGTAGGAAAAAGCTACCTGTCAATAATTGTTCTTTTTTCAGTGTGGGAGTAAGATTTAAAATTTTAAAAATTCATATTTCAAACAGAGAGAGTCATCACGCACGTATTCATGCTTAGAATAGACTGAAACTATAATGTCTTAACAAAATATTACTTGTTGGTACTGGAATAGCTCTAGAAAAAAAATCCCTACAACTGGCTTTTTCGATTATGCCCCGTACACACCATAATGTACTTTCCAAAAAGATTTTAACTGGATATGTTAACGATTTTCGATAAATAAATTTTGAACCTGAAAACCCCATTTTTTTACATGACTTTGAAATCCTTGTTCAAAGTAAAGGATGGAAATTGTATATTTTTGAAAGTTTAGAGCTTTTTAAATGAAACAATTATCAGAATTTGAGTAATGACCAGACAGAATTGAATAACTCACCATTGTTAAATTTGTTTCCAGGTGATGAAACAATAGGTGATCATCGGAGATAAATTAGTTCGCGGAAATCAATTGAGCTTAACATGCAATTTTTAGTAACAAAATGTTGTTCTGTAGAAAATGTTGTTCGTCCGAGAAAAACCGTTTTCAAAAATTATCAATGGAAAAAATATTTTTAGAATGGTCAGGGTGCAACCCCTTTGCATGTTTGTCGGTTGTTCACTGAACACGCTGTATAGGGGTAATACTGCAAAAAGTATCTGAAAGTATACTTTCACTTGAAGAAGAATCTGTAAACGTCAACCTTTCAATTGTGTCTTGCACCAATAATAATTATTCCTTTTCGGCAAGAATTTTAGTTTTTTCATTGAAGAATTAAACTTGAACCCTATTTTGATGTAGAAGTATTAAAAAAAATCTATTTGTCAAAGTGACTCGTTTTTTTAGAAAAAACTGCTGTGTGCCATATATGGAACAGTATGCATCAACAGAATAATTAAGCAAATGAATTAATTTTTTTCCATGAATAGTTGCAATTTATTCAGTATGGAGCCGTATAAGTAACATTTTTTGTGTGTATTGAAGCATAAAAGACTTCAGCATTCTACGCTTATACAAGTACGAGTAGCATAATTTGATACAATCCTTTATTTGAGATTTTTCATACTTTCTTGGTGATAAAGTAACAGTCTCACCTAAATAGATTTCTTATACCTGTAGAACACGAATTATGATTTTTTTCGATAAAAATAATACTCCTTTACGACAAAAAATGAGCCCTAAACTGTAAATAGTTATGCACGTGGAAGAAATATGAATATAATGAACTTGAAAAAGCTTAGAAAGCTGTTCAATCGTCAAAACCTTCTTATATATAAGCTGACACGCTTCATTGAAATGTACCTGATATGGGTAGTTATTCAGTTACGACTTCAATTGATCTGATACATCATCAAGTTCGAATGTTTTGCCGGAGAGTGCAAATAAATTATAAGAATGAAATCGACAAAGTCGAAGTACCATTCTCTCCAAATATTTCCATAAAGTGGAAAATATGAGGCAAATGTCTGACAAGAAACAACTACTTCCCTGGCTAATGCCACGACGAGAGAAGGGTACTCCGACTTTGTCGATTTTATTCTTATAATTTGTTTGTACTCTCCGGCAAAACATTCGAACTTGTTCGAATTTTAAACAATAGGTGTCGTAAAGGCGGAGTATTCTGATTGTGAAACCTGGACGGGGTCCCGGCTAGCAGTGGGCTCTCTGCCGCCATCTTTTATATGCTTGTTCCGTTAGAAAAATATTTAACGAATGCTGCTCCAGCCCTAGCAAAATCGACCCCTAAAAGAAAAAACACAAATACCAAATATCCGTCGGGCTCAGCCCGGTAGTAAAAAGCTTCTCAAGCCAGGCGTCAGCTGGAAAGAAGGTAGAATATCTTATTATAAAGTAACTATATATGTAAAAGTTCAAATTCAACTCACTGAATCTAAGAAAAATCACTACGGAGAATCGAACACTTGGAGAGTCTCGTTCTCAAAGTCGTTTCCTCGTAAACAGGATTACAGAGAATCCGACTAATAAAGTTCGGAAAATTTACTGATCACCAACAAATTTTTGTATGGCTTCCCAGACTAATGTTTCTTCCAGGTTTTCTTTGTTTCTTTGAGATTTACGAATAAAAAGCCAATTTCCAATACAAAGCATCCAGCCAGATATTTCCGGATCTTCCAACAACCAATAGCGGGCCTTAGATTCCTTTTCTCCTTGATTCTATTGCAGAAAGATTTCTCGAAGATTCACTTCCTGGTAATAACACAGAATGGAAAAAGCCCGAGAGGTCACCTCTGCGGGACAATCGGCAACTACATACCAAGCCAAGTCGGTGAAATAATATATAATATATTATTCCGATATCAGAGCAATATTAAAGCTCAAAAGTTAGTTTATCTGTCGAGATGCTACTAAATTCACAACTCTAAACTAACTCACTGCTACTCAATTCACAGATTTGTAACAACAGCTCCGTGCGAAGCTCAGAGGACAACTGATTTCAGCCAACCACCATGCACCCCCTAAGGTTGCGGCCCGGAAGGATGAACTCCCCAGCACTCTTACGTACTCGAAAGCTCACCCCCCCTATCCACCACCCCCGCTCGTTAAAGCGGTTCCTCATCCTGATGACTGGCGATCAGCAGAATAAAATCTGACAGTTTGATATGGAGTGCCCAGCCAATTCTCGGCTTGAAGCTCCCTTATATCTGACATGAGTTGACTGTTAAACAATGACTTTACTTTAGTGTGCACGGTGCCCCCCTGAAACTGGCTGAAGGCCTGAAAAAACTCTCGGCTGAGGGCCGAGTGCTGTGTGCTGAGTTAACTGAAATTGAAATTACTTCTTGGTCGGTTCTTCGTGGTATCTGAAACATAAAAGCATGATTAATCGTGATTTGGTGCCAGTTGAAGTAGACGTTGGCGTCGCCGAAGGTCTCGCCTCCGCCGTACTTCTTCAGGGGTGTCGTTGTCTCCTTGGTTTACTGGACGTCTGTATTTGTCTCGGTCTCTGTCGTCTGGCTCACGTCTGTTCTCGTGGAGCTCCGTGAGCAGCGGGTTTGTGAGGGTCTCTACTCTGTCTAGAGTAGTCCCCACATGTTGTCTGATCAGTCTGTCATCTAGTCCGGGTGGATGTCTAAGTCTCGATATATGAACCTGTTGGGCATATATTGTGGTGCGTCTGTTGCCATCCTCAGGCAGACGTTGAAGAAGGCCTGTACCCTCTGCCTATAACTGTTGGCGCACTGCCCCCAAGCAGTGGATGCGTACAGTATGATAGGCAGAAGAATTGTCTTGATGAGGCGTAGTTTCAACTCGAGTGCCATGTTGCTCCTACGTCCGATGAGTGGGTACAGCTTATGCCTTGCGGTATTCGCTATAGCTAATCTGTGGGAGACGTGCCTCTGAAACGTGAGTTTCTTGTCCAGGGTTACTCCTAGCTAAACGGCTTCGTCTACCCATGGAATTCTCTCGTCGTTCATAGTAACATGGCCCTCGCCTCGCCTCGTGAACAGTATGGCCTTGCTTTTGTCTGCATTGATTCCGATCTTCCAACGATTGAACCACGGTTCCAGCTTGTTTATCTGAAGTTGCAGCTTCTCGATTTCAGCTGGACTCTGGGTTTCTTTTATAGAGTGGGCCTCTCGAATGAAATTGAGAACTTGGTTTCATTAATATATGAAAATATACGTTTTCAAGGGAGTTTATGACATAGGTTGTTATTCATTTGGCAGGGACAAGACAACTCAAAGTTGTCGGACCTACTATTGCACTGATAGAGGCTACAACTTCGAAACATGTCTGCAGGTGGTCATCCCCAGCCAAATGGAGGATAATCTTTTGTTTGTCTACAATAAGCACTTACACCTGAGTCTTCTTTGAAGAACGTTGCACAAATATCTGTCAGATGTAGTTCAATATCCGTCGTGGCATTAGCCAGGGAAGTAGGTGTTTTCTGTCAGATTTTTGCCTCATATTTTCCACTTTGTGGAAATATTTGGAGAGAAGGGTATTTCGACTTTGTCGATTTTATTCTTATCATATATTTTTTAGTTTGTGCCATTCAAGGCACATGATGCGGTGAAGGGGAAAAATTAATCTCCATTTCATTACTTCAAATTAGTTTGTGAGGAAAATACTTTCATTGAAATACTGAACAGTCCAATCGAACTGTGAATATTTGATTGAAAGGCAAATATTTTCGAATGGTATATTCGAAATAATTGTCTGTTAAACTCTTTCTGACTCAAATATTTCTTGAACCGATTATAAACCTTATTAATAGCGCTAATTCAGCTCGCGGAGCTCTCATTATCACGGTTTATAGCCCCTGAAACGATCTATATTATTTTAACTTTTTCTTTAATGGAGTTTAATGTTGTTGGATGTTTTATAACTAATCGCCATTCTAAAGTTGTTAGGAAGTTTGAATAGACGTTTAATCGCATTTCATTTGATTGTTGTCGGTTTATGTTGATGGCTCAGACGAATCAGGATTACTCAGTATTGAATTAATATTGATAACAGTTGCTTCTATACCATGCGCCCTAATAGAATGGATGGACTTTTTGAAAATATTAATATACAGTGCGCGACACCGTAAACAAAACAGATCGAATATGTTCAAAATACATGTGTTATGAAAAAAATGCAAAAACACATTGATTTTTAATCCAAACATCATAACATCATAACCTCAACTGACATACCACTTTCCCCACCCCTCAGTCAGAATCACATTATACAATTAAAATAGGGAAAGTACCAATGGCGGGTATTATAAAACTATTTTGGCAGAAAACTAGAAGTTAACTTGTAGAATGACGTCACATATTAGAGTTACCTTCAAAATATAAGTAGAAGTAAACTTTGTAGAGAATGATGGTTCTCGACAGTTCTCCTTTCAATAATTCAGCATACAAGCTCAATTGTATTGTTTTGTTTCTGTTCGTGTTCTGCAATGATGTTAGCAAACCGGGTTATTTTTCAGAAACTTTATTAGGTATTGGAGGTAATGAGCGCCATCATATTTGGGGCGCTTAGGGTAAGAGAGTCATCTAATAACTCAAAAACGGTTCGTCGTATCGATTTCAAACAAGGACAGGATTCTAGAAGATGTTCGATTCTAGATGCGTGCTGTAATGATAATTGAATTTCAATCTACTTTTTCCCAAAAAAAATCTCAAAAATGTCTCAAAAAAGCAGTTAATTTAAAGCAATACATTGAGTAGTTGAACAAATAATTTCAAAAAACCACAGCACGTACATAGATCAACGTTCAACTTTTCTTCTGATACCAAATTCATTTTGATTGGATGAAGATTGCTTTAAATTTTAATGGAAGAGAAATACCATTGCGGCTACCTCGATTACCTGTGGAGAGCATCGTGAGGTGCTGCCGCAGACGGAGGTATATAGAATCGAACGTCCTCTAGAATCCTGTCCTTGTTTGAAATCAATTCGATGAATCGTTTTTGTGTTATCGACTCTTTTACCAGAAAACTGACCCAAATATGATCGCGCTCATGGTCTCTTGAACCGACGATAAAGATGATGCTGTGAATATTGTTGAAGGCCCTCGACGACAAAAGATATTGGAAAATCAAATAAACCATTTCATCATCTCATCAAAAACGTCTGTACTCTTGTAATGGCAAACAGTGAAGCAAATTTGCATACACCAACTAATAAGTAGGCATTTCTAGTTCCTATAATTACAGTGAAATTATAAGTATTTTCGTTTCGGGTTCATTCTTGGTGGAGATTTTGGAGTATTATTATTTATTAGAATTGGATGGTGTTATGCAACAATGAGTCAAGCCACATTTTTGAATAATTGAGCTATCACAGTCTTGGGAATGGCCAAAGTGTTATTCTACAATAAGCAAAAATTATTCAACCCGCAATTGTAAGGGGGCTCCATTCAATGACGATAGTATTAAACTACATTCCATCATTCCATGATCTGCTAAATTATTTTGATATTTTTACGAAACTAGCTGACTGTGGCTTGACCCATTATTGCTTAACATCATCCAATTGTCTCTCGAGAAATTATGGAAAAATGTAGGTTACATATTCGCCTTCTTTTTTTTTCATTTCAGAATTTGAAGCTGAAGTTAACTAGACTGTTGAAGTTGAAGTTACCTTCGAAAGATGTTTATAATACCAGCCATTAGTGTGACACGTCATTGGAAAGGTAATTTTATGAGGAGTTCAGCCATGTAACTCGCTATGGAGCTTTTCACTTTGGCGCCCTCTTGCGAGAAGAACAACTGTTTTGTGTTCCACATCATGAGTTCGGTTGTATTTCTATGCAGAATACATCTGACAAAACGTTTTTGCATAACCTCTAAAAAGCGCAGATGAGTTTTTGAGAGTGCATCCAGCCAATTATGCCATCATTCAGAAGTAATTCAACTAAACTTTTGTATATGGTAATTTTTTGTTTGAGGCTGAGAATTCTGGTTATACTTTCGAATTTATATAGATATAGATATAGCACCTTCTGTTTTTCACCAAGTGATGGACAAGTTGGTCCCATCGAAGGTAGCTGTCTAGGATTATACCTAGGTACTTAATTTTTCTGACAGTACTAATAACAGTCGTATGGGAGAAAGCAATATCATATTCAGGCAGGGCTATGTCATAGCTCCTGAAATTTAGATGGAATACGTTCTCATAATTTATTGATAGTAGCGTATAATCAAACCATTTCTGTACCTAAATCAAATCCTGTTCTGATTTCAGTTTCGACTTATCCTTGCAAAACGATACCGTGACATCAGCAGAGCTAATAATTTAATAAAAATTGGTGCATTACAAAATACTTATATTCAAGTTATCAAACTTCTAAATTTCCCAACGGTGTACAGGGAGGAACAAGAAATAGAATTATGATCCAGGGTAAACTACACTGGCTGTGATTCCAAATTTGAATATTTCGAACATTTTAGTTCTTATTTGTATTATATATTGAAATCGAACAGAACAGAAGATCGAACAGAAGATAGGTACCAACAGAAACATTCTAATTCTTATTTATATTAAATTTCGAGCACTTCCCGGCCTAGTCCGGGAAGTACGTACTTCCCGGACTAGGCCGGGAAGTGCTACTTTCCCAGAGAAAAAGTGTCCGGGAAGTGAACACTTCCCGGATGGTTGCCGAAAAAATGTACTTTCACTCTGGCCAAACCTATTCATGTGATTTTTAATAATTCTTTGAAAACATCCATCTTTCCAGATTATTGGAAAAATTGTTTTTCAAAACCAATCCATAAAAGTGTATCACATAAAAAATTATCGAGCAGTTTGCAATCAATCTGAATTACCCAAATTATTCGATAGTCTAATGACAAAAAAGCTGTCATGGGACAGTAGGCATATAATCATAAATCAACAACATGGATTCAGTCGTGGTAGATCTACTAGTACAAATCTGCTCATTTATCAACATTCTATCATGAATGCTTTTGAAAATAGAAACCAGGTTGATTTTATTTATACAGATTTTTCCAAAGCTTTTGATCGAATAAATCATCATATGTCGATGCATAAACTGAGTGCTGTGGGTATTCAGGGAAACATTCTAAAATGGATTGGAAGCTATCTTGACAATAAGGTCCAATTTGTGAAATATGGTAACTCAGTATCTTCCTCAATTACAATTCCTTCTGGTGTACCGCAGGGATCTCATTTGGGACCACTACTTCTCAACCTGTTTGTTAATGACTCTAGTGATGTTATTCTCTATAGTGAATTTCTTCTGTTTGCCGATGATCTGAAGATGTTTAAAGTATTCATGACTCATCATATAGCGAATTATATATTACAGTATGATATATCTAACTTTGTACGCTGGTGTGATATAAACTTACTGCAACTGAATATTGACAAATGTCATAAATTAATCTTTTTTCGAAATCAAAATCCAATAAATTATCCATATAAAATCCAGCAATCAGAATTGGAAACAGCAAGTACAATAAAAGATTTAGGAATCATTCATTCTCGACTCAAAAATATCGTTCCAACCCCATATTGCAAATGTAACTTCTAGAGCACTAAAAATGTTAGGTTTCACTTGCAGATCTGCACATGAATTATCTCTCCCTTGAAAATAATTTACTGTTCAATTGTTAGATCAATACTTGAATAAAACTCCACAATATGGAGCCCTTTATATTAGGTGGATATTGATTTGTTTGAGAGTGTTCATAACAAGTTTTTGAGGTACTCTGCATATAAACTAGGATACCATATTAAAATTATATTGGACATTCTCAACTTGAATACTTCAGCTCATAGAAGATTGGAATCAGATTTTACACTAATCCACAAAATAATCAATGGTAGTATCAATTCCCCAGAAATTGTTGAACTTATAGCTTCAAGAGCGAATTCAAAAAATAAGAAATAAGTACATTAAACTTCAAAGTTCCATTTTATCGTACCAACTACGGTCAGAATAGATAGAATGCTAAGACTTGCAAATAAATATCATGTAAACTTGGAGCTTTTTGATTCATCCTAGAATCATTTAGGAAGTTTGTGAAATCATTTTTGTTTTCTTCATACACTAGTTGATAGTTATATTTAAAAGTAAGTACATTTACGTCTGAAAAAATAGGCAATGCCGTTAATAAATGAATAAAATAAATAATAGCTGACGGTTCTCTGTTGGTCAATACATCATTGATTGCTTTCCAGTTTTTTAGCATTATTTCTTACATCTACAAGACGATCTCTCATAACATATCCCTAATAATATGTACAGGGTGTCCCAAATTCGAGCATCATCATTGGGATCTCGGAAATCAGAAGAGATACGAAGTAGGTTAAATGGAGGCAAAGTTGCGAAATTTAGTGCTCATTGTAACGCCGCTTTCATATTTGAAAAATTCCAATTACTTCCGAAGATTTTTAGAAAAAACCGATTATTCGCGATTTCATTTTTATTTGAATAGATATAACAAAACAAATTTTACAATCTCATTGCTACTTTTTCTGTTCTACAAGATGGTGTTATCAGATTTTCAAAGATACATTTCGTATTTGAGCTGCCATCATCAACTTTGTTTTTTTAAATACGGCCCTAGATTTTTTATAATAGATTTTAAAAGTTTCTAATGTCCCAACAAAAGTTTATATTAATAGCATATTTCATAAGAACTCATGAGTTAGAGAGAGACAAAAATTAGATTTTTAATACAGTTAAAACAAACTTTTTTTGCAATAACGCACTGCATAAAACTCAAAAACTTACATAAAAGTGGGTGGTTAATAAATAATATAATTGAAGTGTCATCCCTCAAACTCTAGGCCCTAGGCTATATTTACAAAAATAATTGCATTTTATCAAAGTGGCTGTGCATCGTGCATTCTTGCTATCTTAGTTCATTTGTTAATGTTTAAATTTTCCAATATTTTGACAGTTCACTGTTCGTTCACTAATCGTTAACGCTTATTAAACGAAAATGACTTTTTCTAACGAAGAAAAACGAGACATGATAAGGATTTATTATATTTCGAATCGAAATTCAAAAACGGCATGTGAGCGCTATTTGTTGGAATATCCAGAAAGACGGCAGCCGCATTATAGTTATTTTGCTGATATTGATAATAATTTAGCTCAGTACGGAAGTTTTGTTAAGCCAAGAGTTGAATATGGAACACAAATTGATCCAGAAGAGGAACAAATTATAGTGAACACTGTAAGTTTGAAAACTGTTACAAATTAGAAAGTAAAATGAATAATTTTAAATTATTTTTAAGGCCAATAATAATCCTCGAGCTTCAGTTAGAGTTTTCTCAGAAGAAGTAGGATTACCGCGAATGAGAGTTTGGAGAACTTTAAATAAGCGTGGATATAAACCTTACAAAATCCATATTAGTCAAACACTAAGACCTGGCGATGCCTAGAGACAATTAAAATTTTGTAACTGGTTTCAAAATAAAATTAATGAAAATGATGACTTCCTAAATAAAACTATATGGACAGATGAATGCAGTTTTTCAACAGATGGACTATTTAACAGACATAACGAACACTATTGGTCGAAAGAAAACCCAAGGCAGAATCAAGAATTAAGACCTCAGGGACGACAATCATTTAACGTATGGGTCGATATGTGGCACAATAAAATTATCGGCCCGTTTTTTATTCAAGGAAAATTAAATTCCGATAGATATGCAGAATTAATAAGGACCAATATACTGGATTCCTTAATGGAAGAACCTTTGGGCGTATTACGTCAACTATGGTGGCAACAAGACGGTGCACCACCTCATAATGGGAGATGTGTTATAATTTATCAAATGAATTATTCCCTAATAAATGGATTGGAAACCAATGTCCCGTATGTTGGCCAGCTAGAAGCCCCGACCTAAACCCTCTAGACTACTTTCTTTGGGGATTTCTCAAAAACCGTCTTTATTGAAACACGCCACAAAATCTTGAAGTATTACGACAAGACCTAATAAGGGAGATCAGGGCTATCCTTGCAAGGACCATTCAGCGTGCCATCCATAAACTTCACAGACTGACACGAAAATGCATTCAAGCAGGTGGATTACAATTTGAATATTTGCTTTAACTTTCATTGGGTATTCAATTTTATAGTTTTTGTTTGACTTTCTTTGGAATAATTGAAACATCATGCCTATTGTTGAACATCACACATTGTTTTCCATCAATTTTTAGGAGCTTCTGAGGTCCTTGAAACAATGATGTATCGTTCTTTTTCGAAAAAATTATTTTAACGATGTCCTGCTAAGATCTTACCAAAAACATATTCTCTGTCTCTCTCTAACACATGAGTTCTTATGAAAAATGCTATTAACATAAACTTTTCGAATAAGTGCGATACATCATTTGTTTTGGGACATTAGAAGATTTTAAAATCCATAACAAAAAATCCAGAGCCGTATTTAAAAAAACAAAGTTGATGATGGCAGCTCAAATACGAAACGTCTGTTTGAAAATCTGATAACACCATCTTGTAGAACAGAAAAAGTAGCAACGAGAATGTGAAATTTGTTTTGTTATGTCTATTCAAATAGTCACAAAAAAATAAAAATGAAATCGTGAATAATCGGTTTTTTCCAAAAATCTTCGGAAGTATTCGGAATTTTTCAAATATGAAAGCGGTGTTTCAATGAGCACCAAATTGCGCAACTTTGCCTCCATTTAACCGACCTCGTATATCTTCTGGTTTCCGAGATCCCAATGATGAGGCTCGAATTTGGGACACCCTGTGCAGTTGGAAAATAAAGACCCATTCACATTATAATTGGTAGTACGGTGCCGTCAAGTTCAGTTGAATTTATGAAAGCAGTTGCATTTTGAACCCGAAGAGGTAACAACAACACTGCGACATTGGTGACAAAAACGGCTCTAGTGGACTCTTTTGTGGATTGAAATTAATCATTTCAGACCAGATAGGACGCAGAACAAACTAGATCAAACGTCGACACCTCGCACCTGTCAATTCGATTTCTCGGCTCTGCCCGATCCGTCGGCATCCATTGAAGCCCAACTGATGCATAATGCAGTCGGATGCAGGGACAAGAGCAGAGCCACTCCACTTTCAATTCCCTGTAGGTTCCGGGTAACCGACGGGACAGTTTCCGTCGGCTAACCTTGTTGTCCTCGGACTCAATACGGCAATCAGGTAGCGGTGCGCTGCGTCGGACGTGACCCGTATAGCTGACAATCCTTTACCGATACAGAATATTTCTTGATAGAGTTAGACATACGCGATCTGGAATGACAATTCTGGCGTATACTTTCGCTTCGTGCTACTGCGTGATCCTCTTAAATCTCTCATGGACAGATGGAGCGATTACCACCAAATGCCGGCGGTGTTTCTAGTCTAAGATTTGTTTAAAATTGCAAATTGTGGAACAATTCTGTTCCATTCATGTCACGCTCATTACGATTTTTGTGTGTTAAAACTTCTCCAAGCTGTAAACAACAATTTAGTGTTCTTTTTCTGGTAAATTTAAAAATTTACAAATATCCCATAAAAATTGGGAATGGTCGGAATGGGACGACAATAAGTCGAATCATTCATTAATTGATCTTATAAAGATATCAAGTGTAGGTACTAAAAAATTTGTTTTCGTGCAATCGCACGCGAAGTCAGTATTCCGCGTTCTCAGAACAGTCCGCGAAATTTAATTTCGCGGCCGTTACCCATAGCAACGGCCGCGAAACCAAACGTCACTTTCAAAAATGTTTTCAGACATCGTCTTAACATTCTGTTTGTCACACCAATCTTTAAACTCGCCGTAACATTTTTCGTACTGCCGTTTAGATTTTTCGGGTATTAAAACGGAAAGCGCCGAATTTACAACGTTTTTGAGTTCAGGAGGAGTGGAAGGTACTGAAATATCGCTATCAGTATCAGACATTTTGCGTTTTGACAAGAACTGTCAAAATATTTTGTATATATTGAAACATATCATTTTCATAGCACACGGTGATATTGTTAAATAAATTGAACTGCTGTTGACTTTAGAGCAATAATATATTTATTTACAACTATCTATTTTAATAATTTTAACGATTGCACGAAAAATAGTGTGTATGCCATGGCCGCGAAACTTTTTAACGACCTCAAGATTATCTTGCCTCGGCTATAGCTGTTCTTTCGGTACGTTAAAAAGGTATTTCGCGGCCTTAGCATACAAATAACTATATTTTAAAATCCCTTTTTCCATCTGTAATTGGTTCATCGTCATTGTAGTAATTGAATTGTTTTTAACACGGCTTTGTTCAAACACATTTTCAGTTTTGAGGGTTGGCTCTACATCTAGAGATTTTGCAAGTTCAGAAGCATCAACTAACACATCTCCAAATCCTTTATCACTTTATATTATTACTTATTTCCTACTTGTGTTTAATCCTAATTCTAGCTATTCTAACTTATTTTTCAGACATTGGCAAAAATAAAAAAATATCTTCGGCGCCTTTTTCGAATGGCCCTGGTAATTCATTGATTCCTTCTCTCATTGAATCAAAATTCAAAAACCTCAATAATATGTTAAGCTTCCATGGACTTATGCAATTCAAGAATAACGATAATACTTTCCCCATTGTATATGCAGAAATGGATAAAAATATAAATATATGAATATAAATAATATAAATAATAACCAAATTCAACTACTCCGTCCAATACAATTCGGATTTGGTCAACGTCAACATTCATCATCCAAAACATTTCTTCCACTGGACTTCAAAAATGCATTTAACATGATTGACAGAACTGTTGTGTTACAAAAAGTTCAAATTTTTTACCAAGCTTATATCCCTTCGTCAGTCAATGTTATAGTTCGATTTCTTTCTTGAGTTTTTGTGAACATCTTATTAAATCTCAGAGAGGTGTATAGCAGGGCGATCCCTTAGGTCCTGCACTTTTCTATTTCAATATTGAAGAACTCACGAAAACCCTCAATTCTGGATTCAAATGTTGGTACTTGGACGATGGTACGATCGCTGATGACTCAAATGTGGTAATGCAGGATTTCGAGAATATTATCCATCTTTCCAAACAAATTTGCTTCGAACTTAATTTTGAAAAATGTGAGTTGATATTTCCAATCATACCAAAAAGTGAATTTATTAGATACCAAATTCAAAAAATCAGCTCCTGGTATCAAAAATGTGAACAAATCAAAATGGAATCTCCTCGGTTTACCTTTGTCAGTGGAAGGATTATCTGAATGTATACAAATGAAGAAAGAATCTCTTCGACTAATCTCATCACGATTGAGTATCATTCCTTTACACATCTCTTATTATCTGTTCAAAAATTGTTTGGCAAAACCCAAATTGATGTATACTCTCAGATGTAGTACAGCTTGGAAAAGTAAAAAAGATCTGGCTGAATTTGATAACACCTTGCGTGTAGTGACTGAACAAATTACAAACAACTGCTTCTATGATACCTCTTGGCTTCAAGCGACTCTCTTTGCCTGTTTTTCTTGGAGGATTGGGACGACGTTCAGCAAGTTCGCTAGCTTTACCAGCTTTTCTATCTTCATTCAAGGAGTGTCTCCAAATTGATGAATCTCATACTTCTTTTCCACTTTTTCCAGCAGTGAAGATGATCCATATAAGGAAGGAGAATCAACTTAGTATTCCAAAACTCAAATTACTCTATCTGATGAAACTAAAATCATTCAAAATTGGGATTGACTACTTCTAGATATTGTATCTGAAAATCTCACTGGATCCGCTACAATTTGAACTAAGAAAGCTCGCCTGAACGCAGTAACAGTTAAAGAATCTAGTGCCTGCTTGAATGCCTCACCTGTTTCTGCTCTGGGCACAGTACTGGATAAAAATTCTATCAGGATTGCAATCGGATTTCGTTTGGGTCTTGCTATTTACACCCCCCATTTTATATGTTTTTGTGGATGTGAAGTTGACAACAAAGAAACCCATGGTTTGAGCTGCAGAGTAAGTTCAGGGCGTTTTTCAAGGCATCACCAAGTCAACGATCTTATAAAACGAGCTACTGTCACATCAGGTATTCCAGCTATTTTGGAACAAGTAGGTACTATTTGCGATGACGGTGAACATCCCGACGCGACGGTATGACTCTCATCCCTTGGAAATGTGGTAAACCAGTAGTTTGCGATTTCACTTGTGCGGATACATTGGCTGCTTCTCATTAGGCCGGAACTTCTTAGTGTGCTGGTGCTGCAGCTATAACCAGTAAAAATTGAAACTATCAAAAAATCAATATCTCGGAGCTGATTATCATTTCTATCCAGTTGAAACTTTTGGTGTGTTTGGAACTACATCTCCATTGTTTATAAATGCAATAGGAAGGAGATTATACCAGGCAACCCATGAGAAACGGTCCACTACTTTTTTGATCCAGGGAATTAGTCTTGCCATACAACGTGGAAATGCTTCATCTGTTTTTGGCACTATACAGCCATCTCACTCTTTGGAAGAAAAATTCATTTATCCTACTTTTCCGAGTCACATACAATTTCAATGTGTTCCAGAAAGAAATCTCAGCAGAAAGATTCAACAACCTCTTCAAATCTATCAAGATCTGCCATATCTCCTTTAAACCCCATATTTCGATCCGGTCGAAATCGATTTTTATTATCGAATCCACATCCAACTGAGCTATCGGTACGTTACGGGCGTGAAATATCTTCACAGATTCTCTACTCACCTCCCCTAAATTTTATCCCTAACAGCTCATGGAAGCATATTTTGCTCATATATTTTGCACTGTGCTCCCAGCACTTTTTTGGACCAGTGCTTAGTGCTTAGAATCATTTGACGAAAATGCTTATAGTCAAAGTCAAAAACAGCTTTATTGTTTGAAAATATAAATTTTTTCAACTGAGCATGTCGAAAGAACATAACTAAGAACATAATCCATTATACCTCAAATAGTACTTGTTCACAAATATTGTAGCAGAACAGTCAATAGAATAAATAAAAACCTAATTAATTATTTAATTAATTATACAGGGTATCCGGTAAACCTTGTACAATATTGAAACTGGTGATAGACCAGGTCATGATTGTTCAGAATATCGGAATTTCACTTCAGTAAAAATATCACCGTTTTCGAGTAAATGGGCATTTTAAGAATTTCTGGAAAATCGCCGCCTAACCTTGGATTTTTGAGTGCCATGTATACAAATTGGGACGAATCCAAATATATTTGCTGAAGATTACTGATGAGTGATGCTTCTAGACGTACAGAACAGTTTCTCAGAAAGTGAAAACATTTTTCAAGAAATGAGGGTAAAATGACAGATTTGTTTTTCATCAATTTTTTTTCAAAAGTTTGACATTATTATCTGAAAGAAACATAACCAATTGGAAGTAGACATTCATTTCAAAAGAATGCTCATTTTGTCCAGACTCTACCATGATATAAAACAAACTATAATTATTTTTGGAAGACGTGATTTCCATTGAATTAGGCGTGGTTTCATTCTAGACTTCCATCAACCTTTATTCAAGAAAAAAAGGAAACTACCCAAACACCAAAACTACGTCACAATCACACTCGACGCGCGTTTCGCCAACAAAGTTAGCATCTTCACGAGCTAAAAGTAAGATTTTAAGATTGTGACGTAGTTTTGGTGTTTGGGTATTTTATTTTTTTCTTGAATTGTATTCACACCAAAGGTTCCAAAATATTCATTTATTTGATCAACTTTTGTACTCACGCCCAAACATTATTTCAATTAGATTTTATCAAGATAAAATGTGGAAATAATCATTAATAATAAAGAATGGACTACTTGGTAGCATTAAATAGTATGTCAATGAAATTAACTTTTCATGTAATTAGGCCTAATAAAATTATCGAAATGAAATGTCCATTATCCGACAAGGCACCGATTAAAACGAATTCTTGTGATAAATGTCGCAATTGTCCAACATCCAAATTACAACGAAGTTTCAGAGACCGACAGATATACAGGGTGTAACCAAATAAGTGCAAACTTTTTTGAGAGATGAATCCTTGTCGAAAATTAAAAACTTTTGGTTGAACAACTTGTGACTTCTGTCGTAGTTTTTTGAAATTATTCCGCTTGTTTCATTCAGTGGTATTTATTTCTTTGTCATGCCGTACATACGTTATACTCCCATATAATTTGCGCATATGCACTACATTTATGGTGAATGTGGAGGTAGTGCTACTGCTGCAGCAGCGCTTTATGCAGAACTATATCCGATTGCACAATGCCGCTCATAGAATCGCTGATTTGGGGGCTATAACCTATAACGCATTTGAAAAGGTTCTTCTTGAAAATATGTCGTCTCTGCGTACGAGTGGATGGAAAATAACATTTTTGTAATATTATTCAGTGCGATGTTGAATAATCGTTATTGTGGTTTATAGTGTATGTTGATTAAAAAAAACATTGAATTAGTATTTACTTCATTACATCTCATTGAATGCATTTAAGCAGTTCATTCGTTATTGCTCATAACTATTTGATCATTTCATCTTGATTGGATAAAAATAATAGTTATTTTCCTAACAAGTGCGGAAAGTGATACTTTCCCGCACGCGGGAAAGACACTTTACGCATGAATTAGGAATATTATTTTTTCTACGATCGCATAAAGATTCAAAAAGCACATTGAAAATATATATTTTATTTCAACATACAAAACATTCCATGAAAATCCACTAATTATTATTAATATTGATGTTGAAAACACAATTTGTTGCATTCTGCAAATGCGTCAGAATATCCGGTCCAGAGTAGTTAGTTGGTGGTAACTGGCTGTTAAGAGTAACACTCGTAGATTGCAAAGTGCATGAAGATGACGGAGACGGCATCGGTTGCAAGTTGCCAGTACATGAAAGAATTTTATTCGAGATGGTTTTCTTCTGTTCTACGGAGTCCTCCAAATAACTCTCAGCAACAATCAAATGTACATTTAATAACGATAAATTGACATTTTTTACTTTCCCGCACTAGTGCGGGAAAGCGAGTTTTCCCGCACTAGTGTGGGAAAGTGACACTTCCTAAACAAAAATGAGTGCGGGAAAGTGGGTAAAAACGCACGGTCGTAGAAAAAAGACATTACTGACAAAGTCTAAGGAAGTTGATTTTAGCTCAGAATAACATCACACTCTAATATTATCGAAATTCTACTCCTTCCAAAAATAATGATCGTATGTTTTTTACCATAGTAGAGCCTGGACGAAATGGACATTCTTTTGTAATGAATATCCAGTTCCACTTGGTTATGTTTTTTCAAACAATAATGTCAAACTGTTGTTAAAAAAATTGGGGAAACTCAAATCTCTTATTTTACCCGTCATTTTACCCTCATTTCTTGAAAAATGGTATTGTTTTCTGAGAAACTGTTTCGTACATCTGAAAGCATCACTCATCAGTAATCTTCAGCAGCAAAGATATTTGAATTTGTCCCAATTTGTATACATGGCATTCAGAAATCCAAGGTGAGGTAGTGATTTTCCAAAAAATAAAAAAATGCTCATTATCTCGAAAACAGTGAGATTTTTACTAAGGTAAAATTCCGATATTCGGAACAGTCATGACCTGGTCTATCACCAGTTTAAATATTGTACAAGGTTGTATAGTGCTCATTAATCCCAAAAAGTGCTTGCGAGCACTAGTGCTCCGGAGCCCTTTTCGAGATTACTATGCCTTTCCGCATAAATGAATTTTGTCGGAACATGATGTCGCTGTAGATGACACCCGGCTGCTATTTCTCCCGATAAGTGAAAGCGTTAAAAAGATTATTGTTTCAAAAAAATATCTAATAAAGTCAGTTACTTTGTCTGTCTAGAGAAATAAGCTCAAAATAACTAAATAATACTTCTATTTTCCAAAGCTCAAAAAAAAAACAATCATGTTCTGTTTTTCTCGTAGAATAAAAACTGCTAAACTAGTGTTGTTATTTCTGATTTCTCTCAAATAGAATGTGTTGTGAGTTTCTGAATCTGGAATATAATTTATCACTTCTTCAGCCATATTTACAGAATCTTTATTAAACTCTCTATAGCCAACAGAGTTTTGGTAATGTTTTCTCTTTTTCCTCTACTTATTTGCTCATTTACTTGGCTTTTGGTTTGTTTGAGGCTTCCCGAAAATGTTCTAGTATTATTATTTTTTTGTATGTGCTGTTTTTTTTTTGAATTTTGATAATCCTTTCAGATCTTCAGTGTTGAATAAGTTAAGTTATATCGAACAATACAAGTCTGTTATATTTGTTCATGCACTAGCGGGCGGTGAAGTACACTTTATCAGTTTTACAGGCGTGAAGTGATACTTTAGCGCCCGCGGGCCGTAAAGTTGGTAATGTTCTCAAATTGCCCATGTTTACACGTCAATTGAAGACCTACCACTAAACAATTAATTCAGACCAATGAAGAAATACTCATTGAACAACATTTATTCATAATCTACATTATCAATGCTATAAGCCTGGATATTAAAATTTTACATCAACAATGTTTTTAATAAAGTTAAGTAAAACTTGAAGTAGTCTCCACAATATATATTTCACCCCAAGAGCAAGCGGGAACGCATCTTTGGCAAGCAACTTGTCAAAGTGTCTACGTTACAAAAAAGTCAAAAACATGTTCCGAGCATAGTAATGCTCATCTTCAGTTGAAGTAATACAGGGGTTAAACTGAAATTAGTAAGAAAAACACTAGTTACAATTTTGAAAAATATGAAACTTACAAAAAACTTGGAACCAAAATGGATACTCACTTGACATGGAGACTTGAATGTTTTTGGTACACTTACCTATGTTAGGGATGGGATATTAATTCTTTCCTTGAATATAATTATTCCTTATGGAAACCTGCTTTACAAACATCCTCATGGCTATGAGAACAAGTAGGTATTCATTGAGAATACTTTCAGTGTGATAATGAATTTGGAGACGAATTTGCTGTATATCGATGATGCACTTTACTAGCAACTGTATTGTATATATACTCAAATTCCTACAAAAGAGCATTAAATATGAGTAATCAGTCAAAATAATTGTTAAGATTTAACTTAAGTTTGCTTCTAAGTAGTCTAACTAGCTCTCAAATTCTGAGACTTTCTCTATCTGTCAGATGCAATTTGTTTCTCTACTGGGTGACTGAACCTCAGTAAATCGAGATTTTCGGAATTCTAACTTTAGATTTAAACAATAATGATAAGAAATCAAAAAGTGCTAATGACCATAGAAGTCGAAGCCCCCCAAAAAAATAAATCAAAGTATTTTAAAACTATTGAATTTCAATTATTCAGTATCTTTCACAGGTATCGTTCCGGCACTTTTGATTATTGAAGTTATACATAACGTATGAAACGTGTTGCCCATTAAAATTCAAGTAAGTATTTGTAATTCGTGCTTAACCACTAGTGCATAAAATTTGGTATGTATCACGTGCGTAAAATGCGTTTATGGCCTTCAGCGTGTAATGGCCCTCGGCTGACGCAATCCGGCCAATATTCACGCCTCAGGCCATAAACGCCTACTTTACGCCCTTGATGAATGAATAACTTTTTTGTCCTTTTCATATCATCATTATGATATCTGTTCCTAATATGAGCATGTTTTCTACCAGTTTTTACTCTTATTATTGGAATACTAACATCATGATAGTATTGTAGAGTATTCAGGACTATGCCAACGCACAAATTAGAATTTGTTTGATCAAATAATATCTTCCGAGATTCTTTTGATAAAATAGTGTTCAAAATTTTTTTGTTTACACATTTTTTGTATCTAATAAGTTTTTTAGTTTTAGCAATATGTGTGGAAAAATATCCAGATTGTCCACCATATCTGAAATGTTACCTTGACCCATTTTAAAACAATAAACTAAACTGTTCCGAATACCCATCCGATACCTCTGCCTCTGTCACATTTTCATATTCCTTCCGGGATAAAATACTGTAACAAGGGATATTATACGACTCCGACAGAGATGGTGTTTCTTTTATCTTTTTCTGCTATTCATGATGAGAGTTATTGCGTTCTGCAATTTTGTTTGGGAGTTCAACATTGCGTGGTTGCATCTAGGCACTACCTTTTATTACGAGAGCAACACTGAAGCTCACCTAGTTTATCTCAGAGTTTAATTCATGCACGGTATATTTTCCCTCTATTATTCGTTCGAAGTGTATCATGTATTGTTTCCTGCTGGTTATTGCGTTTCGTGGTTGCCTGGGGAGTATGAAACAAGAGTAAACTTCGGATGAATGTATGAAGATCTGGACTGAATGCTGTGAAAAGCGGTGATTATTACGAAAGCGTAGAAGGGCCTCATAGAATAAAAAATATATAATTCCGACTTCACAACTCGGAATTAGTTTAATTCCGAATTTGCAACTCGGAATTAGTATAATTCCGACTTCACAACTCGGAATTAGTTTAATTCCGACTTTGCAACTCGGAATTAGTATAATTCCGACTTCACAACTCGGAATTAGTTTAATTCCGACTTTGCAACTCGGAATTAGTATAATTCCGACTTCACAACTCGGAATTAGTATAAATCCGACTTCACAACTCGGAATTAGCCTAATTCCGACTTAACAACTCGGAATTAGCCTAATTCCGACTATACAACTCGGAATTAGAGTAATCATTTGGATTTCATTGAAATTATAGTAAAAGTGTGAACATTGGTTAATATTTGTATAATTGAATGGTTAATTGTCCTACAAATTGAATGGTAGGTGTTCCCAGCCCTACGCTCCGAAATTGTCAATTCCATGGTAAAAAAATTATTAATAACTGTAGGACAATGATAACACATGAAAGGTTAGTGTATTCTTCACCTAAATAATACAGTGTCCTACAAAAAATATTCAAAATAACGAACTATTTTGAAATTGTGGTTTAGCTAATTAAATATACTTTTATTCGTGAGGTAATGTTACTTTCAACGTTTGTTCGATTCAAATATATCATAATTTACGTGAAAAGTTTATGAAATAAGTGGAAAATTTTGTTTAGCTTTCACGGGGGTCAAGTGGCCAAGTAGTATGGAAATGAAATAAAAAAACGCATCATGAATAATTCATTTACCTGAATAGGTATTTCCAAATTCATTTCAGTTTTCAATTCAATTGATGTGTTCACAAAAATAATATATAATTACATGTTTGATGATGTTAATTCTTGGCTCGCACAAGTATCGAATTCTGAGGGCTGCCGTTCGTAAGGGGACGACATCTGGTTAACGGAAAAAAACAATTTTAAATAATGAGGAAGGGAAGGGAAAGGAGTGGGAGAGCATTTTTCACTAGCTATTCAAGGAGGTATCATAAGAACAGGTTTCTCGAAAATGTAATTGGATACGGGTGGCTGTTAATCAGAGAGTGACGGAACTTGCTGGAAATAAGGGGAGTTGATAGGAGGATTATTTCATGAGTATAATTTCACTTTAATTCTCATATCCTAGTAACAGATATGGACAATTCGTAATAACTATTTCATTTTGTTCCTGAGATATAGCCTTATTAAGCATTCAAATTGTCACTGTGTACATGGAAAACTTGAACTAGCAATCATAGTATGAATCCTGATGTAATTGATAGAGACCCATTCTTATTCAAAGAATTTGTAAAATAAAAATGATAATGGTAGGTATTAATATTCATCTATTTCTGTGAACAGTGTCTTGTCATGTGCCTTGTCATGCTGTGTAATGCAACACCCTTAGTGAAATATAATTTCTTATTCGAATGGAGGGACTTACGAGCTACAAATTAGATTTAATGTGTTTATTTCTAAAAAAAATCGATTTCGAATTAAAGCAAAAATATCAAATCGATTCATATGTCGCAAAACAGCAATAATGGAATTTCTGACACCCTATAGCTCGAAAACTAGCCATAGGATCGATCTGTGAACTGAACAACGTAATGAGGATGGCAGGATCAAGAAAATATCATATCAGAAATGAGGATAAATGTGCCTAATTACAAAATATTTTGATCATTTATTTCAGAAGCTATGATCGAAATATTTGTAGGCTAGTTAAGCCCGTGGCTTACGGTCAAATAGATTGATTTTACTGCCTTGAAATGAAGTTAATTCAATTGGTTTGTTTCAACATGAGCCAAGAGCTTCAGATTTGGGTAAAACTAACAGTTAGCCATACAATTTTTGCGCTTACCAAATCAACATGTCTTTCGCCTACGCACTTCATTAGCTACTAATATCAAGAATTTTCGTGGAATTGACAATTTCGGAGCGTAGGACTGGGAACACCTACCATTCAATCTGTAGGACAATATGACCATTCAATTATACAAATATTAACCAAGCAACGGTGAAAAAATCCGCTGGTTATTAATGAATTTTTATGACCACGTTACATGTTGGGAGTGGGGGACTCTTCAGTCCTACCATTCATTTTGTAGGACAAAAGTTATTTCGAGTACTTCATCGAATTATCTCGAGGTTCAACTGGAATACTAACTGTTATTAATGAATTTTTTGCACTCACCAAATCGACATGTTTGACGCCTGCGCATTTTATTAGCTACCACTATCGAGAATTTTCGTATAGAAAAAAGTTGGCAAAATGAAGCTTCTCAGGAAGATTGAACCTGTTATTAATTATTTTTGAAAATAGGCGTGGGATCCCGGTCTATTAATATTATTAGAAAATATCTTTCCCGCACGCCACTTTTTGCCAAACTCCGCTTCGCGTCGTTTGGGCATCGGCAGTAGCGTGCGGGAAAGTATAACTTTCCGCACTTGTTAAGTATTTTTAATGGAAAAAATGAGCACACTTCATTGAGAGAAAATCGTAAGAAAGGTGCTAGTTTTATGGTCATCAACTTTTCCATTTAGTGAAACTTTTTTTATTGATCATTACATTGTTTCATTTTGTCAATCTGACAGATTTTTATTTCATTAATTGATATGTTTCCATCAAAAAATTAAAAGATTACGTGTTCAACTCTCATGCTGGGTCCACATCAAACCAACAATACAGAAACAAATCATAAAATCAATGTTCAATTCAATTTAACAACAAATCTGAAACTTGTTGATATCATTGAAAATATGAACAGGATGTTCTTAGAGTCTGTTGTGGAATCATATGCGACTGAAAGTTGAAATTTAGTCGCTGTTTTCCATTGTACAAGATAACATCTGTTGGAAGGGATTCATGTTTTAAAGAGAAACATTCTCAATTGAGAATTGAATCAATACATGACTCCTCTGGAAATGGAAAAACCCTACGATAAAATTGAAGTTACTCTTTGTAATATCTAACAGGAAACAACTACTTCCCCGGCAAAAGCCACGCTGCACATTGAACTACATCTGATAGATATTAAGAAAGACCCTATATAACTTGATTCCACAACTAACTTTATGAACATCCTGTTCATATTTTCAATGAAATCAACATGCCATACCCAAGACAGGTTTTATGTCAGAAAAATATTTTCAAAGTTTCACCTCACAAGAAATAGTCCAACAATTCCTCATTACAGTGTGAAATTGCCTCTGAACAGTATGTTTTCCAATTCTTCCGACCTCCCTGATGATCTTAGAAGAGTGAAATAGATTTTTGTCGACAAAAATGTACTGGAGGCCTAGCGAAAGAGTTGCAATTATTCACGCATCAATGGAATGAGCGATTTTTCTGTGAGTAATACTTCAGAATAACATTCTACCTTACCTCATTCATAGATAATAGTCTGCAATGGAAACTGGACATTTAATAAATAATCAACTATCTTAATGAAAATGTAAATTTTCACTTTCAGATTTTTTCTCCCAAGTTATATAGAGTCTATCTCAATATCTATCAGATGTAGTTCAATGTCCAGCGTGGCTTTTGCCAGGGAAGTAGTTGTTTTCTGTTAGATATTACAAAAAGTAACTTCAATTTTATCGTAGGGTTTTTCCATTTCCATTTCCAGATTTTCCAGATTTGATTAAATTTTCAATTAAGAATGTTTCTCTTTAAAATCTGAAACTATTAATCAACAAAACGTGTTGTTTTGGTTGCAGCAACTTTTTGCGTTCCCATTTCCAATAAAAAGACAGGCAAAATACACGTCTCCACTTCGTCGTGTCCACATCAAACCAAGAACACAGAAAAAACATAAACTCAATGTTTTTCAACAATTTAACAACACATTCAATTCTTCTATTTAAAAAAAGGGAAAACACATTTTCATCTCTAATGTTGTGTCCACATCAAACCAACAAAATAGAAACAAAACATTTTCTTCAAAAATTCAACAAAAAGTCTGAAACTTTTCATCAACAAATCGTGTTGTGTTGCAGCAACTTTTCGCGGTCCTGTTGGAAGCCGTTAAACATCGAAGGGTTTCTGTTTTGTTGTCATCGTCGTTGCTGTGTGTACTTGATTGAAAAACAAAGAAATGGCAGGAACTCCTCCAGCATGTCCTTGCGAACTCCTAGGTGTTGTGGATGATGTTAGAAAATAAATATGCATTATGTCGGGTGGACTGGTGCATCAAGCTATGAGTAGAATCTTCAGTTTCCAAAAATCTCACTGTTACCGCCTAGCGTTTAACCACATTGACGTCTAGAATGAATATTGCAACCCCAATATTCTTCTGATATCGTTTCTTGGGATGGATAGCAATGTCATCCAAGTCTGATAGCACATTGGTTGAACTTTTTTTTACGAAAATTCAATAAATTATGTTAACTCATATTGGATAAAATTATTACGACGACCTTACGCTAATACTGAGATAATTGAGTTGATAAAATATTACAAAAAATTATATAACCATTATTGAATGTTGAATATTTGCAGAATATTCAATAAGCCATAATGAAATATTATGATCAAAACAGGATAAAAAACAGCTAGGTGGCTCTACACATAGAACATCTTGTTTTCAAGACAGTTTACTTAGTGGCTATGGCGACCAGAAGGCAGACTCAGAAATAACTTCAATTTATCGTAGTATTTTTTCATTTCCAAAGGAGTCATGCTTCGGTTCAATTTTAAATTGAATATTTCTCTTCACAACATGAATCCCTTTCAAGAGAGGTTATCTTGTACGATGGAAAATAGCAACTAGAGGTTTGTTTATCAGTCGCAGATGATTCCACAACTGACTTTATGAACATCCTGTTCATATTTTCACTTATAATTGCACAAGTGGTTTGTATTTTATCGGGTAAACTTGGGTTATTTAATGAGAAACTGTTTCCTAGCAATTTGACGAGAATAACTGTCAACTATTAAAAACACGACACCGAAGGTGGAGTGTTTTTAGGTTGACAGTTATTCGAGTTAAATTGCTAAAGGAAACAGTTTAAAATTTGAACAACACAAATTTACCCAATATCAATACAAACCTCGAGTGTAATTCGGCAGGACAATTTAGTGAATGAGAAATTTGGGAACATATCAATGCAAACTTTATTTATGAAGCATTAA